>JAUDYJ010000003.1:144262590-145462590 GCA_030761175.1 Masticophis lateralis
GCACACACGCGCACACACAGACATATATATAATGCATTTTTCATGTATAAGCTTTAATGTTATGGCGTGAATTTTGTTCCAGTTAACACATGGGAATGTTACATTATTTCATACGTTGATTTACTCTTGGCAAAACACAGTGGGCCATCACTACTCTATTTACTCCCTGGAATGGTGCAAAGACTAAATATAATCCAATGCATTATATTCCCTCTGCCATGACAAATGTAAATTTTGCATCAATATCCCCTTCTCTGACCATTACCCCCTTCAGCATGCAATCATTTGTTTGTTATGACTATGCAAGTAGTGTTACTGCATTTTTATTAATATGCACATCATGCAGTTTCCAAGTTGGCTGTAAACAGAGACGCCTTAACATTTCCAAGTCATAGCAGAACTGTGCAAGAGAAACTTCACCTGGGGAAATGTATCTCTAAAGCGATTCCCACTGCGTGCTTTGAACCTTCCCTAAAAGAAGCAATCCAAATATTCACTATTCTGAAGAATTTCACGGACAGCAATTTCAAGTAGATGCATCAGTTATTCCTACTTGCGGCAGTTGAATAGGCTACTGGACTATGGTGAGCTGAGCCTAGGCCCCTGTTGCACCTTATGAGAAGATCTGATGTGATAGAAATGAACAGCTTACTCAAGGGAAAAGCTGCTGGTGCAAGCAGGTAGGAAGGGAGCAACAGATGGCAATGCAGTGGAAAAACAGGTGGAGGCATTGTTTGAAGACTGAGCGAATTAGGCTTAATTTGCTGGAGCTCTGCTTAACCTCAGCAACTGGCGTTCTTTTACGCTGTTTCACATTTACCCATCAGGCAAATGATCAGAATTCAACCATCTGTACTCACTTACTGCGCTCAAATGGCCTTCAATCTAATCGTCAAAGAAATGTCCTCCCTCCCTCCCTCTCCCGTCCAGGTGAGAGCAGTCCCTGCCACCAGGGCCTGAGAAAGTACTCTCTATTGCTGGGAAAAATATATATATTCCTTCCTCCCCCCCTTGGGAGTATTTTCAGCTGCAGGGTAACTCCCAGTCTCTTCTCACTTGGCAAAAGTGCAAAGAAAGCTCTGTGCATCACCGGCTTTGCTTTCTTTACAGGGCCCCTTCCAAACAAAATAAAAAGGCCTGTGGCATTTGCAAAACAAGGTCTCTTTGCAAGTGTTAAGGCTTCAGCCTTGACGAAGACATCAACTCCAAAATGCTCCCACGTTTAACATCAAATGGCAATCGGGTAACGAGAGCCAGTTTTGTGAGGTGGAGGTGGGAGCAGAAATGCTCTTTTCCTGGGATGTTAACCAAGAATCTGGGGGTCTTTGCAAGAGATTTTCAGTTTACTGTGCCAATCTAGGAGCGCAGCTGATGGTTCTCCTACCAAGCTAGAAAATGTTTGATTTTCACAACTGGAGCATTTCTTAGCTAGGATTCAATGTATTCAAGCCGACAATCATTTTCTTCACACTCTGCAGGAGCACTTTGACCTTTGGTCCTTTGCAGCAATGACAAAAAAAAAAATCAGAATAATTTATTTTACCTTTAGGGATAGGCACTCTGCACCTTGCCCTCAGACTGAAAAGTATCGTGAGAAAAAAAAAAGAGAGAGAGGCAAGCTGGTTACTCAATCAAATCTACATTAAAACTTCACACTTCGGGCAGAATGAAATGGGATGGTGGCAAATGTGGGTGGGTAAACACAGATGTGTCTCAGGCACAGAGAAAAGCAGGTGGTGCCAAGTTTGATTACAACGGCCAGAAGGGAAAAGAGACATGGAAATTAGAGGCCTCCTTTCTCTGCAGTGTGTATCTCAAGGAGACCTTGGTGTAGCTTGTTAACCTGGCTGAGGAAGAAGGGGAGGTTGTGAGAGATAAATTAAGCAGGTGGGAATGGAAGAGTTGGCCTTGGTGCACTTTTTCTGGTTTTCTGCAGTCCTTCTGTCTTTTTATGTGGAAGTGACCTTGAGTTCAGCATGTAATTCTAGAGGATGAAAACTCACCTTGGCTACTATGCTATTTCCCACCAAAAATCTATGGATTTTTTTCAATCATCCAGGTCATGGCTGTCCCAAAGGTGCTTTTTTCAAGAGGCAACTAGACTTTCCGGTTTTTCTTTGAAGATGTTTTGCTTCTCATCCAAGAAGCTTCTTCAACTCCCCACCATACAGGCAGAACTGAAGAAGCTTCTTGGATAAGAAGTGAAAACATCTTCAAAGAAAAACCAGAAAGTCCAGTTGTCTCTTGAAAATTCCCACCCAAAATAGGAGGAGGAAGGGGTTTGTGTATATTTCCCACCCAAAGGCTTAACCACATTTTGGGGAAGGAACCATTAGACTTCCTCATTTCTCTGGTAAATTCCAAGGATACAATCTCTAATTTCCCATTTATGGGTCAATTATTTTCAGGTGTCCTCAGATTGGGATCAAAAAACCAAGCTGACGGCTGCAATGGTGCAATTCAAATTTTAGCTGTTTTTTGACCAAACTTTGAAGACATCATTGATTATTTTATGAGCTTGAATAGAGAGAGTACCAAAACTGTGAGCTTGAAGGGATGTAGTTCCCTGTTTATTTTTCTCTCCTTCTGTTGTGCCAAGATCAACAATGCCACAATCAGGAAACATGGCTGGATCAAAGTGTCATCACATTCTATCAAATATCCCATCAGGATAGTATCCTGGATAGGTACAAGATTTGAGCTGGTCTGAAGTGAATTGTGTGAGCCAACACCACTGGTCTTTAAATAGCTAAATGGAGACATTATTTTGCTCAATTGCATTTATTAAAATAAATGACTGCTTATCTTGTAATGCAGCATAGCTTGATTACTAAGATGAAAGATAGGGGTTAAGCTTCTATGCTTAATTTTATGTTAGGGTTATTAGCATTATATAAACTTGTTTGAAATGGGTGGCCATAGAAATTGAAAAAATAAATAAACATTAGGTTTATATTCCTTTCTCTGATTGAAGTCTTTTGGAGTTTCATGTTAAAAATTTCTGGCTTGTTCACAAATGTAACTCTGGGCTCCAGCCAGGTATGATTTAAAGCAGGGAGGAGTGTCCAACCTTGGAAACTTTTAAGACTTGTAGACTTTAACTTCCAGAATTGCTGGCTGGGAAATTCTAGGAGTTGAAACCCACCAGTTTTAAAATGCCAAGGTTGGACACCCCTGATTTAAAGTGAAAAAAGGGGGTCAGAGCACAGCAGTGCTTTCACAGATACTTCCCTGTATTATCTGTGTACAATCCGAAGAAAATCTCTTTCCCAAGGGAGATTTATAGCCTCCTCAGAAGCTGCTTGAAGTTCACACAGGAGAGGGTAAGCATTTCTCTTGAGAAAGAGCTTTTCCTCACAATGTGGTGGGACAATAATAAATGGAACAGGATTTCCAGCAGCTGCCTCTTGTTTTTTTTCCACCGCATTTTGATGGACAGCTGTTTTTTCAACCTCCTCCCTTTGTTGTGAAAGGGAAGAAGTCGCCTTGTTTTAATTTTGGACTGAAAATAAAACTGTGTGGATCCTGATAGGAATATAGGTATAGTTCTTGACTTACAACCATTTGCTTGTTCGCTTGCGCTGAAAAAAAAAGGAACTTATCATTTTTCACACTTATGGCCATTGCAGAATCCCTGTAGTTGTCTGATAAATTCAAACATGTATTTATGGCATGTATTTATGATGGTCACAATATCCTGGGGTCATGTGATCACAGTTCACAACTGTCTGACAAGCAAAGTCAATGGGGACTTTGCCTAGAAAGGTTCTAAAATGGGGCAAAACTCATTCAACAACTGTCTTGCTTAGCAAGGGAAGTTTTAGGCTCAATTGTGGTCGTAACTTGAGGACTACCTATATTCTGAAATAATGACTAAGGTTTGAACTTCCCTCCCATTCTCACCAGGTGACAATTTGGAGCTTGCAAACAAGCTGGCAACCGGTTTAAACGCATAGTTTACACATGTCTCCCTCTGACAGCTATCACTTCTTCATTTGCTGAAAGGCTGTTTCTTCCTCATAGGGATTTCTGCACTAATCTCCATTTACCTAACATGTCCAGGTCCTGCTGAAGAACTTCCTTTTTACTGAGTTAGTTTGGCTCCCTTTCCAGATCCGGGTTCAGTTCGGTTTGAACCATCTCCCTGGAAATAGTTTCAAACTAGAAAAAGTGCAGATAAGAGGTAATGAATTGAGGCCTTTGAACTATAGTGCTGGAGAAGGCTCCTGCGAGTCCCTTGGACTGCAAGGCGATCAGATCGGTCAGTCCTAGAGGAGGTCAATCTTGACTACTCTTTAGAAGGCCAGATCCTGAAGATGAAACTCAAATACTTTGGCCACCTAATGAGAAGGAAGGACTCACTGGAGAAGAACCTAATGCCGGGAAAGATTGAGGGCAAAAGAAGGGGACGACAGAGAACAAGGTAGCTGGATATAGTCATTGAAGCAGTAGACGTGAGCTTAAATGGACTCGAGGATGGTAGAGGACAGGAAGGCCTTGAGGAACGTTGTCCATGAGGTTGCGATGGGTCAGACACGACTTCACAACGAACAACAACAACATCAAAAGGTAACAGTTTGGTCTAGTAATGCCCCAGGCTAGAAAACAGGAGTTCTAGTCCTGCCTTAGCCAGGAAAGCCAGCTGGGTGATTTTGGGCAAGTCTCTCAGCCCTACCTACCTCACAGGGTTGTTGTTGGGGGTGGGGAAGAGGAGGAGGAAGCAGTATTAGATCTGTTCGCTACAATGAGCTGTTTGTAAAAACAAAACAAAACATAAAGGTGGGATAGAAATCAATACAAAATAAAAATCATAACCATCAGGGTGATGAGTAATCTTTCCTAGGAGGCTTTTAAAGCAAAATGTATTATTTATAATTGGAGTGGGTTAGGATAGGGCCAATTAAATGGAGGAAGAAGATTTGTCTTTCTTTGAAGAAAGAGTCCTCTTTCTTCAGGGATGATCCGTTGGGTGGTGCATGGCGTCAGTGGATTGATCCAGAAACAGACGGGCCGTTCTTTGATTCTCTGCCACCACCTATTTCATCCTCTTTAATATCACCCCTTTTTTCTACTTTTCTCTTGCTGGTATAGGTAGTCCTCAACACATGACCACAATTGAGCCCAAAATTGTTTAATCTAGGTATGGCTAATCTAAAGAAAAGAAGGACTAGGGCTGACATAAGAGTATTTCAATATTTGAGGGGCTGCCACAAAGAAGAGGGGGGTCAATTTATTTTCCAAAGCACCAGAAGGCAAGACAAGAAACAATGGATGGAAACTAATCAACCTTGAATTAAAGAGAAGCTTCCTAAGAGTGAGAACGACTAACTAGTGGAGCTGCTTGCCTTCAGAAGTTGTGGGTGTTCATCACTGGAGGTTTTTAAGAAAAGACTGGACTGAAAAGAAAAGACTATTTCTGTCTGAAATAGTATAAGGTCTCCTGCTTGAGCAGGGGATTGAACTCCAAGGCAGAGGTGGGTTTCAGCAGGTTGACCAGTTCTGGAGAACCGGTAGCAGAAATTTTGAGTAGTTCAGAGAACTAGTGGTAAAAATTCTGACTGGCCTTGCCCCCATCTATTCTCTGCCTCCCAAGTCCCAACTGATCAGGAGAAAATGGGGATTTTGCAGTAACCTTCCCCTGGAGTGGGGAGTGAATGGAGATTTTACAGTATCCTTCCCCTGCCACGCCCACCAAGCCACACCCACCAAGCCATGCCACGCCCACCAAGCCACACCCACAGAACCGGTAGTAAAAAAATTTGAAACCTACCACTGCTCCGAGGTCCCTTCCCGCTCTATTTTAATTGATCTTCTAGGTATTAGAAGTTGAAATTGTCCATGGAAGTTGACAGAACAGCAACATTAAAATCATTGTATTGCCTTTTTCTATGCTATATTCCCCTCTTTAATGACCATTACCCTATCAAGCTATTATTTATGATTCCCTGTCTTATTTATTTATTGTCTTTTCTGACCCTTGACTGCCTTTTACATCTTATTTTCCACTGGAGTTTTATTTATTTTTACAGAAGCTATTTGGGGTACCACGCTTGAAATGGGGGGGAAAAGTGCGACCATCATTTTAAAATAAATGAATGTATAGCAAAAAAGAAAAGCACGAAGAGCCAGTTAGGTTTAGCAGTTAAGGCAGCAAGAGACCATGAGTTCAAGTCCTGCCTTAGCCATGAAACCCAGCTGGGTGATCTCTCTCAAGCCAAGTTATCTCACAGGGTTGCTGTTGTGGGGAAAATAGGAGGAGGAAGGTGTGTTGGATATATTCACCTCGAGTTATTTGTAAAAATAGTAAAGGTGGGATACAAATAAACAGAAAATAAAAATAAATCAACTGCACTGAAGAGAACCTTGAACCTTCAACTCCCATATTAAGGTTAAGGTGTTTTCTTTATGGCTTTTGCAGACTTCTCTACAGAGAAAGATCTATATATAGATTCTTCCCTAACCCTACAGCAGTATGACAGAGCTCCATTTCTAAAATTCAAATAACTATATACACCAAAGCACACACACCTTTTTAGGAAATGCCTCTTGGGGAGGATTAAAAGAGGAGAAACAACATAGTATATTTAATTTTTCCCACAGACTTCTTTTTCACTAGAATTCTCTGCCCATCACAACTGCTTTACTTTTCCTTCCTCCTGGAAGGATGGAGTTGCCTACATGTCATTAATCTTGCAAAGATGATTCTAACCTTTCCTGGGACTGGGCCATAGTTGTGTGGGAAACAACTAGGGAGTTGTAAATTTGAAAACAAAAACATCATAGGAAGCGTCAAGTTTCCCTCACACACATGCATACTGTTTTTTCTGCTGGAAATCTAAAAGTTACCACATGTGTGTTTGCGATAACCTGGACAGCAAAGAGTTGGTGGCAAGAAGATAATTTTCTGAACGTTTTCACTGCCCTTTCAAAGTTTTTGCAGTATCCTTTTCTAAACCAGGTTTGTCCACATTGATTTCCCCTTAGAATACACAGCTTTACACTTTTTAAGATTTATTTTTAATGTGCTACACACAGGGTGGTATGCAGAGTGTAGACCAGTGGTGGGATTCAAAATTTTTTACTACCGGTTCTATGGGCGTGGCTTGGTGGGCGTGGCAGGGGAAGGGTATTGTAAAATCTCTATTCCCACCCCACTCCAGGGGAAGGGTACTGTAAAATCTCCATTCCCACCCCACTCCAGGGGAAGGGTACTGTAAAATCTCCATTCCCACCCCACTCCAGGGGAAGGCTACTTTAAAATCTCCATTCCCACCCCACTCCAGGGGAAGGCTACTTTAAAATCTCCATTCCCACCCCACTCCAGGGGAAGGCTTCTTTAAAATCTCCATTCCCTCCCCACTCCAGGGGAAGGGTACTGTAAAATCTCCATTCCCACCCCACTCCAGGGGAAAGGTACTGTAAAATCTTCATTCCCATCCCACTCCAGGGGAAGGGTACTGTAAAATCCCCATTCCCACCCCACTCCAGGGGAAGGATACTGTAAAATCTCCATTCCCTCCCCACTTCAGGGGAAGGTTACTGCAAAATCCCAATTTCTTCCCAATCAGCTAGGATGCGAGAGGCAGAGAAGAGACGGGGGTGGTGCCTGTCAGAGGTAGTATTTACCAGTTCTCTGAACTACTCAAAATTTCGCTACTGGTTTTCCAGAACTGGTCAGAACCTGCTAAATACCACCTCTGGTGTAGACAAGTTATGGTGAAGTCAAGATGGAGGCTACTATAGTACTATCAAACCTTCACCTAAATGGCCACCTCCTGACTCTTTTGACCATGCCCTGCAAAAACCACTGGTGTCCCCAAGTGTCAAGAAAGAAACCATCTAATCTAGCTTTGCAAAAGAGAAACCATGGAACTCTGTTTACTTAGAACAAGCACTGAATGCTCAGACTCCAAACATTTCTCTGGAATCTGCAGCTGGCAGAAACCGAGGGAGCAAACCAAGCTGGTTTGCCAAGCTGTTTGGGAAAGTTGTTTGCTTCCAGTAGGCAGGAAATGATCAAACTGCTATTTAAAATGCAAATTACAGGTTGCACCTAAAACAAAATATGCCCTGATAACAATTCCCATACCATTGGAAGTTTCTGTTCTTTCTAACTCAGAAACACAAAAAATATGAACGCCTCAACAGTTTCTAGGTTATATCAAATGCACAGCCATCCTGAAATAATTTTAAAGCCCGAATGCACACAATTCAAATGCTGCATCCAGAAAGAATGGAATACATTTCTTCATAAAAGAAATTGCTGCCATTTATTCTATTATAGCTAAACAGTCAGAGCTTTGAAGGTACCTGCTTGCTGGCTGGGCAATTCATAAGTTTCTTTTATGCAAGAGCCAGATGTTGTAACTCAGTTGGTTTTATTGCATTTAAAAGCAGCGCAGAAAGTGTGGCCAAACTTGTATGGATCATGATGCCCAAAGGAGGGGCTAAATCAGGGGTGAAATTTAGCAGGTTCTGACAGGTTCTCGAGAACCGGTAGCAGAAATTTTGAGAACCGGCAAATACCACCTCTGGCTGGCCCCAGAGTGGGGTGGGAATGGAGATTTTACAGTATTCTTCCCCTGCCACGCCCACCAAGCCACACCCACAGAACCGGTAGTAGAAAATTTTGAATTCCATAAAGTGCCTCTAACTGTAATTCCTTGGGGGTGGGGGTGGGGATTCTTTATAGATTGAGAGAGCTGTCAGTGGGAGAAAAGCAAACTCCTTTTAGTTTCCACAATGACCCAAATTAGTTCTAATTCCACATTTCCTTTTAGTTCTCAGAAGTCTTTGAAGAATAAAAGTCTGGTGACAGGGACTAAGAACACCATATTATTAGCATGTTCAAAATTGATATTTCAAACTTTCACACGGGAGGCTTCAAAAAGGTTTAGGTTAGGTTAGGTTAGGTTTATTAGATTTGTATACTGCCCTACTCCCGAAGGACTCAGGGCGGTGAACAGCCAACAATAAAAATACATGTATACAAAATTTAAAAACCCAGATAAAATCAAATTAAATAGATTTGGCCCAGACAGAATTAAAACACCCCACGCAATTTAAAACAGATTAAAATTTAAAATTTAAACGCTAAAAGAGGAAAAAAGGTTAGGCCAGGCCCACCTGGTGAAATAAAAAGGCCTTAAGAGCGCGGCGGAAGGTGCGCAGATCCAGGATCCTCCGTATCTCCGGGGGGAGCTCGTTCCAGACAGTAGTTACCCCCACAGAGAAAGCTCTCCCCCTGGGGGCCGCCAGTCGACACTGTTTGGCCGATGGCACCCGGAGGAGCCCCTCTCTATGAGAGCGTACCAGCCGGTGGGAGGCTATTGGTGGTAGTAGGCGGTCCTGCAAGTACCCAGGTCCTAAGCCTTGGAGCTCTATAAAGGTGTTAACCAAAACCTTGAAGTGCCCCCATGGAAGACCACCAGGAGCTAGCGCAGCTCGTGCAGTGCAGCTCACACAGTGCAGCTCGCGCAGGAGAGGTGTTACATGGGAACGCCATGTCCCTCCCATCACCACCCATGCAGCCGCACTCTGAGCCAGTTGGAGCCTCCAGGTGCTCCTCAAGGGGAGCCCCATGTAGAGAGCGTTACACAAAGGATTTTGTGCCATGATTAATACCCTAATGCACACACAAATAGAATCTGCAAGCGTCTTATCCAGAAGAACAAGGAATGAGGTGGACAAAACAGGCAGTTCTTGACTTATGACCATTTGTTTAAACGGTCAGGAAAATGCCTCAGGAAAAGCGACTTACAGCCTGTACACCTACTTACAATATCATACCATCCTCAGCATCACGAGATAGCAATTTGGGTATTGGCAACCAGCTTTCATTTACAACTGATGATATTGTAAGATGATTGCAATTGGCTACTTTTTTTGACAATTTCCAGCAAAAACTGCCCATTTGGGAAGCTGGGTTTGCTTAACGACATGTGATTCGCTTAACAACTGCAATTAAATGGTCATGCATCTTGTCTAGCTCAACTTATGATCTCAACAGCTAATGACAAAAATTCCGGTCCCGATTGTGGATGTAAATCCAGGTAGTCCTCAATTTACAACCACAATTGAGCCCAAAATTTCTGTTGCTAAGTGAAACATTTGTTAAATGAGTTTTGTCCCCTTTTACGACTTTTCTTATCACATGTGTTAAGTGAATTCCTGTAGTTGTTAAGTTAGTAACATGGTTGTTAAGTGAATCTGGCTTCCCTGTTGAATTTGCTTGTTACAAGGGTTGCAAACGGGATCATATGACTCCGGGACACTGCAGCCATCATAAATATGAATCACTTGCCAAGCATCAGAATTTTGATCATTGAGAATTGAGCCTGGGGAGGCTGCAATGGTCATAAATGTGAAAAACGGTCATAAGTCACTTTTTTAATGATGTTGTAACTTTGAACGGTCACTAAGTGAACTGTTGTAAATTGAAGACTACCTGTAGAGGATTTACATATGGTCTACCATTTACATATGGTCTGTACATGTGGTGTACCATTTCACCAAGACAGGAACAACGGGTGTAGTTTATGAGGATTGGCTGGCCAAACTAGGCTAGGCTTATCAACAGTGCTTCCCTTTTTCTTTTCTCACCTTAATTGAACTGAGATTGTGATATGCCAAGTGGGGCAATTCCTAATCCCACACACAGAAGAATGGGAAGGACACTGCAGAGTTACTAGGTGGGTTGCTAGGTGGCGTGTACACCAACTTCCTCCTTCGTGACAACTGTAGGCAAGGGAAGTACGCTTCAGAGTCAACGGAGCTTAAAAGGAAAGAGATGAAACCAGCTCTCTGCAAATATCTGGGAGATACCATTCTTGGGGCTGTGTCCCACTCTTCCCCTTCAGGATATAATATAAAAATGATGGAGGAGGGAGTAGAAGACGCAAAATATGTACTCAGATGAAACACTGAATGATTAAGGATGTACTATTTGTTTGATTGTATGTTTGTCTGTTTTAAAAAAATAAAAATCTTTTTTAAAAAAAGGATATTCTTGCTAAATCCCACTCATTATAAAGATCATGCTTTAACAAAAAAAGGAGGGGGTGGGGAGGAGGAAAAATACAAACTTAATATGGACAGTGGAATGAGTACCTTCAAAGCTTACGGGCCTTTCCAATCACTGATCGAGAAAGTGTTTTGAAGGCCGGCCTAGTTGCGTGGTTTTGGATTGCAAAGGAACCAGGTTGGCCGAAGACCAAATGTGCTGTCTGCTCCCCTTCCTGTTTCGGTAGCTGCCTGCTGCTCTGGTCTGAGCGGCCAGGGTTTTGGTTTTTTTTTTTTTTTTGCAATGAGATACTGTCAACATCCTGGTTTGTTTGGCTTCTAGTGTTTCTTCCTGCTGCGTAGAACTTGGCGTAACTTTGGTGCTGTCATGGATGCTACAACTTGTCGCCCGTGAGAGAGTTCCCTGGAATGCGTCACTGGGACAAAAAATGCCCCAGCCCTGATAAACATTAGAATAATGCAAAAGAAAGAAAGATATTGAAAAATAGTTGCAAGGAGAATAGCGGGATGGGATAGGGGTGGCAGAGAGAATAAGGGAATCTGCAGGAGCATTTTCATTTTCTCCTTTCAGAGCCGAGAGTGTAATTTCCCTTTTCTACTTCAGCAAATGCAAAACAATTGATCTTAATGGATATGGATCCCTACAGTTATGATTTAAGCTCCTGCCAGCATAAGGATACGTTGACCTGACTCCCCATCATACAAGTGGAGTTTGAGAATGTTGCTTCGTTGATCCGGAGTGAAGGGCAGACGTTGTCCACTCTTTCTCCTAAAATGCAAGGCGTTTTCCTCTTCTCAACATCACCTGATCACAGGCATCGGGCAAAGACAATCCAGCTGGGTCTAAAGATCTCTCCAAACAAGGAAGAGAAAAAAGCACTATCAAGGTTTAAATCAGGCTGAAGGTGAGATAGGGTTGGTGTGACTGGGGAAACACTGGAGTTCCCAGCCTGTGCTGGTAACTCCGTAAATCACTTCTGAGCAAAGGTGACAGCGTGTGTAATACTGAAGGGAGTTCGTCAATGTCCAGGATGTGCAAGTCACACAAAGAAATGAAAGGAATTACACAGCATAGGTAAAGTTCTGACAGAAAAGAAGGCTACAGAAATGATGTTTAGTCACCAAATCCCTTTACTCCTTTTCCCACCCTCACATTGTCTAAACCAGAGGGTTCCGAAACTTGGCGACTTTAAGACGTGTGGACTTCAATTCCGCTTAACATGGCTGGCAGGGGAATTCTGGGAGTTGAAGTCTACAAGTCTTAAAGTTGTCAAGTTTGGGGAACCCCCCCCCCCCACACCGGTCTAAACAACCCCAGCTTTGCACTGCTTCCTGAAATGAGTCTGTGGAGTTTCAGACAGAACATGAGACTTTGTAAAGAACTGCTTGTTTACTACAGAAAGAAGAAAGATCTGTGGGATTTCATGCTGCTCTCAAACCACATATTGTCTGCTTGGGGTCAGAAAGCTTTGAGATCAGTGGCTTGATACAGCCTTAGTGAGATGCTTCAAAGGAATATATGTATGCTTGGCGAGGCACAAATATGCCAAGAGTTTTGCTGCCAGACATTAAGAAGAATGTTAAAATTGGCATCCTGAGTCACACACAATATGAAGCCATATCTAGGCACCCTGATGCTCCCTCTGGTGTTTTGGATACCAACTCCAACAGCTAAGCCATTGTAACCAGATCATGGAGAATGATTTTTAGCATGCAGGGATGAAGATTCTTTATTCCTCCATTAAATCCTGATGTGGTTTGTTTGTGTCTAATGTTTTGTGGCTTGGATGTGTCAATCAAGGCATAGCAGCTCATTGAACAAACTATGGTTTTAGCATTGTGTTTGGACATGTGAATGCAGCCAAAGCGTAACGTTAGAAAGCAGAAAGAGAAAAAAAGGTACAGAGCTATAATTGCACTCAACAATGAACTAAAGGGCCACCATCAATGATCTGTTGGACAGTATTACTTGGTCTGCTGTGTGGATGTTTGGGTGGTTTAGGGGTGGGGAATTGTGGTGGGTGGGAGTGTGTCTGAGGATTGTTATGTGTGCTGGACCTGGTCTTTGGGTGTTAAGTGAATTTCATTGTATGGGTATACTGTGTATATATGTACAATGGCAATAAAATTATTATTATTATTATTCTGGATGTTTTCACCTGGATGAGGAAAAAGCAGTAAAGAGACTTGTACTGGTATGAAAGCAAAATCCCATTTCACCAAAGGTGCTTGATATTGCTTAAAGTAGAAGCTAGCATAGAGAGGTGAACAAGTTGGATCTGGGTTCTCAAATCAATTTCATTAAAGCTCCCAGGTCTGAGCTGCAAGTTTCCATGCAACCACCAGATTAATTGATTGATTCAATTTTTGATTCCATAATGACTCTGGTTTACCAGAGCAAAATAAAAAAATAGAAGAGAAAAAGAAAGAGAAGACAGTTGATTGGAAGACAGAACCAAACAGACCAACAGCAAAAAGTTCAAACTGAAGGGTCTGTTTGGTTCTGTCTTCCAATCAACTGTCTTCTCTTTCTTTTTCTCTTCTATTTTTTTATCCTCATCCAGGTGAAAACATCCAGAATAATAATAATCTACTGAAGATATCTACTAAGTCCAAAAACAACCTGGTTTTCAGCCATTTGCAGAAAGATCAAAGTGTAGGACCGATACAAATCAACATGGAATATTGTTGGAGCTGGAGCCATTTCTAAGGGAACACATTTCCTAGGTCTCGCAAAATGGCACTGCCTAATTGACAGGACCTGGACTTCATCTAATGGATTAAGTGATCCCTCAAGTGACCAGGTCCTTTGCCATGTAGAGATATATAAATGGTAACCAGCACCTTGAATTGCACCCAAAAGCCAACTGGCAGCTAATGTAGGTAGTAAAGCAACAGAGACAGGTGCCACTGCATTCTTGGCCAGCTGTAGCTTCCAAGTGGTTTTCAAGGACAGGCCCATTTAGCGCATATTATAGCAATACAATTGAGAGGCAACAAAAGCATGAGTGATTGCTTGAAAGGACTCTTGGTCCAGAAATGGGTATAACTGATGCACTTGTTGAATCTTTGCAAAGATCCTCGTGGCCTCAGTGGTCACCTGTTCTTTGAGCAGGAGCTGTGAGTCCAGGAGGGCCTTTAGATTGTATACTGATCTTGTATGGGAAAGTGTAATATGATTAAAGACTAAAGATAGACAGTTTCTGGAACCATATCTGTGTCTATGTCTTGTCTGTGTGAGTGTGAGTGAAATAAACAAAGCCACTTGGTCTTCTCAGGACTGAGCCTGTTCCTCCCCATCCAAACTCTACAGCCTCCAGGCACTGGGGCAGAACTTAAGTGGTGTCACACGGTTGGCCTGGGGTGGTTGTGTATAATCGGGCATTAGCATATTGGTAATAACTAACCCAAGCTAATGGATGATATCATGTAGATATTAAGCAAAAGGGGAGAAAGGGTTGAACCCTGCAACACCCTACAAGTGAGGAACGACAAGTGCTACTTCTCACCTTCTACCAGCTTTGATTGGAACTGGGCACAGACAAAGGAGAAAAACCACTGCAAAACAATGGCTCCTACTTCCAGTCCCAAAGGTGGCCTAATAGTACACTGTTATGTCCTTATAAGGACATCCGCCTGGGATTGGCTGAAGATCCCTTCGGCGGGAGTTTTGAATCCCTGTCAGTGGGCGGTGCGTCTGCAGGAGCAAATATAAGGAGAGCTCCGGCAGCGCAGCGCCAGTTCAGTTCTCGTTAATAAACGTTGTTACTTGAACTCTGCTGGTCTCATCTTCTTCCTGCGCCGATCTAACACTGGCGACGAAGGACTAGAGAAGAACCAACCGTGTGGCACGATCGCCATTCCGAGCTGAAGTCACTTGCCGCAGTCTGAGAGATGGCAACGCCGCAAGCGCCGTTCGCCTCGCTTGCTCCATTCAACCCCCGCCGGGAGAAATGGAGCTCCTATATGATCCGTTTCCACGGGAAATTCAAAAAGATGGCCGCCGCAATGATCAGTGCAGCAGTTGCAAGGGAAACCATCCCCGCCAATCCTACCGCTGGCATGACGCAACCTGCCGACGTTGTTTGAAGAAGGGGCACATCGCTGAGGCATGCAGAGCCACTGATCCGGTTCCCAAGTCGATCAGGCCCCGGAATCCTGAAAATCGCCGCGATACCCAGAGGACATCCAAACGGTCCTCATTCCAGCACAGACGCGACGATCGCAACGATTCGCAGGGTGGCGTGGTAAATCAAACAACTATCGCCCACACCTGCAACAACAGTGCAACCAAATTCCATGTGACACTGTTGGCCGAAGGCTTGCCATGCAAGATGGAGGTAGACTCTGGCTCCGTCTATTCCATCATTGACTGGCACCAAGTGAAGAGACTGAAGCCGGCACTAACCAGGCGCCAACTTGAGCCCCTACACTCCAGACTGGTGGATTTTGGCGGGAATCCCATCGGCGTCCTTGGAAGAACCAGCCTTCAAATCGCCTTCAAACAGTTCCGGGGCCAGTTCCCAATCACCGTCGTGGAGCATAGCCGCCCAACCCTGCTAGGCGTGGAGTGGTTCCAGCCATTGGGGCTTTCTATTGGAGGCATCCACCAGATTAGTGCAGGCAAACTCGACTCACTCATCGGAGAGTTCCAAGAAGTCTTCGATGGTAAGTTAGGGACCTTCACAGGGAAACCCATTTCCTTTAATCTGGACAAGGGGGTGACCCCTATTCGGCTCAAGCCCCACCGGGTTCCATTCACCTTGTGGTCCAAAGTAGATGCTCAGGTAGATAAGATGATTGCCCAAGGCGTCCTGGAACCCATCGATCATGCTTCATGGGAGACTCCCATTGTGACCCCAATGAAGCAGGATGGATCTGTGCGCATCTGCGCTGATTACAAGGTGACAATCAACAAGGCGTTGCAGCAGAGCGCATACCCCGTGCCAGTAGTGCAGCATTTGCTCCACTCACTCGGCAAGGGCAAAATTTTTGCAAAACTGGACCTGGCCCAGGCTTACCAGCAACTGCCAGTTGATCAACTAACAGCGGAGGCTCAAACAATTGTCACCCATAGGGGGGCATTTAAGTGTAACCGTCTCCAGTTTGGAGTCAGTGCCGCCCCAGGAATTTTCCAATCGATGATGGAACGCCTTCTCCAAGGCGTTCCAGGGGTAGTGCCTTACTTCGATGATGTACTCATCTCCGGGGACTCAAAGGCACAACTCTTTGACCGGCTGAGGCTTGTACTCCAGCGGTTCAGAGAGAAGGTCTTGAGAGTCAGACGGGACAAGTGCATCATTGGAGTACAGGAGGTTGAGTTCCTGGGCTATCTCATAGATAGTTCTGGCATCCACCCCACCAAATCAAAAGTTAAAGCTATCCATGAAGCTCCCAGCCCCAAAAATAAAGCGGAGCTTCAGGCTTTCCTTGGATTGCTTAACTTCTATGCAATCTTCCTCCAACAGAAAGCCACAGTTGCTGAGCCGCTACATCACTTACTGGCAAAGGCGGCTTCCTGGAGGTGGGGCCGCGAGGAGGAATCTGCTTTTCGAGCCGTCAAACAACTTTTGACATCCAACAGCGTTCTCATTCAATACAATGAGACGCTGCCCATCAGGCTCACCTGCGACGCTTCACCTTACAGAGTCGGCGCTGTCCTCAGCCACGAACTGCCTACCGGCTGTGAAGCCCCCATCACCTATTTCTCCAAGATTATGTCCAGCGCTGAGCGCAACTACAGCCAACTGGACAAAGAGGCGTTGGCTATTGTCGCAGGGGTAAAGCGTTTCCACGAATACCTCTATGGATGTTGCTTTACCATTGTCACCGATCACAAGCCACTTTTGGGCCTCCTCGCCGGTGACAAGGAAACCCCCGCCTTCATGTCACCTCGAATGACTCGCTGGGCCATTTTTCTTGCCGGCTATTCGTATAGACTTGTTCATCAGCCTGGAAAGTCTATTGCAAACGCCGATGCACTAAGCAGATGCCCGTCTGCAGAAGCCGTTGAAGACCCGGCTCCCACACTTGAGCTGCTGCACATTGACAACGACAGCAGCTGTCCGGTCACATCTGCCAACGTGGCCACGCACACGCGGAACGACCCCATCCTCCGCCAAGTCCAGTCCTGGATCCTGAGGAGATGGCCGGCGCAAATCAACAGCGACGACTTCAGCCCGTTCAGCCACAAGCAAGGGGAGCTGTCCACCATGAGCGGCTGCTTGCTATGGGGAGACAGGGTGCTGATTCCCAGCACTCTCCAACAAAAGACGCTTGTGGCTCTCCATAAAGGACACCCGGGCATTGTCCGGATGAAAGCCCTGGCACGGAGCTACGTCTGGTGGCCATCACTGGACAAAGACATTGAACAATGGGTCGCCAGGTGTAGCCCGTGCCAAGAAGTCAGAGCAGCGCCGCCACAATCAAACCCGACGCCTTGGGAGGCTCCTAGCTCCCTCTGGTCTCGGATCCACATAGACTTCGCGGGTCCGATCCAGGGGCGCCACCTTCTCATCGTGGTCGATGCCTTCTCGAAATGGCTCGAGGTCATCCCCATGGCATCTACCACAACTGAAGCCACAATCCGCGCTCTCCGCCGGCTCTTCACAACCCATGGGCTTCGGGACGTTTTGGTTTCCGACAACGGTCCCCAACTTACGTCCATGCCCATGGAAGCTTTCCTGGCAGGCCTGGGCATCCGCCATGCCCTCTCTGCCCCTTACAGACCGGCCGGAAATGGACAGGCTGAATGGATGGTGAGGCTCACCAAAGAGGCACTCACCAAGATGGGCCCGGGAGACTGGCATGAGTGCATCGACACCTTTCTGCTCACCCAACACATCACACCGCACTCTACCACAAGGAAGTGCCCTGCCGAACTTTTGATGGGCAGAAGACTCCGGTCACCCCTGGACAGACTGCACCCGCAATACAATTCTGAGGTGCCCGCCACCGCTAGCCGCCAACTCCGTCATTTTGCCATCGGCGATGCCGTTTTCGCGCTCAATTTTCACGGCTCGCCAAAATGGCTTAAAGCAACAGTACACAGCACAACCGGCCCGAAATCCTACCGGGTTGATCTGGAAGATGGACAGGTCGTGAGACGTCACATCGACCAGCTCCGCAAAAGGTAGAGGGAATCGGGCGGAAACCACCCCGACGAGGTAGGCCTAAACCACCCCGACGAGGTAGGCCTAAACCACCCCGACGAGGTAGGCCCAGACCACCCCGACGAGGTAGGCCTAAACCCCCCCTACGAGGTAGGCCTACAACATCCCGGAGGAGCGGGCGCACCAATGCCCAGCCAAGCCAGATCCGAGCCAGGGCCAGTAGACCGGGGACAAGGTCGAAGGGAAACTCCGAAGCACCTTGGGGTGGACAGCAGTCGACACCCCAATGCCCAAGACCTACCCCCTGACGACAGTAGCCGAGTAGACCGGGGACAACCGAGCAGGGGAGGCCAACATCAACCCTGCGAAGTAGGTGACCGACACTCCAGGGAGGGGGACCTCCGTCCAGCACACCAGAGGGCACCCCAGCAACAGCCAGACCACGCAGAAGACCAACCCTGCGAGGAAGGCCTCCACCACCCCAGCAGGGGAGGCCTGCACCAGCCTAACCAGGGCGAACACCCCAATGGTGAGAATCGGCGACCGCTACAGCAACGCCAACCCTGCAGGGAAGGCTTACACCACCCCTGCAGAGGAGGCCGCGAGAAGCAGCAGCCACCCCGGCGGCGCCAACCTTGCAGAGAGGGCCTACACCACCCCTGCGAAGGAGGCCTACACCACCCCGGCAAAGCCGGCCCTTCACCAACCCGAACCACCTGCCGCCCCGGGAGTGGATCGGACTCAACCGGAGAACCCGGGGGCCTAACCCAACAACCACTGCTGGACTCACACCCAAGACCGGACCAGTGCGACCCCGACCCAGTGGGAACCAAAGGGAGACCTAGGGACCTACTGTGGCTCAGGAGTTCCAGACCGGTGGAGGGCAAGGATCCGCGCCGGCGTTTCCATGGCTCGAGCGGGAACGAAGAAGACCAGCATCGCCCGCAGGCGGAGGTCCATGACCCGGCCGGAGGTTCGGGAGCATCGCCCGCATCCTCGACGGCCAGATTCAACTCGGCTCCAGTGAAGAAGCCCGGAGCCGAGAGAGCACCCTCCGATCAGGAAGGGTTTCAGCCAGCGAATGGACTGCGCAGGTCTACGCGAGCACGTAGACGTCCTGCGTACCTCAGTGACTTTTTCCCTTGATGGACAGACTAAGAACTAGGGGGGAGGAGTGTTATGTCCTTATAAGGACATCTGCCTGGGATTGGCTGAAGATCCCTTCGGCGGGAGTTTTGAATCCCTGTCAGTGGGCGGTGCGTCTGCCGGAGCAAATATAAAGAGAGCTCCGGCAGCGCAGCGCCAGTTCAGTTCTCGTTAATAAACTTTGTTACTTGAACTCTGCTGTCTCATCTTCTTCCTGCGCCGATCTAACATACACCATGGTTGACAGTACTGAAAGTTGCTGTGGAATTGAGGAGCACCAGGATGGATTTACCACCCCCATTCTGGTTCTGCCACAGGTTATCAACCAGTGTGACCACTGCTGTCTCTACACTGAATCTCATCCTGAGTCTCAACCACAACAGGTCTAAATAATCTGCTTTTTCCAGGGTCCTCTGAAGCTGAAGCCCAACCAACCTCTCTAACACCTTCCACAGAAAGAGAAGATTGGTGACTGGAATGAAATTGTCCAGGATGGGGGTGAAGAGGAGGACCACAGTCTCCTTCAAGACTGAGGAGACTACTCCTACAGAGAAGCCTATACTTCCACCTGGAGCCAGCAGTAGGTCACCTCTTAGGAACCCTTAACCATCCAGGAAAGGCCTGGATCAAAACAGATAGTGAAGCTCCCAGATGAGAGGATCCTGTTCGTTGTCTGAGGACTCTCAAGCCAGCTCACTTCAGTTGACTATACAAGGCCATACCTTGGGCACTTCTTCTGGACTGTTCACTCAAAATCCAGCTCTGAATTGTTCCAAATGTCTTTATCTGCCAAATTGCAAAATATTTCTCACAGTAGTTAGTCCTGAATTTATCTCTCCCCAGCAGGGATTGAGTCACCTTGAACAGGGCAGAGGATTGTGTTATTTTTGCTGTCTTTATCACTATGATGTAAGCCCAAATATAGATTCTTATCTATGCTAAGACTCACTCTCATCTTCCTCCAATGGTGCACTAGATGTCTCTTCGTGCACAAATTTATCTTGCAGAGATGCTCAGTAGACCTCAGTAGACCGAGGTGAGATGACATCAGTGAGCTAAAAAGTGAACTGTTCACAACAACAGACTAATGACAACGTCTTCCAAAGCCACATCATGATGCAACTGCTCCATGCTGAAGACAGCCTAACATCCGGTACCTAGCGTGTGATGGGCCCATAATGACTTAGAACATGTCCGTAATTGTCATGGACACCACAAATTCCTGAGCCAATCCAGACTCAATGTCACCAGGTGGCAAATAATTCCTTGTGGCATTGAGTATGGGTTGGCTGAGGGATTTGACAATTATGGACATGTTCTGGATCATTATGGGCCCAGCACATACTGAGCACCACCAGTCTTGGCATCTCTGTTGCCTGCCCAGCAATGGAATTCAGTAACTCAGACAGGGATGACACTGGGTAGCAAGAGGCCAGTTCATCAGCAACAATCCTGTTTCCTAGAGGCTCACTTCAATCAAAGAGCTCACATCTGGTTATCTGTGGAGCAGACAGAGCCTCTGAAAGCCTACAACAACTCAATGGATAACAACTATGACCACACCTCCCCTCCTTTGGGAAGGGCTGGTGCCAAAACCCAAACCCAGATGGCCACTTTTCCAAGAGGGGAACATCCCCTCTAGGTCCACCAGAACCTAGTTGGCTGCCTCATCCACAGCCCAGTTGTAGATGAAAATTTATTATAGACTCACCTGCCATCTAACAACAGCAGGTGGAGTCCAGGATCACCAAAGATCCAATATCCCAGTTTTGAGTGAAGAACCTGGGGCTAGTTATGAGAATTGTTCTCAGCAAGGGAGCCCAATGCTCCCAAATACAGCCCACTCCAGGAGCCTATCATATCTCTGTCCATATCTCTGTTCCTACCACTTCCTCTCCTCCTTCTCATTTCCCTCCCAGTCCTTGTATCTTCCTCCTAAGACAGAGCTGTCAAACTCTTGGCCCACAGGCCAGATGTGTCATGCTCTGGCCACACCCACACCCAGTTTAGGGAAGGGGGGAAAGTTCCAATACGTCATGTGATGCCACCATGACGACATGAGTTTAACAACCCTGTCCTAAGCAAAGGTGTCCATTCACCCCCACATACCACCCAGACCACCAAACAACCACTCATCTTTGGAGCCATGGGGCACAGTGGTTAGAATGCAGTATTGCAGGCTAATTCTGTTGACTGCCAGCAGTTTGATTTTCACCAGGCTCAAGGTTGACTCAGCCTTCCATCCTTTCCAGGTTGGTAAAATGAGGACTCAGATTGTTGGGGGCAATATGCTGATTGTGTAAACCACATAGAGAGAGCTGTAAAACACTGTGAAGTGATATATAAGTTTAAGTGCTATTGCTATCTATCCACCCCCAACACTTCCAGTTCTCACAGCAAGCACCCTCTCCCACTCCTCTTTGGTCACATGTGGCACCCATCAAATTACGGGGTATTATGATAGCTCCCTCCCACACCCATAGTATCAAACCAAAATCTTCTTCCCACACCAGTAAACAGTGGGGAAGGCAGCAAAGAGAAAGCTTCTGCCTCTCTTTGGTTGCCATCTAGCTATCGTCCGGACATTTGCAGCTCAAATATGGGAGTCCTCATTTTATGCAACTTTCCAAAGATTATCACACTGGCAAGAAAGCTCTTGCAACCTGCTGACTTTCTGTAGATGCTTGTTGTGGAGGAGAAAGCTTGCTCTCCTAAATTGAAAATGCCCATTAAATAAACCAACTAACAAAGGTCTGGCCGTTCTGTTCTTTGGAGTTTGAGCACCGGTGAAGGGCCCGCTTCTGCTCAAGCTGCTCTCTTCCTCCTCTGAGTTTGCAAACATGGTTTCTTACTACCAGAGTAGGCTCATTAAGTGCAGCCCCCTCTGTTTATTTGGCTCTGCAGCCAAGTGGCAGATCGTCAGCATGGGCAGCCAGCCAGATGCTTTCCTCCAACCTTGGGTCAAGGCAGTTCACCAGGGAGCCTTGTTTACTTCGGGTGGCTTTTTCAGCAACGGGCAGTGAATGGCTACAGCCTGGGAAACCATCCCAAACCCAGAGGGCTAGAGAGGGACTGACCCAGGACATTCAGTTTCATGAACTCATTTTTGTTTTTTGTTCCACTTTTGCGCTGTGTAGACATTACTAAGCATGACAAATGATGATGAGCGCTTCTGCAAGATCACATGCTTTTCGAATAATGCAAAGGGAAAGTTTGCAGCAGAAGGAGCAAGGAGATAAGAGCACAACGCGTGATGGACTTTTGTGTGGATCCTGGAACTGGGGGGGGGGCAAAGAAACAAAAGGACTGGGGACGTTCGGGCCAATGCGGCAGCTTCTGTGACTTCAGCAGCATAGAGGACAACTTGATCCCCCTGGAGCATGACATGTTCTTTCCCCCCCGCCCAAAATACACAGTGTACATTGTGCAACTTGCTTAGATCTTATTTCCCTTTATTGCAACTTTGCAAGTGCTGTATCGTCGCAGGGCATTTGCTCACCCTTAATGCAAAGCATTTCAAGGTCTCCCCCCACCCCCACACCCCATAAAAAAGACCCTCTTATACCCCAGAGCTGCACATGCAAGATTTAAAATGTAAAGACATTTACATCCCGCTCAGTACCCATTTCTACCACCCATGATATAGCGGTTCAGCTCAGCAACTTGCAACTCCCTTGATTGCATGTTGCCAGTGATGCTGGTAAGTCAAATGCTCCATTTCCTTGGTGTCTTTTGCACATTTTACGGGAGGGGTTTTTTTTTGGTCACCATACATTTTTAGGAGAAACTGCAGTCTTGAGCAAGTCTCTCATCCTTTGTTTTCGGATGGAGAAACCACCTCTCCCCACTACGCTTGCTAAATGTAACCTGCTGTACGTACTAAGAAAACAGTTCAGAAGAAGTGCTTGGAATTTTAGATTCCTGCTATTTCTTAACACGTAGACGTCGCTTTTTCAGGGGGTCTCTTGTGTTTCAGGATACGCTGCTTTAATGACTTATTCATGAAAGCCGCTGAAACTCCCTTCCTTCCTCCCCCTCTTCAAGCAGAAGCCTGAAAAAAAAAATGCTTGCTTTTAACCAATAGCTGAGCGCAGCTGGTCTGGCATAAGGTCGTAAGCATTTCGTCCAAATCTGTTTTGAAATCTGACAGCCCTACACTGTGCTCCGAGCTAGCAGATTGCAAATTGTGGCAGGGCGCAGTGGCATGTAAAACCAGCGGGCTCTGTCTACCATCTGTTGGGCACAGCTTGCCTCCCCGACAGATTAAGAGTGCCGCCGATCTCTACAGCTGTGTGTAACTTTCAGCCCAGCCTTTTTTTTCCCCCCCTTTTCTTTTTAATTCATAAAAACAGGATGGCAAGACATTGTAATTGCCGATGTGCATTTTTTCTTGGGGATGGACTCTGTTCAACGCGTTGGTAATTTAGAATGTAGCTGATTTGGCTAATCTTGAAAAGGTTAAGCAGGGTGACACCTTAGATGCTGTAGGCGAGGTGAGGCAAATTAGAACAAAAAGAACGCAACACCCAAGGAGAATCCAACAACACACCACGTCTGCAGGGTTACAGATAAAGCTGCATCACTGTTTCTGTGTGGTGAATCTGGGTGTGTGTGTGGGGGGGGGGTGGATTCTTTAATGTCATAGGAAGTTACCTTGGCGGAAAGTGGAAAGGAATTCCCGAGGTTAGCAGTTTTCCAATATCTCAGGGGTTGCCACAAAGAAGAGGGAGTCAAACTATTCTCCAAAGCACCTGAGGGTAGAACAAGAAGCAATGGGTGGAAACTGATCAAGGAGAGAAGCAACTTAGAACTAAGAAGAAATTTCTTGACAGAACAATTAATAAGTGGAACAACTTGCCTCTAGAAGTTGTGAATGCTCCAACACTAGAAATTTTTAAGAAGATGTTGGATAACCATTTGTCTGAAGTGGTGTAGGGTTTCCTGCTTGGGCAGGGGGTTGGACTAGAAGACCTCCAAAGTCCCTTCCAACTCTGTTACTCTATTCGATTGCAGGTTTATTTCCCTCAAAATAATCCGCTAAAATCCCACCGTGTCTTAGAGCCACTGGAAATCGGGTGAAAGTTTTGAGAGAACAAGCCCTTAAAGGAAGATGTTTTGGCATAGGATTATTTTTTTTTTTAAATAAAGGTAACTACTCTCTGAATCTGAGTCACACGCATCGGGAACGCTGGCCCCATTTCTGTGCAAGAGAATGACAACAAAGGCTGCCTTCCAGGGAAAAGATCCTTTTAAAACTGCATTTGATTTGCATGGGAAAGCCCCCCCGTTTCTCACTGCTTTCCCCATGCAAATCCTGGCAGAGTTCTCTCTTTATTTGCAGCAGGAAAAAAGATTTGAGTTAACGTTTCCCCTGCTATTGGAAAATGCTGACCATTATAAGCCATCCGTACTCATTTTATTTTTAAAACTGCTTGCTCAATCTATATCGAATTAATGCCAGACCCAGCTGTGGTTATTACACCAGTATCAATAAAAGAATCCCCCTGCCCACCCCTTAAATCTTTAAATAACTCCACTTTGCACATTTCAAAACGGCCCTTTAAACTTTTTTTCTTACAATTCACCTCTGTTCTGCAGAAGAAGACCCCCCCCCCCCCCAGTGGAAACCCAGCAAACATTTGTTCAGGAACTAAATGAAGCAAGACTGACTTGGCAGAATATCAAGGCTGATTTTCCTGGAAGGGAGTGACTGAACTGACTGTACAGCTAACCTGTCACTTCCTCGTCTGTTTTCAAGGACAAAGGCAGTTGGCTACTTGGACTGTGCTTACGCAGAAAGCAAAAAGAAAAAAAAAAGAAAAAAGTTCCAAATAGTCACTCCTCCCCCTCCCCGCCACTTCCTTCATTCTTTTCCCCACCCCATTATTTAAAGTTAGCAAGAAGGGAATGACAAAAATGTCTGGGCTGTGGAAGGAGAGAATATTTCTGAAGATTATAAATGGAGGGGTGGAGGTGGTGATCATTGAACAGTTCTTTGCAAGTCATGCTTATTCATATACAGATAGTCCTTGATTTACAACCATTGGTTTAATGACTGAAGTTACCACAGCGCTGAAAAAAAGTGACTTATGGATGGTTTTCACACATAGCGACCGTTGCAACATTCCCCCCATGGTCATGTGATCAAAATCTGGGTGCTTGGCAACTGGCATGTATTTATGACAGTTGCAATGACCTGGGGTCATGTGATTACCCTTTGTAATCTTCCCAGACGGTTCAGACAAACAATGCCACTGGGAGGAGCCAAATTCACTTAACGACTATGGGATCCACTTAACAACTGCACCGATCCACAGCTTGACAATGGTGGCAAGGAAAAAAAAAGGTTGCAAAATGGGGCAGAGCTCACTAAGCAATCGTCTTGCTTAGCACTGAAAATGTTGGGCTCAACCGTCATAAGTCAAGGACTTACCTGTATGTGAAAGATCATCCTCTGCCATTTTCCCATAAGAATGGGGTTAGTTGCATTGCATGGTTTAGGACAGGGATGTCAAACTCAAGGCCTGGATCCAGCACATGGGCTGCTCAGATCTGGCCTGCGGGGCACCCTGGAAACAGCAAAGGACCGGCCCACGGTGCCTCTGCCAGAGAAAACGGAGCTCAGGAGAGCAGCACGCGGCCTTCCTGAGCTCCATTTTCATTGGCAGAGTGCTGCAGGAGGCCATCGCAGCTGAAAACGGAGCCTGGGACGGGTCCCCCGGGCATGAGTCATGTCAAGCTGGCCACATCCACTCTGGCTACACCCAACTGGCTTCCAAGGTCAAACACAACCTTGATGTAGCCCTCAATGAAATCAAGTTTGACACCCCCTGCTTTAGGAGAACAATGCCCCTTTAAACCTCTTTTAAGACCCGAAATTCCTCTAGAATTAAAGACCCCACTGCTGAAAATACGCATTGCCCTGAAACCGTACCTCAAAGGTCACCTAAGGCCAGTCAGATATCCTTCTCCTCAATTGTTTCGTATTTTTTCTCTAACTTGAGAAACAAAATATTTCTTCTGGGCAGCCCCCTATCGTCACCATGGGACGGCCCAATTTCTTAGAATTTAGTAAACTTCCACACCCAGCCAGATTATTCTTGCACACAAAACAAAACAATATGGAATGTGTTGCTAACAGACCCACCGAAGGTGAGACAGCAGAGTGTTATAAGGCAGTATTTTGTCTGCAAGAAGCACCTTCACTGCAACTTCTGCAAAATCAGAAGCGTCTTCTAACTAATAGAACTTTCTGGATCTACATATTAGTCTTCTAACTAATATGGACTTTCTGGATATACATTTAAGGTTTGGGGAGAAAATGGCTTCACGTCCAATGCGTTAATTTGAAGGATGGCAACAGGTAGCATGATCGTAATTATATATTTTTATAAATAACCCCTACCTCCACCCCAATAGACCTGAAACACCAGATAATTAAATATACTTATGAGATTTGTACATTACAACATATTTGGAGGCACCAGACTGAATTCTGACTCAGGTCTTCTGTCTGATGAGCTCTCTAGAGCAGTGTTTCTCAACCTTGGAAGCTTGAAGATGGGTGGACTTCAACTTCCAGAATCCCCCATCCAGCAGCGCTGGTTTAGCGACTGTTTGAAGTTACAACGGCACTGAAAACAGTGAGTTTTCGCACATGCAACCATTGGCGCATCCTCGTGGTCATGTGATCAAAATTCAGGCATTGGCAATTGGCACGTATTTATGAGAGTTGCACTGTCCCAAAGTTACTTGATCACTATCTGTTAACCTTCCGAGTTGGCTTCTGATAAGCAGTCAACGGGGAAAGCCAAATTTGCTTAATGACTGCATGAGTCAATTAACAACTGCAGTGATACCCTTAGCCACCGCTGCAAAAAAGCTGATAAAATGGGGTAAAACTCACTTAGCAACTGCTTGCGTGTGATGTAGCTGGCCCATGGGCCGCCAGTTTGACACCCCTGATATAACATATGAATCTAGCCTGGTCCTTTAAATGTTTTCTGACACAAAATTTTACTTGATGTGACATTTTCCCAGAGGCAGAATGGGTATTGTTTATTTTGCATTGTTTTATTTTGTTGATCACTTAGCCAAAGTGATAGTCGTACCTTCTTTCTCTTCTTCCTTTCTGCACGATGCACGAGAGGTTGATGACGATGCACGAGCGGTTGATGGATTATTAGAGATGGCTAGAAACCATATTTCTTCTTTCTCCTCCAGAAAGACTTTGCATCCAGGGTGTCACTGAAGCCAGGCTGCTGGCCAAAATGCAATCCACTCAGTTCATAGACCTCTTTTTGCGGAATGATAGCTGAAGAGGTGAACATGGCTGTGATGGAATCTCTCCTTCAAGTCTAAGCTGCTGCATTTGTCTTATCCTCCCTCTGAACAAGAGCTGAATTTCACAACTTGATAGACTCTGTTGATTGAACTAAGCCAATAATGTGGATTTGAAGAGACAGGAATGTCCAACCTTGGCAACATTAAGACCTTATTATTTAAATATTCTGTAACACTAATGATGATGTCCACACATGGCAATTTATAATGAACCTAACTGGCTAGGGTCAAATACCCAACTCCATCATGAGATGTCTATACCAGGTTGCATTTACACTGTAGACTGAGCCATACAACTAGTTAATCATAGTTTAGCCTAAACTATGATGTGGCTTATATTCCATAGATTGAACTTGATGTGAAAATACATCTAGTTGGACTTTATTCAGAAACCATCTCTTAACCGCAATATACAATTTCCTGAAATTTCCAATGTAAAAATGGGTGATAATGGAATTAATATTTGAAGTTTTAATCAGAATATTATTTGTATTAAGCATTTACCAATCTGATAAATTTTGAAGTATGGTAATCTGAAAGGATCAGAGGAGCAGAAACTCTGTTCTGGATGAGCTTATCCACTCTGTTATCATAGCCACAAAAAGACCGTATCTGCGCTTTGATGATAGAGCTGTGATCATACAAGAAAATGTGGCTATCCTATGTGATGGACAAGGCAGATTTGGACATTTTGTCTATTGAAATTTGAAAACCACCAGATGACATCCACACATTTTCTACATCTTTTTCCTGAAATCTAATGATTGTGCAGATTTGGCATCTGCACCAATAAATAAGATACTTGGCATCTCTGACAGGAAGTCACTTGGGAAGCCACATGAATGCAATGCAAACTTCAACCTACATTAACATTTTATCCAAGTATTGTGATGCCTGCCTTATTTTCATAACACACAAGAAAGTCTCCAACTTGTGATCCTAGGCACCCTTTTCCATGAAAGTCCAAATTTATTTATTTTATTGATATGCTATCCCTGTCGTGGATAAGGCAACTCTGGGTGGCTTATCGTTTCCAAACTACATTTTATTCGGGGTTGTTTTTGTTTTTTTTAGTAACTGAATATCAGTTCTTCAGTGCTACCTGAGATTATATTGACAGCAAGCAAAAGTCATTAATGAGGCATTTTTAATTAAAACTTCCTGGGGCTTGCTGTATAAGATTTATTTATAGTTACATCTGGTCATGAAAACAGACCCGGAGAGATAATATCATATAACATCACACATGCTATAGAGCAGAGGTCTTCAAACTTGGCCGCTTTAAGACTTGTGGACTTCAATTCCCAGAATTCTCCGTCAGCATTGGAGTTGGCTGGAGAATTCCAATGCTGGGAGTTGAAGTCCACAAGTCTTAAAGCGGCCAAGTTTGAAGACCTCTGCTAAAGAGCAAGGACCCTGCTTTCAGGTGATTGCAGAAAAGCAAAGTTAGGATATCTCAGCAGATCGATCATTGCATTAAGAGTGGTTGACTGGGAATGAAACAGTCTATCCCAACCTACTTGTAATACAATCTGAGCTGCAATCAGTAAGTGATTGTCATGGCACAGAATCAAGCCTGAACATCTCTTCACCGATGCAGAAATTTCTGTGTTCAAGGGGCTTTAGAGGAGTGGGTTGAGAAGCCGGAGCCTCTACACCAGAACTGTGGTTGATAGAGTTAGAGGCTGAGGAAGCCGCAATAGGAAAGAGGACAGAAATAATTATAAATCTGCAAACTGTGTACATTACACACAGTGTGACTCTACATGGATGTAAACATTGCACGGCCTTGTTTTGAAAGCAAACATGTTTTGAAAGCAAACATGTGTATCTCACAGCTGGCCTGGCAGTTGAGCTCAGGCACTTGTTAATCAGTGCAGCTGCAGGAGGCTCAATCGAGTGTGCAAAGAACAAGGTGCAGGAATGGCATTCGTACAATCCAAGCAATTTGAACAATACCCGGTGGAGCAAATGTATTTGCGTTGGTTCTGTTTTGAATATAATAGCCTGCTTGATGGTACAGTTTGATAATCAGAGGCAGAGCCTGAAGTGAGCTGTAACTTTTCAAGGGCTGCCTGCATTCCTATTCCAGGGAAAGAATAAAAACGTTATTATTATTTATTTATTTTTGAGAAACCGCCACTCCGTGCAGGGAACTTCCCAACTGAAACCTCTGCAATAATGCAATCATCTATCTTCTTGAAAAGTATCCATCGGACAGGAGGGCTTGAACTTTTCCTAACCTTTAACTGAAATAAAAGAGAAACGGTCTTAGATGACTTCTGTGTGATCCCTCTGAGGCAACAATCCCTTTTCACAGAATTTTGTTTCGAGTCCCCTTCTTGCAACCCTCGCTGAATCCTTTTTCTTAAGGTGGACACAGTACAGAGGTGGAGTCAGAAAAGAAACAAACTTTTACAGGACTTTCCTGCAGCTGGATTTAAATGCAATCCATCCAGAAAGTTAATACTGGCATGCATTGTGGAGAATATTTTTGGCCTCCATGTGGACCTGAGGGATTCTTAGGAAAAGCAAATGGCAAGCACTGCAGCTCAGTGTTTTCTTTGGCAGTCTTCCTGTTGGATAAATGAACATTTATTAAGTATTTCTTGGGAAGTTTCTCCACCGGATAATAACCATTTTCTGAGCACCCATAACTTGGTCTTAAAATTCCATGTAGACCTAGGGTGACCTCCAAGCTTGGGAACTGCTGTATTAGTAAAATTGGTATAATTGTTTGAGGCAAGACTCAGACCTTGAAACATCCCACTCAATAATACCCGACTTCATTTTGATGAAGAGCTAATGATAAGACTCTGACTATAATTTCCAAGTGTACTAATTGCAATGCCATCCAGCCCACAATTAGAATGATAGAGAATCAGCTATTGATTTACAGCTGTTAACCTTGAATATTGAGCGATAGACAAGAGAGTTCCTGATAAATATAACGCCTCTTTCTGCTAGTTACTGCATCAAGTTTCACTTGCTTGTCCTGTGGTTCCAGGAATGATATGGTTGCTGCAACTGTTTTTAACTCTCACAGTACCCAACTGCAGGGTCTTTGACTGAGGTTTAGAGCAATGAAGTTCAATGCATCTTGAAAACACCAGGCTACAAGGGCTGCTGAATGCACACGTACTTCAGAGGAAACTCAGTTAAGCTTACTAGCACAGGGTTGTGCTGTAAAACTGAAATTAACATTACAATAGCAATAGCACTTAGACTGGTATACTGCTTCATAGTGCTTTACAGTCCTCTCTAAGCAGTTTACAGAGTTAGCATATTGCCCCCAACAATCTGGGTCCTCATTTTACTGATTTCAGAAAGATGGAAGGATCAGTCAATCTTGAGCCAGTCAGGATCAAACTACTGGCAGTTGGCAGAATTAACCCGCAATATTGCATTGTAACCTCTGTGCCATCACGGCTCTTTGCAAAGGATATGGACTCTCAAAGAGGTGGGGTTTATCCCTCTTACCAAGTAGCAGCGCTTCCTTGAGCAAGCTGCTTCTGCATTTCTCAATAATGACAAATGGACGCATTTATGCCGTTCAGGTAGTCCTCCACCCGCAATCACAACAGAGCCTCAAATTTCTATTGCTAAGTAAGACAGTTGTTAATTGAGTTCTGCCCCTTTGATGACCTTTGTTGCCACCGTTGTTAAGGGAATCGCTGCGGTTAGGTTAGTAAAATGGCTGTTAAGTGAATCTGGCCTCCCTTGCTTATCAGAAGGTCGCAAAAGGTGATCACATGACCCCGGGACACTGCAACCATCATAAATAGATGTGAGTTGCCAAGCATCTGAATTTTCCTCAAGTGATGTTGCAACAGTGTGAAAAATGGTCATAAGTCACTTTTTGCAGGGCTCTTGGAACTTTGAACCATCACTAAATGAATGTCTGTAAGTCGAGGATAACCTGTAAGGAATATTAAGCAGCATTTTTCCCTGTTAAGGAATACACAGCCCCTGATTTTCAGGCAATGGCTAGTAAAAAAAAAAAAAAGAGGCAATTCCTGATCCACAGTAAATATTGCAGCATATCCTGAAAGGTAGCAGCAGCATTTGAACTTTGAGAATTTCAAAAGCCTTGAGAGATGAGAGGGACACCCACTCATCTGCTGTCCTTCATAGCCTCTAGCTTGATGGTCCTTGAAACACAAACATTAGCAGGTGTTGTTTGTGCTCTAAAAAAACTTTCCTACCAGCTGATTTTTTTTTTCACTCAGTTCCTGGTCTGACTCCTTTTTCTTACCAGCTAGGAACAAATATTGACCCCAGAAAAGCATTACTATTCTGAAAGCCACCTCTTTATGGAACTCCTTTCTTGAAAATTTGCATAAAAGAGCAAAATCTCCCAGGTAAAGTTTTTTTGTATGTAGACCGCATGCATCTAATGGTATTTTCTTGGACTCTGCATGTTACAGAGGAGGGATGTTCAACCTTGGCAACTTGTGGATTTCAGCTGCCAGAATTCCCCAGTCAGTCTTAAAGTTGCCAAAGTTGGAATCTCTTGCTGCAGAACACAGTATCTTTCCAACTATTGATTATGTTGCATTTTTATTTGGAAAAATGTCAACCCTCTTACACCAAGTACTTATTCAGATTACCTGTCAGACTATATTGAAAGGGTGGAAGAAACCATCCTGCTCCTGCTTATTAAATTATACTCTGTTGGTTAAAACAATAAGATGGGTTGAAAGGTATTATGAAGTAATTAGCCTGCTCTAATTAAGTCTTTGAATATATATTGCAGTGCTGGTTTAGCTACACCGTAGCTGAGATTACCTTAGGTAACCTGCTGATGTGCTTGTGTGTTTTTGACTTTTGAATAACAACTGCCTCTAAATTTGTTTTACATTAAGAACTACACTGATGTAAGGCTTCGCTATGAATCTGAATAACAAGATTTAAGTAAGACTTTATATTATGCAGAGATAATTTTTTTACAACGGCTTTACAAGCAATCAGGCTACAACTTGTGCATTTCTCCCAACAACATGCAGAAAAAGTATTACCACAGAAGAAACTTAGGCTTGCTCATGAAGACAGAGACGTTTTAAAAGGTCTTCTGTGTCTATAAATCTACATAAGGTAGTTTTCAAAAAAGATAATCAGTGGACTTTGTTAGACATATGTAGGAAAGCATGCAAGGCTTGCTGAAATCCACGGCAAGGTTGCAAAGTTGGGCGTGTGTGTGCCTTTAATGCTGATTCTCAGAGTCGGCCTGGACTAATCCCTGCAGTTTATTAACAAGGTTTTGCAGAAGTGGTTTGCCTTTGTCTCCTTCCCAGGGCTGAGAGACAATGACTGGCCTAAGGTCCTCCAGCTGGCTTTGTGCTTAAGGTGAGGTTAGAATTCAGTCTCCAGGTTTCTAACCCAGCACCTTAATTACTAGACCAAACTGGCTGACTACAAAGTTGACCTCCCTTAGACTATATAGACCAGGGGTGTCAAACTCAAGGCCCGCAGGCTGGATGAGGCCTGCGAGGTGCTTAGATCTGGTCCTTAGGGCCACCCTGGAAACAGTGCAGGATCAGCCTGCAGTGACACTGCTAGTGAAACGGAGCTTGGGGGGTGGGGGATGAAGAGGGCTGCAGAGCGCATCCAGGTCGAAAACAGGGACCGGGCTAGCAAAACAAACTAAGAGAAAAACAAAACCAAAGCAGAAATGTTTCCCGTTTTGAATCTGAGTATGGAACAAGGGACAGGAAAGGGAAAGAGGAAAGAGGAAAGAAAAAAAAGGAAAGATGGGAAGAGAGCAAGGAAGGAAAAAGAAGGAAAGAGGGGAAGGAAGGAGAAAAGAGACGGAAGAGGGAATGAAAAAGAAAGGGAAGGGAGGGAGGGAGAGAGGAAGGAAGGAATGGAGGGAGGGAGGGAAGTCCTGCCTTAGTACTTGGCCACCAGCAGACAGTAAGGCTCTTCTGGAGAACAAAGGTTTGGTGCTCTCCCTGATCTCACCTTCCACCACTGGAGACAATAGATCAGTGGTGAAATCTGAACTGGTTTACTACCGGTTCACAGGCTGCGCATGCGGACCAAATGCGAGGTGCGGGCGTGCAGTGCAAGCCAAAAGGAGGCATGCGGTAAGTAGAAGACTGTGTGAGGGGTGGGTGTGATCTGCTGTGGTGCGCAATCTCTTTTTTTACTTTTAGAAGCATTGCTTTTAAAAGTAAAAAAAAGCCTCTGACGATCGTGCTATTCAGCTGTGATCGTCAGAGGCTTTTTTTTTACCTTTTAAAGGCATTTTTTCTTTGGCCGAAGCTTTTAAAAGTAAAAAAAAAAAAGCCTCTGATGATCGTGCGGCTCAGCTGGGTGTGGGGGGGGGCAGGGATTTTTGCTACCAGTTCTCTGAACTACCCACTGCCATCGCTACCGGATCGGGCGATCTGGTCTGAACCGGGAGCATTTCACCCCTGCAATGGATCCTCCCAGCCCTGCCTGGGCCACTGCAGGTGGCCCTGACATGTGTGATGTCGACCTGGCCATACCCACCCCGGCCACACCCATTCAGCCCCCCAAGGTCAAACACAACTCTGATGTGGTCCTCAATGAAATCAAGTTTGACACCCCTAATATAGACTATAAATTTGATTAGGCATTCTGAGCAACTGGCATCAAATTAATGACAAGGATTAATAGCCTCTCAAGTTGTTAGATATTGCAGTAATGTTGTACTGAAACAGGAGGTATATTTTGGTTTGGGATACCGGGTGGGCTTTTAGAAATATTTTTTTAAAACTCACAGTAAATAACCACTCTTTATGCCTGTACAAATTCTGATCAATTCTGCAACTACTGCGCATAATTCACTACTTTTCTCCTTGTGCGCTGCAGGATTTCTGCCAGTCAGGAATCCTGGGTTCAATGCAAATGATATCGAATGGTTGTCTACCAGCACATCAGGAAGGGCGTAAGAATTAGGATTCCCTCTACAGCAGAGGTATCCAACAGTGGCAATTTTAATTTGGCTGGAGAATTCTGGGAGTTGAAGTCGGCAAGTCTTAAAGTTGCCGAGGTTGGACATCCCTGCTCTATATCCTTGCAGGCATCCCCAAGGAGTCTCCGGAAGGTTGGAGAACCTTCCAGAGCAGAATGAGGCTTGTGCGCGTGTGGGAAAGAGCTGAGGTAAAAAGGAAAATTGCCAGAAAATCACCCCCTCCTGTTCCACCAGCAGGTTTTCATCTTATCACTAATGGACTGACTGTCACCAGATGTCGCATGATCATATATGCCAAATTTATCCACCTTCTGACATTATTGATGCAAATGAAAGTTTCTCATCATCTTCCTTGTAAAAGGACACAGGGGCATAATGTGTGTGTTGAGGAAATAAAATGAGAGCCCACCTTAGGTCATGCCCTAATGGCTGGCTGCTTAATAGCCAATGCCACACGGTGAGTCTTTAATGCAACACTAGAGCGGAATTATATAAAATTAATGGGGCAGAAATCAAAGAAAAAAGCACAGAATGAACAACTTCCCCAGGCATAGTCAGATGTAGCTGTCACTTAGGTATACTGAGTTTTGTGTGTAAGTGTGTGTGTCTGTAGGTGTGTGTGCCTATGAATCAGTTTTTGAGCCCTGGAGATTGTCTGGATTAGTCCTTTCAGTTTTCATGATAAGGTTTTTCAGAAGTGGCTTGCCATTACCTCCTTCCTAGGGCTGAGAGAAAGTGACTGGCCCAAGATCAACCATCTGGCTTGGTGCCTAAGGTGGAACTAGAATGCACCATCTTCTGGTTTTTGCATCAGACTGACTCCCCTATACTACATTATTACAGGTAATCCTCATTTGTCTTGCATTTATTAAGTACTCTAAATTTTGTCTCATTTTTACAACCTTTCTTGCCAAAGTTGTTAAATGAATCATTGCAGTTCTTAAATTAGTAACACGGTTGTTAAGTGAATCTGGCTTCCTCATTGACTTTGCTTATCAGAAAGTTGCAAAAGGGGCTCACCTGAATCTGGGACACAGCAAAAGTCATAAATATGAACCAATTGCTAAGCGCCTGAATTTTAATCACGTGACCATGGGGATACTGCAATGGTCCCAAGTGTGAAAAACGGTCATAAGTCTCTGTTTCAATGATGTTGTAACTTTGAATGGTCACTAAGTGAACTGTTGTAAATCGAGGACTACTTGTATTAGTTATATTCTTTTTTCTTTTTTTTTGCAGAGAAGTATGGTATAGAGGTAGTCTTTGTTTAATGACCATTCAAAGTTAAAATGGCACTGAAAAAAGTGACTTACGGCATTTATGACCGTCGCAGCATCCCGGTGGCCATGTGATCAAAATTCAGGCATTTGGCATGTACTTATGACAGTTGTGATGTCCCAGGAACGCACGGTCAGCATCTGTAACTTTCCCTGCTTGGCTTCCAACAAACAAAATCAATGGAGGAAGCCAGATTCCCTTAATGACTGGGTCATTCGCTTAACAACCGGCATTATTCACTTAACAACTGTGGCAAAAAGGTCATAATATGGGGCAAAACTCATTTAATTGCCTTGCTTGGCAATGGAAATTTGGGATTTCTTTGTGGTCATAAGTCGAGGACTACCTCGACTTATGACCACAAATAAAACTGTATTAAATAATGGTTATCTATGGAAAAAGATCTTACCTCATTGTATCCTGATGCTTATTGTGAAAAGAAAATAGTAAACAGATGACAAACACAGTTTGTTTAGATACGGCTTTTAAGACTTGTTTATACTTGTTTACAATAGATACGACAGTTTAGATACTTTTAAAAGTTTCTGGCTGATAAGAATTCACTGCTAGGTAGATTTTTCAGTAATATTCCTGCTAAAATGAAAGCTTGGCATCTGATAGGACAGCGATGGTTAACCTTTTTGCCGTCACGTGCCAAACCAGGGGGAGTGGGGGGGGTCGCATGTGTGTGTGCCCACACCCATAATTCAATGCCCTTTGAGCCCTGCCCCCTGTGCATGTGCACGAGACACCTCCCCCCCCGTGATTCCTCGCTTTTGGCACATGACGGCAAAAAGGTTACCGGTGGGCCCGGTAGGCCTGTTGTTTGCCCTCCCCAGGCTCCAGAGGTTTTCTTGGAGCCTGGGGAGTGTGAAAACGGCCTTCCCCACCTCCCCAGAGGCCATCTGGAGGCTGGAAACGGCTAGTTTCCCAACTTCTGGTGGGCCCGGAAGGCCCAAAGATCAGCTGGCATGTGTGCTGGAGCTGACCTAAGGCAACGCTCACGTGCCCACAGATATGGCTCTGTGTGCCACCTGTGGCATGCGTGCCATAGGTTCGCCATCATGGTGATAGGGTGTGTTTTCCTTAAACAAGCTCCCTCTATTATAAAGAATACAGGTAGTCCTCGACTTACAACACTTTAGTTACCATTCAAAGTTACAATGGCAACGGCACTGAAAAATGTGATTTACGAATTGTTTTTCACAGTTACGACCTTTGCAGCATACCCATGATCACGTGATCAAAATTCAGAGCCTTGGCAACTGGCTCAAAGTTATGATGGTTGGAGCATCCCGGGGTCACGAGATCTCTTTTGTGACCTTCTGACAAGCAAAATCAACGAGGAAGCCAGATTCACTTAACAACTTAAGAACTGTGTTACTAACTTATCAACTGCAGTGACTCACTTAACAACAGTGGCAAGAAAGGTCATAAAATGGGGCAAAACTCACTTAACAAACATCTCGCTTAACGACATAAATTTTGGGCTCGATTGTGGTCGTAAGTCGAGGACTACCTGTATTAAGCACAGTTGGTCTTCAGCTTAAAACCATTCATTTAGCAACCATTCAAACTTACTACTGCACTGGAAAAAAATATTTACAAACAGTCCTCACACTTATGACTATTGCAATATCCCCAAAATTTTGTCCCCATAAACAAAATTTGGATGCTTGGAAGCTGGTATGTATTTGCCACGGTTGGAACACCCCGCGGTCATTGCCATTTGTAACTTTTCCAGCTGGTTTCTGGCAAGCAAAGTCAATGGGAGAAACTGGATTCGCTTAATGACTGCATGCTTCAGTTAATAACTGACAAAAATCCATACAATTGGGCGATTCACGATTCAATTAACAACCATCTTGCTTAGCCATGGAAATTCTGGCCCCAACTTAGTTGTAACTGGTACTGGTATTCTCTATACTGGTATTCTCTTAAGAATTATATCTCATTTTGCCACTGAAACGTACAGCCGTGATAAAACATGGTCAATAAATATAAAAGTACAACTATTCATTTTATACAAATAAGCAACATGCGAGACTAAAATACATTTTAAGATGTAGTAAACACCCCGGTGATCTCTGCAGCAACTTCAGAAATCAAGGTGATCAAAATTGTCTCTAATAGAACTGATAAAAGCACTGAGTCATAGGCTCCTTTAAAGGAAGCCGTGGTGCTAATCCAAATTACATTCATGCTGCATGAATGATGTTTGGGGGGGGAGGGAATCCTTACCCAAAAAGTGGAGGAGGAGAAGAATTACAGGTGAAATGAAAAATTGGCATTTTTGAAGGGGAGGAAAAAAAATCTGACTTGGATTCACTACTGCTCTAGTGCCATCTGGTGGACAAAGTTTCAAACCTTCAAATTTCTGGTGCCTCAGTCTAGTATATACCAAGAGCCATCCTTTTTAAGATTTTCTGTCTTAATAAAAAAAAAAAAAAGATTTTCTGTCTTTCAAACTTGTCTGCATTAAATTCATCATTCCATGTATCAGTGAGATGACTGGATGGGCCCTTCTCCTTTAATTAAATTAAAATTTAATTTATATGCCGCGGCTTATAATGCGTTAAGCCTTCATACTTCTGTATATACCTGCTTAGCAGGACTTTTGAGCCCCCCTAAGCGGTGTTCTTTTTTTTAATACAAAGTCACCTTATTGCCCCCACAATCTGGGTCCTCCAGAATTAAACTTTCTGGAGGAGAAATGATGAACTGAGGACCAGAATGCGGAATAATTCTTTGAATTATCTCTCTGAACAAAGGTGGCTTTTCAATTATTAGGAATGTTCTGATCCAAAAGGCTTGCTCGTTTGTTTTTTTTACTGCATTGGTGAATTTCATTCTGTCCTTAGCCAAATAAGTTTGAAATACAAATTTAACTTTTTAAAAAAATCATTCTTGAAATAAACAGCAAAAGGACACATAGAAAGTGGATTTTGGAAAGTTAAAAAATGGATTAAGGATCCATATCAGTGGTGAGTTTCAATTTTTTATATTACCAGTTCTGTGAGTGTTTCATGGTGGGCGTGGCAGGGGGAGGATACTGTAAAATCTCCATTCCCACCCCACTCCAGGGGAAGGTTACTGCAAAATCCCCATTTCCTCTTGATCAGCTGGGACTTGGGAGGCAGAGAATAGATGGGGGTGGGTCCAGTCAGAATTTTTACTACCGGTTCTCCAAACTACTCAAAATTTCTGCTACCGGTTCTCCAGAACTGGTCAGAACCTGCTGAAACCCACTTCTGATCCATATGGATTTGAAATAAGGTTTTGAAATTAATTATAACAATCTTTCCCATGGGAAAAAAGCTGTTGTTTTGAATTCTTTTTTAAAAAAGTGATAGGATGGGACTTTGAAAATTGTATACTAGAGATAACTAGAAGGAACAGGTGATATTTAAAGGAAAAGTGAATTTCCTTTAATAATTCAGAATGGAGGAAAAAATAAAGCAAAATACTTTAATGTTGGAGGATATTTTTGAATAACAGACCTGGAAGGTAATTTTAAGACTGTTTGCCATTATAGGTAGATATATAGTGTTTAAAAGATGATATGGAAGAGGATCAAGTTTTATCAGACAAAACTCGAACTGATTCGAATGGGAATTTAATAATGATAGACTACAAAAACAATATAGTAAAAGATTCCACACAGGATATACAGTTGGTGTTTTCACAATTATACAAATAATAAACCAATAAACCTTGATAACTTTCCCCTATTGGATTTCCAAATAAAAAAAATTGTGAATTTTTAAAGACTTTTGTGAGAGGGGACAAAAAAAATGAAAAGAAATAAAATTCTAGGGCTTTATTTGAAGGGAGTAAAAACTAAGATTATTAAAAGTAAAAGGAAGGACTATAACATTGGTTTATTTGATCAAAATTAAATTAGGTACTTCAAATTCCCCTTTGGTTTTTAAGTGAGTCCCTTTTGGTTGCTAAACAAAACATCACATGATTGTCACTTGTGATTTGATTTCTGGATTCTCCATTAACTCTGCTTGCTGCAAGCTGTGTGGGAAACATACAAACAGCAACCACAAGTTGTGAGTCACTTTTTTCAGTGCCGTTGCAATATCAAATGGTCACTAAATGAACTGTTGTAAATCGAGGACTACCTGCATGCTGTGGGGGGGAATAAAAAATCCCTTCTCCTTTATATTAAGAATTATTGTTGCTGGGGCGCCCTTTGTTTTGCAAATTTAAAAGGGCCCAAGCAGTGGCAAAATCCAATTTTTTTTACTACCATTCTGTGGGCGTAGCTTGGTGGCTGTGGCGTGGCTTGGTGGGCGTGGCTTGGTGGGCATGGCAGGGGAAGGATGCTGCAAAATCTCCATTCCCTCCCCACTTATGGGGGAAGGATATTGCAAAACCTTCATTCCCTCCCCACTCCAGGGGAAGGATACTGCAAAATCTCCATTCTCACTCCACTCTGGGGCCAGCCAGAGGTGGTATTTGCCGGTTCTCTGAACTACTCAAAATTTCCGCTACCAGTTCTCTGAACTGCTAGAAATTTCTGCTACCGGTTCTCCAGAACCTGTCAGAACTTGCTGAATTTCACCCCTGGGCCCAAGGATTTTACTGAGGAATCCTGAAAGAGCAAGTTATAATTTTTTTTTAGACTAGAACTCTCAGGCCTGGTACAATGAATAGTGACTCTTATAAATGTTATCAACAGGGAGCTGTTAGTAGTTATTTTCATAGTCTCTTGCATGGAAAGGAGGCAAGACTTCCTAGGGGCTGAGTTTGGACATAAAAGGAAACGCCAAAGGCTCTCAATGAAGTAAAGGAAGTGATGCCTGGTCCTCTTCAGCCTAATTCCTGAGGAACATCGGATGTTTCTACAGTTCTCTTTTATTACGATTCATCACCTTAAGGCAGACGTGAACTAGATATTCAAAGAAGCGATTCCTTCATACAGGACAATGGCAGGAAGGTGCCTCAGCTAAGTAGGGCACATCACAACCACATGCCACAAGCTGGCAGCTATAAGATGCCTGACCGATATTCAGGTTAGGGCACATGAAGATGCCAAGTTAATTTAAGGCTTTTGAATGATATGTCGGAGCAGTCCTCTCTAGAAATATTGGATGGGATGGTGAGCAAAACTAAATTTGATTTCATTATAGTGAATACTTCCTCCCTCCAACCCCCCGGTCATATATTTAAGAGTTTTCCTTGATTCTCGTATCAAAAATTACAATTTGACCATTTTTAGAGATGCTTAAGAGGGGCACGCACAGGCCTTCTGGTGGCTCCATATCTTTCTTCCAGGAGTTTTCAGCATGAAGTTTTCTCCTGAAGTTAATAGCTATAATCCTTTTATAGAAGATGAGGTCCCTTCTACAAGAAGTCCTCAAATTACAACAGTTCATTTAGTAATCGTTTGAAGCAGTGTTGGGTTTCAAAAATTTTTACTACTGGTTCTGTGGGTGTGGCTTGGTGGGCGTGGCTTGGTGGACATGACGGGAAGGATACTGTAAAATCTCCATTCCCTCCTCACTCCGGGGGAAGGTTACTGCAAAATCCCCATTTCCTCCCGATCAGCTGGGACTTGGGAGGCAGAGACTAGATGGGGTGAGGGCCAGTCAGAATTTTTACTACCGGTTCTCCAAACTACTCAAAATTTCTGCTACCGGTTCTCCAGAACTGGTCAGAACCTGCTGAAACCCACCCCTGATTTGAAGTTACAACAGCGCTAAAAAAAGTGACTTACAACCGTTTTTCACACTTATGACCGCTGCAGCATCTCCATGATTATGTGGTCGAAATTCAGACATGGCAACTGACTCATACTTATGACCTTTGCAATGTCCTGGGATCATGTGATCGCCTTTTTGTGATTTTCTGACCAGCAAAGTCAATGGGGAAACTAGGTTCACTTAACAACTGTGTTACTAACTTAAACAACTGCAATGATTCACTTAACAACTGCAGCAAGAAAGGTCGTAAAAAGGGGGGGTTTCTCACTTAGCAACGGAAATATTGGGCTCAATTGTGGTCGTAATTCTGTGGACTATCTGTATTTCACTTTTCATCTTTCTTTTTCAATCCCAAAATGGCAATAGGAACAGTTTGATGAAGTTCCTTTATATGCCTACCTTTGCTAATTTCAAAATGTTTCTAGATTTGTTTCTTGAAAAAATAACAAGTAAATGAACCTTTGGCTATTGGAAGGAAAATATTCTGCGCATGCACTAGAGCCCTGAGTCCTTTCCCAAGAAATGGGATTCCTTTTTTTCCCCCTGCCTCTCAAGTTTACAGCATCGGAATGGGAAAGCAGTTAGCAATACTTCCTAAAGCCTGGACAAGAATTCTAGAGGTCAGTGTTTTGGCAACCGCCTGTCCTTTCAGTAAAGGCAACCTATTTTTACCTGCTAGTGGCTACCCAGCATGCCTTGCTAAATACATAATTTCCACTGCCAAGAACTTGAGCCAACATGAAATCAGCAGAGTGCAATGTTCTGGACAGTTGTCAAGGGAACAACTCTGAAATCTGACACAAAGGATTCTAGCTTTCTTGTATTCCCAAAGCCATTTCTCTGCTTTCCCCCTATTTATAAGCTGGCTTATATGATTGCATTTCATTGCCATCCCCTACTGAGCAGAACCGCGAGAGACAGGATATTGGATAACCCACCCGTGATTTCCGCTACCGTTTCCAGTGAACCTGTCCGAACCAGCTGAATACCACCTCTGTCCCTATCCTTCTCTAAGGGCCTAAAGGCCTAGCTCTGCCATTACAATGGAGATGGTTGATCAAGTAACCACAGATCACATCTCCTCTATTCTGGTGCTGCCCTCCTCACAGGTCTTGCTTTTTAATTTATTTATGTTTTAATCTCTCTCTCTCTCTCTCTCTCTCTCTCTCTCTCTCTCTCTCTCTCTCTCCATCTTCCTCTCCATCTCCATCTCCATCTCCATCTCCATCTCTATCATCTATTTCTATCTCAATCTCTATCTTTTTGACTGTAAACCACCAGAATTACCTTATGTTAAGATGGGCAGCCAATAAATTTTATAAATAAATAAATAGACAATTCAAACTGAGAAAAATAAAAATTTGAAATAGAATTTTCTATAAATGATTATCATATATTAGCTAAAATGTACAAATTGTTATTAAGTTTTGAAACAGATGAAGAACAAGTTAAAGATTGATGAAATGGGCTGTAATTTTGGTTATAATCATGGATCTATGGAAGAAAATGTGGGGAAGTGGTGTTACGTTTATATAGTATTATAATTTAAGAGAAAACTTTTATTAAACAATGTACTGAGAGTATATAATGCCACATAAATTGTTTAAAATGTATAAAGGAATATCAAATCAGTGCTGGAAATGTGAAAAGGCAGAGGGAACTTTTTAATTATGCATGATGGACTTGTGAAAAAGCGAAAAAAATTAGGATATACAGTGTATTCATGCAACGATGCAAAAGGTATTGTGGACTAATATCATGATGAAATTAACTAAAATTATTTTATTGGGCCTTATGAATAAGGAGTCAGAAAATAAATATGGGAAATTAATACTGTAGATAGCTAACTGTGGCAAAACTACTGTATGCAAAAAGTTGAAAAAGCAATGCCATACTTGCCATGGAAGACTGGATCATGAAATTAACTGATCTTGCAGTAATGGCAAAGCTAGCTAGTTTGGTCGGAGAAAAAACCAATAAAAACTTTTTTTTAAAAAAAAAGACTGGAATGTAGGAAAAGGGCAGGTAGAACTGGGGGTGGAATTAAATGTGTCATCAACCTAGAGTCATTACGTTGACAAAGGGTCCAAGTCCAAACTCTTCTTGAATTCCATTGACCCTTATCTGGCACCAATTTAGTATGAAGTTTAGTTGATTAGATTCTTGTGTATAGGCTTGAGTAATAAATCTTCTGAACTGCAACGTAACATATGGTGCTGATTCTTTGGGCCTGACTTGGAATCCTTATATGAACTTTTTGCTGAAAGAAGAAAACAATGAATCGATGATTATTAGATTTGGGGATTGAACATGAGATGAAAAGCTTACGGAAAAGTATGAGATGACAACTCCTCAACAGAAAGGAGCACAACTGTATGTTTTCCCCCCCAATTCCTTTTTTGTTCTTTTCTATCTTCTTGTTCGTTTTGAATATTTTATTACATTAAAATTCCTAATTGAAAAAGTAAACTTTCAAGCACAGTTGAACACAAACAAGGAACTGAATCAAACTGATTAAGAAATGAGTCTGTGATGCATAGATAAACAAATAAATGGATAGTCTGATATCATAAAGTTAACATTGATGGAAAATGGATGCTTTACTAAGCGTTAGGAATTGGTCCTGTTAAAAAGCAGTTACTATTCGGATCTGGGTATAATTTTAAAACAAAACAAATAAATAAACGGATAAAGGAAATACTGTAGTTTGATGCTTAGAGGAAAAAACAGTCATAATCTTGGATTTGATGACCCTGCAATAGATGCTTCAGGCCATCAGCCACACAAAGCATGCTTGAGAGCTTGAAGAAGGCCTCCCTACTTTTCTAAATGCCAGCTGAACAGAGGGTCTAGTTCAGTCTTTCTTCTCTACCATGGCAACGAGAAGCCAGTGTGAATTTTTTGGGCAGGAAGGTCAGAAAGAGATAAAATGAGTGTGTATTAGGACCAGTTTGGGAGAACTGGTAGTAAAAACCATTCTACCAATTCAGATTAACTGGTATTTCCGATGATCAGCTGTGCTGTGCAATTTATATTCGCTAGAAAGCAGGAAATCCTGCTTTCTAGCGAATCTAAATCGCACGGTACAGCTGTTCCCCCCCTCACTGTTCTACTTACCTTAGAAAAGGCTTCTTAAGCCTTCTTTTTCAGCACTGCGTCATAGCGACTGCAGTGCGCATGCACACAAAGCACACATTTGGCATGCACCGCATATGCGCACGCGCAGCAAACCAGTTACAGACCTCGGAGGATTTCACCACTGGTGTGTATGTATGTACATACGTGAGAGAAAAGTTATTGTGTATTCAGTAGATGGGCCTGTATGAACAGCTTCCAATCTCATTTTCTCAGGATCAAGTAAAGCTTTATGTTATGACTTTCCTCAAAGTCTCAATCAATCTGGCAGTGGTGGGTTGCTCCCGGTTTGGTCCGGTTCTTGCGAACCGGTAGTAATGGCGGGAGGAGGCTCCACCCACCTGCCCGGATGTCATCATGAACAATCTGTGCATGCGCAGAAGTGTGCCTGTGAGAGAAGCAAGAGCGCGTGTGCGCGCTCCTGTTGCAAATCGGTAGCAGAGGTAAATAGAACCCACCCCTCAGCTGAGGTTCTAAGTTCTTAAATAAAAATGATCTTTTAGACCCAGCTGATCACAGTCCATAAAACAGAGCAGGTCTTGATTGAAGGAAGGAAGGCCTGGTCATCTAAGCAGGGAAATGGATGACGAGGCCTGCTGGCTTTGTTCATGGACTATATTTTACACAGGGAACTTAAAAGCTGGTATTGTTTGCCTCATCTTGAGCAAATTGCTTCGCCTCATTCCCCTTTTCTAAAAACCAGAATAATAGAGAGTGATTTAACAGAGTGCTAAATGCAATCCAGCAAAGAAGGAATGGCCCTATTTGAAAATGTACATATGATTTGAAAATCAACATATGAAAGAATAAGTTAGTTGTGCTTGATAGGGAAAATGAAATACTCTAATTATAGCAAGTTAAATTTATATTGTTTTTGGTTTACTTTTGGGTTTAGGTTTTTAATTGCTTATTGTATGGCTTCATTGATTTGTTCATCAGTCGATACTGATGTAATCACAGAGCAAACCTGCAGGGTTGCTTAGATGAGCAAGAGAGTCCTTTTGAATAAAAATGTAACAATTAAAAAAAAAAAGACTGGAATGTAGCAGGAGTGGGTTTCAAAACCCGTCACTACCGGTTTGCTTGTGGGCGCTTGCACGCTCGCGCGTGCAATGCTTCTGCACGTGCGCAGAAGTGTCTGGGCAGGTGGGTGGAGCCTCCCACTGCCGCTACCAGTTTGCCCAATCCATGGCGAACTGGTAGCAACCCCGGACAAACCGGTAGCAACCCACCACTGAAATGTAGTAAAAGGGCAGGTAGTAAAAATTTGACTGTCAGCTACGCTGTGGCAGGAAGGGTATCTTTGTCTCCCAGCAATGCAATTTTTTAAAATTTGGCTTAATTTTCATTTTATCATTCTAGTTTTTTAAAATAAAATCTTGATTGTTGTAAACTACCTCGGGCATTGGAATAAGCAGAAAGGCCAAATGAAAATTGAATGGTAAAGAAACAGGTAAATAAGTACAGGGTGTGGAAGGGCCCAGGATCCTGAATTTTGGGGCTCCTGCTCGAGGCCTCAGTCCAATTTCATCATTCAGTGATGAATGTTCCCAGTATGATGCTTAAGCCAGTCCTATCTCCTTAATTATCACCCTATCCCATCCATAGATGGTTAATCAACCAGAATATTCTGGATCTTAAGCTTGGCTAAAATCAAGATGACTACAGATTTATACCATCTTTTTAGTAAATTAATCTAAGATCGGGTCCACCGTTTAATTTTTTCAACATCTGCTAATATGGCTTAAATGCTTCCACCCTCTGGGGAATACTTAGGAATTGTTAAGAAAGTACCAATGCAAATAAATGCAATGGATAATCTGGTAAGACTTGTTCTCAACAAATCCATGTTGACTTCTGTAATTACCGCTTTGTTTGCAGGATGCTACAGTCGGATCTCTTTCTGATCTGTTCTAGAATCTTGCACTATCTGGACTGTCGTTTCTAGATATTCCTTTTCCTCATTTCTGCTGTCTTCTTGGCTCTTCCCCACTTTTCCATAATTTCTCAAAGATAGTAGCTAAAAGTGTAAAACATGCAGGCCATTTGGCCCTAGTGATTTAGACTCAATTCAAGGTAAATATACCCTTCCTGTTCATGAATCTTTCAGTCGTGAACGTCAGTCCTGCCCTTTCATTATTTTCTGCTGGAATGTACATCCTCTTGCTGGAAGTAATAGAGTCAAAATAAAAGTTTTCTTTTTATTCCTAACAACCTTTGCCAACTCCATCTTATTCTGAATTTAAACACTCATGAATGCAGCATGTTTTGTTGAAGAAGCCACGATGAATATACACAGCCACGAACCATGGTTTACAAATTGCAATAAGTGGAGTTTACATAATACATTCATTCATGTTCCTCCGTGTGCATCTTGCTCCCTTCCTTGTCATCTTCGTCAGTTTTAACCAGGGGTGAAATGCTCCCGGTTCGGACCAGATCATCCGATCCGGTAGCGATGGTGGTGGGTGGTTTGGAGAACCAGTAGCAAAAATCCCAGCACCCCTCACCATGTCCAGCTGAGCTGCACGATCATCAGAGGCTTTTTTTTTTACTTTTAAAAGCATTTTTTCTACAACCTCTTCCGATGAAAAAATGCTCTTAAAAGTTAAAAAAAAGCCTCTGATGATAGCGTGGCTCAGCTGGGATCGTCAGAGGCTTTTCAAAGCATTTTTTTCTGCAACCTCTTCAGCTGAACGAAGACGACGATTCCAGCTGAGTTGCCTGATCGGCAGAGAGGCTTTTCAAAGCAATTTTTTTTCGACTGAAGAGGTTGTAGAAAAAATGCTTTGAAAAGTTAAAAAAAAAAAGTTGGCTACGCCCATCCAGTCACATTACACCTCCCCACACCAAGCCACACCCACAAAACCGTAGTAACAAATTTTACATTTCACCCCTGGTTTTAACTAATTTAAAGTCACTAGGGGTAGTTCTCAACTTACAACAGTTTGTTTAGTGAACATTCAAACTTACAACTGCACTGAAAAAAGTGGCTTATGACCATTTTTCACACTTAGGACCATTGCAGTATTCCCATGGTCACATGATCAAAATTTGGGTGCTTAGCAACTGGTTCATATTTATGACTTTTGCTGTGTCCCAGGATCATGTGCTCACCTTTTACAACCTTCTGACAAGCAAAGTCAATGGGGAAGCCGGATTCAATTAACAATCCGGTAACTAACTTATCAACTGCAGTGAAAAACTTAACAACTGGGCCAAGAAAGGTCATAAAATGGGGCAAAACTCACTTATCAAATGTGTCACTTAGCAACAGAAATTTTGGGCTCGATTGTAGTCATAAGTCAAGGACTACCAGTATTTTATTGTTTTTATTGATTTTAAAGATTGTAAGCTGCCTAGAGTCGTTTCTGGGAGGACTGAGCGGCATGTAAATGGAATAAATAAATAAACAACAACAATTAAGTTTTTTTAAAAAAAATTGATTTATATGCCGCCCTTCTCCCGAGACCCAGGGCGGCTTACAATGTGTTAAGCAATAGGCTTCATACTTTTGTATATTTATACAAAGTCAGCTTATTGCCCCCACAAACTGGGTCCTCATTTTACCTACCTTAGAAAGGATGGAAGGCTGAGTCAACCTTGAGCCTGGTGAGATTCAAACTTACAGTAATTGCAGACAGCTGGTGTTAATCACAATGCTTTAGTCTGCTGAGCCAGTGATCAGCTGGAACTCGGGGTGGGGGGCAGAGAATAGATGGGGGTGGGGCCAGTCAGTGGTGGTATTTACTGGTTCTCCGAACTACTAAAAATTTCCACTACTGGTTCTCCAGAGCTTGTCAGAACCTGCTGAATACCACCTCTGGTTCACAGTGATGATTTTTGTGAATGAGATGATTCAGTATTTTTTAACCCAACAGGAGGAGATCCACCTCCAAATGATTAGTAAGACCAACTAAGATCCTAAATAAATCTGGCAGATAACTCAAGAGACCAGAGTAGACCTACTAGGTCCGTGATGGAGAACCTATGGCACGGGTGCCACAGGTGGCGCACTGAGCCATATCTGTGGGCATGCGAGTGTTGCCGTAGCTCAGCTCCAGTGCACATGCGTGCACCGGCCAGCTGATTTTTGGGCCTTCTGGTCCCACCAGAAGTTGGGAAATGGGCTGTTTCCAGCCTCCAGAGGGCCTCCAAGGGGTGGGGAAAGCCGTATTTATCCTCCCCAGGCTCCTAGAAAGCATCTGGAGCCTGGGGAGGGTGAAAAATGGGCCTACCGGGCCCATCGTACCATCGCATGCTAAAAACAGGCGGACTTGGGGGGTCACACGCACGTGTGTGGGGGCGGGGTGCATTGAATTATGGGTGTGGGCATGTACATGGGCAACCTCCCCGCGCTCCGCCTGCTTTTGGCACACGACGGCAAAAAGGTTGCCATCACTGTACTAGGTCTACTGTAAAACACCTGGCAACTATAAAGTAGTAGCAAAGAGAATTTTCTATCTATCAGAAGGAGAAATTTTCCCAGTTAAAATAGAAGAGAGATGTAAATTTAAATAAATAAGTGAAATATTACACAGCAGAGTCAGCCATCTTTTCTGCTTAGAACACACAACATCTTGGTACCAGAAACATGGCCCTAGGGATATTCCATTTATAATTACTTTCATTTCTTGCCATGAGTCTTACTATAATGATGTAGTTCAGCAGATACATTTTAAATTAAAATGAAAGCATGAGATGTTGTGATCAGCCTCACTCTCACAATCTGACTGACTCAACGGGCCTGTTTGAGCCTATTTTCTAAGCTTGTTTTTCTCAGACCGGAAATTGTTGTTTAATTTCAGAGACATTAGGAAGTTCAACCACAACCTTTTTTCCTTTCAAGACTGAACTTTCTTTCTCAGTTGTGGAAGATTACATAACAATATTTATTTGTGTGGTTTGGCTGATTAATTTATAATCCACCTGATTGCTTCAGCAAGTTTAGAAAAGGCTTAATTAAGAAAATACATTAATATTCGAAAGCTTTCAGAGTTGTCCTTCTGATGGAACTTAAAGGCAACTTATTTATTTTATTTATCCTTCTCTTTAGGAAGCTGTGTATGCATGCAAGTTAGGCAACGTAATGGAAGCGAAGTTGAAAAATAAACTTTTTTTGGGTCTTGTGAATATACCGTATTATTTAGGGAAGCTACAGTAGAAAAGGGCAGTTTGAGATCCCATGATACCATGTGGCCCTGGAAATGTTGGGTATGGCTTCCAAAGTTCTCAACATTTATTCATGGAATTGTAGACAGGACTATAAGAAGAGACTGGACAGTCACTTGTGTGAAATGGTATGGGGTCTCCTGCTTAAGCAGGGGGTGGATTAGAAGATATATTCTGGTTGATTGAAGAGCAACTATATTAACTGTAGTTGATTTGACTTAAATGTACATGCGTTTAAATTAAATTAAATTTTTTGTCCCAGCCCCAAGTATCACGTTCTGGAGAGTCTGGCCCTTAATACATATCTCAAAATCATTTGGTATAGGAAAACATAAGAAACCCAAATGGTGGAAAATAAATGTATGAATAATTGTGCTTAAATGCTGCAACTGAAGTAGGTTACCGATATACGATAATATTTGTACTCAGGGTTGAACCGTGGGGTCCTTGGTGCTCTCTCAGCTTGGTTGTTTTCTTGCAGATGTTTCATTACCCAGCTAGGTAACATCATCAGTACTAAAAGAGTCACTTGTATGTAAATAGAGAGCAAACTCCACCCCCTTCTACTACCGATGATGTCCCGTAGTTTGGAAATAAAATATCTGTAAGAAAACAACCAAGCTCAAAAAGCACCAAGGGCCCCGTGAAGTAGATTACTTAACCATTTTTTACACATGTCCTAAACTACAACACATATTAGGTCTGCTGATAAACTATTTCAGATGTGGCTTAAGAGACAATTCTTCATGAAGTAGGCTGAGTGGTCAACCAATTTTCCCTTAGATTTTGATTCATACTATACCACCTACCTTTTTACAATTGCTGCTCTCTAATTCAAACAGGACACTGCGCTATCATCAGGGTTCTTCCCTTTGTTTTCAGTATGATGTAAATAAACATAGAAGCTAGTATATTTGCATATATTAATTGATGAAGCCAAAGAAGAAAACAGCACTGCTCCCTTTGACAACAAGAATGAATGGATGATATTTATATTTTACACAGGACTTTTTACAATTTTACTGTATAGGAATTTACAGCCACCAAAACATGCATAGTCACAATATTGAAACAATTAAAACTTGAAAAACATACATTCCCCTCCCCAATTCAGTCATTGTCCTTTTGAATGGTGTGTAAATGTGGTTTATTTCTGTGTGTCTATTGATGGTTGAATGACAAGCTTCCAGGAATTCCCTAAAATTTTTAACTTTAACTTGATCTAGGTTGCTCATAGTTTCCCAGTTGAAATGATGGTTGAGTCTATCCCTGTGTTATGACATTAAAGAGCTTTCGTTGGATTTGCTAACTGCTAGTTAGTGTTCATGTATGTGCATAACAATAGACACAAAGAGAAAAAACACATTTACACACAATTCAAGGAGACAATAAAAAAACCTAAGAACAGTCAGAACACACCATCTCCAGCAACCAATAGCCAAATAATTAGGGATTGACAGCAGATGAACAATCTAGCACAGTGGTTTTCAACCTTCCTAATGCCGTGACCCTTTAATACAGTTCCTCATGTTGTGGTGACCCCCATCATAAAATTATTCCTAAAATCATTGAAAATATGTGTTTTCCGATGGCCTTAAGCAACCCCTGTGAAAGGGTCATTTGACCCCCCCAAAGGGGTCACGACCCACAGGTTGAGTACCACTGATCTAGCAGAAAACAATATCTTGATTATCTCCATCAACACTGGCATGGCAGGCTACTTTATATAAATAGGGAGCAAGCCGGGGTGAAATGCTCCCGGTTCGGACCGGATCACTCAATCGGTAGCGATGGAGGTGGGTGGTTCAGAGAACTGGTAGCAAAAATCTCTGCCACCCCCCAATGCCCAGCTGAGCCGCACAATCATCAGAGGCCTTTTTTTTTTACTTTTAAAGGCATTTTTTCTACAACCTCTTCGGCTGAAAAAATGCTTTTAAAAGTAAACAAAAAAAGCCTCTGCCAATCAGGCAACTCAGCTGGGATCATCAGAGCCTTTTGAAAGCATTTTTTTACATTTTTGTAGAAAAAATGGTTTTAAAAGTTAAAAAAAAAGCCTCTGCTGATCAGGCAACTCAGTTTGGATCGTCAGAGGCATTTAAAAGAAAAAAACCCTTTTTTTCTTTTAAATGCCTCTGACGATCCCAGCGGAGTTGCCTGATCGGCAGAGGCTTTTTTAAAAAGCCTCTGCCGATCAGGCAACTCCGCTGGGATCGTCAGAGCCTTTTGAAAGCATTTTTTACATTTTTGTAGAAAAAATGATTTTAAAAGTAAAAAAAAAATTGGCCACGCCCACCCAGTCACATTAACGCCCCCCCCCCACTGAGCCACGCCCACAGAACCGGTGGTAACAAATTTTAGATTTGACCACTGGAACAAGCCCCACACTTACTCACACTGATGATGATACCTAGTCAGGAAATGAAATGTCTACAAGCAAACAAGCAAGCTCAAAGAGCACCAAGGACTCCAAGTTTAACTCTGAATGACATATGTTCTCTTCTATTGAGCAGCTTTTTCTGAGAGCTTGGTGACTCTTCCTCTGCTGGTAGCATTCCTGATCATGCTCTGCACCAATGAAACTCAAAAACATTCAAATCATGCGGTGAGTCCTTTCCGTCAAAACACGCCCAAACTCAATTCAAGCCTCCAGGCAAATCCATTCCTTCAGCTCTCCGTTCTGCTATCTCTAATACCCCAGGCCTCTGATGTCATCTTTAAAAAAATGACAACCGTGAATGTGAATCACAGTTCAAGCGCCCATGAAAAAGATGTTGATGTTTATTGGTGGTGAATTAATATTGTAGAAAGGATTATTTGGCCAGCATCAGAGCTGAAGGGTGGAAGGCAATTTGTAACAATCAGCAGAAAAAGCCAGTTTGGGGGGGGAGGGCCAATTATATCCTTGGGTGTGGCAAGACAGAGAAAAAATGGGTGTGAACTCAGACTCAGAAGCACTCCATAAAAATGAACCTTATGAGTATTGGCCACCTCAAGAGCAAGAGTCATGCTGCAAGTCAAGACTTGAGAGCAATGTTTTAGACTCAATTCCCACAAAAAGGCTGCATGAGGACCATTGTAAAGGGAAATATCAAATCATAAAACAGATGAAGTAAAACCAGACTGATCCCTGGAAGTGCTAAACATGAAATTTAAGCTTAGATATTTCAAATCCATAATGTGGAGGCAAGAGTAATTGGAGAAGTCCTTGACGCCTGGAAAAGTCAAAGACAATTGAAAGCAGCAAACAGAAGACAAGATAACTAAAAGTAGTGCTCAATCTATGACTATTTGTTCAGTGACCATTTGGAATTATAATGGTACTGAACGAATGTCCTTGGAGTTCCAACGGTCCTATCACTCTACAGTCTGGGGGCTTGGCAACTAATTCACATTTATAATACAATACATTTGTATTGTAAATTTAATTTAATTTAATTTAATTTAATTTAATTTAATTTAATTTAATTTAATTTAATTTAATTTAATTTAATTTAATTTAATTTAATTTAATTTAATTTAATTTAATTTAATTTAATTTAATTTAATTTAATTTAATTAATTTAATTTAATTTAATTATATTGATTGTAAATGTGTTCCCAACCTGATCCTTCTAGTTTTCTAACTTTCTACCTGTTACTGTTGGTCATCCTTTTCTTTTCTTCCATCTTTCCCAGCATTATAGACTTCTCCAGAGTCTATACAAGGTCTTTGTATTTAAATATGATAACTTGAGCCTAATCATTTGTGCCTTGAAAGAGAACTTAGAGTTGATTGGTTTGACAATCTGCTAGTTCATTTTTTTGGCCGTCCACAATATTCTCAGGAGTCTCCTTCAGCATTAAAGTTCAAAAGTATCAACATTCATTCTATCCTGTTTCTTCCATAAAGTGTCACACGGAAAACCAGTGAAGATCTTAAAATAATGGATCATCATCCTCATTAGTTCCTGTGCTTTGATGACAACAGTGGTTCGAATGCAATAATGTAGGCAAACTCTGCCCACTGTCAACAGTTCGATCCTGACCGACAAGTCAAGGTTGACTCAGTCTTTCATCCTTTCTAGGTCGGTAAAATGAGGACCCACATTGTTGGGGGCAATATGTTGACTCTGCAAACCACTTAGAGAGGACTGTAAAGCATTATGAAGTGGTATATAAATATAAGTGGTATTGCTGTGCAGAGTATATTGGGGGCAGCAAGTATTTTCCAGTGGTTTTGATCTTTTGCAGCATCTTCATATATTATTTTCTGTAAGTGTTTGGTGCCAAGTTTTGTGAGGCTGGACTCATTTCCTCTTTTCTCCAGGAGGTATCCAACATAGTGTAATTTCTGGATACTGGTTTTTAGACATACATGAAATATGGCCAACAATCTGCATTCACCGTTCATTCACAGTTCTCTATAGGTGTTCTAAATCTGATCTTTGCAGTACCTTTTCTTTAGTGATGTGATCACGATACGTGACATGAAAGATTCTTTTCAAGCAGCGTTTTTGGAAAACATTTATCTATTGAATCATCTTAGTTGTACATCTCTATGTTTCACAAGCATATATTTCACTTGATATAACAACATTCTTGAAGAGTTTAGTACTTATGGATGCCATAAGTGCAAAAGAGTTTAGTACTTATGGTGGTAGTACTTATGGCTGCTGTAGACCAAATTGGGCACACATGTTAAAACACGGCTGCTGCCATTCCAAATTGATAGTTAAGGTCCTTATCTGTACCTCCACCAATAGACATAATGCTACCAAGGTATAGCCTGTTTATGGACCGTCGTAGGCATATTATCCTGAGCACTTTCGACTTGCATAAATTTAGTCTTCTATAAATTTATAGAGAAGCCAATCTTGTAATGGATACTTTTTGCATTTTGGAATCAGCTATCAACAGTAAAGGAACCAGCAGTCAAAGAAAATACCATAGATTAGCACTTGGTATAGCTGCACTAAAAGGCAAAAACTTTTTGCCATAAATCATGGACCTTGATTTATAGTTTTTCATAGTCAACATAGTCCAGATGTGACAGATGTGGCAAGGAAGCATTTTATAACTATCTTAATAAGCTTACTGTAATTCTGGCTAGAAGGAATTCTAGAGGGAATTCTTCCCATGTGGTGCAGCTGCTTTGGAATATGGGAAAATTTGCAAAAAAAATAATAATGATGGAGATATTCTAGAGTGGGCGCATGAATATATCTGGGTTCAAGGATATCTGAAGAGTGATTAGTGAAGCAGACCTTATAACTAATTCAGTTTTTTCAAACACGGCTACATTAAGAGGTGTGGACTTCAATTCCCAGAATTCCCCAGCCAGCATGGGGAATGTGGAAGTGACCTCACAACATCAGTCTTTTAGCAAAAGAGCAGGCAAGGTGTCAGCAGAGAGGGGACAGAACATGCAATATAGTCATAATTCTATCCTGTTGCCCTCTTGTGGTTAATAAGTTATGGGACGCTGAAGAGGCAGTACTGTTGAATTTTAAACCCCCCAAAATAAAATTTAAAAAAAGGCTGTAAGATTACCATGTTTCCCCGAAAATAAGACCCCGTCTTATATTTTTTTGAACCCTGAAATAAACACTTGGCCTTATTGTAGGGGTGAAATGCTCCCGGTTTAGACCAGATCAGGCGCTCCGGTAGCAATGGAGGCGGGTAGTTCGGAGAGCCTGTAGCAAAAATCTCTGCCCCACCCCCGCCCATGCCCACCCAATCACCCAGTCCCCACTTGTCCACTTGGCAGCTTGCTGCCTCTTTCGGGCTTGCTCGCTTTTCCTGCCTTGTTTTGGCTGCTGCAATCAATCCAATCAGTGAGCAACTGAATATGCCTGCCTTGTGCCTTCAGTTTGGTAAGTAACTAGGAGCTTTTAAAAAAATAGTTAATTGGGTCTTTTTTAGGAGTTTTATTTATTTTTTTTAGAGATAGCACTTTAAAGTTAAGGAAGTTTTAAATTTAGCTGCTTTTATCTAAAAATATAAATAAAATAAAATAAAAAATAAAATATTTGTGCATTTTTGTGAGATTTGGTGTGTTTCTGTAGTGTTTCACTTTAACTACACAAACGCACAAAATCTCACAAAGCTGTATGTGGCATTTTGTGTGGAAAAAGTGTGAAAGTTGATTTTTGAGCTTTTTGTGGCTGTGTGAGGTTCCTGCTTGTTGCAGGGGCCACTTTGGGTGAAGTGCAGCTGCTTTTACATTGTGTGTGAGTCAGTTGTGTTGTGTTGTGTTGTGTGTGTGTAAACTGTGAAAGTTGGTTTTTGAGCTTTTTGTGGCTGTGTGTGGTTCCTGCTTGTTGCAACAGCCATTTTGGGTGAAGTGCAGCTGCTTTTACATTGTGTGTGAGTCAGTTGTGTTGTGTGTGTGTGTAAAGTGTGAAACTTGATTTTTGGTAACTCTTATTGTTTTGTGTACTTTGTTTATTATTGTTATTATTTATTATTATTGGCCACGCCCACCCAGTCACCTGACCACCAAGCCACACCCACCTGGTCATCTGACCACTAAGCCATGCTCACCAAATTAAGCCACGCCCACAGAACTGGTAAGTAAAATTTTTAGATTTCACCCCTGCCTTATTGCCATGCGCTCAAAGGCCCGAATGGGCTTATTATCAGGGGATGTCTTATTTTGGAGGAAACAGGGTATATATAGATCCCCTACTTTTAAAATTTGCTTCTTATTCCTATTTACTTCCTATTTTACGCTGCTTAGTCTATTACTAAGCAGTTTGCCAGCTGTTGGCTCTGTTTGAAAATAGCTTGTAGCATGTCACAAAGAATTTGGCTCCTCTTTCGGTCAGGCAGCTCCTTAGGTAAGTTATGACCCAGTCAGTGTACAAGTAGCAAGTAAATGCTATTTTCATTCTGTGGCCATAAATAGATCCTGCAAGCTTGTTTTTGTAGCTGTTGGAAATGCTGGCTTCACCCAAACACTAAATCGTGACTAATGCAATAACTTTATTCTAGGGAGCCTCAGCACTTTAGAAATGGAAGGTTCTGAAGTTTTTAGCTCCAGCTTATAAGAAAATTACTTCTTAAGACTTGTTTTCTCTTCATGTTGCATAACTTACTAACTGTAGAATAACACTAAGTAGCAAGTTCATTACGACTGATTGTATAAGACTTGGCTCTGGTACCCATAACAGAAGCAAGGACATGAGAAGATATCACATGGATTTTTTAAAAAAAAAAACAGTTATGTGTTTGTGCAGATTGTTTATGGTGTTAAAATTAAACACGGTGTTTAAACTTTAAACTTTGTTTAAAGTTTTCCAGATGCTTGCTTTGTGATGAGCAACAACTACCCTATATTTATAACTGAAGAGCTATGCCGAAGCAATAAAAAATGTATTCAATAGTAAGTGAATGTGTAAAAAAATATAGGTATGAAAATACACACCACTTATATTTAAAAAAAATCAATATTTTAACTATTCAATTGTAGCCACTTCAAAATGTATACAAGGGTTTAAACCTAATACTCCCAAAATGGTCCCTCATCTGAACTCTTGGCTAGTCAGGGGGAACAGAATGTTTTTGTAATTGTTGGAAATTCAGTAAATGTTTAAACTTAAATGTTTAAAAGAAACACACGGTTGACTAATACAAGACATTCTCATATTTACAGTAGTAGAGATGGATACATATGGACCACCAGCGACAGGTAAATGATGTTTTGATAAAGCTTGATTTCTCTCTTTCCAACTGTGGCAAAAACATTTTTTTAAAAAAATACTGTGTGATACTTCTCATGTCACCACCTCCGTTATGTGTACTAGAGTCAGGTCTTATACACTCATTAGCAATGAGCTTGCTAATTAGTGTTATAATACAGTGAAAGTTATACGATGTTTTAATATTGTTATGGACTATGTGACACGTTTTGACCCAGCAGATCACATATTTCAAATGGAGTGGGAAACTATAATCCTATGCAGAAAAGAATTGGAGTCTTTAAAAAAAAAAAGAATTAGTTATCAAAGATCCCTTTAAAAAATGATAATGAATAACTATGGTCATTAAGAAATGTTTCCTGCAAATTACAGGTAGTCCTCAATTTAGGAGCACCGTTGAGCCCAAAATTTATTTTGTTAAGCAAGTTCTGCCCCATTTTATGACTTTTCTCACCACATTTGTTAAGTGAATCACTGCAGTCCTTAAATTAATAATGTTATGTCCTTATAAGGACATCCGCCGGGGGATTGGTTGATTCCACCGGCAGGAAGTTTAAATCAATGTCATTGGCCGGCGGGCATGCCCGAGCAGGATATAAGGAGGCTCGGCAGCCACAGCCGGCAGTTCAGTTTGCACTATAATAAAGGTTCTGAACGGACAGCAGCTGAGTTGCGTTTCTTTCCAGCGCCGATCTAACCCTGGCGACGAAGGACAGAGAAGAACCGACGAAGAGCAGCAGGCACGATCGCCACCTCACTCCCAAGAGCAAGTCACCGAGCTGAGTCACTGAGCTAGTCACTAGAACCATGGCCGGACCCCAAATCTTGCTGGCTCCATTCAATCCGAACCAGGAGAAATGGAAGTCCTTCATGGTTCGCTTCAGGCAGTTCCTGGCGGGAAGCGGCTTCACCGACCTAGACGACAGCAGGAAGAGGGCTCTCTTCCTGGCACACTGCAGCTCGGAAGTGCTGGAGATGGCCATGGATCTCGTGGCAACACGGGACATCGAGCAGATGCCATGGTCCGAACTGCAAGACGTCCTCCAGGAACACTACGCGCCTTCGAGCACTCCCCTGGCCAACCGTTTTTATTTCCACCAGAGAAATCAACTAGAAGGGGAGTCATTCGAGTTCGTCTCGGCGCTCCAGAAGATCGCGACTTCAGGACCGCATCGTCTTCGGCATGAGGGACTGCACAGTCCAAAAGAAGTTCCTCAGCCGCAAGAAAGTGTCCTTAAAGGACGTCATTGAAGAGGCCACCGCTGCTGAATCATGCCGATCTAACAAATAACATGGCTCTTAAGTGAATCTGGTTTCCCCATTGACTTTGCTTATCAGAAGTTTGCAAAAGGGGATCACATGGGACACCGCAACCGTCAGAAATGTGAGTCAGTTGTCAAGCCTTCAGATGTAAATAACATGACCATGGGGATGCTACAACGGTGAAAAATGGTTGTAAGTCACTTTTTCCAGTGTCGTCATAACTTCAGATGCTCACTAAATGAACTCTTGTAAGTTGAGGACTTCCTTTACTTGTCTTTACTTCAAGACCTTGACTGACCAACTTTCCTTAAAGAAAAAGGAAAAAAAAGTGCTTCCACTAAGGACAGATTTTAACAATGTATTCTTGAGATTGCAGAATTGCTCTAAAAGGAGTTCAGACTTCATCACTAGCAGAAATGATTTAAATTCTTGCCCAACTTATGAGCCGTGACTTTCTCCCAACGATGCAACAGCTAAAGACTGTCAGTTAATGGCAGGCTTGCCAATGTACCATATGGAAGACTGCATTGCACTTTGCAGCAAGAATGTTCCTGGAAATTCTGCAGAATTGAACAACTTCCTTATTTGCATTTATTTGTGTAATCATTAGACAGTCTAAGTCTTTAGCTGGTTTAATTGTAGAAAAGTTCCTTGAAAAAGGAATTCAATAGCTTTTACTATTTGCCCTGAAAAAGAGCAGCAAATAAGAAAAAAACCCTCAAGATTTTCCCACCTTGATTTGCTCTGGTATAAGTGTGGGGAAGGAAAATATCTTTTTCGGTTGAAATCTTTTTCTTCTTTTTTTTTTTGAAATATTTTTATTTTTATTTTTAAACAAACATACATAAAAACATAAAAACATCTTCAATTACACACAGTGTGTCGGTTGGTTACAAATCTTTTGTGCGTCTTCACCATATTCATAGCTCACAGTTTACCTAAATTCTTATATTATTGATCTAATATATATCTATGTATTATTATCCTCATTAATCATTTATTTAACTATAGCTATTCTTCCCTCATTTTGTACAAAATATTCTAAGATTTGAGTTAATTTATATTATAACATTCATTTCATCATCCCGAATCAATCCAATAATAATAATACATCTTTATGTTATATTTTATATAGTACTATAATTCTTGTATTATAAAAATCTCTATCATATTTCATTTCCATATTTTTTTATCCAGCCATTGATAAAATAAATCCCATATCTTATAATCTTGTTTATCTTCTTGTTCTCTAATTTCAAATGTCAATTTATTCATTTCAGCACATTCTAATAACTTCATCTTGCGTTGGTATTTTCTCTTTTTTCCAATTTTTAGCAAACGCAATTCTAGCCACAGTTAATACATTCACAATCAAAAATCTCAATTCTCTCTTGTATATTTCAGGTACAATTCCCCAATAAAAAAATCTCTGGTTTAAAATCTATGTGTCTGTTGAAATCTTCTGCGATACTCAGATAGATGTTTGATGTATCTGATGAAAGAGGAGCAGGAGGAGATGGTTTACTTAACCACATGCTCCGTGCTACAGGGCAAAGGAAATGGGGCTAGAATACAGGTATTCCTCAACTTATGACCACAACTGAGCCCCAAATTTATGAGACATTTGTTAAATGGAGTTTTGGCCCATTTTACAACCTTTCTTGCCGCAGCTGTTAAGTGAATCATTGCAGTTGTTTGTAACACGGTTGTTAAGGGAATCTAGCTTCCCCATTGACTTTGCTTGTCAGAAGGTCACAAAAAGTAATCACATGATCCCAGGACATAGCAACCGTCATAAATATGAGCCAGTTGCCAAGCATCTGAATTCTGATTACGTGACCACAGGGATGCTGCAATGGTCATAAGTGCGAAAAACTATCATAAGTCACTTTTTTCAGTGCCGTTGTAACTTTGAACAGTCACTAAATGAATTGTTGTAAGTCGAATACTACCTGTATAAAGATTGCCCTCCGGTTCGTCTCATCAGTATTACTGAAGGTGGAAGGAAAGTCTCCTCCAAGAATCGCCTTGTTGCAATCGATTCCCTGCTTGAGTGCTCTTAATTTTACAATGTGGACCAAGCCTTTTTGGAAATCTAGCAACAACGACATATAATGTGACAAATTGTAAATCAACTACAAACATGAGTTCTTTTGGCTTCTGATTTCTTTCACTTTTGTGCCTCTGCTCCAGTGGTGAAATCCAAATTTTTTTACTACCGGTTCTGTGGTTGTGGCTTGGTGGGCATGGCAGAGGAAGGATACTACAAAATCCCCAGTCCCACCCCACTCTGGGGCCAGTCAGAGATGGTATTTGCCAGTTCTCCAAACTACTAAAAATTTCCACTACCGGTTCTCCGAACTGCTCAAAATTCCCGCTACCGGTTCTCCAGAACTTGTCAGAACCTGCTGGATTTCACCTCTGCTCTGCTCTCATCTTTTGTACCACCAAGTGTTTAACAACTGTTTGAATTATCAGACACAAGCTGCTGATTATTGCACCCAGCAACTTGTTGTCAGTAAGATCATGGAGGGCCTGTGATTATTCGCCATGCCAACTCGCCATGACCAACTCGCGACAGCTAACTCACCACAGCCAACTTGCTGCAGGACAACTCGCCACGGCCATTTCACCGCAGGACAACTTGCTGAGGGACAAGAGTTACACTAATATTGAAGAAATGGTGGAACAGAATCTAAAGAAAGGATGCAAAAGGCGAAACAGAATAAAATGTTAATGGCAAAAATTAAAATATTTTTTATTTATTTTAAATAATTACATAGAACTGTTACATTGTCCCATAGCGAGTTGTCCTGTGGCAAGTTGGCTCTGGCGAGTTGTCCCGCAGCGAGTTGGCTGCAACAAGTTGGCCATGGTGAGTTGGCTGCAGCAAGTTGGCTGTGGTGAGTTCTCCCATTCCTGATCATGGATGTGGTACATCACAGCTTAGCTGCTGCCCTACCAGTAACTCCAATAGCTGCACCTACTCACCTTTGCTTTCTTTGAGCCAGAGACATTGGGGAATTACTTTCCCTGACTTCTGTTTGATAAGCAGCCAAATGTAGCTACGAAAGGTAGTTCTTGACTTACAACCACAACTGATCCAAAGTTTCCAAGACAGTTAAGTGACTTTTGCCCCGTTTTTTACAATCTTTTTAGCATGGTTGTTAAACAAATCACTGCAGTCATTAAGTGAATCCGGCTTCCCCTATCGATTTTGTTTATCAGAAGCCTGCTGGGAAGGTTACAGTGGTGATCACATGACCCCGGGACAATACAATTCTCATAAATACATATCCCAGTTGCCAGATGCCTGATCACATGGAGGATCATGGAGAAGCTCAACAGTTGCAAATGTAAAAATTGGTCATAAGTCACTTTTTTTAGCGTTCTTTCAACTTTGAACAGTCACTAAACGAATGGTTGCAAGGCAAGATCTACCTATACTCCATCTCGCACATGAAGCACGTTTCTTAAATATGAACATATTGAACTGTTTTGCGTTATTTATTAGATAAAAAGGTAGGAACTCTTCAGTAAGGGGAAAAAATTACAAAAGACGGAAAAAATATGTAAACACACATACACACATACCCAACATACTGTACTCCTGCTCAGTAAAGCCACAAATCTCTGAATTTAATTAAAATAGAAAAGCACGCAATTATTGCCATGAGTTGCAGAGGTTTTGATTGTGTGTTTTTCCTGAGTAAAATTCCCATCCCTCTTCAAACGAGAATGTCAGGCGATCCATCCTAGATGGAAAAAGCAAGTAGAGAAGAAGACCTTCGAGAAAGGACAGAGATTTATTTGCCATTGTGTTGCAATCCTAATCACGTTGCCATCTTCGGTGGGAAGTGCACATGTCCCAAATCAAAATAATTCCCGGGTTTCCCCATTTTCTCTGGATAGATAAAACTGAACTCCTCAAATAGTCCAGAAATATGGGAGCATCACAAATGTAATTTCTCCAAAAGGGCAAGTAATCAGATTGTATTTTGGTACTGACAGTTGTTTACTTAGGAAACTCCTGTGTTTGTTTAAACATGCTGTTTTCTACTGATCATTAAACTCTGGTGCTGAGTGGCTTTTGCAATAAACAAGCTTCGCCCTCTGGTTGGATTTTGGGAGTCTGTTTTTGTTTCTTACACAAGTAATCCTTCATTTACAACCAGTTGCTTAGCAACCATGATTCGATGTTATGACGGACACCTCCAAAAGTACTTTCAACCTAGTTCCAAAGTTTCCATGGCTGCTCCCTCTTGCGATAAATCATGTAATGTATGTTTTTGTCCAAAAAAATAGTGTTTCAGATTTTGGCAAAAAACTGCCTATTATAGCAAGTAGTGGATTCACTTAACAACCGTGGTGTTTGCTTAATGACTGCTGTGCAAAGGTCGTAAAATTGGGTCAGTCACTGGGTGACTGCTTTACATGGGCAAACAATCGATACAAACTAAAGGCAAACCACTTTAAACTCGATTGCAAAAAATACGATTTCAGCAACTGAGTGGTCAGTGCCTGGAATGCTCTACCCGATTCTGTTGTTAAATCCTCAAATCCTCAAATCCTCACAGCTTCAACCTTAAACTGTCTACCGTGGACCTCACCCCATTCCTAAGTGGTCCGTAAAGGGGGCGTGCATAAGCGCACCAGTGTGCCTACCATCCCTGTCCTACTGTCCCCATTTATTTGTATTCATTCCTTCGTTCACATCCATGTTCATATTTATACCTGCTATCTTGTACATGTTTGACAAACTAATAAATAAATAAAATAAAATATTTACAATCATAATGCCAGATTTCATAAGGGCTGTAAGTCAAATACTGCCTGTGATTGAAGGAGAAGAGGGTGAGAACAGCTATGCTAAAACATAGGAGAAAAAAGAAAAGAAAAGAAAAGAAAAGAAAAGAAAAGAAAAGATCACTAACAGCGTAAATCACTGATATGTATATCTGTCGTTTTGTACTATGAAGATGGAAGATGGTTCTATGCTTTGAGGCAACCTAACCATTCCATTTCTCTTTCTCAGTGGATTTTATTTATTTTTTGCTGATATTATCTTCACCGTGTTTTATTTATTAGTTATTAACTAGCATTATATAAAGTTTGTTTTTCTTTTTATCCCACTTAAAAAAAATAAAATTGACAATAGAACCTTACAACACAAATCAACCAATCACAACAGCAACATAACAGCCAGTTATTAGACATTTCTTTCTTTTTAATCTACATTTATTGGTGACTGGAAGCCTCTTGCAGATTTTTTGCGTAGTTTTTTTTTTTTTTAAAGAACTTGTGGGTTACGGTTTTGATGATTAGACAAGATGGATTATAGAATGAAAAGTAAGGCGATGTAGCTTTAGATAGAGAGGTTAAAATGGATTTATGTAAAAGAATATTGGAAGGCGCTTCCTTATATCTTTTCTCTTTTTCTTCAACTTTTCCTCTTTTCTTACACTTTTTCCTTTGTTTCTTGTTTTTTCTTTATATTAGTTTGTGTCAGGTTTTCTTCTTTAGAGGTTTTCTTTCTTTTGGTGCAAATAAAGTGACAAATGAGCTTTAATTCAGAGCTAACTTGTTCTTCAGACAAACACATGGTAAATTACTACACAAATGGTGGAATTAATCCATTACAAGTAGTCCACGACTTACAACAGTTCATTTAGCAACCGCTCAGTTACACTGAAAAAAGTGACTTATGACCATTTTTCAATTACAACCTTTGAAGCATCCCCATGATCATGCGATCAAAATTCAGATGTTTAGCAACTGGTTTATACTTATGACCATTGCTGTGTCCCAAAGTCATGTGATCACCTTTTGCGACCTTCTGACAAGCAAAGCCAATAGGGAATCCAGATTCACTTAACAACCAGGTTACTAACTTATCAACTGCAATTGTTAAGCTCCACAGTGGTAAGAAAGGTCATAAAATGGGGCAAGACTCACTTAACAAATGTCTCACTTAACAATATAATTTTTGGGGTCAATTGTGGTCATACATCGAGGATTACCTGTATAATAGCAATAGCATTTAGACTTACATACCTCCCTACACAATTTACAGACAACATATTGCCCCCAATAGTCTGGTTCCTCATTTTTACTGACCTTGGAAGGCTGGAAGACTGGAAGGCTGAGTCAATCTTGAGCCTGGTGAGATTTGAACTGCTAAATTGCAGGTAGCTAGCAGTCAGCAGAAGTAGCCTGCAGTACTGCATTCTAACCACTGCGCCACCATGGCTCTTAAGTTTGTATCACCCACAAATCTGTTTATAACTTCATATTAACTATAATATGGCAAAAGAATTTCTCTGCTGTCCAATTCACTATGTTCTGTTTAATGTTCTCCAGCTGGTGACTTCTAAAGATTTTGAACTACAGCCTATTGAACTTCCTATTATACTTCAAGATAAGTTCAGTTTTTTGCTTTTGGAATGCTCCCTTTCATGATATAAACCAGAGTGATATAAACCCATCAGAAGTGTTCTTGATGCTTGTGCTATGATTTTCGGATCATCATGCTGTAGTTATTTGCAGGTGTGTCTTCTGTGCAGCACTAACCCTGGGACATTCTCCTCTCTGATATTGGGAGATATCTACTTATGACGTTCATGAAAACCCATCTGTTCATCCAGATCCTCCCTACATCAATGTCATCTAGAAACGGATTCAATTTTACTCCTCCATCCACATTTTTCATATTCATACCGTGAATATGATTTACATCAGATGGCTTAATTTGGTATTATAATGTATGTTAATACAGGAAAGCAGTACAAAAGCATATTAAATTAAAATGTGGATGCAAAATTTTCAAAAGCCGGAGTAGAAAAAGGAAGTTGACAGAGAAGGTTGACTAATAAGTTGATAACTACCTGTATACGCACTGATTCTGTGCAAAAGACCGGGACTTAGGGGACAAGATGCATTTGGCTCTTAGGCTGCTGTTTACCTCTTCATGAATCAAGTGAATACTTGGGGTTATGCCAGTGGCATCTGATCTCAATCACAAGTAACACCCTGAGCTCCAAGGCACATTGAAAATATGGAACATTTTTAGCCAAACAAGTTAATGGACAGGTTGGATGGATCAATGGAAAAGCTAGAAAACACAGGTCTAAATAGAAGCTGCTTTTTTTCTGCTGCAGCTTTTTTTCTGCTGCAGCCAGTTCCAATAGTCAGGGTTGGATAACAAAACTGACAATTCTCCCATTTCTTTTTCTGATTTCTTCCTAACCCTGGAAAGGGTTGAGTTTAAAAATAAAGCCCTTCTTTGTTTCTTTCATTTCCCCCGCAAATTTCAGATCGCATTGCTTGTGGTTGCAAGGCTGGAATGTTTGAGTCCAGTGTTTTCTTTTAATCCAGAAAGTGGCTGATGCTTCCCAGTAAATTAAATATAATTAGTAGAACTATGTGATGGCAAAGCAAGGGCTGGCATTCATTGTGAACTTGCTGAAATGCCAGCTTTGCCCAACATCACTAACTGTGTGTGTTGGTTGGGGGGGGGGAATCATCACAATTCCCATAACAGATTTATATGATAGAGTGGAGGAAAACTGAAGTCCTCCTTCAGCTACCAGCTTCACAGTGTTGATCTTTCCCCCAAACAACAGGCAAGGCTTATACAGGTAATCGAGTTACAACAGTTCATTTAGTGACTGTTCAAAGTTACAAGTGCACTAAAAAAGGACCATTTTTCATACTTACAACCGTTGCAACATCCCCATAGTCACATGATCAAAATTCAGCTGCTTGGTAATTGACTCATATTTATGATGATTGCAGGGACCCCAGTGTCATGTGATCACGTTTTGCCAACTGCTATCAAGTAAAGTCAGTGGGGAAGCCAGAATTGCTTAACAAACAGGTTACTCGTTCTTAAGCAGTAACCCCTCTATAGCTCAATATATTAACACTGATTGAAAATGAAGTTCTGTTCTGCTCTTTCTTATAGCTATATTCTAGATGTGCTTATTCAGAGGCTGATGTTCCTGCTTTCCAGAGGATCTCACTTTATTCTGAGGGCAGAAAAGCCCTGGAAAATGGAAAGAATTTACCCTGTAGGATATAAATTTGCTCAGTGCTAGATAAGGTCAGGGCATTCACATGGAGCTTCTAAGTGACGCCTATGCATACACTAATGATTTTGGGTTTTTTATGTTGCCAGAAATGCCTTCATGCTTTGTGCTACAGCAGAGTAACATAACTACCTCTAGACATCTCTCCAGAAATAATTCCTTTTATAGTGACTCAGTCTCACATTTCCTTTACCCACATGCTTAAACAATTGCATTGTTCTGCTTTTTTATTATTATGTTTAATGGATAGAAAAAAGATAGAAATGTGGTGATGTGGTATAGACTAGTTACAAATAAGTCATTTGGTAACTTTTTTAAAGCACTCCATGAACAAAGCATTGTGACTCTACAATAAAAACCTTGTCTGGAAGCATTCCAAAACAGATAAAGAGCATGCAAAGTACTGGAAAAAGAGGTAATTAATGAGAAGAAGGTTAATATAACAGGAAGAGTAGCAAAAAATTTATACAGCTTGTAAACCTGATGGTCCATGCTACAAAAAACTGTAATGCAAATTGCTAGCTGTTGTAAAATAAAATTGGCTAAATATCTGCATAAAAGTGGAGAAAATCAGTACTTGAAAATAAAACTGAGAAATAAAGCCCAGAAGTGACAAATGTTGCTTTCTACTTTTCTACAGTATGACTAAAGAGCAGAGTTTAAATTCCAGTTAATGTTAGTATATAGAGTAGTATACAGTAATAAATAGGACAATAAACTATCAGTTGTAAATATAACAATACTAATACATAGATTGCATAGTAGAAAAATGGAAACATCTCATCTAAACTGTTTTAATAGTGTCACAAAAAGCTATAATGAAATATTATTTTGTAAGACTTACTAGATGAATCTATTCAACTAGTGAATTGTCTGTATTTAGTTTTTATGACAACCATGTAACAACAAAAAATGTATGCACATGTGAACTAAATTACAATTAAGAAGCAAAATTCATAAAACATTTACCAGTAAGTTTTTAAAATATAAAAAATATGCAAAAGATATTTGCTCAAAGAGGTAGATTAATACCCAATTAAAATTATACAATAACAATGTAGTTCCTCAATACAGTAGTCCTGTTTAGCAACCATAATTGGGACCACCAACTTGGTCATTAACTGAAATGGTTGCTTAGTGAAAGTGTGACTGAGTCGATGATGTTTCCTTTGCTTTACTGATCTGCAAAGTTCATAAATATAAGGATTTGTCTAAAGATATTTTTTCATCACTGCCCTGCACAGTAACTGAGACAGTTGCTAAATGAAGACACCTGTTATTTAAGCAAGGTAGCCAGAGGAAATATTATGATTACAGTTGATATCCAATAGCTGGGCTATGTTATAAATATTATTCTTTTAGTAGAATTTACTTTCACTCTTCTTCTAACTCCCTCCATACATACCTAGAAAATGCCCCAATACTAGAACAAATTTGTTGGTAAGCTAATGGAAAAATTATCTATTATAGTGGCAAATCCTTTTCTGTCAGATGAAATATTTCTACCTGAACAGTAGATGTATTAAGTATCTGTATTAATGTTAACTGGAAAAATACTTGGATTCATTTTCATGTCCTTTCAATTGCACCATGCACCAGTAATCATTTTAATATGACATGTCCTCACAACATTGTCATCTCATCTCCAACCCAAAGCCAAACCAATTTAAAATTGTCTTTAGCTGCTCCAATCTACACTTGTGTTTTCCTTCTTCTTCCAAGACAGTTTTGCCAGGGAGAGAAACTTGTTCTCTTTGTAGATGCTGTACCTGAGGATGATCCAGGGACTTGAATATGCCCTTTTTCAATGCTTCTCTTTAGATTGGTATGCATCAGTAGATGTTAAGGAGATCAATTGGCAGTTGTTTTTCCCCATTCATAGATGGGGAAAGGAATGAAACCTGGGAATCCATTAATCACATTCTTTCTTTTGTCCCAAATGAAAACAGGACACCAATCTCTCTCACCAACTTTGCTACTATGGCAGAATAGGGCTCAGTAGTGATGGCACCACAATTTATGTTAGCAAACTCTTCTTACAGCTCACAGACTAAATGAGAACATTTCAGTGTTGCTGTTCAGGTCTGCTTTTTGTTAGCCAACACAATCTCTAAAGCAAGATCAGGTAACTAATATCCTCTACACATTTTGGATTATCATTTCCAAAATACCTTCTGATCTCTGTGCAGCTTGGACAGATGGAGGTTATAATCAAAAACATTTGAAAGTCCAAGATTATCCATCTTTGAGGCACATTATGCCCATTTTTATATATTGTTGTTTCCAGTTTTGCCTGAGATCATTTGTCTGTTAGACTCATAAACACAGTTTCTCATCCCCCATTCCCTAGAGTGCATTTAGATTAGTGTTTTGGCATGCATTTTAAACTGAGGTTGTACAGAACCCAACTTTTAAGAATCAATTGCAGTCTAGTTGTTTGACAAAATGCATAAATGTCCTGCTGTGACCTATTTGATATTGTCCCAGACATCTCTGCACATTATAGGCACATCTACAAATTTCCTGATTTTTGGTTGGAGGATACTGTAGTTGGTTAACTTCTTCTCATCCCCAACATATAGCTAAGGCCAGCTGATTTTGGATTTTTCTAAACTCAGGGTTCAGTGGAGTATTCAAAGTCTTCTCAACACAAACATTGCTACAATTATGTGGTGTTTTTGGCAAGATTAGAACTCACAATCTCTCAGTTTCTAATCAGATGGCTTAACCATTACACCAAACTGGCTCTCTAACTAGCCTGCTGTGGATACAGAATACAATACAGCCTGGCAATTTAAGCAGAACAAATGTATTCTTGCATAGTTTGAGCTGCCTTGCAAAATCAGTGGCTCTGAATTTCTGTGGGAGCCATTTATCTTTTAGAAGGCAACATAGTTGAAAACTGTGAAAACACATAAAGGATTAATTATTTTTTAATCTCAAATTGTGGTTTAAATGAGATAAAATAAACAACTTTGTTCTATGTTGAGAGGTCCTGTGTATTTTCTAATCCACGTCACTTCAAAATGGTTGCAGGTCTAACATTTTCTGGAGACAAAAATGTACTGAAAGAATATGTGAGGCATTACAACTGTCCTGTTTGTCAGCGCACAGCATAATTTAATAATATGAAGCTATTAGCTACAGTGGAATCCTACGCACATTTACAATTGTACGACAAACTTGCAGTTTCATCATGCTAGTTTTACACATGTCAAAAACAGAAAAGCCAGTGTACGGAGTTAGAGAAAGGAATGTTTTCCTTCTCTGCTTGTTCTGTGTAAAGAAGTACATTCTGAAAAATTGGTAATATCTGTATTTACAGCTCTGAGTGCAGATGATGTCTTGTATATATACCCATAGCAAAATCATGTGTAATGCTGCCTTAAGTATATTGTTAAACGAAATGAGCAGGATTCACACCTTAATCTAACATATAAGTGGCTCGTTTGTGACTGAGGATTGTAATTTAGATATAGCCATTACGGTTCCTTTTAGGTTCAGAGGGTTGCTCAAACCCATATAATTGGGTTAATTCAATCAGTCGTGCATTAGTGTGTTGTATAAGCCCCAGCCTTGTATTGTTGACCTTTCAGGTTTTCAGCAAACCGCATCTTTTACTTTGTTTCATTTCAGACAATGCGCTTTAAGGAGGGGAAAGAATGCCATATCTTCTCAAGTGGGAGAAAAAAACCTGTTTCGCTGAACGCATTCTGAGGGAAGGGATTGCCTTGAGAGACAGACTTCACCGCCTTATTTCGCTGCTTCGTGAGGCCTGCTGGGAATTGTGGTCTTTCTTTTTGCCAAGGACCGGTTTTCCTTACAGACGGGGAGTTCAGCCTTCAGTTCCCAAGGTCCTCTGCGAGGAGCTGGCGGCGTCTAGTTCTGTTTCCCGGATGTCGCTTTCGCCGGAAGAGAAGCGAGTTTCTGTGGGGGCCGGCCATCTTGTGTGGGCAGCAAAGAAGCACGTAGGGGGTGGGCCGGGGCCTGGGCAGCATCGGAGGAGGATCCCACCCAAAGGGGTCCATCATGCCCGGACACCTGCAGGAAGGCTTCGGTTGCGTCGTCACCAACCGCTTTGACCAGCTCTTGGACGACGAATCCGACCCCTTCGAGGTGATCCAGGCGGCCGAGAGCCGCAAGAAAGAGAGCACCGGTGGGGGCGGCGGCGGCCACCAAGGCAGCCGCGGTGGTGGAGGCGGGCAGGCGGCCCAAGCTAATTCATCCTCAGGCGGCGGTTCGGGCCAAATCGGTTCGGGCGGAGGAAGCGGCAGCGCGGCCAAGCAGCTGCGCAGGGAATCTCAGAAGGAGCGCAAGAACCCGTTGCCGCCCTTCGCCTCCTCAACTGGGCCTGGAGGCGCCGGGGACCGGAGAGAGGATGGAGGCGGGCAGCCTGGCTCCGCGCCTCTCAGGAAGGAAGGTGAGTGGCGGTGGCGGGGCTGCTCCTCTCTTCTGTGGCTGGAGGAGGCGGCGAGAGGCGAGTAGGGTTCCCCACAAGGTCAGTGCTTCTCTATTGGGGCGGGCGGAAAGAAGGCACCCCCCCCCCGCACAGTCAGTAGCGGGTCTTTCTCCCCCCTCCCCCCAATTCCACCTAGCACGTGGTGCCGGAGCGGGACCCCCTCCTCTCTTTTTCCCGCTTGTCTGGCTCGAAGGGAGCCTTCCTTGCAGTAGGAGGAGAGCCCTGCTCGTCTCCCTCACGTGGAGGGCATGGCGGGGCTACTTTGCCGTGCTTGCTCCACGCTCCACCCTGTCCGGAACGGGCCCCTTCTCGTGTTGACCGGGCCGTCGTGAGAAAGCGCGCCTGGTGCAATCGAGCCAAGCTCTTGAAGCGAACCCTCCTCTCCACGTTCTCTGCTCGCGGGGTGGTGGGGGGGGAGGGGGCGAGCGAATGGATGCAGAAACGTTTCCAGCGGGCGGGATTCGACCTGAGTTCGGGTTTTTCTCCTCGCGTGAAAAAGCGGGGTGAGGTGGATGTCCCCGGCAAGGCCTGCAAAGGCGAGCGTGGTGGTGGTGGAGCTCGAAGGGAGAGGGGGGAAACTTCCCGATCTTGGAATGCTTGAGAAAACGGAGGGCGATTCTGTGCCTTTTCCAAAAGTGTAACAATCCTGTCGGCTGCCCGCGCAGAAGAAGCGGCGGCAATAGCCAGCCTGGACCACGCGGGCGTTTGGGAGGAACGAAGTCGAGTCCATTTGTACCTGGGCCACGTGCATATCCCGCGTGTTGCTGGGGCTGGTCGCTTGGCTTCGCTTGCCTGCTTGCTGCCCGCCTACTTAAGGGCTGAACGAATAGACAAAATGGCAAAATGGTGGAGGTGAAATGACCGAGTGCCTTGGGATTCTGGACTGTAACTTGTTTAAAAAAATTTTTTTCACCTCTCACGTTGGTGAGAGGTTTCTTCTTTCGCCCCTCCCGTGAAAGTTGATCCAAATAGGCTTGAATCTGGTGTTCGTTTTGCCTTAGTGTCTTGGTTTGAGTGTATCCATAGAATTAGGGCTTCTTTTTAAGGTGAAAGGCAGAATCCGTGGACCATTGTTTAAACATTTTGCAACAGTATGTAAATAAAATAAAATGAGCTATAAGGGTTAAATGCACTGTGCTTTTTAACTGAATAAAATACTTCTTAAAAGGAAATAAAAGGCGCTCTTTGAGGATGTTGATTGAATAGTGCTAATTATATGATTTTAGCCTTATTTTCTATAAATAATCAAGCAGGAGACTGAAAGCATGGTAATATTTTTAATGGCGCCATGTAATAATAGTGCGAAGAAAATGTATGATGTGTAACTTCATTGCTTTAAATCTACCTTGATTACAAAAATGTTTTTGCTTATAATATATGTTAAATAATCTTAAAGATTATTTTAAAGATTATTTTAATAGTTATCATCAAGTGTCCTGTGTAATGAAGCACAATTCTCATCACCAGCCAATCAGCACTGGCAGAAGAGAAAGTTAAATTAGTGCAGGCAATAGGAGTAAGAGGTGATTATGGGATTAGTAATTGAAATAGATTGTTCTTAAATTTATTTAACAGTTTTGTATGCTCCAGAGAAATATTTAAATATTCAAATAGTAAAAATGTTCTTTTTGAATAAGACAGTTATTAAAATATTAAATCTATTTGTGATGTTTTAAACTTTAATCTGGGTATTGATGTTTTTCAACGCTTATAGAAATTGCCAGAAGCAAATTTTGTTGTAATTCTCTGATAGTATTTGAATATGAAATTGGGGGCTATGAAGTAAAGGCTACAAGACAGAGACAATTACAAAATGCTTAGTTTTCAGCATATCTTCCATTGCCATCTACTGTCTGTCAGGAGTTTTGCAGCCTATGCTGGATAGCTGTATTCTAACTACCACTTGAAAATTTTCATGAGTAAGACATTTAATGTAGAAAAGTTAGGTTGATAACTTTTTGCAACAATATGGCAGTTCAACATTAGTACTTCTGTAATTGCCTTAATTCAACCTTGCTTGGAGTTTCTGCTTTGTAATTTGAAGAAATAAAATTACATTTATGATTTTATCTAGATTTTTATGTAAACTCCATACACTTATGGAGAATGTCTATTTTGGAGAATTTCAGGTCAGTGTACATAAACTTCTAGAGGAATTATTTTTGAGACAGAAGTGACCTGCTTGAATTCCACTTGTTTTTAAAAGTTTGCATTATGGTATGTTTTTTCAAAGCTTTGCCTATTTTCACATATGAGAGTCTGATAGAAACCCATTTTATGGCAATTCATTTTTTACTTTGACTGTAGCTATAGTAAAAGGATTGTTACAAAAGCTGTCTTTATTAGATAAAAGTATACATAATGGGGAGAATCCTTGTGCATTGAGTGAAATATAAATAGCACCTAAATAATTTCACAAAAATGTTTTTTTTCTTTGTATAAATCTTATAGGCAACTCTTCAAATGGTAGAGAAGGCAAAGGAGAGGCTTAAATGTTGAATTCTATGGTAAATTTAAAGGAAGTAGAATAGTGGCAATGGATGCATGGAGGAAAATAAATCATCTTACTTTTATAATGTTATAAATTCCTCTTTGCAATATTATAAAATACTTAAGGTTATATACAGATACTTTGCGTACATTTCTGTAGAATGAAAATTACAGCATAATTTCTAGGCATTGTGGAAGAGTACGATACTTATGGTAATTATACTTGTAATATTGTAAGCTTCTGCTAGAAATATCAAATCCAGCCAATTTAATATAGGTTCAATAACCTTATATGGTTTGCTAAAAATTCAGTAATGATTGTTCATCAGACAAGCTATTCTGATTGAATCACAATGCAACCATAATCTAGGCACTTGAAAGCGAAATGTTCATTTATATAAAGTTTATTTCACCTGTGTATTTTTATCCAGTGACTGGGATTGTTCTGAACATTATTGAAAAAGATTGGTGTATATCACAGATTTTGAGGTAGCTATTACGTATGATTGGATGTGCATTATGCAGTTACGAATGTCTAATAGCTGTTCTTCATTAAATGTAAAATGTGCTCAGTTGAGCTGCATGAAAATGGTTTCATTTATACCATCCAATAGAATTTCTTTATATTACTGCCAGATATGCAATATATGTAATACCACTAATAATAGCAAAGTCAAAAAATACTTTTGTTTTTATTTTGAACAACAGTTGCAGCAGTGAAAGTTATTGGCTTGGTGGATCCAGACTAAGTTAACTGCCTTTTAATCCATCTGAAATAAGACATAAGTTATGTCTAAAACATGGTCAGGAAGTAAAGCAAAAAGGCACCATCATCCTTCAGAAAGCTAGTGTGCCTTGGCAAGGCCAATTAAGAAATGCTTTCCAATTTCTATGGATTCAAAGTGACAAGAGAAAAGGAAACTTGACTTGATTAAAAGTGAGGGGAAAGCCAAGGAATATGTTCCCACATAATAGTGCCTGGATAGGTGTGAAGTATTTACTGGCACCCTTTAATCAGAGGTAAATACTATGTAGCTTCAGGACTTTGCTTGGTCTGAAATGTACATTCACCAAATCAAAAGATAATCATTGATGATAAGCTGTTGTGGGATTCTGGGACTCTTGGACATTTCTCTTTCAACACGTTCTGTTCAGGCTGTGCCTCTTGAGTATTAGGAATGGCTAATAGTTTTCATAAGCAATATTTTACTGAGATTCCTTGTTCTCCTTCAAGCAGTTTAAAATTGTTTTATATTGTGATATATATGACAGTTTTAGAACTCATTGGTTTAGCATTCAGCAGAACTTTTGAATCCAATTCATAATATATGAGTAGATTTATAGCCCATATTTTTTTGGCCAATGATAATACTATTTGAAGCCACCATTGTTTTCAAAATGAGGAAAAGCCAACTTTTAATATAAAAATCATTTCTGTTTCTTTGTTTGAATGAAACTTTGGCACTGTTAGTTAGCCAGTTGGTTTCAAGCAGTGTGGTGGAATTATTGGCACTGTGAAAGGTTCCAGGCAGAGAGAATAGAGAGTATATTGCATGTTGAGACCTAGTACTTTCAGTTGCAGAAGTGTTGCATGTGGAGAGGGGATTACTGTAGCAGATTAGTGCATTATTACAGAGATAATTATTTCTATAAAGTCATATTTCCAGCTTCTTTATCACTATAGGCAAACATCTTTCTGTTATAACGAACTTGATAAATATTCAAGCATAGTAAAAAAAAATGGTGGCTCTCCCATTTCCTAATTGCAACTGATTCACCACGTTGTATAAAGATTTCAGAAATAGAAATTATTGATCAGATTAATTAAATTTTACTTTTTTCTTAAATAAAGAGAAAATATTCTGGAATGGCTCAGATATTAGACTGATCTTCTATCCGAAAATAAATTTTTTGCAATCTATTGCAATATGTAAGACTGCAGTTAGGGAAACAAGTAACTTGTTTGTTTCACCAAAAAATTCTAGTTGTGAATTTTATTTAATGGAAAGAGGAGAATGAATATTTAATTATTGTTTCAGATGTGTATGAGCTTAATTTTACCTTTTTCAATTTGTAGCTTGGAGGATTATAAATACTTGTAGAACTAGTTTGACCACAATTCCTATAAGATAATAACTATAGGAACTGCTAGCAAAGGCAGCCATATAATACAGTCTTCTATCAGTGGAAAACTATTGTTTATTACATATTGATAATACCTATGTTTAAAGAATACCAGTTGCTTGGTGGAGATCAGTAAATAATTTACTGATGCAGATTCCCTTCTATTTTAGGGATAAGACGAATTGGCAGAAGGCCTGATCAGCAACAGCCTCAGGGAGAGGGCAAGCCTATTGAGAGGAGGCAGGAGAGACGGCCTCCTCGTGAACGACGATTTGACAAACCTGCTGAAGAAAAGGGTGAAGGAGGAGAATTTTCTGTTGATAAGTAAGGATTGTACATTTTAAGATCGTTTGAATGATTGTGTGCTAGGGTAATCAACAAATTGACCTGTTGATGAATGTAATCCAAAGTAAGTAAGTTAGGAAGCGCACAATATTTGCTTTTAAAAAAACAGGTTTCTTCATACATTTTAATTAAAATATTGTGAGTCACTTAATTTCAAGTAGATTGTGGCAATACTTTTTAAAGAATATTAACAGTTTTATGGGGCTTCATATAGACCCTATTTGATTTCTGCTTACAATAGACCCATTATTGATCGTCCTATGCGTGGCCGTGGTGGTCTTGGAAGAGGTGGTCGTGGTGGAAGAGGACGTGGAATGGGCAGAGGAGATGGCTTTGACTCTAGAGGCAAACGTGAATTTGATAGGCATAGTGGAAGCGACAGATCGTAAGTCTTTAAAACTCAGTAGCTTCTCTTTCAAAATATATTGCATTCTATTAGAATATTTTGCAAATTTGCCTTTGAATTTCTGTATCCCAGCACTATTGTGTTAACTCAGTTTTGTTAGTTCTCTTTCACATTCACATTTCAGTGGTCTAAAACACGAAGACAAGCGTGGCGGGAGTGGCTCACACAACTGGGGAACTGTCAAAGATGAACTGACGTTAGTATTTTATTTTAAACTTCTATTTAGAATAAATATAAATTACAAACAAAATTATACATAGCTTAAGATGCCATGATGAAAATGCAGAAGTTATGTTTAATGTTCAGCATCCTCAGCTAGAAAGCAGCATAAATATTTTTAAAAACAGAATATTATGCAATAGAATAAAAATGTTTTTCAGTCTTAGCCTTTTGAGGCTGGTGCCAAATATATGTTTGTTCATCATATCACCTGTATTTCATTAGAGCATATATTTTTAGAAAGCAAAGGACTATATTTGGGGAAAATTGAAACTTTGAGAAGGACCTTACAATTTTTCATAAATTAAAACTGTGTTGACAAGCATGTTAGAAGTACTAATTGAACCAATATTTTTTTATTTTAAACTCTACAGTGACTTGGATCAATCACATGCAACAGAGGAAACACCAGAAGGAGAGGAACATCCCCCTGCTGATTCGGAAAACAAGTAAATATTAAATTGTTAGGTGTTTGTTTTTTATCACCTATACAAAATTAAATTGGTGATGATTTCTTTGTGCTGACATGATGCATTGGAATGCGTGAATGACCTTGGAGAAAGAGATGCTGCCTACAAAATAATCAGATGAGAAGTGGGACATCCCCCATCCCCAGTGGCTTAATAGCTAAAGAGGAAGAAACTTTGGAACTATCTGACTTAATAGATCAGATGGTGGTTAAAAGTTGAAGATGGCAGAAGGAAGTTTGTACCTTCAGACTTGCAAGATTGTATTGATGTAGCTTTTGACTTTGGTTGTTGGAAGCCAGCATTGAAGATTGCAGATGGTGATCATGTGACCGTAGGATGCTGTGCAGACCAGTTGCAAGAGCCATAACTGAAGATCGCTTTAAAGTCCCCCTCATTCAGCACCATTGTAACTCCCAAAGGTTATTGAATAAGTAACTCTAAAACGAGGACTACCTGTCTTATAGTGCTTTTGACATTTATGTTGAAATTTAAAAAAAATAGAATTCTCAGTTAGGGTACAGATCTATTTCAGGTATGATTATCCCATATGACAGCAAACAACCAAAACACAATTCTCCATTTCTAAATAAGCAGTAAAAAAATTCATTAAACTTCTGGTTTTAAAGCACGGATATTACTGTTTTAATACATGAAGAATCAAGGAAAAAGAGGTTGAAAATGCATTACAAAGTGGCCGAAGAAGGAAAAAATAGCAATAGCACTTAGACTTATATACCACTTCACAGTGTTTTTCAGCCGTCTAAGCAGTTTACAGAGTCAGCATATTACCCCCAACAATCTGGGTCCTTTTGTTGCTTGGGGCAACAAAGTAATGTTGCCGTCAGCTTAAATAGGCTGTTCACTCTGCTATATATAAGTAGAATTATGTGTGCTATAACCAGTTCCCAATGTACCCTCTGACTAGCATTTTAATTGATGAATAATCTTGACCTATGACCATTTGTTCTGTGACTTTGAAGCTGCTGCAGTGCTGAGCAAACGATTATAACTGGTCCTTGGAGTTCCAGCCATCCTGACACCCTCACGGTCACATGATCATGATCTGTACACTTGGCAACCAATTCACATGACCAATTGCAGGCCCTGTGACCATGTGATCACCATTTACAACCTTCCCTGCCGGCTTATCCAGAAAGAAAATGGGGAAGCCAGCAGGGAAGCTGCTAGGTTGCTGGAATAAATGTTCCCACCTTGGACCTTTCTCCATCCCCTCTGCACTTGTGCTGTACCTCCTTGGGAGCCTCTCCCCACCCTATATCATGTCTCTCCTCTCCTCTCCTCCCCTCCCCTGTAACAGCCACTTATACCCTTGCTGGACTGAAATTTTCTGCAGGCTTCTCCATTTATTTTGGTTATGGGAAACTGGCAAGAAACTGCCTTGCCTAATGATTTCGCTGCTGGTTAACAACAAGAGGGACCCTAGGGTGATTGCTGTTACTAAATAATGTGTTGTGATTTACTACCTCATCATTTAGTGACAGAAATTCTGAACCTAATTTCTGTAATAAGTCAATACTACTTGTAGTTTTGAATGAAGTCTTCTGACAAATTAGAAATTAGTGTTTTTGAAAAGGCTTGTGAGATTGCATGTAATTAAAATTAAGATGCATTTAAAAGTTAGCCTTGCTACTATTGTGCATAGTCTCGATGTTTAGAGTATCTTTATTATTAATATAGATGTAAGTACAGATCACAAAACCAAAAGCCGTTTTAGTGCCTTTTTTATTGCTTTAATACATAGAAAAAAGATACAAGACATTTACATATACAGGAAATCATCTGATATTTACATATATCATAAAATCTTGATCACAAAATATAATAAAAATAGAATAATGAACCTTTACTACGCATTAGTGGTATGGAGCCAGTACATCATATAATTCACTTGTTTCTCCCCCTCTCCTCCTTTAATAAGTCATGGTGATTAATTCCCAATTTTTGGTATATACCATACTTTTTGGAATATAAGATGCACCCCCCCCAAACCTAAGTAAAAATTGTAGTGTATCTTATACACCAAATGTTGCCAAAGCCCCAGCTCGCACCTAAAACGGGGCCTCCGCATGCCCCGTTTTAGACATGTTCCAGGCTGCAGGGATTGCCACAGCACATTGCCGCCTCTGCACGTTGTGTTTTTGGCCTTTGTGCATTGCATTTTTGGCTGGTTCCAGGCAGTAGAGATTGGCAGTGATGTGCTGTGGTGAACCTGCAGCCTGGAACGGGTCTAAAACGTAGTGTGCAAAGGCCATAAACTTGATGTGCGGAGGCAGCCAATGCCCTCTTGCAAATCCCCACAGCCTGGAACAGCTGATTGGCGGTACTCTGGGAGCCTGATCCAACCACCAATCAGCTGTTTGTGCTAAATCAATCTGCAATAATGTGCTGAAGCTTACCGGGCTGCTTGCTGCAAGGATGCTAGCCGGATGAATACCGATGGATGCTGGTAGGCAGAGGCAGAATTTTTTTTCTTGTTTTCCTCCTCATAAACTAATAGGTGTCTTATACTCTGGAGCGTTTTATACTCCAAAATCACATTTTATCTTTAAATTTGTAACAGATTAATAAGCATTACAATACTGAATTAAAATGAAAGTTAAGGTGATTTCCTTTGAGTGCCACCTGTTGTAAGCAGGGTTATGCCCAGCCTTTTAAAACAATAAAGGATTTTGTTAAATTAGCATCATTGTATAAGAAACATAATCTGCAAAATGCTGCCTTGAATAATATAGGTGTGGTAACATAAGTATTCCCTGATCTTTATTTCATAATCCTTGCTAATAATTAGGGTTATAGTACTGATACTCTAATTGTTTATTTGAAAAATAGTGTAATTTCAAGTCATCCACAGTCTAATTCAGTTTGATTATAATACAGGAATTTATATGCTGTAAAATTGTGAAATAAGATGTTTTAATTAACTTTCTTGCCATTTAGCAGTTATAGATGTTCCAAATTGCAATTATTTAAAATAGTAATCTAGTATTAGATACTTAGCAACCTTTTACAAAATCAGATTGTGTGGGAGAGAGAGTTGAAGGTAGTATAGTCTGCAATATATATGTCAAGTTCACTGTTGGTGTTTGTGTGTGTATACACACAATATATTTGTATATTATATATATATCAAGGAATTGGATAACATTTCATAATCTGCAAGGTTTTGTTATTTAGTGGCTTTTGATTCTCATAAATCAGGGTAGGTACTCTTGTCAGAATTGTATTTTAGCTTTGGCTTCCGTGAATTCTAAGTGTGCATTTGTGTCATGTGTGATATTAAGTAGCCCTTTTCTGTTGCCTTTGTTAAAGTTCAATTTTTCCCAAATATTGGGGTCCTTTCAGTGACTCTTGTCCTCTGATCAAGTGTTTAAACGATTAAAGCTTCAGCCTCTTTATTAGCTTGAACAATCGAGTGAGCAAGCTGGTTTTGCCAAAGTCTGTTTCACAGATATTGCAATCTATGATTGATTGATTGGTCTAGGAAGGTTGATACTTTTCTCAGCAATTTTAATTTGGTTTTAATTTCTACAATCCAGGGTTTCCATTAACGGTGGCAATTCTGGCATTTCTGATTACCCTTTGGTAAAGCGAATCACGCATTGCTAAGCAAGGACAGCACATGTCACCATTTGCAACCAGTATGCTCATTACTTTTATTGTTGGGAAATGGGAAAGAAGATCGCAAATGGCAACCATTTGACCCTCGGATGCTACATCATAATTATGAGTAGGGCACTCAGATTGTGATCACATTGCAGTGTGGATGCCTCAATGGATGGAACTCAGAAGATCAGTCAAAAGTACCACTAGTTTAGCACCATCACAAGTTTGAACAGTCACTGAATAAATCGTTGTTAACTGAGGACCACCTATATTATGGAACTCAGTCTGTGGCTTATATTACTCATAAACACTTGGACTGGAGCCTTTTCCTGTTTCATAAGTTTAATTATCTCAGTAATTTATCTGGGAAATAAAATTGCAGCTAAAAAGGCAACTTGGAGTAATAATCTTGTATAAAAGTAGTTTAATTCAGTAGGCTAAGTATTGCAATTCAGAATGTTCTTTTAAAAAGATCTTAGTGAGTCAGAATCATGATATACCTATCCTGAGTATCATTTATAGCAGGTACAGTATAAGAACTATTTCAGCCAAAAGGCTAGTAATGTACCATACTTTTGCTGCATGATTTAGTGAATACTCTGTTTCAGGGGCATGGAGCAGAAATTAGCACACATAAAATGAGAAGAACTTGGGGGGAAGTGGATAAAATACACCTCTACAAAAGAATAATCATTTCTGGGCTTGTAACTATAAAGGATGTAAATGGAAATTAAGAATGACTTTGGACAATTCTTTAATCTTTATTTTAATAGTATAGAACCGTGATGATGAACCTATGGCACGTGTGCCAGAGGTGGCACGCAAAGTCCTCTCTGTGGGCACACGCACCATCGCCATCTGCTCTTCTGGTTTCTGGAAAACGCCTGAAAAATGGCCAGAAAATAGCTCACAAAACAGCCAGAAAATGGCCGGAAAATGTCCCAAAAAAGGCCCCAAAATGTTCTGAAAACACCTAAAAAAAAAAGGTTTGCCACCACTGGTATAGAACTTTTCCTAATTTGTAGCTAATGGCCAACACTATTTTTACCTTTAATGAGTAAATCAGAATGATACATACTAAGCATTCCAGTAGAAGAGAATATCTGTAGCTCAGGATTGAACTGCGGAGTCCTTGATGCGCTCTAAGCTTAGTTGTTTGCAGACATTTCAATACCTGGCTAAAAATGCACTGGTCGGATAATGTTTGCAAGCAAATAACCAAACTCTGACAACACCAAAGTCTCCATAGTGTCAACTATTGTTTTTAAACTTGAAAGGTACAGCTGATACAAATAAATAGAATAAAATTGAAAGTCAATAATAGCAACATTTCATCCATCAGAATAAAATTTCGTGGTAAATAGACTGTGCTATTGTTTTTAGGTGTTTTTCTAGTTTTTTTTTCCTTGTGTTTAGATTTCATCCCTTGGAAAGTGTATGTGTGTGTTTATTTATTAAATGCTTGACATCCATACTTATCATAGGGAAAATGAAGTAGAAGAAGTTAAGGAAGAAGGTCCTAAAGAAATGACTCTAGATGAATGGAAAGCTATTCAAAATAAGGATCGTGCAAAAGTCGAATTCAACATCCGTAAACCAAATGAAGGTGCTGATGGACAATGGAAAAAAGGCTTTGTTCTGCACAAGTCAAAGAGTGAGGAGGTAGGTACAGTTTTATTTTTATTGTTTATTTATACATACAAGAGTAATTGGCTTATGACTGTGTAACCATGTGTTTTCTAAATCTGATTTCAGAAACAAGCAGGTATTTGGTTAACTAAGCATTGCCAATTTTACTTTGAAACACAATTTTATATCCTTTGCAATTGAAAAACTTAAAAACACAATGAGCAAAATCTTGGATTGTAATATTCCAGTGTTTAGTCTTGTATGTGGCCCTCAAAGACTTTCTATAAAAAATCACTTAATGTTAGCTTATAATATGGCAGGAAGAAAAAAATGATTAATACATGACTAGAGAATGTAACATATTAAATGTAAATGAAACTTCTGTTTAGGTTTCATATTTTTGTTTGTCAAAACCTGTTTTTCCTACCTGCAGGCTCAAGTGTGGCCTTCAGCCTCTAAAAATTATATTTGCCTGGTAGAGGTGGAGAATACATTCCAGTTTTTAAAATTCAGTTGGCTAGTGGGATGTGGGTTATGCATGTAAATCTGAGCCCTAGAACAATTTGTAGAAAGTGTTTTACTGAATAATTATATACAATGTAATATTCCATTGTATTAAAATTTCCATGAAACGTAAACTGTGTAAAATTTAAGACCATTTAATTGCACTTTGCATCTTACTTAACTATAATAGCTTTCTGTCAAAGTAACATTGTGAATCTGCTTTTCTTACTTGTCTTCTTTATGGAGAGTTACAAGTAGTCCTTGACTTACAGCCATTCGTTTAATGACCATTTGAAGTTACAACAGCATGGAAAAAAGGGACTTATGATTGTTTTTCATACCTACGACCATTGCAGCTTCCCCATGATCACATGATTAAAATATATACTATTGGCCACGGGCAGGTATTTTTGATGGCTGCAGTGTCCCGGGTCATGTGATTTTCTTTTACGACCTTCTGACAACCAAAGTCAATGGGGAAGCCGGATTCATTTAACAACCACATTACTAATTAACTACAGTGATTCACTTAATTTCACTGGCAAGAAAGATAAAATGGGGCAAAGCTCACATAAGAACTATCTTCCATAACAGAAATTTTGAGCTGAATTTTGTCATTAGTTGAGGACTACCTGTATGTTTATTGGAGATGTTGCTAAAAATGAGAACGTCCTGAAAATATCAAGCTATTTGTTTTTTATTTTTCTTTGCTCCTCTATTTCTCAGTAGCAAAGTTGATCCTTTTGTTTTGTTTTGTTTTTTTTTAAGGCATGAGCTCCATTCTTTTCACTAGGGATAATTTATGGATGAGAGTGATGTGAATTGTGATCAAAAGCTGTATTTTGGAGTTCAGCATTTCCTTTTAACACACCTACCTTGAAGTGACTTTTTTTCTTCTAAAAGTGATCTTGATGCTTATGTGTATTAATTTTATTAAACACGCTGGCTTGAATCCTAATCCCATAATACCTTCTTTACATGTGCTGGTTTTGGATTTTTTGTGGTGTATGCTTAAAAACAGATAGTCCTTGACTTACAACCATTCATTTAGTGACCATTTATCTTTATCTTTATTTAGATTTATATACCGCCCTTCTCCTTACGGACTCAGGGCGGTGCACAGCCAATTAAAAAACAAGCATACAAAAGTTAAAATTTCATAAAATAACAATACAAATGGCCATAGATTAAAACTAGATTCATTTAAAATAAAACTCTAAAATGATAAAATATTTGTAGGAATCAGGCTAAGCCGGCAAGCTGAAAAAGATGGGTTTTTAAAGCCCGCCGGAAGGTCGGGAGGTCAGAGATTGTTCTTAACTCTGGAGGCAGATCATTCCAGAGGGTGGGTGCTGCCACAGAGAAGGCTCTCCCCCTGGGGGTCGCCAGCCGGCATTGTCTGGCTGACGGCACCCTGAGGAGGCCCTCTCTGTGGGAGCGAACCGGCCGGTGGGAGGAAATTGGCGGCAGAAGGCGGTCCAGTGAGTACCCTGGCCCTAAGCCATGGAGCGCTTTAAAGGTGATTACCAACACCTTGAAACGCACCCGAAAGCCCACCGGCAACCAATGCAGCTCGCGCAGGAGAGGTGTCACGTGGGAGCGTCCCGTCGCTCCCATGATCCCCCACGCGGCCGCATTCTGCACCAGTTGGAGCCTCCGGGTGCACCCCAAGGGGAGCCCCATGTAGAGAGCATTGCAGTAGTCCAGACGGGAGGTGACAAGAGTGTGAGTGACCGTGCGTAGGGAGTCCCGATCTAGAAAGGGCCGCAGCTGGCGTATCAGGCGGACCTGATAAAAAGCCCCCCTGGCCACGGCTGTCGTATGATCCTCTAAAGACAGCCGTGAGTCCAGGAGGACGCCCAAGTTGCGGACCCTTTCCGTGGGGGCCAATGACTCGCCCCCAATAACCAGCGATGGAGTCAGCTGGCTATATCGGGACGCCGGCAGCCACAGCCACTCGGTCTTGGAGGGGTTGAGTCGAAGCCTGTTTCTCCCCATCCAAACCCGCACAGCTTCAAGGCACTGGGACATCACTTCCACGGCATCGTTGGGGTGGTCTGGGGTGGAAATATACAGCTGAGTATCATCAGCGTACTGATGGAACTCCACCCCAAAACCACGGATGATCTTACCCAGCGGCTTTACATAAATGTTGAACAGGAGGGGCGAGAGGACCGACCCTTGTGGCACCCCACATACCAGGCGCCTCGGGGTCGACCGCTGCCCCCCTGTCAACACAGATTGCGACTGGTCGGAGAGGTAGGAGGAGAACCACCGTAAGACGGTGCCCCCCACCCCCAGTCCCTCCAGCCGGTGCAATATGATACCATGGTCGATGGTATCAAAAACCGCTGAGAGGTCTAACAGCACCAGGATAGAGGAGTACCCCCTACCCCGGGCCCTCCAGAGACCATCCACCAACGCGACCAATGCCGTTTCGGTGCTGTATCCAGACCTGAAGCCGGACTGGAGCGGGTCTAAATAGACAGCTTCATCCAGGTACCGGGGGAGCTGCCACGCAACCACACTCTCAACAACCTTCGCTAAGAAGGGAAGGTTGGAGACAGGACGGTAATTAGCTAAAACAGCTGGGTCCAGGGAGGGCTTCTTGAGGAAGGGCCTCACCACCGCCTCCTTCAAGGCAGGCGGAAGGACACCCTCGCTCAGAGAAGCGTTTATAATCTCCTGGAGCCAGCCTCATGTAACCTCCCGGGAGGCCAGCACCAACCAGGAGGGACACGGGTCCAATAAACATATGGTTGCGTTCAGTCTTCCCAGAATCCTGTCCACGTCCTCGGGAGCCACAGGATCGAACTCAGCCCAGATAACACTCTCAAGACCAGGCTCAGTCACCCCGCCTGAACTAACCCAGTCAGCGGCCAAGTCGTCCCGAATCTGAGTTATTTTATCATCCAGATATTGGACAAAATCCTCAGCACGTCCCTGTAATTTGAAGTTATAATGCCACTGACAAAAAGACTTGTGACTGTTTTTTACGGTTGCAACTGTTGCAGGATCCCAATGGCCATGTGATCAAAATTCAGACACTTGGCAACTAACGTGTTCATAACAGTTGCAATGTCCTGGGGTCATGTGATTCCCTTTCTTGCGACCTTCTGACAAAGTCTATTGGGAAGGCAGATTCACTAAACAATCATGTTACTAGCTTAATAACTGCAGTGATTCACTTGACTGTGGCAAGAAAGGTAAAATAAGAAAACTCACTTAACTTGCTTAGCAACAGAAATCTTGGGCTCAGTTATGGTTGTAAGTTGAGAACTACTTGTATCTTGTACTCTACAGTTTTGCCTGCTTAATTGTGGAATTAGTTATTCATGTATACACATATGTGAGTCTCATTGTCTTTCTTTGGTTTTTCTTCCTTGCCGTTGACATACAACTTATTTCAGACAAAGGGGATGTCAGAAATGCAGGGGAGTCAGCTGGAGCCCAATGAGGTACTTTATGGTTTATCTTTACCTAATGAATAAGAAACTCAAGTTCAAATTTGAAGGTATTTTTTAAATAAAACCATGGAAAGTGTCAATAAAGCTATTGATGAATTCATTAATACTTATTTTTGTAACCAGTTTGATTGCTGACCAATCAGCATTTGTTCCTTTTTGTCCTAACCTGCTTGCCCATGAGTTCAAGTAATTTTAGTTTCTGAAGCCCATATTTTTATCATGACTCTAAACATCCATGGCAATACTCAGATTGCCTAATTTTTTTCCTGAAGAAAAAAGTGTTGAAGGGATTTCAGTAATTGAGTCCAGTTATTAGTAGGTTGATCTGTGTTCCTTTTTCATTGTCAGCTGTTAAGGAATAATACTATAACATTGTCACACCATCTGCTTCTGTTCAAGTAGTTTGTTGTGGCTTATGTAGCTGAAACCATTTCAGCCCAGTGCATATTGACAAGACTGACCTCCATAGTTCTCCCATTCACAGAATAGTATGCTTCAAGTTCATTTTATTTGGATTTTAACTGACTGTATAATGTTCTTGGTTATGGTTTGCTTGTATATTAGTATCTCTCAGTTGATCTTACTGATTATTCAGTTGCAGTAAGACAAATTACTCAGCGGGTAATGAAGAGGGAATGAGGCTCTGCAAAGAGCTTCAGGGTAACCTGTGCAATAGTAATTGAGAATAACAGTCTCTTACAGGTTTTACAGGAATATGGTACAAACCCAATTTATAAATATGCTCTGGGGCAGTCTCATCACAATGGGCTCAAGTGGGATTTTGTCCGGAATTATGGACAAGATGGTTTCTGTAAAGTCAGCTATTTAAAATATAAAGTATACTTGCTATCAGTTGATACTCAGATCTGGCATTTTAACTGTGTTTGATCTATAGAAGGTAGGGCAATTTTTAATCAAGTGTTGAGTTTTGTGTGTTCTGATTTGTTTTCTTTGTATCTAAGTAATTGAATCTTTGCAAATCCAGAGCTCTTAGCTGGAGTTGTGACATAATATTTCACAGAGTATAATAATTATAGGGCTCCATAACTTCTCCTGTTAAAAAAGGCAGTTTTGACACATATTTGACAATATTCAAATGTTGTTCCTCATTCCATTCTTACATTGTCTGGTTTGCAGCCTACTCATTTAAGTAATATGGATAAAGTGCTATATAATTTTCTGTTTTTGAATGAAAATATATTTTAAGGCATACCGGGTAAACCTGAATTATTTGATTTCATTATAGTCTCATGCTGAGGACTCTGTAATGGATCACCATTTCCGCAAGCCAGCAAACGATATCACGTCCCAACTGGAGATCAATTTTGGGGATCTTGGTCGTCCTGGGCGTGGTGGTAGAGGTGGACGAGGCGGTCGTGGGCGTGGGGGAAGGGCTAACCGTGGAAGCAGAACTGACAAGGTAATAACTGATTTTATGCAAATGAAATGTCAACTGAGGCAAATGTTTTATGGAACTAAGTTGCTTCTAGAAATGGTGTGCAACATTGCAAGCCTAACCTGCACAACTTTGAAAAAATAAAGTTATATCTGAAAGAGTAAGAAGTTAACTTTAGGGAAGATGGTTATGTAATTGTTTTATGGCTGAAATGTGAAATACATTAGCTTTTCCTCAGTTTCGCTTAAATGATTGGAATAGGGTGTGAGAACTAGATAACTTCTTAAGTACTAGAGGAGTTAATTATTTCTTTTCCATTTAAGTTGCAGCCGACTCTCCTTCCCTTTGCATGCACTAAAGCTACTTCACTCAATTTTTGATATTTCCACGATATGTATTACATGATCTCAGACTTACAGATAACCAGTATTTATGTTCAAATATAAAGTTTCCCATTTATGAAATTAATTTTAGTTCCATTCTGTTTTGCATACTTCGAAATTTTTAAAAAATGTTATCCTAGTTAACAATAAAGAGGCTTAATTCCAGATTGGTATATCCCAAGTAGGAATGAGATTATGTTATATTTGATGCATTTTTCTGTTTGTTTCTTCTTGGGTTAGGGTTCCAAATCTGCACCAGAATTTCCACTAGCTATTCAGAGCAATTTGAGAATTTGGGGATGGAAGATGGGCACTGCATGAAAAAGTGTCAACTGCCCTGATTTCATCAACAAACAATTGTTTAATATTCTGACTTCAGCAACACATATGCTAACAGAAGAATGCTCAATAAATATTTTTGCTTGTTCTCTTTTAGTTGGTTAAAGAGTTTGATGTGATCCACACACCCAACCAGGTTAGTGGTTTGATAATTTTATAACATGAGTACAGTAATGCTAAGGCTAGTGCTCTTCCTAGATTTACTTCATTTGTGTGACAACCTCAGCATATTCTTTTCAGCAGTAAATCAGTTTGAGATCTCTGCTCCTCTGACTTTGGAAATACTTTGCCTAGGATTCTTTTACTAGCCCTTGTGACTAATTTCCACTCAGAGTTGAAGTACGTGTCACTCCACCTTGTAAAGTTAAGTGTCAAGGTTTTAGTTAAGTTCTTTCTATCTCCTGCCCTTCACCTTCATTAATCATGGTCTCTATTATTTTGAGGGTCGAGAAAACCTTTTCTTTATGCCATTCAGTGATAATTTCATACACATCTATAATACTTTATTTGCTAACACTTGCAACTTTTTGTGATAGCAAAATGGCTACCGGAGAGCATTACTAAAAAGGGGACTATATTAATAAGTAGTTGACTTACACAGCAAATATGTGCAAATTAGCACTTGTGTAACATTACTACTTTATGTCTATTTGTTGTATACAACTTTCTTAAATATTTAATACAGCTAATGTAAGTGCTATATTGACTATCAGAATGATGGACCTCCTCTTTCGTTTCAGTCAAGTGCTTCTGCTCCTGATGTTGATGATCCAGAAGCTTTCCCGGCTTTATCCTAAACTGGATGCCCTAAGCCAACCCTGCCTCTTGTTGGGCCCTTCTCTACAAGGCTTGCATGCTTAAGGATCCTAAAAACAACTTAAGATATTAAAACGGGGACTCTCATTCATGCCATTCACACCTGAAGACTGAATTTTACCTGTTTTGAAATGAACTTCTCTTGCTACACAGAAGCAACAATATGGTAGTCAGTTTTGTATTTAGAAATGTAATGGTAGCAGGGATGTTTTCATAATTTTTTTCAGAAATTATGCATTCTTCATGGATACTTTTTTGTATTGCTGCTTGAAAATATGCGTTTCCAAACTTGAAATATAGGTGTGAACAGTGTGTACCAGTTAAAGCTTTCACTTCATTTATTTTATTTTTTTAAAATTAGGGTTAGATGTGCTTTCCCTAAACTACAAACAATTTTAACTCTTGCACACTATTTCTTTTAATACTGCTTAGCAGATGGTTTTCAGTCCACGGTCAGCTGGGATATGTATAAAAATAATATGGAAAATTGTTAGTACTGTGTGGAATACTAACTTCTGGAGTATTTGAGTTTTTAATACTTAAGTCAAACTTGGAAAGTCCATTTTCTTCTATCTTTGGTAGTTTGTGTATTCAAAATCTTTATACAAAATTGATATCAGATACTTGAAAAATAGTCAAAGCACATTGGTTTATATTCTCAATACCTGCTTGTGAATCTAGCAGCTCTGGTTGGATAATTGGCTTAAGCCATTTTTTTAAAAAAAAACAATCCATGTTGCACCTCTCATTCACCTTTTTTCTTCAAGAAAACTAGTAGTCTGTTTGGTAAACTTTGTTTAAACTTGTTATTATTGTTGCTACCAAAAATATTCTGTAGAGTGGAGCAACTTTTTTTCAAGACATGGAAGGTTGGGAACACAGTGGTATCTTATTTCTTAATATACTTGGTTTAAACTACAGTTGATACTGTGTGGCAGTGCTGTAAATCTACATTAAAATGCAGCCCCTTGGGTGCATTTAAACACTGTTCCACTAGCATGCAACCCTTATTCTGAAGAAGAAACCAAAGGGCACTGTATACTTCTTGGGAAAAGGATTATTTGACTTGTTTAAATTGGAAAACCAAGACCATGAAAGTGGGACAGCAGTGGTCTGCGTGGGACATAAGCCAAACCTCACCACCCAATTGAAATGTGGATCTTGCTCTCTTGCTTCAGCTTTTGGCCTTGCCTAGCTGAGAAGTGAATGTTTTATTTTTGGTGTGGGGGGTGATTGTAAGTTCTCCTTTCCACTGTAGAATTTTCTTAATATTTTAACTTAATCCCTGTGAAAGAGAATGTTACCACTTTCAAAACATGAAAGGACTTGAGCAAATAATAAAAAAGGACTACTTTGCCTTTCTGTCTACAACACTTGTTAGGAGATTAGAACTGAAATATCCATTTATTTCAAGTTTTTGCCAAGTATCTAGTACAAGTGGTGGTTTTCTTAAGGAATTGGAAACATTACCCCCGGAGGGCAAAAAGTATTGAACTAAAGCATAAACAGTATTGAGATGATGCATTATCTGAATGATTTTTGTGAACATTTGTTTACGTATGCAAAGGTTACTACATTTACTCTGATTCTTGATGCGTTTAAATTTCAGCATTATGATGAGGAAGTAGGAATGGAGAAGTAAATTTTTAAATGAGTCCAGTATTTGCCTTCAAGGAAGATTTTTAAGCACATTACCCCTCACCCTTCTTCCTGCCCCAATTTATTGATTCTTAGTTTATTGATTATGATTTTGGAGGTAGTCAGCGTTCCTTAAGTCAACAGGTTACATACGTTATCAGGTCCCTTGTTTGTTTCCCATCCAAATGCATCTCATAGCACAGATTTTTTTGGAAGATACTGCGTGTTGTCTATATCCTTAAAAAAACCAATTCCTATTTCCTGCACAAATACTCTAATGCCCAAATAACATACTTTTTAAATAGTATGTTACTGTTCGTGAATACTCCCAATTTAACTCTTGATTTCTAGACATTAATTCTGGACAGCCATATATTCATGCTATGCCAGTTTGGTACTTGACGTGACATTTTCATCTTCTACTATACTTGTAATATACAGCAAATTTAGAAATGCTGTTTAAAGATGGCAAATTTGCTGGCTTTTAATAGCTGTGTACTTAATTTGTGTTGAGCTGTGAAAATGCTTTCATTAATATTGGTACATATTAGCAAAGTTTATTTTCATGCTCTTTTACAAAAATGCTATTAAATTGGCATTGTAAATGTTTTCAGTGCCAGGCATCTTGCCTAATTTCTACCTGAAACCATCTACATGTCTTTCCCAGGGAATGGTCCCCTTGTGGTGGATCCATTAGCAGTTGTGAGCATAGCTTTAGCAAATAACTACTCACATAGTTAATTTTAATATTAGCTATTAAATGAATTGGGCTTTGTATCTCTTATTCTTTTGCTTGTTTGTGTTGCTATTGCACCTTTTTTTACAGCTAGCCTCCTTTAAAATGTGATAATTATGATTGATTTATTAAATGTTTGAGCATGAAAGTTCATCTTGTACCAGACTACCGGCAGAAAAATTAAAATGAGTAAAATGAGAGAGCACAAGCCCTTCTAAGGTAACCCTAAACATTAAAAACTATATGTCTATCGTGAATATACATTTTGTTGGACCGATACTGCGTCTAATTGGATGATTACATTTTGCCCTGAAATTTACATACCATCCTGTTGACTTAATAAAAGCAGGACTGAGGCTTTTGGCTGTCTTGAGTGCTCAAAGTTTAGATACATGTTCACTTTTGATGAACAATACTAGTTAAATTGCTAACTGCAAAATTACTGGTGAGAAAATAAGGGACTGATAGTGAACCTCCCACCCCTGATAACTTTGATTTGAAATGTAATGCTTTTTTTTTTAAAGGTGAGATCATAATATGGTAATCTTTTATATTTTAACAAATGTGAGCTAAGTCTTCATCCACACCTGACTTAAAGATAGATTAGTTGCTTAAAAAACAATTGCTTTATTCTTCTCTGTAATCTCAAGAGAAGATTTAAAGAATTAGGAATAGCAGTGAGGAGCATCAGAGAAAGTATCTGAAGATGGGGAGATTGTGCTTCAGGTGCATTGAATATGTGAGAGTGCTGATACCAGCTCTGGGTTTACTTTATTAACTTAATGTTTAAAATACTTGCCTCATTTTTGCAATTTCTTAATAAGCAAAAGGATGCATGGAATAAAAAGGTAGAATTATAAGATGAAAACAGTTAAAGATAAGAGGTTGAATCTTAAGCTGTTTTTAAAATTATCTTTGGCTCTTTTCCATAACATGGAAAAATTAAACAGGTGGGCAGAGTGCAAGTAAACTATTTTTTAAAAAATATCTTTGGAAGTGGAAGAGAAAAATTGAATCACAAGTCCCGTTGGGTTGGTTGGGGAAAAAACAGGATAGTAGTGTGAGTCACGGGTTAAATTCTTCAAAACATACCCCCTGTAATAAATTAACAATGTTTGCAAATATTTATAACGGTCGTTCTTATCCCTATATTTTAGAAATCATTTCTGGACATGCTGTGGCCTTAATCTTGAAAAGCAAATAGTAGTGCATGTTTTCTTGTCAGTTGTATAGTGCTGTATATTACAATTGATTGTATGAAGTGCACTTAGTCTTATATACAGATCTGTCCTTCGATAATATGTTATCTTCCATATTTGAGAGAATGGAACAGCCTGCATTTTATGAGATTTGTAATCCGATCCTAAACATACTCCCACTTTAATGAGATTTTAACTGATGCTTAAAATTGCAGCTGTTTTGAATGGGCAGATTTGTTACATAGGTTTCAATTCCACAAAGAATAAGTCCCAATAAACGCAGAATGCTTTGTCTGTTTCTGATAGATGTAGCAAAAATATAACGGGCTCTGTTCTATTCATGCAGAAGGTTATTTCAGATTACTGCTCACTTACAAGTTGGTTTAAAATACCACTCTGCCTCCAGCTGATAGAATTAATTTTAATGAAGTTATTTTGCAAGTTTCTGTTATATTCATAGAATTGGATGTTATGGATCAGTAGTAATTTAAGCACAGATTTATTCCTGTGAATGCGTCATAAAATGCAAAAGATGGTTTCATCCAGCTTGCCTCGGATTCACAAGTTCACGAAGTTTTTTCCCCATAAAAACCACAATTTTGATCACCCAAGAAAAATGGTTAATATTTTCAACATTCGTATAAATGATCGCCAGACACAGTTGCCTTCTATTCCATTCTGATTTATTCTATGTATGTATATGTTGCCCAAACCAGATCCTGGATCAGTTTAGAATTTCATTTCAGCAAGATATTCTGAAATCATGACTATAAATTTTGTTTTCAAAGAGGATATACTTAACAGAATTTCACAGTTACATTGACTAAATGTATCCGTAGAAGCTAGCCATATATTTAATTTAAAATCATATATGCACATTGCACAAAATACAGCTAAAAAAACCAGGCCCTTGGTTAGCCATCAACTGTCCTTAAATTAGCCATTATATCCTGTTCATTGGGGCAAAAGTTGCATTCTACTTGTCCAGAATATAGTTTACCTTAGAATAAATTGGTTCTGGCATTTTTTTAAATCTAAAAACATTGTGCAGTATCCACTTTGCAAAAAAATATTATGGAGTTAATATAGATGTGCAAGGAACTATTCAAGATTGAGTAAAATCACAATAGATTGAATATTGAGTGACAAACACTTGTTTTGCAGGGTTTAATATCAAAGTGGACTGTATATAATTGCATGAAATTCTTCAGAAACCTTTTCACTTGCAGCTTTGACAACAATAGGCAGTAAAATGTATCTTCCATAAATTGTGCTGGGAAGAGTCTTACATCTACATAAGCAGTATTTTATAAAATATTTTTTACTATATTCCTTGGAGGAACACCTGCCTGTTTCAAAACCTGAATATTGCTTTTAAGTTTAGTAAATGAATAACTAGTATGGATTCTGGCATTTATATAGAAACAAGTTTCCAGCTTATTGAAAAATTCAAAGTATTGTATTGCACAGAATATAACCTGCTTAAAAAACATACTTCTATTAAGAGGTGTGATTAAAGTGTATATACATATGACCGTGGGAAAATCAGCTCCTTTCTTTTGTTGCACTGGCAATTAACTTCTGAAATACATTGATAAAAAGTGCTTTGTATCTTTATGAAATTTTGTATAAATTTCATAAAATTACTAAGTTTTCAAATGTAAAAAACATTGCTACGTAGGTCTGCTTCTTGATTACTATAAAATGAAAATTAGATTGAGATAAAACTTAAATGAAGTTTTTTTTCTTTAAAACCAGTATGAGAAGGCAAACTTAACGTTTTGCAGTCAAAAGAGCTGGTTTGGTATAGTGGTTAAAGCAACAGGCTGGAAATCAGGAGAATGACTTCCAGTCCTGCCTTAGGCAAAAAGTCCCAACTGGGTGACCTTGGGCCAGTTAGTTTCAGCCCTAGGAAGGAGATGATGGCAAACACTTCTGAAAAACCTTGCCAAGAAAACTGCTAGGGCTTGACTCTCCCAAGAGTACGGTTGAATGGAGGAAAAGAGATCCTTTCGGGTTTGGAAATGGAGCAACTCTGAGGAATCCAGGAGATCTTAAAAGTGCAGTAAGTGCATTTATTATAACAAGGCATGTAAAATGAATGAACTTCGGGCTCATGGATCAATTTATGGACAAAACATTTGCTATAAAAAGCGTAAATAAAGGTGGAGCTTACTGGGTCCTGGACTCTGGGAAGTAGCAATTAAAGATGCTATGCCGTTTCACCGAATGATCAGATATTGGAAGAACAAGACGTGAAAATTCTGACAATTTCCACTGGAAAAGCATTCTAGATCCACTGATTTAAATCCTAGGATTCTGTAAATAATGTTGCTGAAGGTGGCAACAGCTGACCAATCTTCAATAGGAAGCCTTGCAGGGTTGGATCCGTTTAGTACTTGGATAGGAGACCTGCAGAGCTAGCTGTAGGCTAGTTCTGGAAGTTCAACAAAAGCCAGCAGCATAACTGCTGCTGCTACTATTGCCAAGACGATTTCAGGAGTCCTTAAAGTCACCAAGAGTTGAACTCAACTTGGATTTCATTTTAAAGTTCATAATTAGAACTACATTCTGGACCAGCTGAAGTTCCACCCTTTTTCTGAAGGTAGAGAGTGGCAGTGTCAAACATACTAAGGAATGTGTGCAGTTAGGCGTGTAGTTCTCTGCCACTACCATAACTTGGGCATTTGATCTTCAGACTTGTATGAAGCTAAACACAAGTCAAGGCAGCAAGATAGGGTGAACTGTTGCCTTTCAAATGATGGAGAATGTTTTGTTTAGATTACATTTAGGTTTACTCTTAATATTGCATAGGGAATACTTGCATGCTGGAGAAGGATTCGAAACTGCTTTGTGCTTTGGTGTAAAGCAAAATGTCCGAGGGCTTGCATGCCATCAAACGTGAAGTTGATCCTAATCTATGAAGTACATCACAGTAACTCTGTTAACTTTTATGGTGCCACAAACCTTGAAAGTTCAGGGGATTCACAGATCGTAAGGTCCCTAAGAATCACCCTAAATCAAACATTAGGATGTGAACTATAATTCCCCCAGTGCCAACTTTTAAATCCTTCCAATGAGATGGATCTAAAACAGTCTCAAGTCCCATTCTATCAGTGGCTGAAAGAGTTCCAGGAGAATTCACATATTTTTGATGTTGACTAAGAAATGCAGTAGCTCTGCTCCATTTCCCAGCACAAACGGAGGTTTTATTTTTAAAAAAGGATCGAACTTTCTAGCAAGTGATGTTCCTATTTCTTCAAATGAATTCACTGATTATCAATTGAACTTTATAAGTGCTTGGATGATTCAAGTATTCTCTTCCAATCGTAGAGAAGAAAAAAATGTCAGTCTAATCGTTTCTAAAAAGTGAGTGACATTGACAAAGCCAGCTCCACCAGGAACGTCGTATTTTAGGGGTGGGGGGAGTGATTTAAAATTTGGTTTAAGCTTCATCAGTTCAATGGTTAAACAAAAAATCAGGTTAAAAATGGGCATGTCGAGATATTTTACAGCTCATTCCTTATCTGTTTTGTATTGGGCTCTTGAACTGATTTAATTTTTCTACTTTAGGTTTTGGGAAATTGGTCTTTCGTTCCTGGTCATATCCATGATATTATTGTGAGTGAGTTTTTTCAAAGAAAACACCAAAGACATTCAGTTCCAAAACACTTTAAGCCTGTGCTTTAAATAAAGTGAAAAAAAAAACCTTTGTTATATTTTAATGCTCAAATAACCTCTCTTCACCCTCCTGCTCCACTTCCCCAGAAAATTTTGGAACAAATTTTGTCACCAACATAAAATAAGTCGGGAGACTGCATTTTTTATCTTCTAAGCTGGAAATATAACGGGGGTATTGTAAGTATGGGGAAAAAAATGAATGCTCTTTTTCCAGCTGCTTTGATGTATTTTTGTGTATTTTAAATTTTGGTCTGTAATTACTCTTGTACTACATAATATAAGCATTGCAGCATTGTAGTTTTCGGGATTCACACACAAAAATCATTTGGGGGTGTTTCAAAACTTAAGTTTGTTGTGGCAATTTCTCTCATGCCCACGTGTACCCTTAAGGGCTGGTACTTCCTACTGTTTACCTGAGTTGGCTGCTCTGATATAGGAGTTCCTCACAGACATTTCAATCCTGTGATTTGCTTGTATTGTCAGATGTGAATGCTGATGTACAAACTACACAGAGTGTTGAGTTTCTTTTGTTAACTGGCCACCTAGTTTAATTGGTTTAGGGGAAAAATGGGTTGAGATTGGCTTAAAGGCTTATTGAAATCACCTTTCATGTTTTTGTGTGAACGACTGCAGCAGCTTCAGTTCCTGGCCATTCTGCCCCATGTCTGTCTCCCAATCCTACAGAGCAGGGGTCTCCAACCTTGGTAACTTTAAGACTTGTGGATTTCAACTCCCAGAATTCCTCAGCCCGCTTTGCTGGGAAGTCCACAAGTCTTAAAGTTGCCAAGGTTGGGAGACCCTTGCTACAGAGAATTAAATTTGTCATAGCTTAGGGAAGGCTTCTCACAGAAACTCATTTCCACTCTGGTTTTTTTCCAACTTCAAGCATTCTACGACAAGAATCAAACTCGTTTTTTGCAGAGCTGGGGTGGGCGTGGCCTGCGCGTGACACATCCGGTCAGCGGGCTGCCAGTTTGATACCCCTGTTCTATGACCAACTGCTGTAGCTGATCGTAGTGGTTCTCTCAATTCCTATTATTTTACTAATAGAGGTAATCCTCGATTTACAACCACAATTGAGCCTAAAATTTCTGTTGTTAAGTGAGGCATTTGCTAAGTGAATTTTGCCTATTTTATGACCTCTTACTGCAGTTGATAAGTTAGTAACCCGGTTGTTAAGTGAAGTTGGCTTCCTCGTCGTTTTTGCTCGTCAAGAGGTTGCAAAAGGTGATTGCGTGATCTTGGGACACAGCAATGTCATAAGCATGGGTCAGTTGCTAAGCATCTGAATTTTGATCACATGATAAAAAGATAAGTGTGAAAAACGGTCATAAGTCACTTTTTTCAGTGCCATTGTACCTTTGAACAGTCACTAAATGAATTATTGTAAATTGAGGACTACCTGTACTCTCGAGGCCAGGATTTTTGCTGCTGATTTAGAAGGGTAGGTCCCAGTCTTTATTACTGAACATGCAACTTGCATCAGCCCCATTGGTACTTCAGACACAGTGAGCTATGATCTCACCTAATAGTGAAGTGTGGGGGATTGGATTCTCTCCACTGAAAATACCTGTAATGAGTCAGCCAAATGACATGTTACGCCTGTCAAAGGCCTTCTTTCTCAATTGCCATGGCTATGCCTGCTGCCTGTCCTAATTTATACACATGCCATTTTATTAAGAATTTTAATCTATAAATTAATACAAACTAAACTTAAAAGAGAATAAAAGTTAAAAAATGCAAAAGGATATGTGTGTGTGGGTATATATGTATGTATGTATGTGATTTGCAGCCTTCATCACAAATTTAGTGATTATGGTTACATTTATTACTTCATTCAAAATTCCAACTCTATCTATAAACAAATCCATGCAACAATGTCTTTTCAGTCCTGGTGTCGCCAAAAAAAATTCCCAAGAGGCTGCTAACAATGTATCTTGTTTTAATGTTAATCAAAAAACAACTTGATATTCTTTTTATTTCTAACCATGTTAATCTTTAGTTCATTCAAATATTGTCATAGGATCTGTTTTTCTCCATTTCTTCTTTATCTCATCACAAATGGTTCTTCAAGGCTTTAATAAGCCTCTTATAAATCAAGAAGAGAAACATCGAGGTCACTCCCTTGGTTTGTATTTCTCTTTTAAATTTTAAGTTTAAGTAAATTTAAGCTAGTTTCTTTAATAAATCCAGTGAAATAACATTTTTTAAAGTAATTGTCTTGGTCTGTCAGTTATACATCCACTTTTGAAATCATTTCTATCCTGTCAGATAAAATTTGTTCTATATGTCATTTCTTCAATAACATTGAAGAACATTTGGACATTTATTCATAGAAGCAAAAATAATAACTGAAATTGTCGATGTTGTAGCTAGCATTTTCTGAATTCATTTTTCAAAAGACGCCTTTGCAGATTCATTGATATAACAATGAATTTTGCAATAGTCTATTGGCTTGTAAATCTTTCCCCTTCTTAAAAACTTAATCCCCTCTAGTGCCCAGTTTTTGAAATCATGAAATTGCTTATCTTTCTTTTGTTTTATAAAAATCAAAACAGAATCTAATTCCCATGGGAAGCGTTTGGGAGTATCATGAGAATAGCACCCCTCACAGAGCATAGGTATCTTAATGCTTAAGAGCAACATTCCCTATATCTCTGTTCTTAAAAAAGGGTTCTCGGTGAAAGAATTAGAGTCCATTTTTATAGCATCCAGAGTAAGTTTTCCACCCAAAAAACCTGGATTTCTTCGAAAAGAACTTATAGGGAAAATAGGCAATGAACTGAGTTCAGATCCAGAGCTGTCTTCCTCAGAAGTCATAATGGCAGGTGCAATAGTTGGCAGGTAATCTTCTGTGGCATCCTTGAGTGGATTAACCAAGCACTCAGAAAATACTTGGCTTTCATTTGGATCTTCAGGTATAAGTTTCTTGTACAAAGATGGCAACTGATAGTTCCCAGTACTATCTGTTATATTGGTAGTCAAAGAATTGCTGTTGCTAGTTCTCATAGATAGTGCCTCTGTCTCGGTATTTTTGTATATGTGCCCATCCATAAAAGTAAAGCCCTGTCTTTCATTCAAGATTTCCTTTATTTGTAGAGTTTCAGGGTCTTCAGATCTGACTGGATGGCTTAAAAACTCTGTAGAATTGGAACTTGATTTATCCTTAAGGAAGAAATTGATAGAAAATGTGAGTTTGATAATAATATAAATATACCTCTCTTTAGAAGCAAGCGTTTTTGCACAAATATCCCTTTCATATAATTGCTCAGCATAATTTGACATTCATAAATTCTTGTATAAAGTGGGTTTTTTTCACCATAATGTTTAACAGATTCTGAGATTCGTATGAGAATGTCACATCAATAAATTTGGCATGTGTTTTTCATCTGAGAAAATCTACATTCGATAAGAGGAAATCTTAGAAAACTGAAGCTAAATTATTTATATTTACTCTTTTTTTTCTCTGCAAATTTAAGGAAAATGTTTTTTTTATTCAGAGAGAAAAGTCAATCAGCTGGGTTAGAGTTATTAAGTAGGTTGGTCTACCTCTATAGATGAGAATTCTTTTGCCCATGTAGAGTTGGCTGGATCTGGATACCAACCAAATACCAGAGCAGAAAAAAGAGAAAAAATCCTAGTGAGAAAAAAAACACAAAAAACAATGCAGCCGTTAGTTGTAAGTGATAATAATGCCACAATTGTGGGATGTGAAAGTATCTCTAGAAATTATTAAACTAGGCAGAGCTATATGAAACTCTTCTGGCATGAGGACAATAAATATAGTCCTCAATTTATGACAATTGAGCCCAAAATTTGTGTTGCTAAGAGAAATTTGTTAAGTGAGTCTTGCTCCCATTTTACGACTTTTCTTGCCACATTTGTTAAGTGAATCACTGCAGTTGATAAGTTAGTAACATGGTTGTTAAGTGAATCTGTGTTCTGCCCCAGCTACGGACCTTAAAGAACACAGCGCATACAAAGTCTGTACAAAACTTAAATTTACTAAAATAACTCAGTCTTTTCCAAACAAAGGCTGTTAATAAACTTTCTTAACAGCCTACAAGAAACCAAAGATAAAGTAATCACAATCTTACTAAGGTTGGCAGAAAGCCCAGAAGCAAATTTGCAGAGAATCCAGACTGAAGGAGAATGAACTAAAGTTGTTCCCTACAAATTGCTTCAGTCGGCGTTCCTCCTTAAATAGGCTAAGAAAGTGGCCAATTAGGCCCAAGCCTTACTCTTGAGGAGACCTCTTCCTGAGGAGCCACTCCTGCATTTTGGCAGCTCTGTGCGCCTGTGCATCAAGAAGAGGCTCCTCCTCTTCATCCTCTTCACTTAAAGGAGCTTCTGGAGGTTCTGAAGGCTCTGGCTGAAACCCTGCCTCTGGCACCACATCTTCTCCAGCCTCCTCATTGTCTGACTCCAGTGCCAGCTGCACAGGCTGCTGGCGCAGCACCACACCAGCCTCCTCGCTGTCAGAATCAGCTACAATCCGCACAGGCCGCTGACGGGCCACAACAATCTGGCTTCCCCATTGATTTTGCTTGCCAGAAGGTTGCAAAAATAGATCACATGATTGTGCAACCAAATTGTAAATCACATGACCAAGGGGATGCTGCAAATGGTCATAAGTGTGAAAAATGGTCAAAAGTCACTCTTTTCAATGCCGTTGTAACCTCGAACAGTCAATAAGCAAGCTGTTGCTTTCAGGGATAGTTGGAGGTTTCTGCCCTGTAAATTGTGATGGTCTGATTTGGCCTGCTTAAAGTAGCAGATTTTGGTTGTTATAAAGGTGCAGAAAGCTGCCAATTATTATTCCTACAAGGAATTTGCTATTTGACTTTTCTGTCTTGTGCAAGTGGGAACCAGTTCCAACTGGTCTAGTTGTTTAAGGCAGTGGTCCCCAACGGTTCCAGTTCTGCGAATTGGTGGCAGCAAGGTGCGGTGGGAGGGAGGCGATGGCTTTGTGCACACTACCTAATCCTACGCATACTTTGAGCCAGTCACTCTTTCTGAGTCCAACTCATCTTATAGGGTTGTTATTGTGGGGAAAATAGGAGGAAAAAGTATTAGGTATTCTCCAAAGCATTTGAAGGCAAGACAAGAAGCAATGGATGGAAACTAACCAAGGAGAGGACCGGCCTACAGAGAAATTTTCTAACTGTAAGAACAACCAACCAGTGGAACAGCTTGCCTCCAGAAGTTGTGGGAGCTTCATCACTGGAGGTTTCTAAGAAGAAATTGGACAGCCATTTCTCCAGAATGGTATAGGGCAGTGATGGCTAACCTTTTTGCCATCGCGTGCCAAAAGTGGGGGGAGCGGAGGAGGGAACCCGGCGTGTGTGTGCCCACACCCATAATTCTATGCGCCCTGCCCCCATGCATGTGTGCATGACTTTCCCCCATGCTTCCCCCAGCTTTGGCATGTGATGGCACAGTGGGCCCGGTAGGCCCGTTTTTCGCCCAGAGCCTTTCTAGGAGCCTGGGGAGGGCAAAAACTGCCTTCCCCACCCCCACCAGAGGCCCTACGGAGGCTGGAAACGGCCTGTTTGCCAACCTCCAGTGGGCCCAGAAGGCCCAAGAACCAGCTGACCAGCATGCACATGTGCACCAGAGCTGACCGTGCGTGCCCACCGATATGGCTCCGTGTGCCACCTGTGGCACGCGTGCCACAGGTTCGCCATCACGGGTATAGGGTCTCCTGCTTGAGGTGAGGGTTGGACTAAAATACCTCCAAGTTCCCTTCCAACTCTGTTGTTCTGTTTGTTCACCATCTTATTTATAAAAATACAATAAAGGGGGGATATAAATTAAATGAATAAATAATATTCATTACTGTTTACTTTTCTCTCTCTTCCAAAAGCATGTTTTAGAAGGTGGCCATTCTATAAGCATTTGATAGGCATCCTTCTCCAGATATCTTCAAAGTATGTATGTTTGCCTAAGCCAAAGAGCCATTTGGACCCGTTTCCCACAGAAAAGAAAACACCGGAAGCCACAAAACCCTTCCCGTGCCTGACTCTTTTTGAGCAGCCACAAAACTAGCGTATGTAGTTGAAGTAAACATTCTGCTTGCTTCTGAAACTTTTCTTGGATTTATCCATGGTTGGCCTACCGGGGGTTGAAAAGCTCAACCGGCAGGTGTTGCATATTGGTGATTGTGACACATATTTTGAGTGACAGGGAGCCACAGCAGAGGGGTGCAAGAACCAAATGCAGCTCCAGAGCCGGAGGTTGCTGACCCCTGGCCTAAGCCTTTTCTGGTTGGCTTTTGGGCTCTTAGTGGAGTAGTAGACATACAGAAGAGGGGCTGCTAAGATAAAGGAAAGGAAGAAGCAACTAAAAAGACAGAAAAATAATATTAGAGCAACCATGTTTAAAACAGGCTCTTTTTGTAGACTGCCCCTTTGGCTCCCAAAAATAAAATGCTATATCCATGGAACCCTGTCAAGTATCTCGCTGAATGTACATGCATATCTAAAGATAAGGAGCTGAAATGTATGGCTGCATTGGAACACAACAAGGCAAAGTAGAGTTAAAGGTAGAGCACCGAGCAGAATCATCATGAAGAATGAACATGTTGAAGGAATGATCTGAAGTTGTTGAGAAAGGCACGATATGGACTGTGTTTGCTGTGGAGGAATTTAGGTTTTTTATGAGTTCACAGGCAGCCATTAATAGCCTCCCCATTGGTATTATGCTTTTAAAATTAAATAAAAACCATCCTGCTTAACTTCACCCTAAATGTCTCGACTCATTCTGGATATTTTTACAATCAAGGGAGTGCTTTCCCCTGTGAATTATCCTATTTAATTCCATTTTTATTGTGTTCTAATTTTAGGTCACACTACATCTAACGAACACTAATCATCTAAAGCAGGGGTGTGAAACTTGATCGCATCGCTGTATCTGTTTGACAGGCTTGATCTAACGAAAGACACTTTGGTGTATTGGTTAAAGCCGTGATGACGAACTGCTAGCACGCGGAATCCTTTCTGCAGGCACACGAGCTGTCGCCCACCTCAGTTCCACTGTGCATATGTGTGCACCTCCCACTGACCAGCTGATTTTTGGGATGTGCAGGGGGGGTGTATGCGGGAGACGTGCATGAATACTTGCATGGGGGGCGGGAGGAGCACAAGGGTGTGACCCATTTTTGGGCTTAGGAGGCTATAGGGAGGCCTACTAGGCCCATAATGGGGCGGGGGGAGCATGGGGGGTCATGCATACATGCACAGGCCCCCCTTACATTGCATTATGGCTGCCAGCTTTCATGCGTGGGGAGTGAGGGAGCATGGGGGGTTGCGTGTGCATGCGCGGGGGCAGGGGGAATGTGCGGGGGATCGTGCGCATATGTGCAGGCCCCCCGCATTGCATTATGGTTGCCGCACTTTCGGCACATGACGAGAAAAAGGTTAGTCATCACTGGATTAAGGCATCAAACCAGAAACAGGAGATTGTGAGTTTTAGTCCTGCCTTAGGTCCAAAATTGCTTGGTGACCCTGGGCCACTCAGTTTCCCTCAGCCTTGGGAAGGAGACAATGAAGACAAAGAAACTTTTGAAAAACCTTGCCAAGAAAACTGAACACACCTGTCCAGGCGCCAGTCTCTGAGAACTAGACATGGTTAAACATTTAAAAAAATCATCTAAAAAAAATTAGGATCACTTACTTTTGCCGAACAGCTGGTATATAGCAAAAGAAGACTGAAAGTACGCTAATAATGCAAATGGATACAATTGGAACCCAGTCAGAAACATCTATAAATTCACCTGTTATATTAAGACAAAAGCACAGGTGTTAAAACATTACAACTTAGATTAACCAGAATTTAGAAATTTGATTTCTTTTTGAAGACATTAATTTATTTAGTCTCTTACAACTTTTTTTGGATGAGATCCATGACATATTACTCTGTAAGACACGTTACAACAGGTAGCTTAAATTTATGACCATTCAAAATTACGATGGGCTCAGAACAGATGATTTACAGCTCATAAAGCACTTTTGGTCATCCTAAAATGTTACACCACATCATCACCCCCATGGTTACGTAAACACATTTTGGCTGCTTGGTAACTGGCTTGCCATTATGACCAGTTGCATGACCACAATTTGGGATGTTTTTTGCTGGTTTCTGGTAAAAACAACCTTACCCATTTGAAAGAATGGGTTCACGCTTATGACTGTGACATTCAGTTAAAGACTGCTGAAAAAAATGTCATAAAACCAAATCTGGTCACATGGGTGCCTCATAGCCATAACAACAGGTGCCAATTATGGTTGTATATCGAGGACTAGGTGTTTATTAAAGCAACCACCCTGGATACTTTCCTATATAGTAATCCCAACCTTCCAATTGGAGAAGATAATTTAATAACTTTTGCAGCTTATTATCTAAAAATCAAACCATTTCACCTAACATTTTGACAGATGATAATGTGCCTAACATGAATTTGTTTGGAAAAAAACCTCAGCCGTTACTCAAAATGGTGACATATTATAATTACTTTTTATGTAGATCAGCTCTTCGTTCCCTCTCGGGCTTTCTCCAGCATTTGTAGAAGCTGTCATCCAAATAACATAGGAAGCACCAGCCTCTATGTTTTTTATACAAAAGGGCTGTGTGGCTGGTTTAGAGATCTCTGATTAGAAAAATAAAAAGGTGAAAGAATAATTGTTTCGCAACATAAGCTCTTATCAAATCAAGCTGCATATCTTTGCCTTTGTGATTTAAGGCAGTGCCCATTTCTTTGGGCACAGAGGAATGCTTCCAGTTTTGGTCACCACACTATAAAAAAGATGTTGAGATTCTAGAAAAAGTGGAGAGAAGAGCAACCTAGATGATTAGGGGACTGGAGGCTAAAACATACAATGAACAGTTTCAAGTACTTGGCATGGCTAGTCTAGTGAAGAGAAGGACCAGGGGAGACATGATAGCAGTGTTCCAATATTTGAGGGGCTGCCGCAGAGAGGAAGGGGTCAAACTATTCTCCAAAGCACCTGAAGGCCAGACAAGGAATAATGGATGGAAACTGATCCAGGAGAGATTCAACCTAGAAATAAGGATAAATTTTCTGACAGTGAGAACAAACAACCAATGGAACAGCTTGCCTTCAGAAATCATTGGAGCTTCATCACTGGAGGCTTTCAAGAAGCAACTGGACTGCCATTTGTCAGAAATGGTGTAGGGTTTCCTGCTTGGGCGGGGGGTTGGACTAGAAGACGTACAAGGTCCCCTCCAACTCTGTTAATCTGTTATCTGAATACTTTTAATTTCTGACTGAAAGCTATTGATAGAAGAGAATATTTTTAGCCCAGGATTGAACTGGTGTCCTATGAGCTTTGGTAGGCTTTTTTGCAGGCATTGCATTACCCAACTAGGTAGCATTGTCAGTGCTGCAAGGAACTGGAGTTTGGTCTCTTTTTATACCAGTGGTTTGCCCTGTCAGTTTTGGTAGGCGTGATCTTGCTTGGTCCTTGACTAGGCTATGGTTTACTGTTAGTCTATTTGTCTGAATTGTTAATTCCTTAACTGAAAGTTGCCCATTTTAGTACCCCATGCATTTTGTACTTGTTATTAATTTTTATAAGGTACCTACCATGGACATCTGGGGGTACAGAAAAGAATTGTTTCTGCAAATAAATCTTATAACTAATGATACATCCCATCTTCTGATGTTCTGGAACTTCTCTCCAGGAGACCAAAATGCTCCCATCTTCCACAGTTATATTCACAATCTGAGGTCCCGTTAATGGAGCTACAAAGGAAATCTTTGTGAAAAAATTGATTATCTTAGATCAGAGTTCCCTAATGTTTCTGGCTTTGCGGGCCAGTGAGAGGGGTGGAGAGGGGATAGTTCCGCGTGAGTGGTCAAGAAGTGCGCACATACATGCGCAGCTCCATTTGCGTGAGTGGCATGCATGCGCACCTCTGCTGCTCACTTAAATGGAACATGTGAGAATGCGCTGGTGCGCATGTGTGTTCGCCGATCCTTTCCATGGCCCGGTTGCAAATGTCTCACAGCCCACAGGTTGGAGACCCCTGTCTTAGACGATCTCAGACCTTAAACCAAACCATCAGTTACTTTTACCTTTTGCTGAGATATTTTCTGTGGTTGTAGCTGCTTTTCCTGCTCTGTCCTGATAGAGTGCAAACACACTGATCTGGTAGCATACGTTGGGCTTTAAATTATCTAGAAATTAGAAAGTGGTCTTTCAGGCATAGCTGACTGCAATGCTTCACAATTTTAGAAGGAGAGTGGTTTTATTTTTTTTCAACGCGATGTTTGCAAATTATCAATTTGTTGGTGTAGACATAAAGTCATCCTAGATTCTAGATTTAGACAACAATATCTAATGGTGCGGCTGGAAGCTAACAATTTTTTTTCTTAGTTCATTTCCCCTCTCCCCACTCAACCTTGGTGGCTTTAAGCTGTGTGGACATCAATTCCCATAATTTCCCAATCATTGCTTCTTGGTCCTCTATCCTAAAGGCCACATGTTTCAGGTATGTTTTCTGCCTCTCAGATAAATTTAGGAAAGATTTGGACTTGAGGGCTAAAAGTGTATGCTAACTTGCTTCTGCTAGATTGATTATCAATAAGAAAATATTATTTTGTTCATTAGCAAAACTAAGCTCTTCTTTTCTGAAGTTTGCAGAATGAAAGTATATGATCAAATCAGATGCAACATGCGTTCTTGTAAAATTATCAATCTGTAGATTAGAAGCCTTGGGAAAAGACTTTTAGGACAGAGGCTGTAAACGCGTCATTAAGTATGAAAAACAGTCATAAGTCACTCTTTTCACTGCTGTTGTAACTTCTGTCAGTCAGTAAATGTAAATTGAGGATTGCGTGGAATCCATTCCAGTATGTAATCTATTACAGGAGTGTCAAATTTAAGGCTTGCAGGCCAGATATGGCCCGTGAGGTGTTTAGATCTGATCCAAGGGGCCACCCTATAAACAGTGAAGGATCGGCCCGGGGTGCCTCTGCCAGCAAAAATGGAGCTCAGGAGGACCGCACGTGGCCCTCCCAAACTCCATTTTCACTGGCAGAGAGCTGCAGGAGGATCCTCCCAGTTCCATTTGGGCCACCACTACATCGAGCTGACCATGCCCACTCGCCCCCCCAAAGTTGAACACAACGCTGATGCAGCCCTCAATGAAATCAAGTTTGACACCCATGATCTATTACATTGGGTTTGGGAAGGTTGTACTGACTTGCTGTGCAATGCTGAATGGGGACTTAAATGTGTGAATGTTTAAAAGCAACACTCGTTTGTAATTGCTTGTCTAAACTTTCTCATTAGCAACATGTTTTCCTGCGATATGGTTTACCTTTTATCACTGTGCAATTAGAAACAGGAATTTTAAACCATGTCAGGGAGGTGTTCCTGTGATAGTCTTGAGGGATCTCTACCCATTCAACTACATATCCATTGATGAAAGAGGATGGTGTTGACGAAGGTGCTTCCCATTTAACAACGATTCCCTCATTCTCCATGGATGTGGTAGAGACCTGGTTAGGTGGTAGCAGTTCTTTGAAGAAGAAAAAAACAATTCCTATATTCAGCTCAACTGGAATGCAACTTCATCAGCCCTGGAGACATTCAAATTAGAAATGGAAATAGCGCTCACAGAGATGTTAGTAAAGTGGAATAAGATTTGGAACTCCACAATGGAACTATAAGTAATGAGTGATTGTAATACTGAACTAAAGTCATGCTACCAAAAAAATCATGAATAGGTAATGCAAAAGAAAATTAAACTGAATTATCATTATCTGTTGAGTTGGTACTACTGTACTACATTATATGGTGAAGGAATCTGTTTGATTCATACTATTTAGCATGAATCAAAGCAAAATCCACCCCTGGAATTCTTTCTGTGGCCAACAACTGAGGCCAATAACTAATATTCAATTAACTTAATGAGCGTTTAAGTTCTGTAGGAAAAAAAAAAGTACCTTACCTGTAATTCCCAATTTTGTGGTTATGTAGACAGATGGGGAGACGCCCCGTGAATTCTTCGAATTAAGTGTTATGTTATAATCCGCCTTAAGGGAGACGTGTGAAAAAACAGTGTTGGTGGTTACACTCATTTCTGCAGTTCTAGGTGGCATCTGATTGAGGTTTTGAAATATCACTTGATAATGAAAGTTTTGGCTTATTGTTCCTGGTACATTTACTGACTGTAAAAAAAAACAAAAACAAACATTTTTCCATGTTAGTTTAGTCTGTTCTGCCATGCCCCAATACAGGGCAACTGGACTAGAACTGGAAAGACATTGGGTTCAAAAATTCACTCTGTCATGAAGATGTATCCTGTTTCATTTTTCTCAACAGCTGGCCAAAGAGGGCCCAAGTTAGAGAAGGGGACAGGTCTTCTGTAGCTTTCTGGCAGACGAAGAAGGTACTTTTTGACCCCATCTCTCAAGGCTCCACCTCTGCGCAGGAAAATGCAGCAGTAATGGCTGCATTCTTTCACAACTATATTATGAATTGCAGGTACCTCCTTTCCCCATTTCCTTTTTTAAAATCAGAATAAGATGTGTAGAGAAATGTTTACCTTCCAGAAGAGAGTAATGTTCTGCATTTTGGAAGAGGTCTCCTTTAAATACCAGACATCAACAGGTTCAAACGGCACTGGGAACCAAGAAAAATGTCCTTAGAATGTAATGTTTATATCAATTTGGGAGCAAACTTTGCCAAGTGTTGGGCAGCTGGCAGGAAACAAATGGAAGAATGCTATGAATACTTGGCAGTCAAGGGTTTACTCATTCTAACAAAAGAAGTAATGATTTACCCTTCCCAAGTAGGAAATTTCCCCAAAGTTACCAAAACTCAGACCATAGATAGAAATTCTTCGAAGTATGATGTCAGTGGGCCTTCATCATTCTTAGTACCTTTAAAAGGGGAAGGGCTGGGAGATATCAACATGCCCTGCTACCCAATTTATTTTCTTTTCTTTTTTTCAGATATCTACAGGTAGACCTCAATTTACAATAGTTTGTTTAATGACCATACAAAATAATAACAGCATTGAAAATAAGTGATTTATTTATTTTTCACACTTATGACCATTGCAGCATCCTCATAGTCACGTGATCAAAATTAAGACTGTTAGGAATAAGACTATTACCTAACTTGTTGGGCTGGCAATATATAAACTATCAGTGCATGTTTGCATTGTATTGTATTGTATTGTATAGCTTTAAGATTGTTGTATTGCATCATACTGTGTCCTGATTGGTTAGCTTTGTTGCCAATCTCCGTAAGAGGGAGCTAGAAACATGGCTTGGTCTCTTTGTGGCTTGTCTCTTTATCTGACTTACTGTATTACTGTTTGCAAATCCAGAAGAACTATTTACTGTGTATGATTACTACAACTGGTATGAAGACTTTGTTCATTGGACTGTGCTTTATTTTTCCTGAATGTAAACTGTAAACACGACTCAGTGTATCTGTGTGGTGACTGTGCTTATTCAAACTACTCTCAACCGCTTTCGTGTGCTACTCAAGGGTTATTCCTTAACAAAGACACTTAGCAACTGATTCATATTTGTGACAGTTGCAGTGTCCCAAGGTCATGTGATCATCTTTTGCAACCTTCTGACAAGCCAGGTCAATGGGGGAGCCAGATTCACTTAATAACCGTGTTACTAACTTAACTGCAGTGTTTCACTTAACAACTGTGGTAAGAAAGGTCATAACACGGGGCAAAATTGCTTAACGCATTGTAAGCCGCCCTGAGTCTCCGGAGAAGGGCGGCATATAAATCAAATAAAATAAATAAATAAAAAAAAATAAAAAAAATTCTCTTAACAAATGTCTTACTTAGCAACAGAAATTTTGGGCTCAACTGTGGTCAAAGACTATCAAAGACTATTTATATATTAGCATCCTATTTGCAATAAGGGATACAGATAATCCTAGACTTACAACCACAATTGAGCCCAGAATGTATGTTGCTAAGTGAGACATTTGTTGAGGGAGCTTTGCCCCATTTTACGACCTTTCTGGCCACTGTTGTTAAGTGAATCACTGAAGTTGATAAGTTAGTGACACAGTTCTTAAGTGAATCTGGCTTCCTCATTGATTTTGCTTGTCAGAAGGTTGCAAAAGGTGATCACATGACCCCAGGACACAGTAAGTCATAGCTATGAACCAGTTCAGTGGTGGGTTGCTCCAGGTTCTGTCCGGTTCTATAGAACAGGTAGTAAAACCAGAGGGAGGCTCTGCCCATCTGCACGACGTCATCATGGGTGATCTGCCCATGCACAGAAGCTTCTATGTATGTGCAGAAACATACACATGCATGCTTCTACTACAAATCGGTAGTAAAAGTAAGTAGAACTCACCCTGAACCAGTTGCCAATAAACAAAGCTTTAAGATTAATTTTAAGGGATAGAAAATACCCACAAATGACTAGAAGGGGTGGAGCAAAGCAACCTTCCTTATTTGCCCTAGAAAATGGAATTTGACTACTATCAATCCCCACCATTTTGTGGATGAGCAAGTGCTTATGGCAGCCATTTTGTGAGAGTGCTTTTGATAGATCTTCCCTCCCTCACTTAGTTTTTAGGACATTAAAAATATTTTTTTCATTTCTCCCTAAGTTTCTATGACATTATAGCCTGGTCTGAGTTGCCTGATCGTCAGAGGCTTCTTTTCCTTTTAAAAACATTTTTTCTACAACCTCTTCGGCTGAAGAGGTTGTTTTAAAAAAATGCTTTTAAAAGCATCTGATGATCCCAGCTGAGCCGCATGATCATCAGAGGCTTTTTTTTTTTTAACTTTTAAAAACATTTTTTTGGCCTAAGAGGTTGTAGAAAAAATGCTTTAAAAAAAAAAGCCTCTGATAATCGCGTGGCTCAGCTGGGCATGGGGAGGGGGGGCAAGGATTTTTGCTACCGGTTCTCCGAACCACCCGCCGCCATTGCTACCGGGTTGGGTGATCTGGTCCGAGCCGGGAGCATTTCACCCCTGTCCATGACTTATTTTTATGTCAGTAACAAAATAACAAAACGTTAGACATGTGGAGTTATTTTACTACCTGCTTCTGTTTGAAATGCTGGGCTCCAATCACTCCATAAACCCCTATCTAGAAGAAGCCTGCTGGAAACTTGGAATTCATATTTTATCTTGGGCTGCAGGTCTTGAAGCTCGTACCTTCTAGCGTTCAGATTTTCAAGCTAGCATGAAAAGGAGATGAAAGCACGCAGATACAACTTAATAAAAGCTGTTTTTCTCTGGTAATTGCAATTCCACTGAGAGACAGAAAAGCTCTATTTACACTCAACAGAACCCTGCAAGAATCCTCTAAGTGCTAAAAGATGCCCCAGTTGGGCACTGCAAGAGAGACACAGGATTCCAGACCTGGCACAAGCATTCACATTTGTTCCTCATTACGTGCTGAAACCAAAGCTTCATTATTTTATAAACACAAATCTCTGTCTTGTTTCTCCTCTGTACAGACATGTGAGGCTGCTTTAAAGTTGTCTGTCGCTAATGAACATTACTAGGGCTGTTAGGACCTCACCGATGGGACAAGGCAGAATTGCAGAACTATTTTTACCATTGGTTGGATTCAGACATTGCACTATATCGGGGGGGGGGGGGGGGGGGCAACTGTGGTCTTTTTACAACCTGTCTCAGGAATTCTGGGAGTTGAAGTCCACAGGTTGTAAAAGGGCTACAGTTGCCCACCCCTGCACTATATCATGCCTTTCTTAACTGTTGTTACCAGATGCCACATTAATTGGATCAATAGATCATGCCAGCAAAGAGACATGGAATTTTTTTCAGCTTTGCTGGTATTTTGGCTTCCAAGCACCATGCGGGCATGAGTCTGGTGTTGCAGTGATATCAGCAGTTGGACAGGCCTAATTATTCCCCCCCCCCCCAAAGGTTCGGATGACTTTAAGGCTAGAGATGAATGCATTTTCCCTTGCAACAGCTTAATGTATCTATTTTCAGGGATGGGATGGGATGGGACGGGACAGAACAGGACAGGACAGGATAGAATAGACCTTGGAGGTCTTCTAGTCCAGCCCTCTGCTTAGGCAGGAAACCCTATACCTGTGATGGCGAACCTATGGCACGTGTGCCACAGGTGGCATGCAGAGCCATATCAATGGGCATAAAAGTGTTGCCCTATGTGAGCGCCGGCCAACTGATTTTCAGGCCTTCTGGGCCCACCGGAAGTTGGCAAACAGGCCATTTCCGGCCTCCGGAGGGCCCCTGGGGGGGGGAGGCCATTTTCACGTTCCCCAGGCTCCAAGAAAGCCCCTGGAGCCTGGGAAGGGTGAAAAACAGGCCTGAAGGGCCCACTGTGCCATTGCCTGCCAAAAGCAAGGGGAGCGCAGTGGTGTGGGGTGCGTTGAATTATGGGTGTGGGCACGTGCGCATGTGACCCTCCCCCCACTCCCCCCTGCTTTTGGCACGTGATGGCAAAAAGGTTAGCCATCACTGACCTATACCATTTCAGACAAATGGTTGTTCAATCTCTCCTTAAAAATTTCCAGTGTTGGAGCATTCACAACTGCTGGAGTTTTTCTACTGATTAATTGTTCTAACTGTCAGGAAACCTTTTCTTAGTTCTAGGCTGTTTCTCTCCTTGATTAATTTCCATCCATTGCTTCTTGTTCTGCCCTTAGGTGCTTTAGACAATAGCTTGACTCCCTCTTCTTTTCTCCCTTATTTGGGGAGGGGAGGGAAACCATACCATGTTTTGCCATCAAATTGTGCAAGCATGATCTGGAAAGCTTCTGGAGATCACAATATCAGGGCCGAACAAGATTATAACATGCCTGGGAGAGTTGCTCACTTCTGTCCTAAGCTTCCTGTTTCTATATCTTGTACTTAGTTTATAGAGCACAATGGCTCAATGCACAAAACATGTTAAGCCAAAACCCAATTATATTATGGTTTAGTAAGATGTATCCGCTCACTCAAGGTGCTTTCTTTTGGTGCTAAGAAACATTCTGGATTTATCATTTGGTGGATCTTTCATCCACCAAATGATAAAATAATGTGCAGAGGAGTCAGAAGAGCTGATAGAGATCACGCTACTGATGTTGGTTAATAAGTATGCATTTGGAAGTACAGTATGTGTTAAATTAATGACAGATTATGAATCCTGTGCAGTATTGAAGATATACATTCCCTGGCTGAGTAAGAACAAAAGGATGACTGCTATAAATCTTGCCTCCGGGGACGTGATTTAGGTGGAAAGCACCAGAAGACAATCAACGATCTGCTCCTATTACATCAGGATATATTTTGCATAAAACATGCCGTTGATTTCTCTTCTATTGGATGCTTACTATGGGACTGAAAATACTGACATATCTGAGTATCATTAAGGCATCACATTAGTAATATAGAAAATAACGACTTACATAATCATAAAAAATAAAACATCCTTACTTTCTCTCTTTATTTGTATTGTTGTCCAAAGATTGTAATAAAGCAATTTCATTTCATTTCAACATTCCTACCGTAATCCAGGAATTATTGTGGATTGGTTGGTATCTCAGTCTAAAGCACTGTGTTTCTTGCTGATCTTGCCATAAGATGGTACAATTTTGGGGAACAAAGGCATCACAGCTTACTGAGAGGTTCACAGGAGGGTGAGGCTTCACTGTGTTATGATGATCAGTGATGCACCAACATGAACAAAAGCACAATATTATTTCTGGAAATAAAATTCTGAGCCATAATAATAACACCCCTACAAGAATCCTCAAGACCAGACTATCTAATAATCTGGTATTTTGTAACATGCAGTAATAATGTTAGATGCTTCTGAAAAGGCCATAAGTGGGAGATGAGGAAAATACAACCACCCTTGTCACCCTGAAAATTATATTCAGCTATTTACTGTCTATAAACATGGGAGGGTCACATATTCCCATTGCTTTATATAATCGTTTATCTATTTCCTTGTTCCAATCACCTCTGTCTGTTACAACTTTACAGCTAGTCCTCCATTTACAAACATTCATTTAGCAACTGTTCAAAGTTACAATGGCCCTGAGGGAAAAAAAAGTGACTTACAACTGGTCCTTGCACTTAATGACTATCGCAGCAGCCACACAAGTCATGTGATCAAAATTTGGGCCCTTGGCAATCGGCATGCATTTTACAACGGTTGCAGCATCCTGGGATCATGTGATCATCATTTGTGACCTTCCCAGCTGGCTTCTGACGAGCAAAGTCCATGGGGGAAGCCAGGTTCACTTAACAACCAGATGATTCACTTAAACAACCACAGTGATTTGCTTAACGACGGTGGCACAAAAAGGTTGTAAAATCGGGTGTGACTCACTTAACCTATCTTGTTTAGCAAGAACAGACATTCTGTTCTCAATTGTGGTCGTAAGTCAAGAAGTATCTTTACCACTTCACAAATAAATCATACATACTTGACATTGTTTGTCTTCAAGGAACATGCATTTGGAAAGCTGAGTCCAAAAATTCCAAAAGCAGTCAGGGTGAAAAGCACACAGATTTATACTTTCTTATTGCTTAAAGATCAGTAGCAGAAACCTGACTTCTTAGTAGTTTTATCCCACCCAGGAACTCAAAATAAGATTCATGAGGGATTTTTCCTTCATTTTATCCCAATTAATATTACCATGTAAGATAGGTTGGGCTGAGAGATAATGAATAACACAATGCCCAGATGGGGAGTTGAATTTAGCTCCTGTCTGACTGCAGTCCTATTTAGCCCCTATATCACAATGGGCCTCCTGGGGTCTGTATTCTGTATGCAACACTTGCAGGCATTTCTACATCACTTTGGTTTAAACGCCATCAAAAGGGCCACCTCCAAAGGCAATTTATCAAGGGTTGCAAAGTACTACCAGTATTTAGCAAAGGCAGCAAAAAGACTTTCAATACAAGAGTGGTTTGGCTTAGTTGAACTGACTGACTGATTAGAAATTATCACTCAAAATATTCTTTCCAATAATTTATCAGAGTTCCTGATAATTACCAATGTCTATTAATGTGAACTGCATTGGTTCAGATGAATTGCTCCCAAGTTTATTTGTGGCTTCGACCACAACTGTATAAGTAGTTTCAAAGTCCAGCTTTTTCCTGAGATCTACTGTGTGAACTGTAGTGCTACTTTTTTCTCCCAAGACTGTTCCCTTGGGGGTTTCATTTGTTATCCTGCAACAAAAAAAGAAACTGAGATGAACAGGGTGAATTATATTCCCTCCCCCTCCTCCTCCCCCTTTCCTTTCCCCTTCTTCTTCCTTCCTTCTTTCCTTCCTTCCTTCCTTTTCCTTCCTCTTCCTTGCCTAATTTATTTTACACCTATATAAAATTGTATGACAGTCACAGAAATATTATCACCTAAATGTTCAATTCATAAATAAAAGACTTGTTTCTTTATAGATGACTTGAATCCAATACTTTTTATTATAATATCCAGTTTAATCATTCACTCTAATATTTCATTTACTTTAATTTGGTTAATTTCACTTAACCTAATACTCAGTTTAGGCTTCCCAGTGATTATTGAAAACCCCAATGCCTACTCTCAGACCTACTGCCGAATCCCAAGTATAGAATCATAAACTCAGAAAGATGACAAAATTAAAAATGAAAATCCTGCATAACTTTTTTGAAAATTTGCATTATAGATCATGAAACCAAACCAAATCAAATCCATATGATGGCAAAATTTCTTTCAGATTTGCATCTGAAAGAATCAGTTATTTCAACCAGTATTACAAAAAGGAATTGGCATTTTTAGTATATCAAGATCTCCATCCCAAGCCTCTGGTGCATCTAAAAACTGTCAATTTTCAGGTGATATAACCTGAGTCTGTAACAGCCCCCAGAGATATTTAACTAACGGGCCAAAAAGGGGAGGTGTGTTACCATAAGCAAGAGATGGCTAACCTTTTCTGGACCGAGTGCCCAACCCCCCAAAATGCAATGTGTGTGTGGCTTCTGCGCATACGCCCGCCCTACACATGCACCCCCCCGTACATGCACGCACTTCCCTCCCACATGCACCTTGCCCCCTGCACATGTATGGCAGAGACCCAAAAACCAGCTGGCTAGCAGGAGGCATGGGCGCATGCGCAGCGGAGCAGAGCAGAGCTGGGGCAACAGAGCTGGGGCGACAGAGCAGAGCTGCGTGCCCACAGAGAGGGCATGTGTTCCATAGGTTCGCCATCACTGTCATAAGCCATGATATCCATCTACAATTGGATACAATTACATTCTGCCAACCATCAAGAAAATCTTGAGATGGGAGCAGATGATTAGAAAAGGGGAGATAGAGAATGTTTATTCCTGGACTGTCTACTCACAATATAAAGATAAACTGTGAGGGACAGCCACCGATTTTAAAGGCATAGAGGTTAAAGAGGAAGCAACAATATCAGCTGGATCTGGTCATTGAAGGACATCTAACCTAACTTCCAACCTCAGAACAATCTATTAAGGTGAAGGATGTTATTTCTTTTGTTGAGTTAAGTAAGGTTCAACTCATCATGGATAGACTATGCCATCTTCTTTGCCTCAGACTGTACAATATTTTGAATTACCCTAATAATGGGAGCAAATCCTCAAAAAAGACTTGTAGAGCAAAGGTGGATGTCAGGGTGTTTAAGCCCTAATGGTTGACAACCATGGCCAATATTTTGATCAAACCTAGCTCAAATTCCACTCCTTTCATCCCAGGTGGTACATAAGAAAATGGAAACAAAGATGAAGTGATGAAGCAGAATTGGCCAGATGTAAACTTAATTATAAGGGAGACAGAACTTACCATAGTGTATAGGTAGTAAGCAGATAGGTATAATATCCTTTATCCCAAGAACAAATGGTGGATCCATATTTTCCATACTGGGCACACGATACATTTTTTGGTTGATCTGGAGCAACTTAAAAAAGGAAAGTGGTCTACAGCTGAGATGGGAGGAAATGACTCTTAGTTTGAATCTTTGTTGTTTATAAAAATTATTGTGTAAGAGTCTGTTTGCATTTGAACATTCCAGTGTACAGTGAATCCGTGCATCAAAACCTCTTCGAGGAAAAATCTGCCATGTGTACAGTAATAATACATGTATTCCACCAACGAAGTGAGACCTAAGTTATTACGATTTCATTCTATTTTCCCCATTAATTCAGAAGAGATAGTATTGTCAAGAAATAGCTCGGTTTTGTGGTGTGTTTTCTTATATGGATCTGATGAGGGCAAGTGGGTTGTTGAACATTGCAACAATGCAGTGGTAGTACTTGCTGCTAAACATGGATATGTTTCAGTGGTGGGTTTCAAATTTTTTTACTACTGGTTCTATGGGTGTGACTTGGTGGGCATGGCTTGGTGGGCATGGCAGGGGAAGATTACTGCAAAATCTCCATTTCCTTCCAATCAGCTGGGACTTGGGAGACAGAGAATAGATGTGGGCAGGGCCAGTCAGAATTTTTACTACCGGTTCTCCGAACTACTCAAAATTTCCCCTAGCAGTTTTCCAGAACTGGTCAGAACCTGCTGAAACCCACCTCTGATATGTTCATATGTGACTCTTGTTCTTCTCACTGCAGTCCTACTTTTGCTAAATAATCCAGCTAAAGTCAAACACTTTATAGCATAAAAGTGGAAAGATGAAAGTACGTATCTTATTTTCCTAGGCAAAGCCTTGGTGGGAGTTACTAATTTCAAATAGAAATAGGACTGGCAGCAAGTTGAACAAGAGTTATTGGAAAAAAATCATAGGAAGAGATAACAGCACATTCCTCTATTCAAAATGTTGAGTGATTATAACACATAAGCATTATGAGGCTATAAATTGATGAAAGGCAATAATTCTTTTTTTATCTGACAGACAACTGAACAAAGCACCCATCTCACGAAAGGCAAAATCTGCCTTTCCTCAGTTATTTCTATTATTCTAATATTAATTTTCTCCAATTAATTTATCCCACCTAAAGACTCTATCTTATTATGTCTCATTGACTACATAAAACCTTATATTCATAATAGAACAATGTAAACAAAAGTAAACAAATTCCCTTCCCATTTTCTTCTGTACATAGTTAACAAAAGTTTTAAAAAGCTTCTTACTTCCAACATCAACATAAATTCCGCATATGTGCCGTGGCCTCGGTTCTTTGCAATTGCAGTTAAAAGTCTGCCTCCCAAAAGTATTCAGTAGAATCTGGGTTCTGATTGAAGAATTCGGAGAGCTGCGGCTACTGATAATGGAGTTGTTTTGAAGCAAAACGATGTTACAATGCCTACGGTAGAAGGTCTTGTTTAGCCAGCAGGACAGATCCACCGTTGATTTTAATGACAGCTCCGTGCCATTTGCACGCATGTGTCCCCTGGAAGGCAGGAAAGGACTCAACAAGTTAAGGACAGTTAAGGTGCAGAATTTTTTGTCTTATTATTTTACTCTTCTATTTTTATTGTAGTTATTGGTTTTCTTTTTGGGAGGCGCCCAGAGTTGCGGCTGTATAAAAAGAGAGCCATATAAATCTTTTAATAAACAAATATTAACTTCTTGCAACAGAACTAAACTGGGTTTTGGACACCGTATGTTTTACCCTGTGCCAGTAAAAATGCTTGTGTGGATTCCCCCAACATGGCAAAACAAACAGCTCACAACAGAGACATCTACAGAAGGAGTAGAAAAGAAAAGAAAAATCACAGCTGCAGCTGCAACTCCATAGTCAGCCATCTTGGTTTTGTTAACACCCCATGGCTTCCATCTATGGTCTTGGCTCCCATTAATGCTCACCTTTCGTCTTATTCCAAACTTCTTGATCCTGGAGGCAACATTCAAAGTCTATCATTAGTGTAATGTACTGTAGTGTAGTGCAATATAGCCGTGACGGTGAACTTATGGCACGTGTGCCAGAGGTGGCATACAGCATCCTGTCTGATGGCACGTGAGCCGTTACCCCAGTTCAGCTCTGCTGTGCATGTGCTTCCTACCGGCCAACTGGTCTTCTTCACACATGCACGGGGAGTGGGGCGCATGTGTGGGGGCTGCGCACGCATTGCATTTTGGGGGTTTGGGCATGCATGCAAGCATTCATGCGCATATGCGTGTGCTTTGGGCACTCAGTCCAGAAAATGTTAGCCATCACTGCTATATAGTTTTTTCCAGCAGGTGTCCTCCAAAAAAACATGTTGGATTCAGGGTCTTTTTAAGTGCAGGACCAATTATTCAGGGGGAGGGGCAGTTGAACAGCCCCTCTGATCAAGTATAGTTTAGATTTTGAAATCCCACATAGATACTTTAGGTCCCTCCATCTGTTTTCTGGCCTACCAATTTGGAGAACATAATACTGTTATAAGCTGCAGCTAAAAGGCAGAAGATAGAAGGGAGGTAATATTCTGCTCTTGGTTCCTCTCAATCATTTAAAGGCCCATGTTGGGCTTTGGTGCCCATTGTGCTGAGTGACCTGTATCGATTGGGGATTACCAGAGTGAAATATACAGCACAAGGAGCACCTGATTAAAGGAAGCTGCTCCAAAGTTGAAGCCTTCTCTTTTTTAACCTTCTGCAAAATCAAGTACCTATTTTCTCTCTACTTTTGTTAGCTGTCAAAATATTGTTGGACAAACCACGGAATCTCCTACCATTGCCCTGCCGCGTTCAGAATGCCTCTTAGCCAAGTTTCCAGTGTTTACGCAAGCAGAGAAAGAAGACAAAATAATGGGCTTGCTTTCCCATGAGCTGCAACTTCCTGGGTGTTCTCTTCTAAAGCTATTGAAGGGAAATCACATGTGGTTCTCTGAAATGGTTGCACAGGTGAATAAGTTACACTGTGAGGTAGTGGGTTGCGGGTACTGAGAGAAACATGGAGAGGCAGAGGAAGGAAGGGCTCTGCCAAGCTCTAATGCTGTCGTTCTTATCTCTGCTTCCTCTTTTAACTTAGAAATAGATTTGGAGTCGATTGAACTTTTAGGAAAAGATTTTCAAGTAAGCAATTTAACTTGGAGTTGGACTTTCTTGACTGATACTCTCACTGTTGTATGTTGTGTACCAAAAATAGCAGAACCGCTACCATTTCCTTTGCGTGCCACATCACAGCTGTTACATGTCACACAAGGCAGGACCTGTTGAATCCCTCTTCTACAGCAGGGTTCTCCAACTTCGGTAATTTTAAGACTTGTGGGCTTCAACTTCCAGAGTTCCTCAGCCAGCTTTGCTGGCTGAAGAACTCTGGGAATTGAAGACCACAAGCCTTAAAGTTTCCAAAGTTGGAGACCCCTGCTCTAGAGGATTTGCTTTAACACCCAAGCACTGCCAGAAAGGAAATAGGATGAGCGTAGTAGTAGTAGTAGTAGTAGTAGTAGTAGTAGTAGTAGTAGTAATAATAATAATAATAATAATAATAATAATAATGCAAATTTGTAGGCCCTATCCCGATTCTTTACTAGGCACAACTAGAGTAAAAATCCTTGGAATGAAACAAGGCTTCAATTCTGGAGGAAAAAATGCAAGAAGCCCTTTATCAACAAAAGAGTCTGCATTTGCCTCAGTGGATGTCACAACCAACTCTAGAAGTAATGTAAAAGGAATTCTGCAGGGTGGCTATTTTTACTTAAACATTTCATCCACCTTAAAAGCCAAATGGGCAGAAGGATGTGTATATTTATTTTGGATTTTAAAAAATTATTTCTATTGTTTCAAAACATTTTTATAGTTTTAACTGTGGCATATTTTTTGAACTGTAAGCTGCCCAGAGTCATTGATTGAAATGGACAGCTGTAGAAATGAAATAAATACAATAAAATGGGGGGGGGGGGGAGAAGTTGATATTTTCTTTTCAAGAAAAAAAAATGCTACTCAACCATTTACTCTTGCATTCTTCTGATAGCAAAATGTTTACTCCTAGAATAAAAAAAACAAAACAAAGATGTTTCATAATAAACAATTTCAAAACCTAAATAATTATAAAAATAAAGAAGTGTTGTTTATACAGATTTCATTACAGGAGGAAATTATGGGATCTGCTGACTTGTTTGGCAGCCTTGGCTGCAACGGAAGCTCAAGCTGAAATTTTTTCGAAGTTGAGTAGTCTATGGACTTAAGACTCTCACAGTCAAGAAATGAGAGTCCAGATCATAGATCTTCCTCCAAATTCGCTGTTCAGACTTTCTAGTTCTCTTTCTTGATTCAGCAGTTCTACCGCTGATTGTACATTGTCTAATCAAATCTACATTACACATTGTTTGTATCCCCAAGATCTAGTCCCAGGCAGTTCTTTATTTAAAGTAATGAGGACATGGTCAGTGACTCAATAGTTTGGATGAAGCTATTTGTTCATATATAACCCTCCCCACTTGGCAGAAGACTATATGATAGGATAGGAATATTTTTCCTCCTGTGACTCTTTTAGATTATTGCCCTTACTGAAGGTACATAGGTTAAAAAAGTCCTGGATTTCCAGGACTCACTCACCTGCTCCCAAGAATACTAGAAAACACATTTTTAAAGGTAAGCTTCCTATGTTGAGCATCTTGATATCTTCTGCTGAATTTTTACTCCTGGGTTTTTTTTAAAATTAATAATCAGTACATATAATCAGCAAATAATCCTTTAAGGAGGAAGACACTTTCATATTTTTGGTACAGGACTGAAAAGTTGGAGTTCACCAGAAACAATCATACTGCATAAGAATGATAAAGTGTGGATATTTTTCTAGAAGCAGATGCTTCCGTCGAGAAACCAAATGGTTTTGATCCAAGGTTGGTCTTTTCTTTTAGAGTCTTGCCTTTCCCTGTATTTTCTTCTCTGTTTCTCTACCCCTCCACCCACCCCTCGGTTCAGTAACAATACTTCATAATTTACGTGACTCGTCATGAAACTTATTTCTTTGGTTTCTTTTTCTTTTTTTTCAATGATGAGCAATATTTCCCAAGTTTTGTTTCTGGGTTCATGAAGACTGAAACGAAACAGAGAGGAGAATTAAATGAAAATCCTGATCATGTTTATTAGATTTACTTTGAAAGAATATGAGGGAAGGAATCAGAAATTATAGTTGTAACCAGATAGAAAAGTGTTGTTTGTCATATTCAACCCTGTGATCAAACTCTAGTGCAAGGGTCACCAACCTTGGCAACTTTAAGACACATGGACTTCAACTACCAAGAATTGTTGCTAGTTGTATGATGGCTGGGGAATTCTGGGAATTGACTTCCACAAGTTTTAAAGTTGCCAAGGTTGGACACCCTATCTCTAGAGCAAAGATTGGCAAACAAGGGTCCGGAGGCCAGTTACTCCCTAAAATGCTTTTTTTATAAAGCTCCTGTAATATTATTGAAAATTGTCTAGTTTCCTGCCAGTAGGAGGCAGGAAATAAACTATCTTGTCTGTCTGTCTGTCTATCTAGTTTATTTCCTATTTCCTCTTCTGGATCATCCAAATGCTCTCTAGCACACCTCAGACGGCACTGCAGGATCCGAGTCCTTGGCGGCGTAGTGTGTTACTGATGGTAGCCTTTGTTACGTTGGTCCCAGCTCTCTGCAGGTCATTCACTAGGTCCCCCCGTGGGGTTCTGGGATTTTTGCTCACCGATCTTGTGATCATTTTGACCCCACGGGGTGACCATATACTTATTTTCTACCATAATTTGCAAATAAATTCTTTCCAAATCAGACAATGTGATTGTCTGGATTTGTTTTCTCATTTTGTCTCTCATAGTTAAGGTCTACCTATAATGTCAATTACAGGCCTCTCTCATCTTTTTAAGAGGGAGAACTTGCACAATTGGTGGCTGACTAAATACTTTTTTGCCCCACTGTGTGTGTGTGTGTGTGTGTGTGTGTGTGTGTGTGTGTGTGTAAACTTGACTCAGCTAGAAAATCTCAGTCCCAAATGGATGTGCCACAAATATGGTTTGTGGAGGCCATCAATAAATCATAAGTGGGGCATATCTATTTTTTTAAATGTTTACATGAGGTTCAGCTTCAGAAGTTGGAGTGGGAAATCGAGTCAGCTTATAATCTGGTGGCTTGGCTTGGCAAATCTGCTGTACCTTCTCAGTCACAAAAAATTTAGATTACTTGTATAAACAAATCATAGATATTTGGGGGGGGGGAGTTTAAATGGGCAAGGATTTGCCTTCGTTGACAAGACATACATCTGAAAGGTTAACATTTTGTTATTCTTTCGCCACCATACAGCTATAATAAGTCTATACACTCCTGCCAGGGTTTTTTGATGCAAAAAAAAATAAAATAAAATTAGACCAAGATAAATCACTTCAGAATTTTTTCCCACCTTTACTATAACCTCTAAGGTGTACAAGTCAATTAAAAAACAAATTGAAACCTTTTAGGGGAAAAAGTAACAATAAAAAAAACATACAATAGCAGGCAATAACTCGAACTACAGTGAAAATTGGACAATTTTATGGAAAGACCTTTGCTAGGGTACTAGCTCCCACATGGAATATGGAAAACGTGGACAAGACCGAGAACAGATGTGTCATGATGGAAGAAGAACTTGAAGATATGGACAATATCACAGAAGATGGAAGCTGTGACTGTGGGAATTTGAGTCCTGAACATTTATTGATGTGCCATAATCTTGATGGACCATGTACAGTGATGATTTGTTCCTGGTGAATGATAAAGCTATTCAGACTGCTACTTTCTGGGCCTCCAATGCTCTGCTATGTCATATAAATGTTTTAAATCCCTTCTGTGCTGAAAAAAATGCACAGAAATGTTTGTGCATGAACTGTAAATAAGTTAGTCAATGTGGAAAACATGTAGCGTAACATTAAAATAAGTACAAGATAGATATCTATATTGCCTAGGTAGATCATTCCTTTTAAGTGGCAAAGTATGTTATCCGTGAAACCATTTCCCTTGCCATCTTTTGGAAGGTGTAAGTGACTATCTGATGAATATCTGACTTCCTCAGATCATTTCCCAAGTATGACAAAAGAGAACATCAAAAAGCTATTTCAGTTTCTTTATCTGTCAAAGGAATAGACTTGGATGAATGATCAGTTCAGGACATTAAGAAGAAAACTTGTCTCTTTACAAAAAATATTTTCCATGTGGTATAGCAGTTAACAGAGGGGAATTAAATACAACTACCTATGGCAGCCTGCAGTTGTACACATATATACCAAAGTTGGGGGATTTCTAGTATGCTTATAAATCAGAACAAATTTAACATGTTAAGCCACCAAGATTCACCTTTGGGCCAGATAAGCACCATTGTTTCTTCTGGAACAACTGTTCAAACCAGTACTTTATTTTTGTTACGTAACTGATTCCGTTTATGTTTACACTGTTGGTTTTAGTATTCATAGATTCTATGATTCTTTCATGTTGTTCCAGCTAATTTCTGTTATCTGATCTTCCAGCAATTGTACATGGACATGTGGAATTATACTTTCATAATCTGTTGTACTTGTTAAATTCACCAAGGGAAGCAATCCTAAATATATGCTCCCATGCTCTTTTTTTTATTAGTTTTCCTGTTTATTATAGAATCATAGGTTTGAAAGGAGACATTTATAATTATCAGCCTGGTGCAGAAATTCAGATTAAAGCATGCCAGATAGATGGTCACTCTTCTGAGTGACAAGACTTTCAGAAATTTGGAGGCTACTATTCAACCATCTCTTCCATAGGATAAGTATATATTTAACCATTTTTATACAGCTTGGTTTCTAGACTTCTCATCATGTCGATAGCTATTCTCCAACGTGCTTCATTTTGTCGCTGATTTTTTAGAATGGTGATGCCCAAAATTGGAGACAGTATTCTAGATAGTCCCCAACTCTCAAGGCAGAGTGGAATTGAACAATTCCTCCTCATGATCTGGACCCTACATTCCTGTTAATGCACCTCAAGATAGCATTTACCATTTTAGTAGCTGTAGTATTTAGTACAGCTAGTTTATATTTAATTTGACACGCAGATTCCGTTCACATGTACTATTGCCAAGATAGGTCTTCCCCATCTTATCCTTGTCACTTTCAGTTTTTCCCCCACACCCAGATGCGCAACTGTACATATCTCTTGTTTAGTTCCATCCTCTTCATTCCAGTCCTTTTTGCTGAAATCTGTCCAGGTATTTTCGAACCTTTTTAAAAATCTCTTCTGACTTGTCCCTTTCAGTTTTGAATCATCTGAAACTTGATAAGCATCACATCAGATACCTAACCCAAGCCGCTGATTTAAAAGTACTATCAGTACATCTCTCCAAGTTGAAGCCTAAACACAAACTCTTTGCCTTTTGCGCAACCGTGAGTCCATCTAGCATCGCTTAGCCCATATTTTTATATTTTATTATTTCATTTAAAGGAATAAGGTGAAATCTTTTGACAAAAGTTTTGCTAGCATTCATATACACTAAGTCTATCAAGAAAGGAGTTACTAATTGCAGCATGCCTATTGAAGAGCTTCTGGCCTCTCTCTGTCATCTGCACCTCTATAACTGTCTGGTTTGGTTCTGCAACACAACAAGACAGACACAGGCTTCAGAGGATAATTAGCAGAAAAAACAATTGCTACCAACCTGCCTTCCATTGAGAACCTATATACTGCACGAGTCAAAAAGAGGGCTGTGAAAATATTTACAGAACCCTTTCATCCTGGACATAAATTGTTTCAACTCCTACCTTCAAAACTACACCATAGAGCACTGCACACCAAGAAAACTAGACACAAGGACAGTTTTGTCCTGAACGTCATCACTCTGCTAATTTTCCTGATTGCTTATTTGTACCCTATGACTATAAGTGTTGTACCTTAGGTTTCTTGACAAATGTATCTTGTCTTTTTATGTACAGTGACAACATGCACCAAAGACAAATTCCTTGTGCGTCCAATCACACTTGGCCAATAAAGAACTCTATCAGCCATCTATCTATCTATCTATCTATCTATCTATCTATCTATCTATCTATCTATCTATCTATCTATCTATCTATCTATCTATCTATCTATCTATCTATAACTGGGGGCCCTTTCACAAGTTTTTACTTAAGAATAAGAGGGCTTCTGGCCTTTTTCCACTTTCAATAGAAGGGCAGCTTTTAGTAACACTTTCTGTAAAATGATAACAACTAGCAAAGCCTGGTTAATATAAAGAGACAGAGACTGGATAATATTTTGCTCCTTAAAAAAAGAAACCTTTGAAGATTGTCCATTTCTTTTTTCTCTCTCATTTACTCAGGGATTCTTCCACCTTTATTTTTAATACTACTGCTGTTCCAGCCATACACTCGGTCGATCTGATCCCCAGAAATGGAACCGAAGTGAGTAGATGGGATCGCTCTGCTTGCAAAAGATTCCAGGGCAGGAGCAGGCAGTTTCGCCCGGGGTGGGGGGTAGGAATCCACCATCCCGTCTTCCCCAAATTCTCAGCGATTCGAGAAAATCTCTCCCTTTCCTTCCCTATTCAGCTCCATGGGGCAACTCACCCGCAGTAGGACACCCAAGGCAGGCAGCGTGTAGCTCATCACTCCGCCGGCATCTTCTGTGCTGCTTCGTAGAAAGAGAGAGAGAAAGGAAAAAGGGAGGGGGGGAGAGAAAGGAAACAGCACTCCGCCCCCACTATTCTTATTGCGGACGCCTGAAGAACTAAATTCAGTATTGATTTAATCTGATCAATGGCCAGGAAATTTAAAAATAATGTTTTGGATGAAATGGATACCGCATAGATAAAAGACAAAGTACAAAATATATCTTACATTCACGTGTCCTATTGGCTTGCTAATGCATTAACTATTCCAGCCATGATACATTTAAAAATTAAAGAAAAGCCTGTTACGTAGAGCAGAAATCTCCAACCTTGGCAACTTTAAGCCTGGTAGATTTCAACTCCCAGAATTCCCCAGCAACTGGCTGGGGAATTCTGGGAGTTGAAGTCCACCAGGCTTAAAGTTGCCAAGGTTGGAGACCCCTGACGTAGAGTACATATCCCCTAGCATCTTATTATTTAAAAAGTATCCAAAACCTACAGAAGAAAGCACGGCCAAAGTCGAGACCTAAATGTTGAGCATAGTTCTGTCCGGGGCAATGGAACCTGACTGAAACTTCGATTTTTGGAGGCAGAGATTTATTTCCCTGCTGAAAAGATTCCCGATTCCCACTTCGCCCAAGTTGCTCCAGAGTAGCTGTTCTCAACTTTGCTTCTCCTTCTCCTCCTCCTGTCTTTCCAGAATTGAAATGAAGAACCATCACAGACCAAGAAGGGAATTTAGAAAGCAGCAACCAATTCAACAGATCTCAATTCTTAGCTATGCGTTCTCTTTGCTTTCTTGTTTTTTTCACTGAAGAATCATTTACTTTATTCCAGCTGTGAGAACTAGTTGATTGTACTGGCTGATTGTTTCTCTTCCACTCTCTTGACACAGAATTCTCTCCCCCTCCCCCACCCTAGGAGTATTCCCCAGGGGGAATGCAGCCCTCTCTTCTACATCTTGTGGAAGGTGGACGCTTCCACCTTCTACTGTGGGATCAGCCGCAGTCCAACGGCTTTGTGAATTTGGCGCCACCCTGTTTAACTAACAGGGTCACGTGTTTTGCCAGTTTCATCAGGTTATTACATATTCACAGGAATACATTTCCCAAGACTCTTCCCACTGAACCCCTGTTTGGTTCATAAAAATAAAGTGGGAATAAAAATTTAACAGCACAGGGATTTTAATGCATGAAGGGAGTTTAACTGGAGTTAAACTTCTACTTTTTAATGCATTCACACAGGGGTTGACAACAATACAATTTTGGCTTTTTCCTTGGCTTTTTCCAGGATGTTTTCCCCACTCTAGAACTCTGGTATTCCCTGAGTCTCCATTCAACCACCCTCCACTCATTCTTAGAGACCCTCAAGAAAGCCAGCTACGTACTAGGTTACTTTGAGGCACTGAAATATGCATATTTTTAATGCATTTCAATATTGGGAAGAGTCTTATACCAATGCAATCCATCCCATGGGTGAGTGAAGAAACAGTCAAAACCAAAAGAGAATGTACACTCCAAATTAATATAAGTAATTCCTTTGCTAAAACTGATCAAGATTTAAATTAATCCATAACTATTCCTCAACCAAAGTGCCAGATGCCTGTGAAAAGGAACCTTGCAACCAAGAAAATATGAGCTCTTCTTTCTTGCTATTTAACCTCAGCAACTATGTGGACATCTTGGTTATTTATTTATATTGGTTAGATTCATATCCTGGCTTTCCTCTCTAGGAGCAAAAGCTGGCATATGTAGGCATCCTTTCCCTTCTGAGCTGAGAGAATGACAACCTTAAGGCCACACAGTGATTTTCCTTGGCTGAGGGTAGAGTTGGGGTTGGCTGTCCCTTATTCTTAGTCCAACACATTAATCATGATACATTTACTTTTATTCTGCTTTTGCTTCTAGGGTGGACTGAAATACTCAAAAATAAGTTTCCATTTTTGTATTGTTAAGTTTAATTCTCTTATTTTGGTAACCATTGACTAAAATTCTTAATTGTCTTGTTTTGGTAACGTAATATTGACTAAAATTTGTATTTTTCTGCAGATTTTTTTCTAAGCATGTTATACAAAAGAAATAATCTTTAAATACAGTCTTTGTGGTCATCCATAACCAATGCAATGCAATATGACATACCTGATGCAGAATTTTATTATTTTTGATTGACAGTTTTCTTAGCAAATTTTAAGGGATAAGTGGTTTTCACTTTGTTTATTGGTTAAAAATCTGAAACTGGAAATTGTTGCATTCAGGTGCAAACCAAACAGTTATCCTCACTGATATTATTTGCTCCTAATAAATGTCCTGCTATCTCTTTTCTATTGACTACAGATTTCCTGCTTAAATGGTATATTTCTTCTTGATAGGTGCTGTTCACCAAGACAAAAATATATTTAATTTTTTTCACCTTTCCCTATACCACTCTCACCAATTTGGGCAGATAAAGAGGAATGGGAATCCTATGGTGAATGAGTAAATCCTACCTTTATCCACCAGACAAAAACATCTAGGAAATTTCTATTTGAATATAACAATATTTTCCCTTGGAAGATGTCATCATAAAAAAAAATTGGTGTAAAGGTAGGTCTGAACTTACAACAGTTCATTCAGTGACTTTTCAAAGTTTTAACAGCACTGGGAAAAAAATGACAATTTTTCACACTACCGACCGTTGCAGCATCCCCATGGGCACCTGATCAATGTTCGGGCCCTTGGCAACTGAATCATATTTGTGTCGGTTGCATGTGGTCAGCTTTTATGACCTTCTGACAAGCAAAGACAAGAATCTGTGGAAACCAGATTCACTTAACAATAATGTTGCTAACTTAACAACTGCAATGATTAACTCAACAATAGAGGCAAGAACAATAGAGGCAAGAGCCTGAGTGGCGTAGGAGGCTAATGCCTCCTACTAAGGCAGCATTTAACATCCAGCTGCCTGCAATTACATCAGTTCGAAACTCCCCAGGCTCAAGGTCGACTCAGTCTTCCATCCTTTCTAAGGTGGGTAAATTGAGGACCCAGTTTGTGGGGGCAATAAGCTGACTTTGTATAAATATATACAAAAGTATGAAGGCTATTGCTTAACACACTGTAAGCCGCCCTGAGTCTCCGGAGAAGAGCGGCATATAAATCAAATTAAAAAAAAAGAAGGGCCATAAAATGGGCCAAAACTCACTTATGTTGCATGTTTCATTTAGCAACATAAACTTTGGTCTCAATTGCGTGTCGAGCCTCGCAGCACGCTCGACACATTACAGAGTGATGACAGCAACGAACGACATACATACATACACAACACAGGGTAACGGTGGTGTTGGGTGCAGGCGGTTGTGTGCAGGGTGCAGGGTGGAGGTGTCATGTGCGCCGGGTGTAGGGCGTTTCCTGGAACAATGCGTAAAAGCAAGCCGGCGCTCCCCGCCGCCCAACACGCCCATGGAGAAAGGAGGGGCGTAGTGATACTAGCCGGGGCATGGTATTTAAGGAGGATGGAGGCAATTCACAGGCAGGCTATTTAAAACCCTGTTTACCAGAGAATCATAGCGCTGATTTTGTTCGCCCGAGCAAATCCCAGCGTGTGCTAGAAGCCGACGTGAATAAACCAGCATACAGGAAAGAGCTGAACTGAAGTTGCTGTGTTTTTGGTCTTGCTCAGAACGTCTAAGATTATGGTCATATGTATGGTGAAAAACAAATAAGCAAACCAATCATATTATTAATTTTAACAGGAAATGGAGAGAATGAAAGAATAAAATTCTGTTTCTTACATTTATAAGAAAAAACGTTTGCTACATGTATTTTTCCTGTTTTTAAAAAGTTACTGAAAACATATAGTCTGTCATTAACCTGTGTAGACAGCAAGTTATATACAAGACAGAGGGGCACCCTACGTAAGCCCTGATATATCTGCTTCCCAGGTTTCGTGGGATGAAGTCACTGCTGAAGATTTCAGCCCGTACTAGTAACAGTAATGGAAATTGTATGAATGCGTGATTATATAAATAGTTCCATTCCCCTTCGGTTTTCTTTTTCCAACTTTCTTGAACGTTGGTTTTGCACTGCCAATTTCACTTTCGTGAAAAATGTCACTAATAAGAACTGAACAATCTATTCCCATAAAATATGCTCACACAATGATTTTTTTTTTTGCTACATCACAATGTTTATTCAGTGTTCTCAGAAGACTGTACTTTCTGTATTGCTTTCCTGTAACATAGTTAGACTCTGATGTATTTACGAACAAAACAATGTATTACCCTAAATTTTCAAAAATCAGATTTTGGTTCCACCATCCCATTACCTTAAAAAAAAACCCTCTTCCTTTTTATAACTCTCTAATCCTTTAATTTGGGGTAGAATTGAGGTGACTGGATGGAGCTGAGCATTTACTGGCTTGTTGCCCTTCCTGATGCCTATGCAGAGTTTGCAACAGATATTTACTCTTTGCACCATAGAAACATCTGCCGCTACCTAGGATTGAACTTTCAACTTTCCAAGTGGGAGGCGAGGGTCTTCACCACTAGGCCACCACACCTCTCACCATAATAATGCCTAATATCTATCAAAACTTTTCTTATTAAATGGCATCACAGTGTTGTTTTTCCACCTATTGTCACCCTGGTGGCAATGGGGAAGACCATTGTTATTTTGAGGAGTTTAGTGACATATTTCAATTTCAATTTCAAGGGCTAAAAGTTCAGACCTCATTCTGAGCTAACCTGTCTGCTTTTCACACCTGTTTGCTGAATAAAGGATATGAGACTTGAGTGGGTGGGAATCTTCACACAGTTGCAAAGCTTTCTTTTAAAATTATTTTTATTATCTGTGAAAGCCTCAGACATTCAATTCCCATAGCAAAGCTATATGCCACCAGATCAAGTCTTGTAGTCTTGTATCCACAAAAGCAGGACCATGAAGTCATGGTGCCAAGTTTTAATAAAAACCTTAGTACTGGCCTTTAAGCTGGGAGCTTCTGCACCGAATCTAGCATTGGATCCAGAGGTGGGTTTCAGCAGGTTCTGACCAGTTCTGGAGAACCGGTAGCAGAAATTTTGAGTAGTTCTGAGAATCGGTAGTAAAAATTCTGACTGTCCCCGCCCCCATCTATTCTCTGCCTCCTAGGTCCCAGCTGATCAGGAGGAAATGGGGATTTTGCAGTAATCTTCCCCTGGAGTGGGGCAGGAATGGGGATTTTACAGTATCCTTCCCTGGAGTGGGGACAGAATGGGGATTTTACAGTATCCTTCCCTGGAGTGGGGACAGAATGGGGATTTTACAGTATCCTTCCCCTGCCACACCCACCAAGCCATGCTACACCCACCAAGCCATACCCACAGAACTGGTAGTAAATTTTTTTGAAACCCACCACTGATTGGATCCTGTGGAAATTGGTCACCCTGGGGATATCTCTGCTATCATTATTAAGCAGTCCTAAGACCTCCTTGTGTGCCATAGGTTCGCCATCACAATCCAATAGGAGAAGGGCGGTATAAAAATCTAATAAAATAAATAAAAATAAATGAAATAAAATTCTGGATGATCAAAAGATGAGATAGAGCACTAATTTTTTTGCTGCCATATCTATTGACTATATGGATTTGTGTAACCCGTATATGACAGTCAACTCTAACAAATTCCAGAGGAGTAGCTATATTAATTTTATACAAGAGAAATGAAAAAAATAGCTAGTAGCAGTTTAAAAACCAATGGAATATATATATATATATATATATATATATATATATATATATATATATATATATATATATAAAGATATATATATATATATCTTTATGTATATATATATATATACAAAGATCTACATACAAATACCCGCGAAAACCTCAGAAAACATATATATATATATATATATATATATATATATATATATATATATATATATATATATATATATATATATAAATATCCTGGAAGCACGAAGCCGAGAACACCAGCCTGAAGATGACGAATGAGACTTCGTCGAAACGTCGCCAAGATACTTCCAATTCTACGCTGGAGAAGACCCGAATAACCAAAGACATACACATATATATATATATATATATTGTGGTATAGATTCTCTTCATCAGAGTCTTAGTTGAAGTTGAGAATAAAATTGAAACTTCGAGATGGAGTTTAACTCACAAAAGGGAGGATTATGTATTTAAATATACATAGTAAGCAACAGTAAATTATTTTAATCTCTCATATTAAACCCGGGGCTTGTTTTCAGGTTAGCATGATGTGTGAACTCTCTAATGGTGGTTTCTAAAGCAATGCGTTATATGTGAACCAATGTTTTGTTCTGTGAAATATTGTTAAAACTGTGCCTTACGTGTGCATGATGTGTGGGTCCAAGCAATGGGACTTACTTTTGAGCAATCATACACAACTTGTGTTTTAAGTCTTTATTGAATCATAAAAATACCCTCTTTTTCTTATGATATAAGGAGAATTTATCTAGTCTTTTTTAAAAAATTCCCTAAAGGTATATGGCATTAACAATTTCTTTTCAGAACAAAATCATTCCTGGATTGTAAGAAGACTGACATACCTTCTTATTTTATGGATTTAAAGTTTCAAAAAGAAAAGAATGACAAAAAAGATACTTTATGACTTTTATTTCCACTCCAACTGGCTGTTGCGGTTGTCTATTTCCTCCCTGCATCAACAGCTACTAATTTTAGAGTCTAGAGGTATTGAAGTACCGGTATTTCCATTTCTAGGAAGCCATTCATATTTTTGAGAATTTTTGAAGGCGACTTGTTCTGAGGGGAACGATATCTCCAGGCTAATGTTAAAATGGTATTTAACACATTTTAGGGTTCTCAAAATGAGCTCCTTCATCAATACCTAGCTTTCTTTAAAAGACCACAAAGACTGGGTCAGATACTACTACACCATGTATAGGAAAGAGCTCTCCTGGATTATATAAATGCCATGTAATCCAGCATGTTGTTTTTCTAAGTGATTAAGTTCCAAAAAGAAGCCATCACATAGACGTATCTCCACTGTTGTATCCAGGAACTGGTATTAAGTGCTCTTAACCTCAAAATCTAGAAATAGCAATTGTGTCTAGTAGCCCTCCACCAATATGTCCTCAGTCTGCTTAATTTCCTTTTAAAGCCCTCTAGGTTGGTAGCCACAGTGACATTCTGAAAAAGTTAATTTATAGTCCAACTATGCTTCATGTGTTTTGCTCTTTTACTGTTTCATATCCCTCAACATTCAGTATCCCTGGCTTTTTGTATTATAAGACAAAATAACAACAACAACATCTCTGCCCATTTTCTCTACATCATAACTGTCTATAATTCTAAAATGTCTCTCGTAAACTATTATTTTTTTCTAATTTGGACAGTGAGTTTTCCCAGTCTTCTTTTCTCCAATCTTTTGAGATGTTCAGTACATTGTTTGCAATTGGGCACCCGGAAATACATACTCTATTGCACATATGGTCATAATGTAGATTTCAACATAAGCAGTCCTCAGTAGCTTTTCAAGCAAGTCCAAATTGGCCCAGAGGAGCAACATATGTCATCTCCTAAACTTGACTACTTGGTTTGCCTTAGCAAGATGCAGCTCAGCTTGATTAGAGTCCTTATGATGAGAATAAAAGGATACACAACAGTTTATTTCCCACTGCTAGTGAGTAGTTCCAATAACAGAGAATATCTGTAGCTCAGGGTTGAACTGTGGAGTTATAGGTTCTCTCTCAGATGTTTCATTAACTAGCTGGGTAATGAAACACCATAGTAGTCAATAGTGGTAAATAACTTCTTTGGTCCTCAGAACTTTAAATTTGAGGAGACTTCCTGCCACCCATTAAAAATGATAGATATTTGGCATGGTCTGATGACTTCAGAGCCAAGAAGCTACTGTATGTCAGGTTGCTGACATATTTGGATTTAGTCAGATTTTCAGTGGATTCCCCCACTTCCTTTATATTGATTATGACCCTGAGGTACATCTTGTAGATGCATCCTGTTGCTATGGTTCAGTTGTATACTTCCTTGTTGTGTAAGAAGTTGGGCTTCATATACTGCGGTATCATTTCATAGTCTTGAATTATAAAGTAACTTTATCATAAATCATTTTACCTTCTGAGAAGATTATTCAGTTGACTTTCGGATCTCCCCTAATTCAATGTACACGTTAATTACAATATGAACATTAGAATTAGAGGTTAGATTTAGAATAACAGAGTTGGAAGGGACCTTGGAGGCCTTCTAGCCCAACCCCCTGCTCAGGCAGGAAACCCTATACCCGTGATGGCGAACCTATGGCATGCATGCCACCTGTGGCACACGAAGCCATATCAATGGGCACCCGAGCATTGTCCTAGCTCAGCTCCAGTGCACATGCGCACACTGGTCAGCTGACTTTCGGGTCTTCCAGGGCCACTGGAAATCGGGAAACAGGCTGTTTCCGACCTCCAGAGGACCTCCAGGGGGGGTGGGGAAGGCCCATTTTTCACCCTCCCCAGGCTCCAGAGGCTTTCTAGGAGGCTGGAAATGGCCCATTTGCCAACTTCTGGTGGGATTTGGAAGGCCTGATTTTCACCCTCCCCAGGCTCCAAGAAAGCCTCTGGAGCCTCGGGAGGGCAAAAAACGGGCCTACCAGGCCCACCAGGCCATTACGTGCCAAAAGCAGGGGGAGCGTGGGGGGATTGTGCGCATACGCAGGGCACATTGAATTATGGGTGTGGGCACGTGCGCGTGTGACCCCCTGCACTCCCCCCACTTTTGGCACGTGACGGCAAAAAGGTTAGCCATTACAGCCCAATACCATTTCAGACAAACAAATCTCCGATTTCTTTTTAAAGGCTTCTAGTGATGAAGCACCTACAACTTCTGATGGCAAGTCGTTCCACTGATTAATTGTTCTGTCAGGAAATTTCTCCTTAGTTCTAGGCTGCTTCTCTCCTTGATTAGTTTCTGTCCATTGCTTTTAATCCTGCCTTCAGGTGCTTTGGAGACTAGCTTGATTCCCTCTTCTCTGTAGCAGCCCCTTAGATATTGGAACATTGCTATCATGTTACCCCTAGTCTTTCTTTTCATTAAACTAGACCTACCCAATTCCAGTAATTGTCTTTTATATGTCTTTAACATGAATTAACCTGAGAGATGAAAACTGAGATGGTGGCTGCGACTTACTTTTTTCAATTTTGTTCAAACAATGAACGGAGAACCTTCAGTTATGCTGCTTGAAAATGCAGAGTTTGTGTTCTTTGTGCAAAACATATATCCTTTTTCTTTTTCTTCAATCCTCATAGTAAACCGCGTTTTGAGGGAAATAGGACATGTTGGTCTGGTCTTCACTTATTGTTTTTAAGCAAGAAAGTAGATTATCTGGTATTAAAGTCTGTTCTTGAATATCTTCATCTGAAAGCAGAAACCTCGACTGGGGTGCCTTTTGGTTGCTTGGGTCTTCATCTTTTAAGCCAAGCCTGCTTTGCCCACTTCCACTATTCCTGAGAACAAGGCTGATTTTATCAAATAAAGACTTATTTTCATTGGGATCAACAATAGGACTGGTATAATCTTTCCTTAAATTACCTATGGGCGAAACTATTGAATTTGATTTGGTGTCCCAGTTTTGAAAACGTGTTTCACTGGTGGTGCTGAAGGTAGTTCCCAATTGAGCCTTATTAGAAGTCTGAGGTTTGTAGCCATTTCTTACAGTCACATCCAAGTTGCTGGCAAATGGTACATCATCTGAGCTACTGACTTTCTCAGAAACTGTTTTGCTTCTTTCCCTTTTTTTCTCAACAGCCCTATAGTGGTTCTGCATCAATATTTCTTCAACTTCAGTTATCACAACATCCAAAAATGGCTCGGAAAAATTGTCTGTCTCAGCATCATTTTCCTAAGCAGAAAAACAACATAGAAAGTGTTGAATATTCTAGCACTCTTGTGGGCACATCATAAAGGTTGGAACATGGAAGGAACAAACACCTGTTGAGGTACTAGCAGCGTCACAGGATTCTGAGTATAGATAGCTTTTGACTTATGATCACAATTGGAAGGTTGTTGCAGTCACAAATTGAGTTGGAACCAATTTTATGGCAATTTTTACAGTGGTTGATAAGTGAATTATTCTTACCAATGGGCATTTTTTGTCTTGGTTTGCCATAAATCAACAAAATCGGTTGCAAATTGTGATTACATGACCACAGGAGCCTACAACCACTTGTAAATGTAACCTGGTTGCAAAGCACCAAATTGTAATCAGAAAACCGTAGTGGTCATTCAACGGTCATAAGTGTGAGTACAGAATATAAACCACTTTTTCTGAGCCTTCGTAACTTTGAATCATTGTTAAATGCAATGTTGTAACTTGAGCGATTTATATAATGCTCTACTCAAAAAGGAAAGGGGGGGGGGAATGGATATCTAAGTACTTCCTGGTTTCCTTAAACATAAAAACATTTTAATCCAAAGAATTACCTGGAGATATTTGATTACTTTGCTGTTTTGCATTTTAGGATATTCTTCATAAAGCCATTTTGGTGCTACCGAACTAATCATTTTGTTAACCCTTGAAACAAAAACACAACATGTTAAGAATGGAGATGAAGTATTATATGTGAAATAAAATGTGGATAAAATGTGTAAACATTTGTTTTTAGTTAGATGAAAGAATACTTGTCACAATTGAAATTTTGAAAATGTTGAGAGCACAAAATGATTTTAACTGACCAAATCACTGTCTGTAAGTATATGGAAAGATGATGTTTTTAATGTTGTTTTTGTTTAAAAATAAAAAACTTTTTAAAAAATAAAAACAAAAACAACATTTTAACTTGCATTTTTAAATGATGGATTAGAATTCACATGCTTAACTGAGAGAAATATCAATGTAATTTTCAACACTTATTGTGACTGCAGACTCTTGTCTTCAAATATGGATCATCATCACGCAGATCTAAACCAGAGCTGGGAAAGAGCTTCTGAGCAGCTATTAAACCAATATGTCTTCTGCTACTAACTTTTATTCTTGAATGTCTTCTTTTCACTCCTCTCTCTCCATTCACCAATTTTTTTTTTTATCTTCAAAGATGATGGAAAGAATACGAAGGGAATGAGAGGAAGTGCTAGGAGGTAAAAGATTTCTTTTTGAAGCAGCGTTCTTCAGCTCAGATGCTTTTCTATATCAACTTCTTTTGCAAGCTGCTTTTAAGACATTCACTCAAACTGGGAAGTGTACATCTGTAATTACGTTCAATTACGAACAACGCTCAAGTGCTAATACTTTCATCAACAATTTATGGACAAAAGAGGTCCCATTAAAATCAAGTGCCAAAATCTATTATAAAGATAATTCTTATCCTGCTTTAATAAAGGAAATCAGGACTGATACAGGCAGTTCTTGACTTCAGACTGGTCACTTAGCAACCAAATGAAATTATCATGAACTCTACTAAAGCTACTTATGACCAGTTTTGAAGTTATAGGTGTGGTGGAGTGGGCAGTAAGCCCAAAGTCTTAGGGGAGCCCAATGAATGAGAAGCATGGCATGAGGTACTTCCGGGAGCCCCAGGCTTCCCAAGCCCTCCTGTAATCTCTGAGGTCTATGCTCAACCTCTCAGGACTTCTTATACCCCTGAGGCACCCTACGCTCTGCTCAACATCTTATCAGGGAGAGCAAGTGGGAATTGTTGTGTTGATCGTGTGAATGCCTCCCTTAATGATCGTCGTGATTTGTAACTGTATGGGTGAGCTTTGTCATGGTCATAACTTGAGGACTACCTGTATTGGGACTGCACATTCCCAAATTATGCTCTCAAGAAATACATTTGATTAATAAATAAAACCAAACCTTCATTAACCAAAGCCTGGGAAAAATAGCAATTGGTACCTTTTCCTGCACGATTTAATTGCAATCAAACTGAAAACAGAGATTGATAAGAAAGCCACTCCGACACCAGTTCCCAACAGAATCCCAGTATCGTAATCATCATTGGCTGAGAGAGAGAAAGGAGGGGTGGGAGAGAGGGAAAGATGAATATACAAATTTTATATCACGTTCATGCATTCTGAATGAATTCAGAATAACCCAAGCAGGAAAGTGCAACTCCTGGATTTTTTTAAACTGGATAAGTGTTATCATCTGCTGGAGAAGAGGGCAATTGCCAGATTCTCCTTGCTCTGATAAATAAGACCTTTTGTTTTAAAACAGTTTTACTACTGTTTCTGGCAGATAAGAAACAGAAGACTAGGAAGAATACTGCAAGTAAAGTTTGCATGTTTGCATGTTTCATTTTCTTTGTCAGCTTTTTAAACAGTAAACCATTCAACGCAACACTGCTTGCATTTCTAATTAAAAGCCAAAGATTTCAGCTGAACATTTTCTCAGTTAAACAAAGAATAAAACTCAGTAAGTTATACCGAGATTTATACACAGAACAGAAAGCATAATGAGATGTGGCTTCAAATCTGCTACAGCCCATGGTAGATCAGTTGATAAAGTTAGTGGATTTCTTTCTAGCATGCTGAATTCTGGTTGTTGTTTTTTTTTTCCCCTGTAATGGTAACATTTTTTGACCAAGAACTCAGCAGAGCTATCAAATGATCAGCAGCCGGTTTAAATAGCCTTTTTTGTGGGAATTTGTCATTTCTGGTAATGCCCTAAGAATAGATTCATTCAAATGATTACATCCCATTTATTTCTATGGTTCTATGTCAGTTGAAACAATATTATTCAAACATTAGACATTATGGAGAACAGTGAACTCCCAAGCAGCTCTGTGTAGAATTGTAATTATGAGGACTTATTAAAATTAAACCATGCTTATTTCCTTGATTGTTTTGGTTGTCTTTTATGAAATGTTGCAATAATATTTTATGATCCAGAGCACTGTTATGAATGTGATCTCTACATGGAGGGGATCTAAAGACAACCGCTTGGAACAAACCAAGTGAAATCAATGAAACTTCAGTTGACCATACAAAAGAATTCCCAAAAGTTATTGAGGAATAATTGAGTTATTTTACTGCAAAATTCTTGAAGAATCTCTCTTAGAAATGAAGAGAAACATGTTTGGGTTGCAATGAAAGCAACCCTGCTGTAGAGCTATGAAGACTAAGGATTCTATTGTGGTACAAACTTTCACGAATCAGAGTCTTTTCTCGTCTTTGTTATTTAACCACGTTTTTATTTGGCTTCCTGTTCTGTCTGTATTTAAATCTATTTTTTAAAAGTCTTAATACTTCTTATGCTTTTAATTTTTTAAAAAGTGTTCTTTGTTTAAGTTATATTTATGCTCCCACCTTTTTTTAATTTTAATTTTAATGTTTTTGAAATTAAGTTGTCTTGTTCCCTTTCATGAGTTTCTTGACTTTGGTCACTAATGGGTTTCCAAGGATAGTGATAGTAATTTATTAAATTATATTCAGTGGTAGAAGTTCTTTCTTTTTATAATTTCCTTCATCCAAGGATGTGAACATGTCCTACTCAAAATCATAGGGAATTTGACTGAATACCTTTGGGAATTTTACAGGTGCTATAAGAACATTATTATTTTGCATTTTTGACTTTAACGAAGTTTACATTTCCCCTGAACCTATCAGAAATGGAAATCAAAACCACGGACTCCTCTGGATGTCTGGCTTGCCTTGGAGGAATGATGTTCCACAAACCATTTAAAGACATGAACACATTATGTCATCCTCAAGCCAGTGGTGGGATTCAAATAATTTAACAACTGGTTCACCCAGGGTCAGTTTGGCTGTCGTGGGAGGCATAGCCCATCCCCATCCTTCAACTCCGCCACACATGTGGGACGAACTTCCCGTGACAACCACAATGACCCTGGGTGAACAGGTTGTTAAATTACCCCCCCTCCTGCACACTATCAAAGTGGATCCTGTGCGCTGCAATGGAGAAATGGGAAACGGAGCAGCTTGCACAAGGGAAAGGAGAAGGAGCTGGGAGAAAAAAGAGGGAAAGCAGCCTTCTCCTTACCTCATGCCAGCAGCTCCATTGCCCATTTCTCCATTGAAGTGTAGTGCCCAGGATCCATTTTGATTGTGGAGGGGTAATTTAACAACCAGTTTGCCTGAACTGGTGCGAACCGGCTGAATTCCACCACTGCTTCAATACATCCTCAACCACGAGAAAGACAGCCTCCACACATCTTTCCTTGCATCAGTTTGAAAGTGCTCTTGAAAGTAACTTTTCCACAGCTCCGATTCCTTCCCCATTCCTAAAACTCGTTGGCACCATTCTTACCATACTTTTTAGGTAGATAAAACCTAGAATCTAGCAAGTTCATCTTCTGCATCTTGGCATCTGTTTTCCCTATTGATGGATTGACCTATGTCCTATCCCTGCTTCGCATCTCCCAGTCAGCATTTATTTAGAACATTTTGTCATGCTTGCTTGGATGCACTCATTTTCCATACATGAATTTAGTAAATGATGACAATTTAACAGTGGGGGTGCCCGTGTGTGTGTGTGTGTGTGTGTGTATGAATGAAGTCTAGATGGTTCCAAGTTGTGAGTAATCATAGGTTACATCTTTAAGTCTTTAATGTCTGAAAGCAATCTGAAGTTTTATTTTCTTGGAATCATGTCAGTGCATGCTATAAACATTTCCTGCCACTTTGAAATGTCATAATGTTGCATAAGCCGCACATTTCTGATCAGACAGAAAATCTCACAAAACACCCCCCCTCACCCCCCATTATTAGAATTCTTTCCTACCCCTGATGACGGCAAGACTCCTTTCTTGGGAAATGTCGAGTTCTTTCTTTTCTTTCATCAATGCTACCCAGAAAAGAGAAAAAAATATAAGAAAATGAGAATGAATGAATTCCGCTGTAATGTGAGAACAAGAATGATTCATTTAAAGTGCCTTGCAAATATAGAATATAATTTCTTTTTTAATAGAATAAAATATATTATATTGATTTTGCATGCAAATCATCTACTCAGTTACTAAATTAAATCTCTCCCTTGCAGGACCTACAGCACTACTATTAGATCCAGACAGCGGTCACACTTCCTACTGATCATGTTTTTGGGGAAAGCCTAGAGAACTTTAGAAGTAGCATTAATGCTGGGTTATTCCATAAACCTTGTCATCGTGTGGTTCAGTAACTTTCAATTGACTTTCAATTGTAATTCAGCCCACAATTTTGAATAGTGGCAGGTGAATGCCAGTTTCTGGCAAAACATCAAAATCGCAATCACATGATTCCAAACAGCCATAAATACAGGCTGGTTGCCAAGCACCCAAAATGTGGTTACATAACCATGGAGAGGCAGATGTTGGAACTTCAAATCCAATTTGTAAGTCTCATTTTCAGGCTCTGTTGTAACTAAATGACCAAGGGGTGGGTTCTAAATTTTTTTACTACCGGTTCTGTGGGCGTGGCTTCTTTTGTGGGCATGGTTTAGTGGGGAGGTAATGTGACTGGATGGGCGTGATCAACTTTTTTTTTTTAGTTTTAAAAGCATTTTTTCTACAACCTTAAGAGGTTGCAAGAAAAAAATGCTTTACAAATTTTTACTACCGGTTCTTGTAAACTGGTGTGAACCAGGAGCAGTCCACCACTGAAGTGACTGCTTGTAAGGTCACTTAAGGACTACTTGTATAACAACAATAATAATCATTACTCTATCCAGAAAAGAGAGTATTTTTTTGCCTGTTTCATTTCTTCTACCAAGCAACAAAAAGAAATTTTAAATGCTGCTTATAAAGAACATAATCAATTCTCTCTGTTTTCACATGAATGGACTAAAATGTCATCCTGAATTTGAAATGAAATTTTGTTCAAAGCTGTGTTAGGATGAAAATTAAATTGCCAGAGTTTTAAAAGGGAAATTCTGTTACCAAGTTTTAAATGTTACAGAAAATCTTACCAAGAACACATGAACAAACAATATCAAAAACACATTTCTGCAAGATTTTATCTGTGTAGAATATTCACCATCCTTGATTGGTCTTATAGGACCTATTGAGATACAATATTTTCACTTTGGGAAAAAAAGTCTGCTACAACATCAGTTTTTCGCTTGCTACAATTTAAGAAGTCAAATGTAAGACCATAATGTAAGAATCTAGCATGATAGAGAATAGAATAATTCCTTCTTTTTATTTTATTGAAGTTTTACAATATTCCTTCTTTAAGGGCCCATCAATTGCTTTTGTACAATGAAAGTTCAGCCTTCATTAAAAAAGTATCTAGCACTTATCTTCACGTAACACACATATAATCGCAATGACTTTCAATGAAAATATTTGGTTCTATTGTAGTTGTTAAGTGAGGACTATCTGTAGGTGACACATTTGATTATTGAGGATATTTGAAGATCTTTTTCATTCTTTCATTACAACATGAAGTGTCTCTTCCTTGAGCAGTCCTTTTCTTGGGCTCCTTTTTCTCCAATAATAGTAATGAAACCCCATCAGAAAAACACTAGTGGTTCAAGGCAAAAATCTTTTCTTCATATTTTGCTGTAAATTGTGTTAATGAATACAGAGCCTCACTTTAATTCTTCCCAATGTTTCTTTTTTTTCCTTTGAACCCTCAGAACTTTAGATTCCCAATTTAGTCAATTGGGAATCTCCAGAAAATGGCACACTGAGCGGTGTTGTGATTTTTTTTCTCCTACTGACAAACAGCTGACTTTACTGCCAAAGCCGGCTCTTTGGCAGCACAATCCCTGGATTTTGAATGTGAATAATTTGGAATAACCCACAATGACCCATGGATGATGTGTTCGTGCCTGGAAAGAGAACTCAATGGATCATGATTCTCAGTAAGCGTAGCTTGAGGATCTGATTTCCATCTTTTCAAGTCATCATTTCTTTTTTAAGGCATGTCTCTACTTTAACATCATTTTGAAGTTTTCTTTTGTTTTGATCTACATTTTTAATGTTAAACATCTGGCTGAATGCTGATTTATCTTACAACCCCTTGTGAGCTTACAAAAGTGAAATTTTCATTTTGGAGTTAAAAAACAAGTTCTCTTTTGCCACATGGCAGTAGACGGCATGAGGACTTTCCTTTAGGTAGTGAAAGGTTTTTTTAATTTTATTTTTTTTTAATTATTTTTTTTAAATTAGATTTATATGCCGCCCTTCTCCGGAGACTCAGGGCGGCTTACAATGCGTTAAGCAATAGCCTTCATACTTTTGTATATTTTTATACAAAGTCAGTTTATTTCCACCACAAACTGGGTCCTCAATTTACCTACCTTAGAAAGGATGGAAGGCTGAGTCAACCTTGAGCCTTGAACTTGCAATAATTGCAGACAGCTGAATGTTAATAACAGGCTATGTAGCCTGTTGAGCTATCTGAGGCTCTGTGATTGAATTTGAAGTACATCGGATTTGAAGTACATCGGATTTCTACTCCAAGAATTTGGTATTTCACTTGTTCTTAAAAGAACTTTGTTGTTTTACTCTATTTTTGTATATACTGTATCTCTGGTCTTTTTTTTTTTTTTCCTTTTTAAAGAGATAGGAGTTTCCCCCTTTATTTTCTATTTGTAGAAATCTCAATTTCTTCTGTTCTTACTTTGTGATGGAACATTTCGTTCTTTGTCCTTGAGAAGAAATTGCTTATATTTTGCTCTGAAAGTTTGCCCATTAAGAGGGATTGGGACTATATTAAAGTTAAAGTAATAATACATAAAAGATCCTGAACATTATATACTTTTTACAATGCTCCCAAAAAGAGATATAAAAGAGAGGCAGAAGCCAGATGATTTTAATGTTAAAGACTTTCTTTGGGAAAAAAAAGTTTTTATAAGCTCTAGATGAAAATCTAAGCAAAAGATTTGATGAATTAGCAAGTTTTAAATCAATCTAAAGATGAAACCCAGATACAGGTGATAGCAGTTAAATCAGATTTGCAATTGTTAAATTGTTTGAGAATTGGAAACTTCATAGGGGAAGCTGAATAGGCCATCCATTTAAAAGATTTAATCAGTGGATTGGTGATGGACTGGATCTTCTTAGGAAAGATGAAGGAGATTGAAGAATAGACTTATTATATATAGCCAGAAGACAACTCTTGGGGGATGCTATGATTCGGTTCATGGGAAAATTTACTGAACAACAAGGACTGCAGAAATACTCTCAACTCAGACTTATGGTTTTGGGGAGTGAGATGTAACTATCTGGAAGATCCCAGTTATAATTTCAAGGAAAAGTTTATTGTCAAGAATCAATCAAGGATATTTGATCCTGGATGGCTCAGAGATAATAATTGCAGTGAATTTATGGTAGTCTAAAAGTTTGTGGACTTTCTGCAAGTTAAATACAATAACAGATGATTAATAGAAGGCTTTGAAGTTTAGCTTATTGTTGGGATTACCATCAACTGCTTTCTTTTACAGTAGATAGATGGTAGGGCAATTTGGATGAGTGATAGATTTTCATGTTTGTAATATTTTTAATGCCATATAGTAATTGAGCAAATAAAGATATAGAAGTTTATAAATTGTGGTCCTGTTTTGCGGGGGGGGGGGGGGAGAGGAACTATTATTGTTGAAACATATTTATCAGTATTCAACCAGGGAGGACCATCTATGTGCATCTTTGTTACTTTGTCTTTATGCACATTTTTTTCTAGTGTTTTTCTTGTATTGTTTTGTTTTTTCTTTTTTGGGGTTTGTATTTTAACTTTGGAAATAAAATAATTTTTTTATTAAAAAAAGAATTCTATTGTCATCCCAATATAGTATAGAGATATTGCAAACAAAAGTCACACAATGTCCTTTTTACTGAGTTCTGAATCATAATACTTTTTTTCCAGTTTTTTAAACAGTGTTTTCAGTATCAGTATGATTTTTCTGTGGGCAGAGCTAGAGAACAAATTTTCACTCAATCTTCAGAATCTTCGACAAGCACCAAAATACTGTAAATGTATGATTTTATCAGAACTGCCAACTTTATTTATAAGAATCAGTTTCTTTTCATTACCAGAGCTAAGATATGAATGGCTTCTGAATGGCTGCTTTTAACTTTTTATTATTGCAGCGGCTAAGGTGATTGGATTTTGTACATCCTTATGTATTTTTTCTTCTTTATTTCTATTTCATTCCTTTTTTCTTCTTCCTCTCTATTTCATTGTCTGAAAACAGGATGTCTACAGATAGTCCTCAATTTATGACTACAATTGAGCCCAACATTTCTGTTGTTAAGTGAGACATTTGTTAAGTGAGTTTTGCCCCATTTTATGACCTTTCTTGCCACCATTGTTAAGCGAATCATTGTAGTTGATAAGTGAGTAACATGGTTGTTAAGTGAATCTGGCTTCCTCATTTATTTTGCTTGTCAGTAGGTTGTAAAAGGTGATCACATGACCTTGGGACACAGTAATGGTCATAAGTATGAACTGGCTGCCAAGCATCTGAATTTTGATCACATTATCCAAAGAATGCTGCAACAGTTGTAATGTGAAAAATGGTCATAAGTCACTTTTTTCAGTGCCGTTGTAACTTTGAATGGTCACTGAATGAACTGTTGTAAACCGAGGATTATCTGTACTTGCCACCTTCTCAGAAAAGGACAAGAAACTGAAAGATCAGGTCTGCATCCACTAATCTGTATTTCATTAGGTTGCATGATTGGATGATACGTTCAGTGGCGCGCAGGGATTTTTAACTCTTTTGCCTTTCTTGACAATACCTATATATCTCTTCATGAATAGGGATCCAGCATGGAATATTGAGAAGTTGAAAACAAATGTTTCACACACACACACACACATAAACACCACCCCCACCCCCACTTTCTGGATGACAGTAAAAAAAAAAAAATGGACCTGAATTTAGTTTCATGTGCTTTCATGATTGAACATTAAGATTTTGAATGCAAAATACTTAGAATAACAGAGTTGGAAGGGACCTTGGAGGTCTTCTAGTCCAACCCCCTGCCCAGGCAGGAAACCCTACACCACTTCAGGCAAATGGTTATCCAATCTCTTCTTAAAAATTTCCAGTGTTGGGGCATTCACAACTTCGGCAGGCAAGTTGTTCCACTTATTAATTGTTCTAACTGTCAGGAAATTTCTCCTTAGTTCTAAGTTGCTTCTCTCCTTGATTAGTTTCCACCCATTGCTTCTTATCCTACCTTCAGGTGCTTTGGAGAATAGCTTGACTCCCTCTTCTTTGTGGCAATCCCTGAGATATTGGAACACTGTTATCATGTCTCCCCTAGTCCTTCTCTTCATCAAACTAGACATACGGTTCCTGCAACCGTTCTTCATATGTTTTAGCCCCCAGTCCCGTAATCATCTTTGTTGCTCTTCTCTGCACTCTTTCTAGAGTCTCAACATCTTTTTTACATCGTGGCGACCAAAACTGAAGGGTTTTACTTTTTGGGGTAAGACCCTGTTCTAGATAAGTCTTAGAAATAAAATACTACTTTGGATGAGTGTCATTCTTTGTTCCATCTGTAGAGAACCAGTTTGGCATAGCTATTTATGGCAAACTAGAAACTGGGTGACTGTGAGTTCTAGTGTTCCCTTAGGCACTAAGCCGAGTGGATGACTTTGGGATAGTCACTCAATCTCATCCTTAGGGCAGAGTCAATGTCAAACCACTTCCAAATATTTTGCTAAGAAAACTGCAGGGACTTGTCTAGGCAGTCATCTAGAGACAAGATTGATTCAAAGGAACTCATATGCATACACAATCTGTAGAGTACACACCCAGATGAAAGAAACCTATGGTTTGGACGAAATGTAACTAGAAAGTTTCTATATCAGCAACTATCATTAATCTTTTACAATCTGTCTGCTTGAGTTCTACTTACCCTGGATGGAGCTGGCTTGACTGATGCCTTTCTGATACACAGCGTATACTGAAATGGTGGAGTTTTCCGCCATTCTGATGCCTTCTGTGAAGGTGAAGTTTAAAACACCACATCATTTTTATGGAATTTTGGTTCTAATATATTCTCTTAAAAGGAATCGTCATCATCAACAGAACTTTTTTCTAAGAAGGAAACCATGATTTAACTGTTTTACATGAGCAATAATAGCAATAAGAATTAACAACAGGAACATCCATTCTGGAAATGCTTTTAATGAGTACATTTACTTCCCATCCAAATGGGGTCTAAATTGGTCTTTTTCACTATGTTCTCACAATAGCTGTATTCATCCATGGGTAGCTGTAAAAAACAAGAAGCAGGCAAATTCATGGAGGATAAGTTAATTGACGATAATACTTATGACAGCCATCTGTTAACTCCAGATGTCCATGAACGCCAGTTGCTGAGAGTCTTGAATGGAAAGACTCAATTGTACGCATCCTCCATTTGATTACTCGGTGTGAGAAATGAATGACGACTTTCAGTCTCAGCCAGCATAATTCCTGTGATGTTCTTATGATTTTAGTAGCATTTTTTTAAAATCAATATTTTATTAGATCGGGGTTTGCTTGGATAAAGCAGATCACACCTTTGAAAAACCATTCTAGATAGCTGAGGATTAAGAATATCTATATATTTACTAGAGATAATCTTGTGTTATTAGATATTGTACAAGTAGCCCTCGGCTTACGACCACAATTGAGCCCAGAATTTCTGTTGCTAACAGAACAGGCATTTGTTCAGTGGATTTTGCCTCATTTTATGACCCTTCTTGCCACAGTCTAAGTTAATCACTGCAGTCGTTAAGTTAGTAAGTGAATCTGGTTTCCCCATTGACTTTGTCAGAAGGTCACACAAAGAAGATACATTAGGGAGACTATCATTGTCATAATTATGAGTCAGTGGCCAAGGTTCTGATCACGTGACCATCAGGATGTTGCAATGGTCGTAAGTGTGAAAATTTGTCATAAGTCATTTTTTTCAGTGCCATTGTAACTTCGAACAATCACTAAATGAACTGTTGTAAATTGAGGACTACCTGTACTTACTAATATATGTATCTACCTTTCATATTTATTGTGAAGACACCAAAAGAATTGACTTGTAGCTTACCTTCAATAGAAGTTGATGTATTTTGAAAAGGGACTTTCTTCCATGCAACAATGCTATGATGAAAATGACTGAAGTTTGCAGAAATCCATTCCACTATGTACCATAAAAGTGTTTTTCCAATAGATTTAGGAGGTTCCCATTTAACAGAAATTCCTTTCTGTTTATCATTGAATATTTTGATATTAATAGGGGATGGGAAAGCTATGGGGAAAAACAGACGGGGTTATATATCAGCACGTCATTTTTGTTACTGCATATTTCCATAAGTATATATTGACATCATTCAAAAGGATTGCACTAACACAGTTAAAAATGATCTTGAAATTAGTGAACAATTTATAGATTCACCTCTGTAATGTGATGACCTCCATATATAATGATTTCCATCTCAGACTTTATGGAATCCCCCCCCCCCCCGATTTTAGTAGCTACTATGATATTTCTTTGTACATGCTGAGATATCAGTTGTGAGCAAGATAAATGAAAAGTGTGTCAGGCCTAGCCCCAAAATGACATAACAACATTAAAACAAAGTTCAGAACTTTATTTGCATATACCACAGAATCTTGCCAGATTAAACCTATATTACCCTAACCTAATAGATGTAGCATTAGCAATAGCATTTAGACTTATATACCGCTTCACAGTGCTTTTACAGCCCTCTCTAAGCAGTTTACAGAGGCAGCATATTGCCCCCAACAATCTGGATCCTCGTTTTACTGACCTCGGAAGGATGGAAGGCTGAGTCAACTTTGAGCCTCGTGAGATTTGAACTGCCAAATTACAAGCAGCCGGCAGTCAGCAGAAGTAGCCTGCAGTACTGCACTCTAACCACTGTGCCACCGCAGCCTGGAAAATTGTAGGGAATGGCTATCCTTAATCTCTTCCTCTTCCCACCTTCCCCACCTCTTTGCTGTCTCTTATCTCGCCTCTCTCTTTGGAATCTGCTCCCTCTTTCCTGGGAATTTGCAGGATTACTACAATCCATCACAACAGTTCTACTTCATAGGCACATCCCATCACACAATGCCTCTTTAAAGGCAAAGGCCAATAAAACACTCACACACAATGCCTTAAGCCAAAAATTAAAACTCTGCATACTGTAGCATTTTCTGAAAGAAAATAAGACATGGGTATATTATATATCAGTGGTGGGTTTCAAAATTTTTTACTACCGGTTCTGTGGGTGTCGCTTGGTGGGTATGGCATGGCTTGGTGGGCGTGGCTTGGTGGGCCTGGCAGAGGAAGGATACTGTAAAATCTCCATTCCCTCCCCACTCCAGGGGAAGGGTACTGTAAAATCTCCATTCCCACCCTACTCCAGGGGAAGGATACTGCAAAATCCCCATTTCCTCCCGATCAGCTGGGACTCGGGAGGCAGAGAATAAATGGGGGCAGGGCCAGTCAGAGCTGGTATTTACCGGTTCTCTGAACTGCTCAAAATTTCCGCTACCGGTTCTCCAGAACTGGTCAGAACCTGCTGAGACCCACCTTTGCTATACATGTATGGTATGCAACACTATAATCAACAAACCACGGCTAAAAGAAATTGTGATTCAGCTTGATGGACGGCTCATTCTCTATTGTAATGCACATAGGTTTTGTGAAACTCCTTCCCATGGTGTTATTCCCTGGTGTAACATTTCTCTGTGCATTCTTCCTAAAACTGTAAAGAGTGGCTTCATGTGTTCCAATGCAAATCATCCATTGGGATAGAATTTTATAAGATTTCTGTATTTTCAGAAGCTGCGGGAGTTGAATAGTTAGGTCGGAAGGGTACATTCTGTTAGAAAAGTTTATGTTCCTAACGTCTATAAACTGAATTAATGAGGCAAACAGATAGAATTTTGTACAGTATCCAGAGGTGAATAAAAAAAAAAATTCTGTTAGGAGCACTCTAACAAAGAACTGTTTTTTGAAATATTTCTAAGAATGGTATATTTAGATTGAACCTGTAGAGGGCATTGTAGGAAAACTAGTCGACAAACAAGACAGACACGTGCTGAGCGCGGAAATGATAAAAATACCAGTCTGACTACTATAGGCTGCACTGTAAAGGCATGTTTCTAAGGCAGTATCATGAGTATTAACTCATTTGTGACCTGGAATTTAGCGGACACGTTTTTATATAGATAATGTTTTAATAATCACAATGGTAGGAAACTAATCTTTTAAATATATTTTTAGATCCCAGTTTCCTGCTATAATATTTGTGCCTGCATTGGAATTGTATATTTTTCAATTGGGTGTTTCTGAAATTTGGGTATATATAAATATACATACTTGTATATTGCCGATATAGTCATAGTGGAAGGATACAATCTGTCCGAATTAACTTAATAGCTTCAATCTGCAGATGGCAAAATTCATAATGTATAATTATTTACAAGCAGCCATCGTCATGTACAAGGGCACTGAAAAAAAGTGACTTACACTTATGACCGTCGCAGCATCCTCCTGGTCATGTGATCAAAATGTGGGCACTTGGCCGCAGGCATGTATTTATGACTGTGGCAGTGTCCCAGGGTCATGTGGTCACCATTTGTGGCCTTCCCAGTCAGCTTCTGACAAGCAAGGTTCAATGGGGGAAACCTGATTTGCTTAATGGCCATATTGACTTAACGGCAGTGATCTGTTTAACAACTGTGGCAAAAAAAAAAAAAAGATTGCAAAATTGTGTGCAATTCATTTGACAACTGCCTTACTAAGCAATGGAAAATCTGGTTCCACTTATGATGGTTAAGTCAAGGATTACCTGTAATATATTAAATAGTAATATACTACAATAGGGGCATAAGTAAGTATGGGAATAATGTTAGGGAGTCCCCAGTAGGATATTTTATTCCATTCCATTTAATATCTTTTTAAAAAAAGTATTATGGCCACCCATTCCAAAGGACACTGAGTGTCTTGTTTATCTAACCAGAGGTGAGTTTCAGCAGGTTCTGACCAGTTCTGGAGAACCGGTAGTAAAAATTCTGACTGGCCCCGCCTCCATCTATTCTCTGCCTCCCAAGTCCCAGCTGATTGGGAGGAAATGGGGATTTTGCAGTAACCTTCCCCTGGAGTGTGGAGGGAATGGAGATTTTACAGTATCATTTCCCTGGAGTGGGGTGGGAATGGAGAATTTACAGTATCCTTCCCCTGGAGTGGGGTGGGAATGGAGATTTTACAGTATCCTTCCCCTGGAGCGGGGTGGGAATGGAGATTTTACAGTATCCTTCCCCTGGAGTGGGGAGGGAATGGAGATTTTACAGTATCCTTCCCCTGGAGAGGGGTGGGAATGGAGATTTTACAGTATCCTTCCCCTGGAGTGGGGAGGGAATGGAGAATTTACAGTATCCTTGCCCTGGAGTGGGGTGGGAATGGAGATTTTACAATATCCTTCCCCTGGAGTGGGGTGGGAATGCGGATTTTACAGTATCCTTCTCCTGGAGTGGGGTGGGAATGGAGATTTTACAGTATCCTTCCCCTGGAGAGGGGTGGGAATGGAGATTTTTCAGTATCCTTCCCCTGGAGTGGGGTGAGAATGGAGATTTTACAGTATCCTTCCCCTAGAGAGGGGTGGGAATGGAGATTTTACAGTATCCTTCCCCTGGAGTGGGGTGGGAATGGAGATTTTACTTGCCACACCCACCAAGCCACACCCACAGAACTAGTAAACAGTTTTGAAACCCACCACTGAATCTAACATAATATTTCTGAAAAAATTTGCCTGCTTTGTGATATCTTACCTTGGTAATTGTGAGGCGGTTGTTTCACTATAATATTTGCTGGTTTGGAACTTCCTTTGGAATTGTGTGCTGTCACATAAATAATGGTCACTGCTGGGGGCACTATCACTTTGCAATGTATTTCTGTTGTTTTACATAAATCCACCTTCTCTCCTTGTTTTTCATAAAATATTCTATAATTCAGAATTTTTCCTCTGCTTTCCTTTGGAGACAGCGGCTAGAGAAATGCAGAACTGCCTTTAGAGAACAGCAAAAACTAATATTTCATTATTTGTACATATAATGTTCCACAAGTTGCAGAAATGTGAAATCCAAAGGAAAAAGTGACTGAACTAACAGTTTGCTCAGGAGGGCTAAATTACACCTGACATGCCATCCACCCCAGGTAACAGTAGCATTTGAAAGGATTCATGAAGAATTAATCAGAATCAAACAAAAAAGTAGGGAGCCATTTAAATATTTTCCTGTCTGCCATTTCACCTCTTCAAATTGTATCTTCAAGCAATGGATTGTCCAGTTTCACAAACAAGGTCTCACAGTCTATCATATCCAATGCAGCACCCCTAAAAACTTCCAAAGATTCCTGAATGTCAACAACCACACTTCCTCCTCTTCCCCAGAGTTATATCTGATGACACATTCAAAACCCAGAAGGGCAGATTTCTAAATAGGGAATCCCTCTCCTTTGTATCCAATCAAGTTTCAATAATACAGAATAGATAGGTGTTTTCTTTAAGAACAGCCAACACCTGTCTTCTGCTGCATTGCTTCATGCCACTTTCCTGATACGATATCTTTGCTTGCCTTCTCCTTCAGCACCACATCCAGTTCCTCCAATTGGAGTGCTTCCATCTCCAAGTGAAAGGGTTACATCATCACACCCTCACACATACTAGTGCAATATAGGATGTCATAAACACACCCACACATTATGCCTAGCACTCAGTATCTGCTATGTGGGACATCTGTCCCAGTGGTGGGTTCCTCCTGGTTTGGCTGAGCCGGTAGTGGTGACGATACGACATCACTGAACCAGTTCTGCCCCCTCCTTGCATTATTCTTACCTTTTATTTGGCCCTACCCCCAATCTATTGCTGCCTCCTGAGTCCCAGCTATCGGCTAGAGAGAAAAAAACTGTTTAAACTCTTGCTGCGGGGCTTCAAAGGGCCGCCCTACAACTGATCAGTGGTAAAAGAAAACAAATGAGTAGACCGGTGCCTGAAAAAATAAATAGGTAGACCAGTGCCTGCAAAAATAAATGGGCAGACCAGTGCCTCCAAAAACAAAATAAGTAGACCGGTACAGATCTGCAAGCAGTCAAAAGCCTGATAGACCAGTACCTCTGCTAAAGCTTAAAGAATTGTCACATGATCATCAAGCCATGCCCACAAAATAAGCCATACCCACAGAACCGGTAGTAAAAGAATTTAGAACCCACCCCTGATCTGCCCATATGACACTAGATATCCAACTCTACCCCATTCATTATCTCCCAACCACCCTTCTCTTAGGTGATGAACTAGGAGAAAACCAGCTATACCCTCATCTGGCCCACTGGCCCAGATATGTTTTCCACTGTTTTTTTCACAGAAGCAGGAGAAGAAATTACAGCCTCGCCGAGTGCCCCTTCCCACAGCCAGTTTAGATTATTAATCCAGCCCTAAGAACACCGCTTAGGAGGGGCCAAAAGCCCTACTAAGCAAGTATATACAATAATATGAAGGCTATTGCTTAACGCATTGTAAGCCGCCCTGAGTCTCCGGAGAAGGGCAGCATATAAATCAAACCAATAAAATAAATAAAATAAAATAAACCACTGAGGTAAACAGATCAGGTCTGCTTCAAAGTGCAACCCGTAAAGCAGTCTTCACCCCTTTTTAATCTGCATTGCATGGCCAACAAACATTTAAAAGATTTGACTGTGTGGTCAAATCTGCCCTTTTGACTTTTTTGACCTACACTCCCATGGTGGCACCTGGTTTTTATTTGATAATGATAATCTCTATTTTATTTTTTTTAAATGGTGTTTATTATCACCTTGATCAAGACAGTCACTTCTTGGGTACTATTGGGATAAACTGGCCCGAATTGCCTCCATACATCAAGTACCGCAGCTGGTTCTGTATTTAAAAAGAGGAGAGAAACATATGACAAATATATATAAAATGACTTCTATTATAGCATTGCTCTTACACTGGGGAATAATTATAATAATGGAGCAACTGAACTATTTTTAAAAATAGATTTTAAAAGATAATAAGGAAGCATGGAAAACAAGACTGTTGATTTTGGAAAGATAGTGTATAAATAAAAAAGCATATATTTTATGACAGATACAAATGTAAACATAATTATAAATACACAAAAAAGATAAAAATAAAAGAAAACATTAGGACAGGGACGGTAAGCATGCTGGTGCGCTTATGCACGCCCCTTGCAGACCTCTTAGGAATGGGGTGATGTATACAGTAGACAGTCTAAGGTTAAAGTTTTGGGGATTTGGGGAAGAAACCACAGAGTCAGGTAGTGCATTCAAATCGTTGACCACTCTGTTGCTGAGGTCGTATTTTCTGCAGTCTAGTTTGGATTGGTTTACCATGAGTTTGTATCTATTGTGTGTTCTTGTATTGTTTTGGTTGAAGCTGAAGTATTCATTGGCTGGTAGGACATTGTAGCAGATGATTTTATGTACTATGCTTAGGTCAGACAGAAGACGGCGAAGTTCTAAATTGTCTAAGCCCAAAATTTTGAGTGTGGTGGCATAAGATATTTTGTTGCGAGCAGGGGAGTGGAGGATTCTTCTTGTGAAATATCTCTGGACTCATTCAATTGTATTAATGTCCGATATGCAGGGCGGGTTTCAGACAGATGAGCTGTATTCGAGAACTGGTCTGGTAAAAGTTTTGTATGCCCTAGTTTGCAGTTCAATACTACCAGAGAAGAAACTAAGCAAAAATAGGTTAACAACTCTTAATGCTTTTCTAGCAATGCTGTTACAGTGAACTCTGGTACTTAGATCATTTGAGATGAGTACTCCAAGGTCTTTGACAGAGTGAGGGTCGTCTGTTAGGTCGCATCCATTGCTGAATCACATCTTGCAATATCACTCACTGTATTTTTTGAATTCCCTTGGAGTTGTAATTCAATTACATATGGAGAGTGACAGCTTCTCTGCCAGCTTGCTGGAGAGGAAAACTACGTATAATTGAGTTTCTACCTACCCATAAGTAAGACAGTACTTATTACTAATACCCAGTAATTACTGGGTAATTACTCAGGGACAGGGACACGGTGGCTCAGTGGCTAAGACACTGAGCTTGTCAATCGAAAGGTCAGCAGTTCAGCAGTTCAAATCCCTAGTGCCGTGTAATGGGCTGAGCTCCTGTTACTTGTCCCAGCTTCTACCAACCTAGCAGTCTGTAAGCACGTAAAATAGAGATCACTTTTGGTGGGAAAGTAACAGTGTTCCGTGTGCCTTTGGCGTTTAGTCATGACGACCACATGACCACAGAGATGTCTTTGGGCAGTGCTGGCTCTTCGGCTTTGAAACCCCCTAGAGTCGGGAACGACTAGCACATATGTGCGAGAGGAACCTTTACCTTAGTAATTACTAATAAATTATGTAACAGATCAGTAAGTAGCTATTAGCTGCTGCTTTATCAACCCAAGTTCACACTTTCAGTTGAAACATAAAAGGAAGGCCTTATTCACAAGACATACGGAATCACAATCTAGTCAATCACATTTAAATTTAGTACATTATGTGAACTCACTGTTATCACTTTCTGGTTCAATGTGTTATTCAGAGAAAATTGGGTCTATGGTGTAAACTAAGTTAACTTTATATAAATAAGTTGTGTGTTGGTACTGTAGTGGGAAACTTTTTCAGTATTTGAACGTATCATTTCTTCCCTCTTCCTGACAATGAGAACAGAACAACAACAGTATAACAAAAAAGTATCACAAAGCTGACTTTGCCAAATAAGGGCTCCCAATCGCTAATACATTCAGGAAATGACAGTTTTAATAGGAAATTACAACAATGGGAAAGAATTCACCTGATGAATTTCAGATCAGAATGTAGCTAGCAAGGGGAAAGGAGGCTTGCTAAAATAAATGTGCTAAAAGATTTTTGAATGGGAAAGCAAAAATATTTTTTTCTTACTTAGAACCCAGTTCTGTCAGCAGGGGTCACTAATTCTCAGATAATATGGCTTCCTGTAATGTGCTAAACTTTTCTCTGATGTTGACAAAAAAAAAGTGAAACTCTGTGTTAACCAGAGTTGTATGTTGTATTTCTTACTGAGGTTAGAAAGTTTCCCTGTTTTCCTCAGTTTGAGGATGGTTGCTCAAAGACAGGAGAAAATATTGTCCCCAACCTGTCCCCATCCCACATACAGGCAACCTCTACTCTTTCTTCCTTGTTCCATTTCAAAAATAATGTTTTACAACTTCTGCCCACTCTAGACATTTTATTTATTTATTTATTTATGTGATTTATATGCCGCCATTCTCCCCGAGGACTCAGGGCGGCTTACAAAAACAATTATGAATACAAATCACAATAAACACATTAAAATACATTAAAATCCATAAAAACATTCTAAAAACTATAGACATGTTGTATGTTTGAGCTTTCTTCCTTTCTAAGCAAATATCTCTCTTCCAGTTGGCCATTGCACAACATGGTAAGAAGACCCCATCTGTCTGGTCATTGGTTGCTATCTTCCATGGCCTTCTTATGGAAGGCTTCCTGCTCCTTCTGAAATGATACTCCCACTGTGGACCAGTCAAATTATGGACATTGGCCCTCCACTTGTTTTTAAAGGGTTTGGAGGAGGACTGGTAAAAAAGGTAGACTTTTTCTTTAACAAATTAATCTGTGAAAGCATGATCCCTCCTTTCATTTTTAACCAAATGAAATTGATGAGGGTTCTGCCAATTTCTTCTGCCTAAGCACTATAGCAAAAAGGAGGGTAGAAGTTTCCTTGCCACCACACTTACCTGTCCAGTGGCAGATAGGTGGAATGGGAAAGCGTTGAGGGGGAGATCAACAGGAAGAGTCTTATGCAAAAGAACTACTAATGGAAAGTTCATGTCCCCAAAGGCTGCCTGTGTAAAAGGAAGTGATTGATAGAGCCGTGGTGGCACAGTGCCAGCTGCCTGCAGTTCGGCAGTACAATTCTCAGCGGCTCAAGGTTGACTCAGCCTTCCATAGTTCCGAGGTTGGTCAAATGAGGATCCAGATTGTTGGGGGCAATATGCTGACTCTGTAAATTGCTTAGAGAGGGCTGTAAAGCACTATGAAGCAGGATATAAGCTGTTGCTTTCCCCAGCAAGGTTATATAAGGAATAAGGAAGATGCTGTATCTGCCATCCAGAATGAAGACCTGGCCAGCATGGATGCCAATGCTGAAAAATGGATTGACAGTAATGTCTTCAATGGGCTTCATTTCCAGCTATTTCAGTATGGGAAAAAGCAGTTTCAGGCTGCCGCAGTATCTGCATATACAGGTAGTCCTCATTTATTGAACGATTGCTTAGTGACCATTCAAAGTAACAATGTGTCCCCCAAAAGGTACTAGTGATCCAGTTATAGAGCTCTGATGGTAGCACATCCTCCTGTACAGTCACCTGCATTTGGCAACCTTTATAGTGGTTGCAGCATTCCACTGTGTCATGTGATGGCAATTTATAACTTTGTTGCCGGAAATCGGCTTTTTCAGACGATTTCTGACAAAAAACCAAACAAACCGCCCATAGGAATGCATTCACTTACTTAACGCCTATGGTCCTCGCTTAATAACTGTGACATTTGCTTAATGACCAACATTTGCTTAATGACACTTGCTTAATATTCGCTTAACAACTGCCTCAAAAAAGATTACAAAATGAGGTCAGTTAGGTGGGTTCCTCAACTTATGACCGTCATGACTTCCAATGGAAATTCCAACTCCATTATGATCATAAGCTGAGGACTACCTGTAAAAGCTGAAAGAAAAACAAAATGTTACTGAGAGATCTGCTATTACCGGAGGAGCAGCACTGGCCAATCCTGTGATTGCAAATATTTTAATGAATATTTCCAGCACACGTGGTTGGAAAACGATAGGGTCAATCTTCCCTACATGCATTTTCCACAAACATCTCAAATTCATAAAGACTATAGTGCTATGGTTATATATAACCTGATGAATATAATACAGGAAACAAGAGCAAAAAGATATAATCTAGTATTCCAGTTCCTGAGTGGCAGCTTCCTTTTGCTGTATATATTTTCTAGTCTGTCTTTTTGCTGAAAATACTCAGAAACCTGTAATTAGTTGATTTATGGCGGCTTCGATTCTTTACCCATTCTCTGTGGATTTTTTTTTTTTTTACTTGAAAAAGATGTTCAAGAAAAAGCAGTGACACTCACCTTTCTCTGGAGTAATATATACTGCAGATTCACTCCATCTGCTCCACAGGCTTTTGGGGTGAGTTAGTCTGCATCTAATTTGAAACTCATACTTTGTATTTGCATCTAAGTTGTACTCGGTGTTAAATTCATTTCTTAAATTAGCATCCCAGTCTCTCACCTAAAACAGAGAAACAGAAAAATCCAATTTTGCACTTTCTGATCTCAGCCTAAATCTTTGGTTCCTACATAGCGTGGTGTGAACCTCAAAGGCCTCCATCTATAGTAGAAAGTGATTTCTGTTTTCAAATATGAAAACAGAACATTGTAGCTGCTTTTCCTAATGGTCAACTTCTTTTTTAAATCAGTGATAATTGAATAAATTAAAAAGAAATGGAGCATTCTCAGGGCTAGTATCCTCGAAACAGGGAAGGAAATTAAAAACAACAATGTAGGTGATAATGTTAGATTCTAGATGTATATGACTTAGGTGGCAATGCAAATTATTTTAGCTGCATTTGGAAATATTCCTGTTTATTATATTTAATGGGACCTACTTTTGCCTCAAAGCCACGTTTGGATAGTAACACTCAGTAGAAACTCAGAAGTTTCTGAAGTTCAATCCCAAACTATATGTACACCATTGGATCTCTCAACATTTCTGTTAAGATAATATACCTGAATTTAATGGGAGCAATGATGCTTACTCACTCTGTTTTGGGATTATCTGAGAAAGAACATCAATTTAAACTAAAGTAGTGCTAAAGGAAAGTCTCAAAACAATCTTTCCATTACATTTACAGCTATGTATATATTTAATTTTCTAAAAATAAAATGTGAAGATAATAAATATCTCCTTCCTACTAAGTGGCTAGCAACATTTTGCTTGTGCTGGAGGGAGGAAAACATACTTATCTGTAACAAACTGAAGTTGCATCAAAAGCGATAACATCATGTAAACTCTTTTTTTCTGCATTGGTTCCCAAGATCTGAGTATGTTAGCTGTGCGTTTAGTGTCAGGATATGAAACTTGTTTAGTCAGTTGCCCCCTTGCTTCCGCCTATGGACCCCCACGTGTTCCTATGTCTCTTAGTTTGTTGCTCTGGAGATGATACACTTTCTGGAGAAAGATGAGTCATCACAGGCTGGGAAAAGAAAGATCTACTGCATCCCAGCAGCATCAGTTTTCTAAATCAGCTGGTTTATTCATAGAATAAGTCATGCATGCAACTCAACCAATCTAAGAGTTGCATACTGTATTGAAAATATAAGAATATATAGGCGTGACATTCTTTCAATGGTATTAATAAATGCATTCCTGTTACATATTTATTAAAAAAATGAGAGACACTGCTTGGATTTATCTTTCTTATAATATAAAATCTTTTCAAACCATGTAACAGGAACTATATCAAAGAATAATCACTTGTAATTCACTAAATGAGTTATAGGACAAATATTCTTATCAACTTTGCCCTCCTGATAATCTTTCAAGCATAATGGATTACAGTTTCTATAACTTCCATTCATCATGGCCAAGGATATGATTACTGATGGATTGCATTTATATCCTACCACAATAACAAAACGTTAATAGCAGTTAAAAGGGTTATGGATTATGAAGTCCTACAACAGCGGTGGATACTAAGATGAGGAAAGCTGTTTTAGACAAACTGAATATGGATGGGTCTAATGCAGTGGTGGGTTGCCCCCGGTTCGCACCAGTTCTATAGAACTGGTAGTAAAACTGGCGGGACGCTCTGCCCACTGAACCCAATGTCATCAAAACGCTTCTATGCGGCCTCCCTGCAAAGTAAAGGTAGTAAAGGTAAGTAGAACCCACCCTTGGTCTAATGTGAACCTGAATTGTTTAATGATTTTGTAAGTCAAAAAAAAAGTAAACCTATCTTTGTAGTATCAAAGACCGAAAAGCTAGGGAATATATATTCCCATATCTTTTCCTATACATTTGTATACTGTAGTGCTTCTAAATATTTAAGGTGTTTCATACAACTACTCACTCATCCACATGCACACATACATATTTAGTTTCATATATATGTATAAGCATTTCACACACATACTGTACACACACACACACACACACACACTAACCATTATACAAAATGAACCATACTAAGCATTGCTGCTATGAACTGCCAGGATCCATTGTTTTGCCAACTTCCATAAATCTGAAGACTTCTGTAATTCCTGTGAAAAGAATATTTGGGCAAAAGCTCCTACCGCATATATAATGAAGTTAAAATCCATTTTTGGGAAATACAGAAATGTGTAATATGAACCATGTGTGTAGAGGAAATGTTTCACCACAAAACCAAAACACTGAGCCTACAAAGTTATTGCCATCCAACTGAATTTTGAAATGGAATGATCAATAAAAAACTTCACTGTTAATTAGAAGAAGGAAGGAAGGAAAGCAATGTCTCACATGCCAAGTTTCACTTATTGTCTCCTTATATCGCTCCTCACAATACGTCACATTGATTGCTGTTTGCCTTTTCCAATGTATTATTGTCTTGAATCCTGGGGACTCCATTGTTTTATTTTGAACAACAACAGGTACAGCTGGTATTACTAAAGGAAACATAAGAATGGCACATCGAATTTACAACAATAACATTATTAGCATTTTTCCCAACACGCATATTTTAGAAGATTGTTCTTATATTTCAAAAGAAGCACAGTAACAGTGGTTATAGTTTCTACATCAATTCATTTCTTAGATCTTTTACTGTACAGTTATTTTCCACAGACACATTGTTTTGTTAATGTTTATGTATCAATCCCACTGTGCTTTCCAAATGGAGATTATTTTATAAAAATGCTGTCACTATCCAGAATTCTTATTCTTACTTTGACAGTTCACTTAACAGCTATTGATGATCCAAGTGAACCTAATTCAAGAATGTTTGCTAAGTACAGTGAGACATTAAAAAAAAAAGGACACTCAAATTTAATTAGCTGCCCTGTCCAAGTATCCAAGCCAAAGACTATGAGTTTTTCCATAATTGCACTTAACTATTTTATGTGACAGAATCTTTTTCTGCCTTGTAACTACAACATTGCCTTCATCTTATCCCCAAATCCATGAATAAGAGCACTGATGATATTACCTGGTTAGGGTAACGGAACAACTGCAAAAAAATAAGCAAGCTCGGAGAGCACCAAGGACCCCTTATTTCAACCCTGAGCTACAAATATTTATTTATTTATTTATTTTGTCAAACATGTACAAGGTAACAGGTATAAGTATAAACATAAATATAAATGCAGTAAACGGGTATGAATAAATGGAGACAGTAGGACAGGGATGGTAGGCAACCTGGTGCACTTATGCATGCCCTTTATAGACCTCTTAGGAAGGGGGTGAGGTCAACAGTAGACAGTCTAGGGTTAAAGTTATGGGAGTTTGGGAATCTAACAACAGAGTCAGGTAGTGCATTCCAGGCATTGACCACTCTGTTACTGAAGGTTTTTTTTTCTGCAATTGTGTTTGGAGTGGTTTATCTTTAGTTTGTATCTATTGTTTGCTCGTGTATTATTGTGGTTGAAGCTGAAGTAGTCACTGACAGGTAGGACATTGTAGCAGATAATTTTGTGTACTACGCTTGGGTCAGACCATAGGCGGCGTAGTTCTAGATTGTCCAAGCCCAAAATTTCAAGCTTGGTGGCATATGGTATTCTGTTGTGAGTAGAGGAGTGGAGTACTCTTGTGAAATACCTCTGGACTCTCTCAATTGTATTAATAGCCGATATACAGTGCAGATTCCAGGCAGATGAGCTGTATTTGAGAATTGGTCTAGCAAAGGTTTTGTATGCCCTAGTTTGCACTACAATATTACCGGAGAAGAAGCTTTGCAAGATTAGGTTGACAACTCTTAATGCTTTTTTAGCAATGCTGTTATAGTGAGCTCTGGTGTTTAGATGGTTTGAGATGAGTACTCCAAGATCCCTGACAAAGTGAGAGTCATCTATGAGGTCATATCCTCCCAGCTTGTATTTGGTGTTCTGATTTTTTTTGCCAATGTGTAAGACAGAGCATTTGTTGGTTGACTGTACCATTTGTTGTTCTTAACTGTACCATTGTTAGATCAGAATCTTTCCTCTTATTCTATCCATCCAAAGTGTACAAAAGTAGATTTCTCAATTACTGTGGAGGGAAGTTGAATGAGTGGCAGTAACCCAATGCTGACATAGGACAGAGATTGACAATGGAAATTTGATGCCCATATAATTCTCTGCTGGTACAAAAATTGGTGGATAGAGCTTCAATTCAACTTATCAAAAAGATCCTGTGATATGGCAGAAATTAATCCTCAGTGCTTTCATATAGCTTGTTAAGAAAAATATTAAAAATATTATAGTTCAGATAACACCCTCCAATCTAAGATGTTTCGCCACTAGAGAATTATAGCATTTTCACACCATTGCGCAGGCATTGCTGAAGTAATAAAAGCCTGACCTCATTCTGGTTATTTTAGCAAAAAGGTGATTGAATGCTTGAGGAAAACATTGAAAATCACTAATAGGGAAATGACCTAACTTTCTTCAGCCTCATATACTCAGAAACAGAAGAAGATAGAGTTGCTTTTCATTAATATTTTTCAAGTCATTCCAGCTCACATCATACATGGCACTACAACTTATCTCACTTATTGGTAAGAACACTAAGAATACTCTTACTCTTGAATTTCAGATACAAGTGCTCCAAACCCTATTCTACTCCAACAACCTATAGAGCATACATTCACATATGGAAGGGTGAGTAATGTCTAATTATGATCTGTTCCTGCTTCATTTCTTTGCCATATGGAAACGCCTAAGTTTGCTTTGACTGAATTTTCCAACTTTCAACAGAAAAAAAATAGCGCCCGATAGAGGCACTCATTCATAAAAGTAGGCATTTTCCTTCAGTCTTTGCCATTGTTGTCTTGTGAGCGCTCGTGTCTTATAGCATAGAGCAGGACGGACAATTAATCCCACATCAAAAGTTTTTGCTGCAACTACAAAAGTAGAAGAAATATGAATACTCCCTTCTTGCAGTCTAGCATTTATCACTGTTTTGGGGAACGTGTTTGGGTAGGGAGAGAACATTGCTCCCTGGAACTTGTAACATAGATTAGAGACCAAGGAAGTCCTTTATTATGACCTTGTCATGGGTTTTGCCAGGCATTCAAAAGTGTAAGTAAGAGCATGGGCATCTTTTTCCAAGGTGGAGCTCAAATTGGATTGACTTTAACTCCCAGAATTCTGGGTGGAGACTTCATACTGGCTGGGAAATTCTGAAAATTGAAGTCCATACATTCTAGATTTCTCAAGGTAGAGAAACACTAGTATAGAGGAGGGTTGTTCTACAACAACAACACTTATATGTTTTATATTTTAAGTTTCTGATGTCTTTTGGGCTTTTCCAGTTTGACTTGTTTGAATATTTAAACATTCTCATGTGACATCTGGCTTTTAAAATCTACATTATGTAAACTAAAAAAAGTCAGAATGAGATTGTCTCCTGATATGAGCAATGTCTGGCTCTCAAAATCATCATAATTTATTAAACTTGTATGCCACAAAAACAATTCCGAACAGTTCACAACTGAACAAAGAAATAATAAAATCAATAAAACTTAAATGGTAAATATATAAAAAGATTGGATTCATCTGCTTATGATACATATTGTTTAGCTTTCTTCAGATGAAGGTTTAGAGTGTCTAAGAATCTACTTTCCAAGTCTTAAGCTGCCACTTCTAAAATTCCTTCAAAAGTTTTTACTATAAAAATAGTGACAAATTTCATGGAAACTGCAACCTGTGTGTGTGTGGGAGGGGAAAATAGGTTTTCTTTCAAAAAAAAACCCCTGAATCATATATTACCTATAGTGTTGAGATCAACATGAAGTTCTTCTGAACGAATTCCACCCAAGTAATTTTCAGCATGGACTGAGATGGAAAAAGTTTGGTTTTTCTGTAGTTGATTCAACGGAATGATAACTGAGCTATTGTTTGAGACAAATTCTTTGTTCTCTTTTGTGAATAAACTGCAAAGATCAAAGAAGAGTTTAAATAAAAATGTAGCTAGTTAAATATTTGAATATGTAATTAAAACAAGATCTGTAAATATTGTTCTAGTAAAGTCATTGTTATTAGGGGTCAGCATGTTTTCCACCACATATTGTTAAACATAATCCAACCATTGGTAATTTTATTTAAATTCTACTGCTAAGGGGAACCTAGCTTTGTAATACAATACAGTCCTATAAAATTTCAGCGCAGCAAAACCTATCATTTCCAAGGCAGTGTTATTCATAAAAAAGAGAGAACAATCTGTAATTTTAAAAAAAGCAGAAAGCAAAAATTTAAAAAAGCAGAAAAATACTTAATTCTTATCCTGCCAGATACCGTGTTTCCCCGAAAATAAGACATGTCCTGAAAATAAGGCCAATCAGACTTTTCAGGACATGTGATAATATAAGCCACCCCTGCAAAATAAGCCCCCCCACCAACTACGCGCCCCACTCCGCCCCCGGGCATGACAGGCCTCCTGCCCCTCACTTAGCCACCTGCTCCCTTTAGGGTGCAATTTGGGCGTGGCAGGTGGGGCGGGTGAGAAGCATCTTGCTTCTCCCCACCCCACCTGCCACCCCTCTCATTAAAGAGACGGTGATGAAGGGAAGCAGCCAGGCTGCTGTTGCCATTGGGGTGGGACGTGTTGGGCTGTGTTCTGCCCCAGCTACGGACCCCAAAGAACGCAGCACAGTAACCTTTCAGGCAAACTCCTTGAATTTGCGAGAAAGTTTTTTCTACAACGTATCTCTCTGGACAGAAAGGCGAGGAACGTGATGGTGCTGGAAAGGTAAGATGCATGTCTCGTGCCCCAACACGTTCCACCCCAATGGCAACAGCACCCTGGCTGCTTCCCTTCCCCACTGTCTCTTTATTGAGAGGGATGGCAGGTGAGACGGGGGAGAAGCGAGACACTTCTCACCTACCCCACCTGCCACCCCCAAACTGCACCCTAAAGGGGGTGGGTGGGGGCGGGTGGCTAACTGAGGGGCAGGAGCTCTGTCATGCCAGGCGGGGGGTGGGGGAGGAAGAGACGGCAAGGGGAGCCATGTCTTGATTCATGCATCTCACTTCTCCCCCGCCCCACCTGCCAGAAACAAGTCTTTGTGAGATTTGTCGCACCGCCACCTTGTAGAGCAGGACTCTGCAAGGCTTGTGCCATTGCATGTAGGAACTGCAGCACAGCCATGAGGTTCGACATACTGGCACAGCCGCTAGCGGCCAACACAAAGAATGGGGAGGGGAGGGGATGGCAGCAATGTCTCCTGCACCCCCAAAATAATAAGACCCCCCCTATAATAAGGCCAAGCCCTTATTTGGGGGGGTCAAAAGAAAATAAGACCCTGTCTTATTTTCGGGGAAACACAGTAATTTTTCTATGAATTTTCTTTCTTTGGCCATTAAGGATGCTGAAGTACATAGAACTTAAAACAATTGCTCATTTTTCTGCCTAAATTTCAAACTAGAGTTATAAATGTAGAGAGGGGCCAATAACCTATTTTAGATATATTCCTGAAAGTTTACTAAACAAATTGCTTACTTTTTTTCCTTTGAGTTAAAAGCATTCTACACTGCTATTTATCACCCTTTCTACCTCCCAAACCCACAGAAAACCTGCAATTTTTCTCACTTTGGCTAACCTTGAAATTAAAATAGTCAAAGAATATGATGAGTCAACCTATGTTTTCATTCTAAACTACCAACAGGAGATTGCAAAAATATAATATTCTCAACGTTCTGACTCCTACACTTTTGTGAAACAACTCCCTTATTCTCTACGCTATGAAAACAGGTATTGTTAATACCTTCATCCAAATTTAGATTACATAAAGTGTATATTTATCTGGTCCTTTGCATAATGTGCACTCTGAGAAGAAAGGAAGATAGGATTCTGGCTAATTTCAACTCCTCATATCTAGGTTACTGTGCATCAAATAATAATTGCTAGGGCCATAAACTATCAAATTAGCTTGAACTGGCAGAAGCATTTTAGATGGATTCTGACAGACAAAGTGTATTTGTCTGGTCATAGTTCAGAAAAAAAACATGTTCCTTCAAGCCATCATGCCACCTTTCCCTTTTAAGGCCCTGTGAATAGGATGCAATGTTGTTTGGCAACCAGGGAAACTAATTGAAGAAACAGCTACCACTAAGGCTAATAATAAAAAGACATGTCAAAGCTCTACTAAATTTCGGCACTGGCAATTGAAAAGTTGCCCCCTTCCTCCAACTTCACTGCTCAGTCATAATGAGGGTATGATAATACTGAACATAGAGGCTCAGAGCTGTTGAAAGCTGGGGGGTGGGGGGTGGGGGGTGGGAAAGGTTGGGTGGAATGGTAAAAGGATGAAATTGAAAATATACTGCTGAAGCAACCTTATATTTCTACTATATAGAGAGCTCTTCAATGTGAAAGCCAGAACTGCCTCCAAACTAGCAGTGAAATGTAAAATTTGTTACTACTGATTCTGTGGGTGTGGCTTGGTGTGTGGGGGGGGTAATGTGACTGAGTGGGCATGGCCAACTTTTTTTTTAACTTTTAAAACCATTTTTTCTACAATCCCTTCAGCTGAAGAGGTTGTAAAAAAAATGCTGCTTTTAAAAGCCTCTGACGATCCCAGCTGAGTTGCCTGATCATCAGAGGCTTTTTTTTCTTTTAAAAGCATTTTTTTTGGTCGAAGAGGTTGTAGAAAAAATGCTTTTAAAAATAATTTTAAAAAGCCTCTGACGATTGTGCGGCTCAGCTGGGCATGGGGGGGGGGCAGGGATTTTTGCTACCGGTTCCCCGAACCACCCTCTGCCATCGCTACCAGATACGGCGATCCAGTCTGAACCAGGAGCATTTCACCCTGCTCCAAACATAGAAGTAGGAAGAACATACTGAGATATAGTTTCTGCTGGAATGGAAATATCTGCTATGCATGATGACCAGGGGTGGGATTCAGCTGGTTCTGACTGGTTCGGGCGTACTGGTAGTTTCAATGATCAGCTGAGAGCGAACCGGTTTGCTCTGATGATCAGATGGGCCCACCCACCTACCCCTGTGCTATAACCTACCTATATTTCTTTTGTTTCAAGCCCATCTGATAGGTGCAGAAGAGTGGATTTCCGCACCTCAGCTGTTTTTCTCACTCTGGATTCAGTGGAAGGTAACTTTCGATCATAATGTGCATGTGTGCAGCACACGCGCAGCGAACCGGTTGTTACAACCGGTGAATCCCATCACTGATGATGATCCCTTTCCATCTTGACTATGTACAGTCAACATTAAGAAGAATGGCAGCACTGGAAATCTTTCTGACTGTCAATCAATGGAATAGCCACCTCCTTCTTTATTTCATTTCCTCTGTGTGTTCTTTAACCAAGTACTGATTTTCATCTCTGTCATTCTCACCATAATTCCTAAACCATAAGGCAGCAGTGGAAATTCAACTTAAGCAATATCCTTTATTTTGGCTTCTATTTGTATGGAAATCAGAGATGGTATTCAGCAGGTTCTGACCAGTTCTGGAGAACCAGTAGCGGAAATTTTCACCAGTTCAGAGAACCAGTAAATACCACCTCTGACTGACCCCACCCCCATCTATTCGCTGCCTCTCGAGTCCCAGCTGATTGGGAGGAAATGGGGATTTTGCAGTAACCTTCCCCTGGACTGGGTGGGAATGGAATGAATAAAACTTTATTACAGTCCTCAACCAGCAATAGACATACAATAAATTTATTTTTATTTATTTATTTATTTTATTAGTCATGTTTCTATGCCGCCCACTCTTCGAGGACTCTGGGCGGCTTACACCAAATACAGTATACTAAATAGCATATTGCCCCCAACAATCTGGGTCCTCATTTTACCCACCTCGTGGGAGGATGGAAGGCTGAGTCAACCTTGAGCCGGTGAGATTTGATCCACTGATCTGCTGAACTAGCAGTCAGCTGAAGTAGCTGCAGTACTGCACTCTAACCACTGTGTCACCTTGGCTCTTTTAAATTAAAATTAAAATAATCTGTGGGAATGGAGATTTTACAGTATCCTTCCCCCGCCATGCCCAACAAGCCACGCCCAACAAGCCATACCCACAGAACCGGTAGCAAAAACATTTGAATTCCATGTGTATATACCCACATACATACACATATCTGACAGAGAAACATCACAGTCTAGTCTGAATATATATATACATGGCAAAAAAAAAAAAAAGACTCCTGCAAATTTACAAGATGGATGGCGTAAGGATGGCGTACGGATGGCGTACTAGAGTCTTTAACCTGTTAAAGACTCTAGTAGTCCTACTGTAAATACTTTGAAACCTCCTCCCAGAGGGGAGAAACGGAAACAGACTGTGAAGTGGGTATCTGGGGTCTCTAACAATGCTCCGAGCTCTAAGCACATGGTGCTTATAAAGCAGTAACCTGAATAAAAGGAAGTGAGTTTCCTATAATCTTCTCAGCTGTCCTTACCATTCTCTGTATGGACCTTCTATCTGAGGCATTGCTACTAACAAACCAAACAGGGATGCAGTTTGTTAAAATGCTCTCAATTGTGCCTCTGTAAAAAATGGCCACAACAGAAGGAGAAAGATGTGCTCTTCTCATCCGTTGCAGGAAATGCAAATGCTGGTTTGCACGCTTCGCTAAAGATAACGTATGAAGAGACTATGTCAGATTGTGAGTTATCTGCACCCCCAGATATTTAAAACTGTTGACCACATCCACAGCTGCAGCCTTGATACAAAGTGAAGTATGATTATGCTGGCTCTTTCTAAAATGACCTCTTTTGTTTTACTAATATTCAAAACCAAGTTATTTTTATTGCACTGGTCCACCAAAGCCTTCACCTCCTCCCTATAAGAATCTTCATTGTTGTCCCAGATGAGACCCATCATTGCTGTCAACCCCATACTTCACAATATGATTCATAGCAGACTTAGCATAGCAGTCATGAATCATCAAGGTGAACAGTAATGGACTCAAGACACAGCCCTGTGGGAAATCCGTACTCAGGGAGATGGAATTGGAAATTTTTCTTCCAATTTCTACAAATGGGGGCAGTGACATAAGGAAGTACTAAAACCTAACAGGCCTAGTTTGTTCACCAAATGCTGAGGAATGACTGTGTTGAATGCTGAACTAAATTTGTCAACTTTCATGTGGTAGGAATAAACTTCAAAAATACGAAATATGAAAATATGAATTTAAAAACATTGATTCTCAAAACTGAATTAGTGTAAGGTACTGTATGTAATTATCCCTTTAGACAATTTATTTCTCCAGATGTCAACTTTTATGGGTCAGGAATAAACGTCAAAAAACACAAAATTTGAAAATATTATTATTTTCATATAAAGGTCCAATAAATATATCTTTGTTGTTGTTGAAAAAGGTGCAAACTAAGAACCTATTGCAGTTCTAACACCTTTTAAAAATTCTTTTGAGATGTATTCTTATCATATGGAATTCAACATCTGGCCAAATAAAATGGATTACACTGCTGGTATAGAAGTCTTATTCAGCATTAGAAAGATAAACATATGGTCCCAGCTATCAAATATAGAATTAGAGTTACCATCAATGTATGAATCAATAGCTTATTTATATAGATTAGGTAAGCTGATTATAACGAATGATAACTTCCATTGATTGAAATGTTTGTTTTACTTTTATGCATGTATGTACATCTGTGAATATACTCTTTCTCTGTTTTTTTCTTCTTATTTTAGCTATTTCCTTTTTCTTTATAGCAACAGCTTTAGCACTTAGGCTTATATACCACCCCATAGTGCTTTACAGCACCCTCTGGGTAGTTTATTTTACAATGTCACATTATTCGCATATTGCCCCCAACAATCTGGTTTCTCATTTCACTGACCTCGGAAGGGTGAAAAGCTGATTCAACCTATAGTCCCATTAGGATTGAACTCCAGGCTGCCAGCAGAGTTTTCCAACAATACTGCACTTTAACCACTGCGCCACCATAATTTCAGTTACTCTTTTCTGTATACAGTTAATAAAAGCTGAAAAAAGTCAGCTTGCACAATATACGAACCAATCAAGTTATTTCGGCATCTCAGAGAGACAACCTTACAGTGTTGCTGCCTTATTCTACGCATCCAAAACCAGGTGTCTGCATGGCTATTTTACTCTGCCCAATTAATCAGTAGAACAACTTGCTTCCAGAAGCTGTGGATGCTCCAACACGGACGTTTTTAAAGAGGAGATTGGACAACCATTTGTCCAAAATGGTCTAGGGCTGTGATGATGAACCTATGGCACGCAGAACCCTCTCTATGGCCATGCGAGCTGTTATGCATGCTGGCCAGCTAGTTGTCATGGGCACTGGAGTGCTGGAAAATAACCTGAAAAATGCCCCCAAAATAGGCTGTTTTGGGGGCATTTTGGGCACATTTTTGGACCGTTTTCAGGCCGTTTTCCAAGCTGTTTTCAGGCCATTTTGGGGTCGTTTTTCAGGCCAACAACAGCCCAAAAAACGGCCTGAAAAATGGCCAAAAACAGGCATGCACGCACCAGCCAGCTAGTCTTCAGGTTTCCAGCGCTCTGGTGCGCCCACATGCACGCACCTGCATGCATGTTCCGGTTTGGGCACCCGGTGCCGAAAAGGTTTGCTATCACTGGTATAGGGCTTCTTGCCCAAGCAGAGACTTGGACTAGAAGATCTCCAAAGTCCCTCCAACTCTGTTTTTCTGTTATCTATTCAATAGTGGAATTAGACCTATAGTCAGGATAACTTGCCTGAGAGCTTCTGCACCTGGAATAGGTCTCATAGCCATTGCACACAACGACTACCCCAGTTAGCCTAGCCAGTGGCTGTATTGCAATCATTATGGGAACTCTAGTCAAATACATATGAAGAGAACTGGAAGAAAGCTGCTGCTATAAATTGCCTTGTTCTCAGGAAATAAAAAAAAACCCCATAAACGTGGGAGGTGCTGCATCTCATGAGTGGTGCCAGAATTGCATAAAAGTGTGCATTGTATATCAAGTCATTGGCAATTATTTTGTTATTACCTTAAACTAGAATTTTGTGACCTCTTTTTTTTTTTTGCAGAAAATGTAAGTGGGTCACGTTTTTCTTTTTCACTCATCAGAAGTATGGCATTAGTACGTTTGACCTTGGTTTGTGGCTCCGAGCTGGGAAACCACAGCGCAGTTACCATTCTTTCATATTTGTCAAAGTTTGGTTGAATTGGTAGCTAACCTAGTTTTAGAAGAAGACTTTACATGGCTTGCAAATACATCTCACAACCCTGCTGTGGTTGAGTACCCTTTGCTTGTTTTAATAAAAACTGGACTCTGCTGCCTGCAATTGTCAGCGGAGGAGTGATAGCAGGGGTGAAATCCAGCAGGTTCTGACAAGTTCTGGAGAACCGGTAGCGGAAATTTTGAGCAGTTTGGAGAACCGGCAAATACCACCTCTGGCTGGCCCCAGGAGTGGGGAAGGAATGGGGATTTTGTAGTATCCTTCCCTTGCCAAGCCCACCAAGCCATGCTCACTAAGCCACACCATGCCCACCAAGCCATACCCACAGAATCGGTAGTAAAAAAAAATTGGATTTTACCCCTGAGTGATAGTATGCTTAATGATTTCCCAGCAATTACTTTTCCCCATAAAATTCCATCCCAAACCACTCTTCTCAAAAATTCCAGGTACAAATGTATGCTTGTATATCTGTTTACATTAGAAACCAGCTGGCCTGGGAGTGTATAGTAAAATGCCTGGTTAAACAATTCCCTTCCTTCTCACTGCTATGCTGGTCAAAAGGATGGCCTATGGAGATGTTGGAGTTTATTTTTTCAGAAAAATTACTAAGCATCTCATCCTCAGTATAGTTAACATCAGGGGTGGGATCTACTTACCTTTACTACCGGTTCACAACAGGGCAGTGCACGAGCATTTGCTTCGCTTGTGCACACGCTCTTCTGCGTAAGCGCAGAAGCATTTTCATGATATCAGGGTCAGTAGGTGGGGCTTCCCGCCGGTTTTACTACCGGTTCTATAGAACTGGTGCGAACCGGGAGCAACCCACCACTGATTAACATGAATGATGACTGGAGCTTCAGAAAGAGAGAAGGAGGGAGGGAGGGCGAGGAAAAGAGCAAGAGAGCACCTTTTTATCCAAAGGACACTCAGGCAGCTGATAATTGAAAATAAAAAACATTTAAAATCTGATAAGAATGTTAGGTAGATGTAAAGATAAAGATTCCCCTCGCACATATGAGCTAGTCGTTCCCGACTCTAGGGGGTGGTGCTCATCTCCATTTCAAAGCCAAAGAGCCAGCGCTGTCCGAAAACATCTCCATGGTCATGTGGCTGGCATGACTAAACGCCAAAGGCACACGGAATCCTGCTACCTTCCCACCATAGGTGGTCCCTATTTTTCTACTTGCATTTTTTACATGCTTTCGAACTGCTAGGTTGGCAGAAGATGGGAAAGTAACAGAAGCTCACCCCATTACACGGCACTAGGGATTTGAACCGCTGAACTGCCAACCTTCCGATTGACAAGCTCAGCGTCTTAGCCACTGAACTACTGCGCCATTAATGAACAATTAATAATTAACATTTATTAATTATTTAATAAATAATAAATTATTAATTATTAATTAACAATTAATAATTAACATGAACTTAATTAATTCATAATAAAGAAACATGACCAAAGTGAAAGATCTTGAAACTTGCCTTAAAAACAGAAAGAAATCCGAGCACATTTCTGATATTATTCCTTTGTTGTTTTATGATTCATCAAGGGTGGCCAAAATCTTGGAGTTCGACAAATGTTGCAAATTCTTTGTTTCTTGCATAAGATCTCATAAGATCTCAGGCAAGAATATGTGAACTCCAGTGAAACTTCAGATATTTTACTTTTATTTTGGTGTACCTATAACATTGTACAAAATTGTGTAATCATGCCAGTCATCTCTAAAAGTTGCTAATACCTGATATAAAATGTCTGGCATGGGATAAAGACTTTTCTTACCTTTTCACATACAGAATGTAGTTAGTGTTTAAATATGTTTTCTTTCCTGGTTTCCAAGTGCAGACCATATTATCTGATTGCTCAGGTTTAATGCAAGTTAAATTGGCTGGCTTGTCAGGCAAATCTAAAAAATCAAAGAGTTTGTAAAATTAGGCTAATTTAAAACATACCCAGAAAATATGAAATCATATCTCTCTCATTTCCTCACTATCTCCTTTGGCATTTTAAATGAATTTATTCAAAGTAGCTTCAACTCCCCTTTTCGTCTAAGATATGCCAATGAACACAATTGCTTCAATTTGAATAAGATTCATTTAGAGACTTGCAATTTTCATCTGTTAATATAATTGATACTCTAAATGATTTTACAATGCTTTGCATTTGTCACAAAATACTTTGTCTAGCAATTAATTGTCCTAAAAACAGTATTTAGTTGCTTTGAGGCTATCATTTTTTGTAATTCTGTCTCTAAAATTGTATCAATATTGGTCTTTTCAGAAAAGTGTCAAAAACTTTTTCCTAAAAACTAATTTCTAGCATTGATTGTCATCCAATTATCATTCTGACAGTATAAACTATGTCCCCATGATTATAGTGTTGACATAGTAGTAGTTGGATGATGCAATAAAATGCTATAAATCACCCACAAGGAAATGGCTATTAGCTCAGTCATTTATCAGCAGCGTCACCATTGTGTTGGGATATTAAAATAAAAGTGTTGGAGTTAAAGTAAAAGTGGAGAATTCTCTTTCTGGTTCTTAACTATTTGTCTTTGCTATCTTTAATCAGTGACCAGCATGTCCCATTACTTCTCCAATGGTTATATAGAGAACAAAAGTATATCTAGATGACATATGCAATCAGTCCCAATTAATGTAAAACTGCTGTCAATAACATTTGTACCTATTGTATAATGAGCAACATGGATTTATTGTTGGCAATGCTTGTTTACCATACTTCAGAAATAAACCTGGAATCTTTAAAACATCTATGTCTATGTAAATTATTTGGACTATGCATGTTTCAGATTGAGGTGTCTGTATCACTGATTTTGGTGACATTTACTTCAAAGTAGATGTGATTAAGAGTGTACCGTGCATTTTTACTCAGGATTAAAATCATTTTACTCCACACGCATTCATTTTGCTCCACATGGTTTGGCTTCCTCCCTTAGTTTATATAATGCTTAGACCAGTGGTAAAATCCAATTTTTTTTTACTACTGGTTCTATGGGCGAGGGTTGGTGGGCGTGGTGTAGCTTGGTGGGCATGGCTTGGTGGGTGTGGCAGGGGAAGGATACTGCAAAATCTCCATTCCCACCCTACTCCAGGGGAAGGATACTGCAAAATCCCTATTCCCTCCTGGGGGATGGATATTGCAAAATCTCCATTCACACCCCACTCTGGGGCCAGCCAGAGATGGTATTTGCTGGTTCTCCAAACTACTCAAAATTTCCGCTACCAGTTCTCTGAACTGCTCAAAATTTCTGCTACCAGTTCTCCAGGACCTGTCAGAACCTTGCTGGATTTCATCCCTGGCTTAGACTATAAACCAAGCTATAAACCCCCCTGAAAATGGATTATTAAAAAAAACCCAAACACATAAGTATCACCTCAAAAACTTACCTTTAAATAACTGACTATCCCAAATTAATTAAGATGTCCTAGAATGGCATAGCTCATGCTGCATAGCCATGATACTTACATCCCATGCAAAATTGTGTTCCACAGATCAGTCGGCTTCTAGAACCTTTGAGAAGGCATGAAACTGTAGAAAAAGGCTCATTATAATTCTGAAGGTTGAGCTGAACTGTAGTTTGGTTTATAACTGATAGGAGTGTATCCTCAACATCAAAGTTATTTAAGCTCAGAGATAGTTTCCCATTCTGACAATTTTCCATGCAATGACAATTTATAGAAACATTTTGGCCCATTTGAATGATTGGGGCTGGTTCTATCCATACATGCCCAGAACACATTACGACACCTGAAAAGAAGAAGAACAGGAGGAGGGAGGATTACTATGAATACCTTAGCAATTCATTAGAGGTAAATTCTCCATGTCTTGGGAATTCTAACCTTGCTGGGGAAACACCAAGAGCACACAACTATGGGGCTAAATATTGTCCTGAAAGCCCTTCCCTGCCTTTCAATGAATTGTTAATGTTGCTTGTCTCTTTTAAAGTTTATATATTGTTTTATGGTTTTTAATATTTTATTTTGTGCACAGCCCAGAGTCTCTCTGTGAGGGACAGAGGTGGTTTTAAAATGACATACATAAAAATAAATAAATGATATTTCAAAAGTATTTATCTAATAATTCATTCTAGGAATTAAAATAATACTGGAAGAGGTTGGAATTTTTTTTAATTTTAATTTTTAATTTTTATTTTTAATTTGATTTATATGCCGCCCTTCTCCGAAGACTCAGGGCGGTTTACAATGCGTTAAGCAATAGCCTTCATACTTTTGTATATTTATACAAAGTCAGCTTATTGCCCCCACAAACTGGGTCCTCAATTTACCCACCTTAGAAAGGATGGAAGGCTGAGTCAACCTTGGGCCTGGTGAGAATTGAACTCGCAGTAATTGCAGGCAGCTGGATGTTAAATGCTGCCTTAGTAGGAGGCATTAGCCTCCTACGCCACTCAGGCTCCCACTCTCAGGCTCAGGCTTTTGCTTGACAAAAGGCTGGTTCCTTTTTAACTAACTAACTAACTAACTAACTAACTAACTAACTAACTAACTAACTAACCAAATGAATAAATAAATAAAATAAATGGTATTTAAATGTAAGAGTGAGATGGAGCAGGAAACCAGTGCACATGAAGGAAATAACTTATGGATACATTGCATCCTAGGAACCAAGCTGGGTATCCAAGTATAGTAAAATCTAGCTAGTAAAATACTGATTGGCTGGGATTAGGAACACGCATGATCCTAATTCTTTCCCAGCAGGGAAAGGATTGGCTGGGATTAGGAACATGCATAGTGATTGGCTGAGATTAGGAACACACATGTTCCCTAATGCTTTCCCTGTGTACAGCATGGCTGTTCATAGGGAAAGCAAATAATGTGATGCACAACATGACATCATATTATCAGTGTTGTACTGAACAAAAATTGTAGTGTATGTTATGACAGTTGCAGTGTCCAAGGATCATGTGATCATCTTTTGTGACCTTCGGAAAGCAAAGTCAGTGGGAAGCCAGATTCACGTAACAACCATGTTACTGAATTAATGTGCAATGATTCACTTAATAACTGTGGGAAAGCAAGGTGAGAAAAAGGGGCAAAACTCATTTAACAACTGTCTTGCTGAGCAATAGAAATTTTGGGCTCAATTGGGGTCATAAGTCAAAGACTACCTGTATCTAGTTTCTCCCAACCCCTACAAGGATGTAATACTTACCTGGCCCTTTAGCTAAGCACCGATGAGAAAGAAGGCTTTGGGGGATCTTATAGAAAAGTAAGTTTAAAACCAACAATACTTTAGATATTGCCATGGAAGCTGTTGGACCTTTGTCAAAAGGCATTGTCTAAAAGAAAAAAATAACAATATGATTTTCTCTATCAATATTTCTTTTAAAAATGTTTAACATAATCCTACCAGATTGTTGAATGGGAAATATGAAACAACTGGAAGGACAAATTTAGCTTTGGAAATAAATGCCTTGATTCTTTTTTGAACTTTCTATTTAGCTTCTCATGTTTCTCCTTAACGAAAATCAATAACAGTGTTAGTTTACTGCTATGACATTTTAAAACCACTTTTAAGCACAGCAAACAATGTTTCAAACATTTCATTCTGCTTGTCAGCAGCTCTATAAAAAGATATTACTATTCTAGGTTTATTTATTTTATTTATTTATTTGATCAAATTTTTATACCACCCTTCTCCTGAAGGACTCAGGGCGGTGTACAGCCCATTAAAAATAACAGAGACACAAAAGTTAAAAACAATTAAAATAATTTCAATAAATTGGCCATAATAGTTAAAATCCCAAAGCTAAAATACCCATTAAAACTCATCATTCCGTCAGACCAGCTTGTTAGAATAACAGGGTCTTAAGGGCCCGACGGAAGGCACGGAGTTCAGGGATCCTACGTATCTCCGGGGGCAATTCGTTCCACAGGGCAGGGGCCCCCACAGAGAAGGCTCTCCCCCTGGGAGTCGCCAGTCGACATAATTTGACCGAAGGCACCCTGAGGAGGCCCTCTCTATGGGAGCGTACCGGCTGATGGGAGACAATCGGTGGCAGAAGGCGGTCTTGTAGATATCCAGGTCTTAAGCCATGGAGCGCTTTAAAGGTGGTCACTAACATCTTGAATCATACCCAGAAGACCACCGGGAACCAGTGCAGCTCATGCAAGAGAGGTGTTACATGGGTGCGACGTGTCACACCCATAATCACTCGCACGACCACATTCTGGACCAGTTGGAGCCTCTGGGTGCTCTTCAAGGGGAGCCCCATGTAGAGAGCATTACAGTAGTCCAGACAGGAAATGATGAGGGCGTGAGTGACCGTGCACAGAGTGTCCCAATCCAGAAAGGGACGCAACTGGTAAATCAGGTGAATCTGATAGAAGCCCCCTCCCCCCCCCCCGGCCACAGCCGTCAATGATCGTCTAAAGACAGCCGTGTATTCAGGAGAACCCTCCCTGAGGGAGCCAAAGCCTCACCCCCAATAGCCAGCCCCAATAGCCAGCGATGGAGGTTAAGCTGATTTTATTTTTATTTTAAGATAAATATCAAAGATGCTATGAGATTAGGAGTTTCTAGGCAAAGCAGTCTTTAGGCAATTTCCCAGGCTGATTTACAGATTTTTACAAAGATGCTAACATCATCCCAAAGATATTCAAAAAAAGGAAGAATGACATTCTTGAGTGTACACAAATTTAACAAAATAAAAAGTTGCAACTCAAAAAAAAAAAAAGATTAAGAGGTAAATTGTTATGGGTCTTCAAAATCAGAATCTCTTGAAATGATCAGAATATTTGATTTGGTTTATCTCAGGGATCTGCAACCTTAAACACTCAAAGAACCATTTGGACCCATTTCCCACAGAAAGAAAAAAAAACAAAACACCGGGAGCCACAAAACCCTTCCCGTGCCTAACTATTTCATGAGCGGCCATAAAACTAGCATATGTAGTTGAATGAAACGTTCTGTTTTCTTCTGAAACTGTTCTTTTCTTGGATTTATCCATGGTTGGTCTACCGGGGGTTGAAAAGCTCAATAAATTGCGTGCCAGCAGGTATTGCACAATGGCAGTTGTGATGCATATTTTGAGTGACAGGGAGCCACAGCAGAGGGGTAAAAGAGCCACATGCGGCTCTGAGAGCCGCAGGTTGCTGACCCCTGGCTTATCTAAACCAGTATTGAACCAATATGGCCATAGGTATGTTCTGGAAAGCATGGTTCATAAAAGGGCACATTTAAATACTTCTAAGACCACCATTAGAACAAAGATGGCTGGTCTGAACAAATAACCACCCAAACCATGTATATCAGACAGTATATCAGCCTTCTCCTAGTTGGAGAAGGACTTCACTTCTCATGTTCAAATTACTTCTCAGATGATTTTAGGCCCTGCAAAAGAGAATTTGCTTTTTTCACAACAACTATGCACAAGGGCAACAGGTACCTTACAATACCATAAAAATTCCTTTCCTGTGCCTCAATTTCTTATCATTTCCATTTGTTTTTTTTCTGGTGGCTCTATTCTATTTTTCTTTGCCACTCTTTCCATGGGTACAGCTGCACAGGAGAAGCAAACATTGACCAAAGTTCACTAGCAATAGACTAGCTATCAGCAGAGCAATAGACAAGTTGGTTTGGGGATAGGTGTTTTTGAGCAACTGTGTTGAAATGGGATTTCTATATCCACTTGAAGCAAGGAGTTCATGCAGTTGCAAAACCCAGGTTCTTATCTGTTGTTTGATCATGAGGGGCCCCATCAAAATTAGGTCCTTTGTCTAATAATTCCTTCAGTGAGCAGCTCATGCTTTCCTTCAGCGGTTTAGGTATGTAGTGAAAAGGAAGCTGGAGGGCAGAGACCGAATTAGGACTAGATTGAATTTGTGGACTAGGTGTGCAGCTACTGCAACCAAGCTGCTAGCTGGCATGCCTCCCACCCCTCACTCCCCCACCCCCGAGCCACAAGGTTGTGTAGTGAGCAACTTTTGTTAAAATCTTTTTAAAGTAAAACAAACTTGCAAATTTACTCTTGCTGACATGTTTACTGATTTTTGATAGACATTTATTTTATAAACCTAAGATCATTCTGAGAGGTCCTTGGTGCTCTCTGAGTTTGGCTGTTTTCTTGTAGACATTTCAATATCCAAACAGTGCACTGATGATGTTACCTCGCTTGGTGATGAAACATTCCCCCCCAAAAGAACCCCTAAGCTCAGAGAGCACCAAAGACCCCTCATTTCAACCCTGAGGTACAAATATTCTCCTTTATATTTGTAAGATGATACTTTTATTTCATTTTTCTTCACCTTTTTCTCTCCAGGATCAAAATAAGAGTGTCCTCCTTGCCCTCTAATCTTATATCACTAACATCTTTAGGTACATTTGATAAAAAATTGTGACTGGCCCAAAATTACTCAGAATGCTTCATAGTTTAGCGAAGATTTAAACCTGTTGTCCCCGATCCTAATCTGATGTGGTAGCAGACTCTTTGGCAAAATTTCATATAGGTAATCCTCGTTTTATGATCTCAACTGAGCCCAAAATTTCTGTTGTTAAGTGAAACATTTGTTAAATGAGTTTTGCTCCATTTTATTACCTTCCTTGCCCCAGTTGTTAAGTGAGTAATACAGTTGCTAAGTGAATCCTATTGACTTTATTTGTCAGAAGGTTGCAAGAGATGATCACATGACCCTGGACACTGCAACCGTCATAAATATGAGTCAGTTGCCAAGTGTCTAAATTTTGTTCATGTGACCATGAGGATGCTTGCAAATGTGAAAAATGGTCAGTCACTTTTTTCCAGTGCCGTTGTAACTTTGAATGGTCACTAAATGAACTGTTGTTAAGTCAAGAACTACCTGTATATATGCTCAATAATTGTATTTTTATGATTTTTCTTAATTTATCCCAAAAATATATTAAGCAAAACTGATTGTAAATCCCCTCTCCCCTCCCTGACACAGACTGTTTTTAAAAACCAGTCTACTGGTCCAAAGCCAATCTTTGGAAGTTGCTTCATCTTTTGATAAGAAAATTAACTTCGTTTCACATTGGAATAATGGAAACAAGTTTATAGATTGATATTACCAGGACCTGATATGTTTGTTGTTTTTTCCCCTCTTTATCAAGTAGAACTAATTTATTGTCAGGATAATCATCTATATGGTTTATCTTCTTGACAAAGAGTTTAGGCACCACGCAACATTTTCTGCAGGGAAAACCAATGCAGACTTCAGCTTCTTTGCAATTTGCTTATTCTTATTTTAATATGTTTTTGTTTAATATGCTTGACCCCCTTCCATTGATGGCTAGATAGCTAAATAACTTTCATTATTATCATTTTTGCATTTCTTCTTACATTTTTATTTTGTGTATTCGCCAATTTCAATGGATCCCATAACAATATAATGCCCTGCCATACATTGTGTTCTTTATGTAACTCTGTATTATGTGCTATATAACTCTATTATTCTCATAGTAATTTATCACTATGTTAAACATCTTGTCCATACAAGATGAATGTAGATTTGAAATTGCCATGTGTCCCAAAGACCTCCCCAGATTTTATCTAGGGAGGGAAATTTCCAGTGAAAGTCAAAGATGAGCTGATCACATGGATACTGCTCTCCCAAACAGGTGAAGAATACTTAATTTTTGTTCTATTATGGTAGAGCCTTTTACAAGTTAAGGAGAAAGGATTAGGTACTTGGGATACACAAAACAATGGGGTAAAGATTTACTTAAATCACAGAGATAAAAGGGTCAGCGTCATCCAGTGGTGGGTTGCTACCGGTTCTCACTGGATCAGGCAAACCGGTTGTGGCGGTGGCGGGAGGCTCCACCCACCTGCCTGGACACTTATGTGCAAGCACCCACATGCCCACAAGCAAACCATTAGCGACGGGATTTAAAACCCACGCCTGGTGTCACCAGAATAAGGAGTAAAGTTGGAGTTTCCAGGCTGCTTTACATATATTGTAAATTCCAGGGAGGAAAGGCTTTGAGCTCCCTCCCCCTCCATTAATGCAAAATTTCCTTTTGCTGAAAGAACTGTTTTCTCTAATTCATTTGTTCACTTGGTTTGGAAATCATGCTGAAGAATTCCTGAAAATGAAAATTCTTTTCATTTCTGTATGTTAGACTGTAGCTGAAGGCCCATTAGTTTAGTATTTTCTTTAGAGATCTGAATGCTTTGACTTGCCCTTTTAGCTTCCTTTTTATCAATATTCAGTGTTTTTTTTTTCCAGATTTCCATTTTGGAAATCAAACGTGACTGGCAATCCCCTAAATTTATCATTTTGGGCAACTGACTCAGTAGCATTTACTTCATGGTATAAGATGAGAGCAACTACGATTCAGATAAGGATCTCTTCCTTTTAGTTGATTTCTTAGCAGATTTTTCTATGATAGAAATGTGTTTTATGACAAAGACATAACATTTCATATCACTACAATAGTGTCAATAGCAAAACTATAACTTTCTCCTCCTCCTCTTCCCAGCATTGTAGTAATAGTAATGGCAATGGACTTGTTCATCTTAAAAACAATTAAACTGTACACTAATAATAGGTAGAAAAGAGACCACCAGTCTGGTATAGTGGTTAAGGTAAGAAGGAAGGAGAAGGGAAGGAAGGGGAAAAGGAAGGGAATGGGAAGCTCAATATATAAAATACTTTTTTACTCTTTTATTTGTTGGGAAGAAACAACTTAAATCTGGTTGTATTTATTATAGTTCTTAGTATGCATAGGTATACAATCAGTTTTATTATAAATACACTTTATCTATACTGAATAGTATAACGTATTATAAGAACTGGCACAATTCAAATAGTTTCAGCAGGATCTCCAATCTGAAAAAGCAGACTTTGCAGCTATGTACTTTTGCATGCCATAGATTTTTACTAGAGAATCAACACAGTTAACTCGGAAGGAAAAGGCTGTAATCATGCAGCATCTGCTCAAAATGCTTTGTAAAGAAATTTTCAACACAAAAGAATAAAGGAACTAAACCAAATCTGTATTTTGGAAAAGCAACAAGCCAGTTAAATATGGAAAATAGAAGACTTACATTAATTTTTTTGTAATGTAAATTAAACCTTCACCCATTCTCATTTACTATTATTTTGTCTCAAAATTTAAACATAATCAAATACAAATAAATTGCTGTAGAAGATTTTCAGACACCTCCTCTCCATCCCTCTCTCCCTCCTTCTCTCTCTCTCCCTTCCTCTCGCTCTTTCTCCCTCTCCCTTTCCCTCCCTGTCTAGAAAAGAAGAATTCATAGTTCCATTGCATCAATTATTAGAATATATTTTTACCTTTTTCTTCATCCGGCTTCGTGTCTCATTTCTGTGTTTGAACTTGATTTTACTACTAGCAGGTGCTGAATGAAAGTCTTGTTTCTTACTGCATGCCCTTTAGAATTCACTGCTAGAGGCACCAATAGAAAGAGAGGAGAAAAAAGCAGCTTCTTAGTCATGACCTACTTGAGTAAGAACCTGTTAAGAAATGTCTATTTTGTGAGTCACTCTGTGGGGAAACCCACAATTCTCAAATTTCTAATGCTTTTCTCCCCACTCCTCTCATGTCCTCCAGGTCCTATCAGTTCAATCTGAATAAAGTTAGTTCTGTATTTATAGTACAGAGTTGAGTTAAAAATTGATTTCTGAGAACTTGAAAACAAGGATTGGGTCAATTTGTTTGATCAGAATTACTGTATATATTTTTTCTTTGCAATTTTAGTTAGTAGCAAAATAGCTAACATCGGCACAAAAAAAAATCATTGTCAAGGTTACTTCCAAACAGCAACAAGAAAGCTCAGCTTTCTGCATAGCAAAGGACTCACTTCTTTATATTTATAGATATTTTACTTTTTACGAAACACATAAAAACAAACATAAAGTGAGAGAGCAGAAGCAATAAAGGAAAAAATATAAGCAAATGTATAGAAAGAATCACAAAGAAAAAATAGAAAGAACAAGCTATTTCCTTTGCAGAAAAAGTCAGTACATTTACAAAGTTCTCTCTTATTCTACGATTACAAAAAAATCCCACCTCACTTTTCTTTATTATCTAACTTTTTTCTAATCATCAAAACCACCTTTTTGTTTCACACGAAAGATCTATAAAAGATTTTCTAACTGAACATAAATGTAGATTATTTTTCTTAATCAAAAAGTTTAATTTAGCCATCTCTGGAAGTTCTGTCAAGCCTTTCTATTTTTGAGCATATAATAGTCTCATTGCAGTAATCATATATTGTATAAAAACAATTCTGTGACTTTAAATATTTTAAAGAAATGTATCATAGGATAGTGGAGGTGAGCCTTTTACTCACCGAGTGCCAAACAGGTACGTGCTTTGCATGGGCATGTGCCATCTGTGCTAACACATGGCTCCTCCTCGTGCGCTGCATGCGCTGTACGGGCAACCACACAATCTGTGCATGCGCGTAGCTTTTGCGTGGCTCCCCATGCGCTGTGCACACCATTGCACCATGTGTGCATGTGCACAGGTTTCGCACAGATTGTTACCTATGAGTGACAATCGCACTGTCACCCACATGCGGAAACGCGCGCACATGTGCAGGAGAGGTCCTAAGACTAGCTGCGTCCTCTGAATTGCATGAATGCATACCGGAGGCCTGAACACAAGCTGGGCCATGCGTGTATGCCCAGCTGCAGGTGAGTTGGGCGACAGCTCGCATGCCCAGAAAGATGGCTCTGTAGGCCACCTCAAGCACATGTGTCATAGGTTTGCCATCACAGTCATAGGATATTTCATTATTTTTCTCTTACATCTTGAGGAACAGCAAAGCCATTAAAAGCTGCTCTATATTCTATGGAATGTGAAACATTAATTTCAAAGCACTTCTGTTGATACCTTAGAGTGGGGAAAAAAACACTGGACATGACAACTATGGAAGAAGCTAAAATGGCTTCCCTGGGATATAGGAGGGCAGGAAGGAAAGCATAGCCAGGCTTTCAAGATTCCTTCACTATAGCTTATATTATTAAACATAGTTCCAGTCTCTAAACTTGTGGATTCAGTTTCCTTGAATTGCTGACACATCAAGAGAATAGCAGAAGCATACGTGCGATTGTGAAATAGGGAGCTGATAAGAAAAACTTGATCATCAGAACATTTAATACTTATGTAAGCTATAAATGGTACATAAAAAGAAGTACTCTTACATTTTACTGTTGTGGTATTATTGGATGTATATGCTTTTCAGCTTTTATCACGTGTGATGAGATACAGAAATATTTCTATGTTCTTCAATATTTTCTTCTGAATATACAAGCATAATTCTGGGCCTGTGTATACTCAAGCTTGCTTGATACAGAATAACAGAATTGGAAGATACCTTGGAGGTCTTCTTTTCTAGTCCAACCCCCTGCTCAGGTTTAGAACTTGAGACTGTTCTTCCTGCCGCCCCCCCAAGAATTGAATAAAACGCTCCTACATGGAGACCACTTCATGTAAAATAAGCTTGTTGCTCTTCCCTGACACTGCATGTATACTCATACCTCAACAAATTATAACTTTTATCTCATTCACTTTTTTTTTTTTTTTGCTTGCATAGACATGTGCCCAACCTATGTCACAAAGATCCCTCAGTGCACGGTCTCCACACAACACTGAAAAATTCTAGCAAGGCTAGTTTTAAGACTAGCAGCTTACAGTAAGCTAGTCACCATAGTTTTAGACAATAATGATGACACAATAAAAGTAATGAGGTTCTATCAGACTGTGACCTTCAGAGAACACCGAAAGCTATGTCACAGAAGCAGATGAATTACAGATTAAAGATTCTCTGGTGATTCTGCCACACATATCTCCTCTAATTTGTTCCAAGTTATTTCTTTTTTAACTCTTTAACTTACTTTTAAGAGCAAGTCCTTGACATTTGAGCCTCCCCAAACCTATAGTTCAGAACAGCTTGAGTTTCCTGAAGGCTGTTTCAACGGACATGGTACATGGATATTGTATGTATGATTAAATACCTTTTAATCATCTTTGCTTTTCAGAAACATATCTAAAACTGCAATCAGTGGATAATCTGCACTGCAAATCTCATAACCCTGAACAATGACTGGAGAAAAATCTTTCTTGAAATCTTTCTACTGTCTAATGATGTAGGTACTGAAAATCTCCATGTTGCTTCTTGTGGCTTGAAATTTGGTACTTGCCAATCTCTTCCTTTGAATATGAAGGTACAGTAAATATATGCAGTATAATACTGGAAGATGAAGATAGATCTCTCTGGGTGAAAAACAGTGCTGCATTATACCGGTAAATTGACATGCAATAATTTTGTCCCCAGGACTGCAATAAAGTCGGACATTTAGCTTCTTTTATGTTAACATTGTTCTTGTTGTTATAACAAGCCGTTTTGCCCTATTCTCACAATTAATCAAATAGTCGAATAAAAAATATTCATTCATTATAGGTAGTCCTCAACTTATGACCACAATTGAGTCCAAAATTTATGTGGTTAAGTGAGAAATTTGTTAAGTGAGTTTTGGCCCATTTTATGACTTTTCTTGCTACATTTGTTAAGTGAATTAAAGCAGTTGTTAAATTAGTGACACATTTGTTAAGTTGGCTTCCCCATTGATTTTGCTTGTCAGAAGATTGAAAAAGGTGATCATATGACTCTGGGACACTGCAACTGTCATAAATGTGAATCAGTTGTCAAGTACCTGAATGTACATCTTGTGACCATAGGGATGCTGCAATAGTCATAAGTATGAAAAATAGTCATAAATCACTTTTTTTCAGTCCCATTGTAACTTTGAACAGTTGTAAATAACTAAGTGAGCTGTTTTAAGTCGAGGACTACCTGTATTTATTCTAAATAGATCTTTATTTAACCTAATGTGATATTAGTGCGTTGGACTGTACATAATTGTCTTCTTGCACAATATTAATATATCTATGCAGGATTCTGCAACTGTCTAAACTACACAGTAAGCCAGTAAATCAAGCAAAATATTTGACATATTATGTGCCAGATCATTATCTGAGATGTGCTGTACAAGATGTTCCTAGCAACAGTTACAGAAAATTACACTTTGTTTTCAAAATGATCTCTGTAACCATTTGGATTTAAGCACGTAATGAAGTGTTTATGGGGAGTCACACATGATAGTACCAGTGTTGTTATTTTGATCTTGTGAGAATATTGTTCTGAAATTTGGGATGTCACAATCCAGACAGCACTGACACATCATTCCATAATATTTTCTTATAATTAAAAAAAAAAGTATTGTTTATAACATGCAGTCTGAAGAGTTTCAATCTGGAGATACATTAGAATGCAGATGAAGGTCCTGTCACTTGTAGCAGAAATAATGAAATGATGGAGAGATTGCAAGAAAATATACTGAATGAAAAGTTAAACAAGAATTGTATCCCAGTGAATACAGAGAAATGTTGAACCTGGGATCACATCTTGAAGATGAGGGTCCTAGGATGTTTGTTACAAAGAAAAAACCTGGGTGCCCTTTGGATCAAGTTGCTTCTTAGGGTTTTCTGTGTGCTAGAATTCTTCAGGACTGAAGGAGCTGTGGTTTGGACTGATACTTTACATGGAGTGATTTTAATAAGATAGATGAAATGTCTTAATGAGATGCTGGTTAAAAGAACACATGTAAAGTTGCAGTAGGGACAGCACATGCATCTTGGGTTATTGAAATTTAAACTTGATTATGATCTGTGGCCAACGCAGAACATCACACTTTTTAAAAAATAGGTCGCATAATAAAATGGGTGGAACATAGTGTAAACAGTCAGGGTGGCGTTAACTTTATACTATTTGGATAGCAATAGTATAAACTTTATACTATTTGGAAATAGTAGAACAGTATAAATTCAGAGCTACAGTATAAGAATATGTAATTGGGAGCCTAATTCCAGATGAAGACAAAATGGATACTATCTGGGTAAACTCTGAACCACTAAAAATTACCTTATAAAATATTCCAAACAATGCATATGATAGGAGAAATAAAAAAGTGATTTTAAAAATCCTGACCCAACACAAAAGCATGCATGTAAGAAAAATGTAACTATTCTACAAAAATTATTACAAGGACGCTTCAGAGGAAAGGGACAAAAAACTGTCTAAGAAAAAAAAAGCCAGTTATTAATGACATTTTGGAGGAACCAACATCTTCCTGACGTTACATGCCCCCACACAAAATGAACCTAGATTATTTTATGATGGAGCTGTTGCCAGAACATAAGAAAGATGCACAGAAATGACCTGGAAGCCTACTAGCGATGGTCTAATAGATAAACTTCAGACAGGGTTATAAAATTCTTATCAAGTAGCACATGCTGAGTTACTCCTGCCTTGCCATCCTGACAGGGACACCATTGTTGGTGGATAGGGGATTGTTCTGATATTTCTCCTCTAGCCCCACTGAAGGGAGGGCACCTTCATCACCAGGGGAAAGGCTTTTCTGTGAGGTAAGAGGAATGTTCTAAAACCTTCCTCATACACATATAACATAATTTCTCTGACATTTGATTTAGAAGATCCTTTATGTTCTGCTCCATTGGCAGTATAGGAGCTCTATCTAGATCAGTTTGCCACTCCACATCCATGAATGTTGTTTAATGACAGGAGTTACTTGATCCATTTAACACTTTATGTGGAGAAAGGCATATGATTGTAATTGGCTCATTCAATAACTTAATTATCTGACAGTATCCGCCTTCAGATAAGACGGTAAATGACAATTAAGAGCCAGAGTCTGGCCACTGCCTTCTGACTGAAGATGTAAGAGATATATTCTGCATGTCCAGAGACTTTTGTTTTTAAAGAAGTGACATCCTTTTAGCTAAAATCTTTCTGTTAAACTTTGATTGCATATTTTAGCATTATGGATTAGCAACTTTGCTTGCAAAGTTTCATGAGTCGGGCATCAACTAGGCCAGCTTCGTAAAATAATCCCTACAAGGAGAAGGTTTTTGTTCCTGAGCACAATAGATTCTTATTCAATACTTTTTCTGAGTTTTATCTGTTTTATTTCTTTCAGAATTAAAGAACTGCCTTCTCTATAGAAAATGAAGAGTAACTATGGCTCAGAGAGTACTAGTAAAACTAGATGTGTTGAAGCGATATGAGAAGAAAAAACTGAGCAAATATGACATGGTGGAGGTAACTTTTGAGATAATATACAGCAGAAATATTTGTGATTCAGCTTTTAAAACGTACAGTATGTTTTTTCCTATGAACTTCAAAAAACCCACAGGAACTTGGATTCATTAGGATTCTCAGAACTGATTCAAACTTCCTGTGCATCAATAAAATGTGGAGAGAAACATAAAAGTACCTCTCAGCTTTACTGAGGACAATTAATGTTTCATAACTGGGTTCCCATTTGAACAATGCCATTGCTTCTATCAGCAGAACTGAAAGGAGTGAGTCTTCTCCTCCCTGGGATCCACAAAGTGAAAAAATGTCAAGATGGTGGCTACGACTGTGCAACTGAAATTCTATTTTATGTGCATCACATAAAAATGGATAGGGTTTCAGTCAGACTGTCGTTGCCACCATCTTGATTTTTTCCCACTACATCCTGTGGACACTCTTGTCTTCATCTCTTGTCATTCTTCATACATCTCACAAAAAACTGTTCTGGAATATTTGGGATTGTGGAGCAGAGGATATATCTTTTGCCCTATTCTGATTGGAATGCAATTTCAACATTAGATGATCTGAATTTGTTTTTATCTATGTGTATTCCCCAGAGGTGGGTTTCAGCAGGTTCTGATCAGTTCTGGAGAATCGGTAGCAGAAATTTTGAGTAGTTTGGAGAACCGGTAGTAAAAATTCTGACTGGCCCCGCCCCAATCTAGTCTCTGCCTCCCAAGTCCCAGCTGATGAGGAGAAATAGGGATTTTGCAGTAACCTTCCTCTGGAGTGGGGTGGGAATGTAGATTTTACAATATCCTTCCCCTGCCATGCCTACCAAACCACACCCACCAAGCCACGCCACGCCCACCAAGCCACGCCCACAGAACCGGTAGTAAAAAAATTTGAAATCCACCACTGGTGTTCTCTAAAATGTTATCTTCATTTTTATGTGTTTATGCCTTTAAAAATGAACCTTTTAAACACCAGGCTGCTGCTTTCCTGATAGGTCTAGTTTTAAAAGGACTTACATGATACTGTAGCTAGCTACTCACACAACCTGTATAAGTATTAATATTTTAAAAAACTAACCTGGTGCTTTACATAGTAGTGAAAAGTGAGTTTATAAGCTAGATACTAATGACTTCCATGTATGTGTTTGTGTTTTTAAATCAGTATCAGAATCTTGGGAAAGTACAATTAAAACCCTATCACAGAACTCCATTGACATTTGATTTTAAATTGTTTTATGAACCTACAACTAAGAAATCAAATATTCCAGCAATTCCGTCTTTACATAATTCATACATTACAGAAAAGGAGCAGAGTTCAACTGTGCTGCCTGAAAGGTAAGACTTCTTTGATCTGATCTGAGCAGGTATTGCAGTTTTGCCATGTATTGTCCACTTCTGTCAAGACCACAATGAGTGTTGAGTGTGGCATGTTAAGAGCCACATTTTAAAAGTAGCAGAAGGTTTTATGAAAAATCTTCCAGAGTTTAAAGGATATAAAGGGATGTCCTAAACATCTGCAAGCCACCCACTTTTCCAAATTACACACACATTTATACAGCTCAGGGTATTTCCATACATCCACTCCATATTTTCAGCTTCATTACCACCAGCATCACAAAACTGAATAAAGGAACCAAGAATCACCACTACACTCAACACTGCTGAAGGAGAAATAAAGATTCTTTTATTGCTGCTCCATGCGACAGTGATATAAACCAAACTGTTTGTGCACATACACCTCATACACATATTCACTTTGTACTATGTGCATATTTTTGGTCCCATCAGTGCAAATCTTTAGAACTTGGGTTGGATGGAATTGGCAGGCCAGGAAAGCTGACAGATGTGATGTAAAGACAGAGAGGTTTCACCAAGGAACCAGTACAATATAATGCAATGCAATACAATAATGGACAATGCAACCATTGCAAAAGTGGGAGAAAGAATTTTGAGATATTCATCCACATAGAACACCCTTATCCAAGAAAGCTTATTGGATGACTTTCAGTCACTCATATTTTCTCTGTCTAACCTTCTTCACAGGACTGTAGTTGTGGGGGGGAGGAGAGGCGGAGAGAGCACTATCTATATACTGTCTGTTCCTAATACAATAAATAAAAAAAAATATTTGTTTACAGAGGCCTGTGAGCTCTTTAGAAACTAATTCCATGCAAATGTGTGTGTGTAAATCTATCCTAAATGTTCACAAATTATTGAAGTTCTTTTCTCAAACTGTTGCAGAACATTTATGTTAAGCCAATTTTGTATTTTACAGCTGGGATATTCCTAGTACTTCAAGCTCTGCATTATCAACACACTTCTCTCGGAATAATTATTCTGGCAAATCTGGTATGAGGCCATCTAGTGCTCCAAGTTATCTGAAATGTAAGGCAAATGATCTGAAAGACATATTCATTATATATATTTAGTAAGTTTTCAACTGGAATCTATGCCTGGCTTTTCAATCATTGTCAGCCACAGTTTACTTAACTGATCTTTATGCAATAAATCACAGTTGCCTGGGATCATATAATCCATTCAATCAAGATTTCTTAACTTTTTTGGGGGGGATGGACCCTTTTAAGAATCTGGTAAATCTATGGACCCCTTTTCAGAAAAATATATTTAAATGCTTAAATGAATTAGTGAAAATCAAGTTGCAATTTTCCCCCCATCTTAAGTTCATGGATCCCTTGAAATCTGCTTATAAACCCCAAGAGGATCCACGAACCCCAGATAAAGAACCTTTGCACTAAATTGTAAATAATATTTTTTCAAACCAGGAATGCTGGGTTCACATAATACATTAAGCAGGTATTCTCAAGCTTTGCAGTCCCTAAAATAATAAATGAATTTGTATGAGCCCCCATATCCCAAAAGGAAGTGAATTATTTTGTTGGAATTCGGCTTGGGCAAGAAATAAAGAAATAAATATGCCAAACAATTTAATTTTTAAAAAGCACTTAGATATTATAGGAGTTTGTGCAAAGCAAGAAACAAAGCCCAGCAAAGTTTTGACTACACTTCTATTCTTTATGTATAAAACTGATTTGGTTAAAAAAAGGAAAAACTAGGTGACTTCAATAAGAAAATCACATTTTAAGCACTAAGCCACAAAGTAATAGTTTACCATGGAGTGGAAATCCAAACTTGCAAGGTATTAATCATTATTTTATAATTAATGAAGGATTCTAAATTTTAATTCTCTCTCTTGTCTCCCCCTTTCTCCCCCACCTACTTACCTACCTATCTTCCCCAATTTTTAACTCATTTCTTTCACTTCTGCTGTTTCCTATGGCTTATGTCTTTCCTTTTTTAAAGCCTATGTCAATGTTGGCGTTGGTACCTGGGAAAAGAGAAGTTTGCCATATGAGAAATATATTCAAATTCTATATAATTGGAAGGTTGTGGTTGAAATAAAGTGCACCTCATTTACATTTCCTGTTATAAATATAAAAACTTTACTTTTTAATTCTATGTACTTCTTTTTACAATCCATCTGACATCAGCAATTCTTTTGATGTGGGATAGTACTTCTTAAACATTGCTATAAAAACTTTGCAATGTATTACACAATCCCTTTGAGTACATACACCAAATTCTCTTGAACATGATCTTCAGATATTAGATGTCACTTTCCATAATTTCCATCTAGAGTAAATATCTGATTTCTCAAAAATAATAAGTATATTGTTTGGATAATCCATCTAAGCATTCCAGATTGATGCCAAGCAGTGGTGGGATTCAGCCAGTTCGCACCACTTCAGGAGAACCGGTTGTTAACTTTCTGAGTAGTTTGGTGAACTGGTTGTTGGAAGAAATCATTAGGGCAGAGAACTGGTTGTTAAATTACTTGAATCCCACCACTGATGCCAAGGTCACATAGAGAAGCCCTCTTTAAGGCAAGCTCTGCCTTGCTTTTTCCTAATAGGCCTCTGCACTTATGCTGTGTGATATTTATTCCTGTTTTATTCTGGCTTTTGTTTTCATTATGTATTTCTAAAAGCTAACTTGAAGACTGCAGATGGAAGCTTCTTAATCTTGAAACAAAAGTTAAAGCAAAAGAATGCTTATTCCACCTCAGAAGTTCAGAAAATACCAGAAACATTATCAGATGTAAGTTGTACTATTGAGAATGTCATAACTTTTAAAAAAAAAAAACCCACAGAATTTATCACACAATGTATGCCCCTTGCTTTTGTATGTCAAGATTTAATTTTTCTTTTCTTTTTTTAGAAAATCCTAAAAAATTCAAATCAACCTACAAAGCACGATCTCAAAAAATGATAAAAGAATAAATGAAATCTGATGCCACTACAATTTAGGAGAATAATCAGCAAAATGCCTTTTTAAACATATTTTTTTCTTTTCTTTTTCATAGCCGATCCTCTCAAGGAACATGTGATGATCTCAGTTTTGTTTCATCTTTTCTTTCATTTCACTTAAAATCTACCATTTCTGCTTCTTTAATTCCAAATCATAATTGTCCATATGCCACTGTTCTCCCAGATAGATATAAAGTAATAACATCCACCACAGCTTCATTCTATCAAAACTTCCACCTAAAAGTTCATAATAAGATAAAGAAGATATAGTTTAGATTATCCATACTAATGCTGAGGACAGTGCCACTCGATTTGAGCCAGATTTCCTCAAATTAATCCAAAATTTTAGTTTTATCCCAAAGGTTAGCACACGATTACTGTATACATTAATTGGCAAATCTAATCTAGCAATTATTTGTAAACCAACATAATCTTGTTCACATGCCAACAACCAAAAAGGTGAATGCTGAATCACATTGTTTAGAATTGAATAATCAAAGCAATCCAATGTAAACTATTAACTTGATTTGAGTCTCTAGGTTGATTTGATTAAAATCTCGGAATTAGATTGTTGATTCAGACAATTTAGGGGGGGGAGCATTTCAACACGTGTGGGCTATCACCCTTAAATCAATCCAGGGACAAGAAGTTTAATTCAATAATTTGATCTGGATCAATGACCCAATTGAAAAAAATTAATTTGATTCAAATCAAACTATCTTTGAACTGAAACTCCCTATCAAATCTTCACATAGTTGCAATATTCAAGCTTTTATTATTGACAGTGGAATATTTCTAATCAATGTATTAGTTATAAAGCATGCACACAAAGGTAATATGAAATATTTTTTTACTCTCCTTTGAATGTTTTGTTTTACACACAGTTGTTTGCTGAAATGCTACAATTTTGCCTCTCATTATCCCAGTCTTCTTTTTTGTGCCTTCATATCGGTCTTGATTCCTGCTCATACCATTTTCTTGGCAACATTTTCAGAAGTGGCATGCCATTGCTTGTTTTGTAGGGCTGAGAGAGAGTGGGGTGGCCCAAAGTCACTCAGCTGGCTTTGTGCCTAAAATGGGACTAGAACTTAACATCTCCTAGTTTCTAGCCTTTAACTACTACACAAAATTGGCTCTCCTGTATTACACTGTGAGTTAAAAGGACACATTTTGGATTTCTTTCTCAAGAGAAAAGATAATGGTATAAAGTATTTATGTTCAAAATGGTAAAGGTATATTTTTCCTTATGACAGTTACCAATAACTGTATGATTTCTCCCTTTTCATCATCTTTCTTAAATATAAGGAAATGGTTGATGTTTTAGGCACAGAAAATTGGATAATGCAGTTTCTGGAATATGGTTAAAAAAAGTCAAAATGGTGGCTGTAATGGTATGATGAAAGCTCTCAGTCCTGGCCGCCATCCTAACCTTTTTAAGCATGCCCAATGGATGCTCCTGAATAGATGGTTCATGCAAACAAATATATCTGTTAATTAAAATTAATACATAGACTGTTTTTTAAGCTTTTTTAATCTTTTAACCTATTTTAACCTTTTTAGTTTTAAAGTGTTAATGGGTTTTAGGTTGGGATGTTTTTAAATTTTGGGCCAAAGTTGTGTAATTCTTTTAATAATTTTTAGATTTTGTATGGGTATATTTTTTATTCTTGGCTGTTCACTGCCCTGAGTCCAGCAGGAGAAGGGCGATATATAAATTGAATAAAATAAATAAATAAATAGATGTCATCATAAGATAGCAACTAAAATGAAATTACCCATTTAACCCTGGACTAATTAACACTAAAAAAAAAAAAAAAAAAAAGACATGATCACAATCTGATTTAAATTCCAGCAGTTAAACTTTCATTAACTTTGCTATGGTCAGATTAGCTGGAGACAGCAAGGAGAAAGAAAGAGATAAAAATCTGATGACTTGCCAGATAAAGTGAATAATAACAGATAATGAGCTCTTTCAACAAGTCCCTGTAAGCAAACAGAAAATAACAGTGTACAGGGCCTCCGTTCTAATACTGCCATTTCAATGCGGGTTTATGCAATTATGTAAGAGTAATTCGAGTATGTGTTTGGGAAAATGCCACTTTAAAATGCTCCTGCAAATAGGTATCTGTTATATCAGATTCGTAGAGTGGAATTTGTCATGATTGAATGGCTGATGATAACAATATCAGAACTGTTTAGAAAAGATTTTCTGAGAATTTTCCCATATTAAGAAAAGTGGAATATCAAGAAGTGATGCCCTGTTTGCACAAGTTGATAACAGTTGTAATGAAAATCTCTTCCTCTAGACTTCAGTGAAGTCCACTGTCAATCATGGAAGGAAGTTGAAGGAAAGAAATTACAGATAACCCAACAATGGGTCACATGAGTTGGAGCACATAAGTGGTTCATTGCAATGGATCACACAGATATGGCTTCCCTGCCTGTAACACCAAGCAAGATGATCATAAATGAATAACAATGGTTATTCATGATGTGTGAAAGCACCTTTGCTTGATAGCATTAAATCAGGCACCATCTCTACCTCTAGTGATATTTTGAACTTATGTTGCACATCTTTTCCAGCTGAATTTGTTGCCTGCAAGAACCTGTATTAAATGGGATGGAGAGACATCTATCAGAGAGAGAAAAGGTTGGATCAAATAACTACTCATTATGAACCACAGCAAATACTTTTAAATAACACATAGATTTCAGGAATGGGAGGACCAGTTCACATATTAAATACAGTTGAAATAATTGTTTTAGCATTGTATATCTTAAGACTGAACTTCAAAGGCTGAAACAAAATAGCTTGGATTCCTAAACAAATAGCATATGGATTAAGGTTGATTTATTTAAATGTACTTCATTTTCTATGATTGATGCATTTAAAATAAATGTAAAGACATAATATTTTATTACAATAATCTATTTTAATATGAATGATTGATTCAAATAAGTTTGTTGCTTGTAACGTTGTTACAAGAATAAGCAACAATAGGTTGCAAAGTTTGGAAGTGAAGGAGCCAGTCACAAGAAGTGGACCAGAGAAGAGAATGAATGAATGGATTAGTTAATTAATTAATGAACAAATACAGATAAACTAAGACTAATGCTGGAGATTTTCTTCAGCTCAAATGTTACTGATAATGTTGAATATTTCCTAATGACTAACTCAAATATTAGAGTAAACAAGATGCCAATCCAAACACATTCCCCCAAAGTGACAGATTTAATTTTGGATGAAAACATTCATAGATGTGAATTAGCCTAATCTTAAAATGCAAACAAATTGACCAAAGGCCTGAAACTGTCTTTGTGACTCACTGGCTCCATAGGGTAAATAGCTTGTAATTTGGACATTATGCTAGCATGTGAATCAATCCCCAGATCAATCTCTTAATCATAGTTATGCTAGTTATATCTTCTCCACTTTTTTTCCAAGTCCACCCAACTGTAAGCCAATTTTCCCTAACTTGGTTTCCATCTGGGTAGACTAGAATTCAGGCCCTTTAATTCTCAATGAAAAGTTATGCTGGCTGCAAATCACTTATAGTGCAAAATATCTAAAAGGCATTAGGATGAGAATGTCCAACTGAAATGATTACACTAGGCATTTTTGTGTGTGAAGAAACAAATGGCTTCTATTTGCTGATTGCACTGCATTTTTGAAATAAAACCTGTTGCTATTTCAGATGACATAATAAATCAGTCTGAGGCGAGAAGGAAACCTACTCAAGATCTGAGAATGGAAAATAAATTCATAGTTGGTACAAGTGATCATTTGCGATCAATTGGCCGGGATGAAAGGTAATTAACCATAATTAGAAAAAATATTTTCTTTCTTTAAAATGAGAGCTGTAGATCATTTTTCATTTTTATGTTTACTTGTAGACATATTTGAGTGTTGCTCTTTATCCCACATCAGAGGGATGGAACTGGCCAAGGATACGATATAAAGTCAGTGAGACACAGTCCCACTGTAAAAGGAAATGGGGATGCCTTTAATTTCCCCTTTCCAGAAAAAAAAAAACAACCTTGTAAGCCCCCAATTTACTTACACACGTAATTGTAAATTTAGGATTGTAAACCACCTAGAATCCCCTTTAGGCATGGCATCTCATAATAAATAAATAAATCCTGAAAATCTTATCTGAATAAGATAAGTTGGGACTAATTAGCTGAACCCTGAATCCAGGTGTCATTTATGTTGTGCTTCTTTCAAGTCAAAACCAAGGCCTATTATAGCAAATAAATTTTAGAGACAATTCTTAATAAAAATATAGAATTTATTAGGCCTTGTGTATCAACGAGCATATTTAAAAGTAGAGTCTGTGGCATCATCTCTCCATCAGTTTTATGAAGAAAGCCTTTCCCTTCCCTTCCCTTCATCTAAATCATAAAATAAAATGAATAATTATAATTATAATAATTATAATAATTTCCTCCTACCTATTGAAATCTATTCTTCTTTAACACAGCATTGAAAGCTAGAATATTAAGACTTAATGTTAAAAGAAACCGACATTTTGTTTATATAGAAATAAAAGACAAATAAAAAAAGGAAAACAAATAAAAAGCGCAAGTCTTAAAAAAGTAAACTAAAGAAATTTGTAAGTGACTTCTGACTTTTTCAACAGATAACTACAATCTTATTGTCCTTCCTTCATTAGATATTAAACAAATCCATCTAGCTCCTCATTTAATCCATAGTCTTTAGATCCAGAATCCAGAATAACAGAATTGAAAGAGACTTTGGAGGTCTTCTAGTCCAATCAACTTGTCATACTAAAGATTGTCACAAAATCTATTACCGTGTTTCCCCAAAAATAAGACCCTGTCTTATATTTTGTTTGAACCCTGAAATAAGTGCTTGACCTTATTGCCATGTGCTCAAAAATCCCAATTGAGATTATTATCAGGGGATGTCTTATTTTGGGGACAACATGATAGTTTTCCCGAAAATAGGACCTATCCTGAAAATAAGCCTTAGCCTGACATCCAGGACTATGCCCAAAAATAAGCCCTAGTAAAGGAAGATGGGCATGGCCAGCAGAGAAGGCAGAGTGCACATGCAGGCCAATGATGTCTGTGCAGCACAGGTGAGTTGAGTACCTGTGTGAGCAGCAGGCAGAAGCAGAGGCAATGGGGAGGCAGGCAATCTGGACACACTGCATAGGTCATGGAAAAGGCAGGCCAGAGTGGCAGATGGCTGCAGGAGGCTTGTCTTTGTGTGGGGGCACTGGCAGCAGACAGAAGCAGAGGTGCAGGGGGAGGCATGTGATCTGAACACAGTATGAAGGCCATGAGAAAGCCAAGTGGTGGAGGGCCAAAGCTTGCCTGCAGCCCACACAGCATGTTGGGATCACAAGTTTTCTGCTCTGTGGGTCAGGATCATCTGCCTTCCGCTCTATTCAGTCCCAGAGTGTGCCAACCAAGGTACTAGCCAGCTGCAGCTGCTGCCAGATTCCATCGGTCCCTGCGAACTTGCTGGTTCTTGTGTGCGTGGCAGGGAGCCCAGCCAGCTGATTGCCCTGAAATTGTGTTTCCCTGAAAATAAGCCCTAGTGCTTATTTTGGGACCCAAAAGAACATAAGACCGGGTCTTTTTTCCAGGGAAACACGAGTAGATATTATTTGATCACTGATTGCATTATAACCAGGTACTGTTCTCACTTATGAAAACTCAGTCTCAACACTGGTTTTTCATGTCCTGAGTAGTAAGTGGTGTGATCTGATTGAAAGTGTCCAAGTTCAGTTCATCTCAATTCATAGATTCCTAAAACATCAATGTGTAGTTGATTCTTTAACTTTCATTGTGTTAAGCTTCCCCACATTTTTGTACTTATGTTCCATGTTCCCACTGTAATTCTGTCTTTGAAAATTTGAATTTTTTTTTCTATATGGGAACATCAGCAACTAAACATCCTGAAGGATTTAATGTAGTCACCTTATCAACACTATTTGCATTCTGACAGATCCTCAGAAGCATGTTGTTATTGATGATGATGATAATGATGTTATCCATTCAGTTGTGTCCGACTTTTGGCAAGTCTATGGGTTACTTTACATTTTCTCAACTTGCACTACGTGGGTTATTTGATGCACTGGTTTGATGCTGTATTGCATGTTGAGTACCATTCAATCTAAGAAGCCCATCATCTGGCATTATGATTGTCAATCATGTATCCATGTGGTTTCTTGGTAAAAACACAGGAGTGGTTTACCATTGCCTTCTCCTGTGGAGTACATGCCTTTTCCATTGTCACTAAACAAGCACCTGCCTCCAGTATTGTCTTATATCACTACTGTCCAATATAGGTGCCCACTTACTTTAGCTTGGAAGCTAGAATAACATTTAATCCTGCTGGGAATATACACTTGACATATAATGGTGTTCTCTGTTCAACCCTTCCAACAACATCCCTTATCACAAAATAGCAATTTACTTCTACATGCTATGAATTTGTTCCTTAAATTTCTTCAATCTCTAAAATTTCATCCATGTCCAAATCAAGACTAGTTTTAAGAATTTTTTTTTCATTTTCCTATTAATATCTTTCCTAAATCTTTGGATATCCCATTAAACTTTGAATTATTTTTGTAATCCTGTTTAGCTGTTTCTGGTTCAGTTTCTGACTTAACTTCGTCATTTAATTTCTCTGAACTAAAACAGTTCCTCGTGTTCTGTTTGCACATCTTTAATTTCTTTATCTTGAGTTCTAATTTGGAATTGTTTGTTAATTTTTCAGATTTATTTTAAAAATAATGCAATTTTTCATTCAAATCTGGTTGTTTTTGTTGAATTAATTTAGTTACACTACTTTCTACTCTGCATAATTTACTTTTAAGAAGATCTTTAATTTGTGGTCAACCAACAGAGAAATCAATTAATGATTCTGCTTGGACTCTTCTTGTTATGTTGTTTTCTTCTTAGTGTGTCATATTCTGCTCAAGTCTTTGCATTATGTAAAATATAATATGTAAGATAAATTATCCAATTTGGAGTAAGATACAGATATAACATTTAGATACTAAATTAGAGAACGAGAATAATAGATTTGGAAGGGACCTTGGAAGCAAAAAGGAATAAAGAAAAGCCTTGAAGAAATTTTAGGTCTTAACGCTACACCGTAACTATACCCATTAAACTTTTAAAATACTGGCATTCTTTACATCAAAACTGGCATTCTTTATACCATTTCTAGTACAAAGATCCTTGGGTTCAATGTTGAAAATCATAAGTAGATATTCTTTTATGTTGGAGCTCCCTCTTGCAGTTAAAAGACATAGAAGTTGTCAACAGGCAGATAGCTGGGAAGATAATTGTAGGAAAGTAAATCCAAATAAGGCAAAGAGAATCATAACCAAAATACAGATGGGTAAAATTCTTATTGGTATAATATTGAACCTTAGATAACCATGTGATCTGCTGTGTTATCCTTTGAGAGAAAGGTCATACAGGATGTGATTGGAATATATGTTAACATTTAGACTGATTATAAGTTTTTTTTTAACCCCAATGCTCGATGATCCCATAATCATCTAAAAAGATCTAAGATCATTTAAGAAGAACATATATCATAAATAAAAATAATATGATGGCTTCAGTAATAAGCCAATAGTTACTTATCTAAACAGAATGACCAGTAAATGTGGAAATGATGTCCTATTTCCTGCCGGTTTTCCCATTGACTTTGCTTGTGGGAAATTGACAGGCAGTATTGGAACAATAGCCACGACTTCATGTATAAAATTGGTCTGAACATCATGGAAATTTCAATTCCAAAGAAATTAAATGTTCTGGATTGTTATGCATTCTTTAAGCTAGTAGATTTTAGGTATCTATGATTCAAACATTATTGCGGTGTAATGTACCATTTGAGTTAACTTGAAGGTACAAACAGACACAGACAACCCCCCCCCCCGGACAGTTTTAATAGTGTATAGTTGTTTTTATCAATCCCTGTCTCTCTTTAGCTTTCTCACAGAAAAATAGTAAAACAAAACCAAAGAATACTACCTTCTCCTCATAAAAATTCTTGTTATGTATGTTGATAAATTACCGTATAACTCACAACAGCCCTTTTCCCTTTTATAAGCAAATGAACTTTTTAACGCTGTTACAAAAATCTGTTTAATAATTGAATAATCAGAAGGAAAAAAATAAACCCAAAGAGTCAGCTTGGAAAGTTAATTACAGGTTTGAGATCATAGAAACATATACTCATAAATCTCAAAATCAAAGAGAGGACTTCAAAAGAGATATAATGAAAGAGAAATAAAATAAATGGACTTTCCTTAAAACCTGAAAGGCACCTTAGTTGACTGTTATTGCTCATCGGTAATTTTGCTCACCCCAAAATGTAGAGGGCTTTCAGAGAATACTTGAAGATTGTATTGTTTTCTTGACCTCCGCTTGCAAGATGTTGCCTAACATATCCAGATGTTTTGCCACACCACTGATTTAAAGCTTTTTTTTTAATTGGGCCAACAGGTAGCAATTAGGGATTTAAAATAGGTTCTTATTCTAACTTGATGAATTAAGAGTCTTCCACTATATTTTCTGCTAGCTGTAGAGTTTGGTTTGTCTCCAACCCATGTATAGTATAGTCCAGTAATCCAATTGAGAATATTAGCCCAAGTAGGGTTACAACTGAAACCCTAGCCGCAGTGGTGCAGTGGTTAGAGTGCTGTACTGCAGCTACTTTAGCTGACTGCTAGTTCAGCAGATCAGATCTCACCGGCTCAAGGTTGACTCAGCCTTCCATCCTTCTGAGCTGGGATTGTTGGGGGCAATATGCTATTTAGTATACTGTCGATTGTTGTAAGCTGCCCAGAGTCCTTGGAGAGTGGGCGGCATGGAAATATGACTAATAAAATAAATAAATAAATAATAAGGTTCCCCTGGCTGTGGTTTTCACCTGCTATCTAAGCAGGAACTAAGAATTAATTACAAGTAATACAGTATTATTCATTTAAATGTTCATTGTCTAGTGATTATTAATCTTCTTGTTTTAAAGGAAAGCCAATCTTCCCAAAGATTATTCAATTAATGATGGACAAACCATTCAGGCTGGCTTTGTCCGTGACAACAAAAGTGGTTTAAAAAAGAAGGAATTGCCTCTCCTGCCTCTGAGCATTATGGATGAACTAGAAAATTCAAATGGCAAAATAATCAGTGCTAGTTGTACCCAAGTAGAATCACAAAATCAAATGGTATGTGTAGTTTTCTTACCCTTTGCTCTTTAACCATGGTCGTTGTTTTTAAGATTTTGTAAGCTAATAACATTTTATCACAAAAATCCAAATTTCCTTGAGTTTGTGATGGATCTTTTTTTGGGGGGGAGGTAACTTTAACAATAACTTTTATGAATCTAATACAGAAGATGTATTAGCATTATCAGTTTTGTGTTATGCTGCTAGTGAAAGATGCATGTTACTTATATCAGTGCAAGAAATGAATTTGGAGATTGTGGGTTGGCATTATGAAAGTTATACATTTGGAAATCTTTGGTGAAATTAGAGCATGAAATTGATTACAAAATGAATTAATGAGATCACTTTAAATCTTGCCCGGAAATCAATTGGACTTCAGATTCAGAATAAATATGCATGAAAATTTCTACCAATTTATGATTGGTAAACCCAAACTAGGGAGCAAATTTACCTGACTGTAGTAGAAAGTATTTATAGTTGAAAAAAGTGATAAATAGGCTTGTGTGGCTTGGCTCTCCATCAGCCTGGCACAGCCCACTATGGAAACATTGGAATTGTTGAAACGTCACATTCTTTCTGAGCATCAATGGCAGTTTCCATAGGTACCAAAGTGGTTTTACATAAGAGGCATAGCAAAGCATTATCATTATCCTCATACACAGGAAGAGATTGCAGACTTTTTTGCAAAACAACTTCAAGGGGGGAGGATCTACTTCTTGCCAAGCTTCACTGAAAATTTGTGCATCTGGGTAATGGATATTTGTCTTTAAATCAAATTTTGCTTTTTTCCCAACTCTCCAGGTACTGTAATTAAATAAGATTATAAATTAGAAGTTTTCGGCTACGGTACTGTTATTTTTTTCACCACAAACTTACTTACTTCACTTTTGAAAAAGAAAATATTCAAAACATCCAACTATTATAGTACTAGGGCTATTCTGGATTTATATGTGAAAAATCCAAGTGTGATCTGTTGCTGTCTCTAAACTTCAATTTATGGTTTAAGATTAAACTTTTAAATTTGAATTTCTTTGCAGGGTTTGTGTGAGTTTGCATATAAATTTGAACTTCTTGAAAGTTATATGAATGTAGTTTCGAGAATTTAAGAAATAGGCAACAGATAGTTTTAAATAATTTCAAGAGATACAGGTGTCAGTAGGAGCTCTCCCTGTAACAATTGTGTTCTACTAATTAGTATAAAAATTTCACTATCTCTTTCTTTTTGTAGAAAATGAGTGAATCCTTTCCCGTCTTTTATCATGAAAGAAGCAGGTGGAAGTTTGATTGGAATCAATGGCTTTTATTATATGGAAAGAAGACACTTGATTATTTGAATCAGGATAATGAAGCATGTATGGACTTAAACCCAGTTCTACAAAATAATTATGATGATTCCATTGCAATAATTAAAAGTAAAACATGTCCTCATTCTAATCTGACAGCAAAGAGGAAGAAAAAACCCACTTTTACTAGGAAACCAAAACGCATTACCATTCAGATTTTATCTTTGGAAAGGCAGTTAAGTAATCTTTCTGTAAATTCTCAGAAAGGGACATCTTTGGTTCAGAAAACACATGGGCATTTCACCAAAAGAATTACCAGGCATGTTGTAACCGAAAAAAATATTCTTCAAAATATGTCCCAGCGTAACAAAGACATTCTTATGGAAGATGGAAAAAAAACTATAGGTAATATGGAACCCAGTCTCTCAACTGTCTCAAGAATAAAATCCTCACTTGCAAAGTTTTTGAAAAAACCACTGACTAAGAGTAAAACAAGGTTCAAAAATAATAATGCAATTGTCAATTACATACCCTTCCCAAAACCAATTCCAGTTTGTGAGGCTCCAGATGAGTTGGTTGGTCATAAAGTGCCCAGTTTAGTGAATTGTCCCTTGAGAAAGCCCAGTGACAAACTATCAGCTGAGAGAAGCAGCTCTGACCAGGATCCCTTCTTAAATGAAACTACAACTGACATGGAACTCAGAGCCCAGGATCTGGACTCTTCAATGAGAAAAAGTGGAGAGACATCTAGCGAAATGACAAGTTCATCCTTCCTTCTAGACTTAATAAATGAAAACCTGGAGTCTAAGAAATCAGCCGTATATTCAAAAGATGAGAGCAGTGGAGACTCTTCTACTGTGATAAATATACCAACAGCATCACCTGTTTCTTCAGAATCTCCATGCCTTTCAAGGCCTGGAACAAGTAACAGCTGCAGTAGCAAAACAACATAGCTCCAACCTCTGAGTTACTTCTTGTTGTGTGAAAAGTTTTTTGGACTGACAATAAATATGTACACACCACACGGTGGATTAATTTATTGCCATGTTATATCAGGTCACTTGCTGCAATAATTGAAATACAGGTGGGGCATTGGAAGATAGCACTTTTCAGAGAGAAAATCAAGCTATATTGAGAATAACAAACAAGAAAAAAATATGAATATAAAAGTTTTTCCCCCCCTGGTATTACTTTCCAATTTGCAAAGGAATGTGGTTCCAAAGAATTAGAATCTTCTGCATTGCCTTTCCTTCCCTTCCCATCATTTTAAAACTTTTCTGGCAGTGGGATAATGGGAAAGAGAAAATTTCCATTCAGAGGGATCTTTCAAAAGTGCTTTTTTCTTCAAAAGGCTTCTAGATTGTTTTTTCCTTGAAGAAGAAAAAAAATGTTTCGCTTCTCATCTAAGAGGCTTCTTGGATGAGAAGTGAAATATTTTTTTCTTCTTCAAGAAAAAAACAGTCCACCTGCCTTTTGAAGAAAAAAGCACCTTCAAGACAACTGTGATCTGGATGACTGGGAATCTCCACAGATATTCATTGGATTGTTTGCTTCAAGCCTTATGAATACTTGACTATGTTTTTTCTTCACACCTGGGGTTTTCGAATGGCCCATTCAATTAAAAATATATTCCGGATTTTAATGCATAGTGCTTTGCATTCACCAGTTCTCACCTCTGTTGTACAATGGGAGTCGGGTCTGCTCTGAGTTTGGATCAGTGAAATTTCAAACTCAAGAAAGTTTAGGTGTGCAAGTTATTTTCCTTTTTCTTTGCGCTTTTGATCCAGCCACCTGCCCGAATTCACTTTTCCTCGTAGTAAAGTTATTTGTGTTCTTCAATTGATTGGATTAAAACAAAAAATCTGGGTTGAAGGGTTGTTTTTATACATCATCTTCCAAACCAACTTTTTCTGCTGCTGTGAATCTAAATCTTGCTTATATGGACACTCATCGTCCATGGGGTTCCCATCGCAACCCCATGGACGTTCCTCTAGGTCTTTCTGTCCTCTACCATCCTCTGGAGTCCATTTAAGCTCATGCCTACTGCTTCAGTGACTCCATCCAGCCACCTCATTCTCTGCCGTCCCCTTCTTCTTTTGCCCTCAATTTTTCCCAGCATTAGGTTCTTCTCCAGTGAGTCCTTCCTTCTTATTAAGTGGCCAAAGTATTTGAGTTTCAAGACTGGATTACTATTATGTAATGCTTAAATATTCTTAGGAACCTCAAGAGGATGGTGGGAAAAAGATACAGGCAATCCTCCACTACGACCATAAGTGAGCCCAGAATTTATGTTGCCAAGTGAGACGTTTGTTAAGTGAGTTTTGCCCCATTTTACAACCTTTCTTGCCAGTTAAGTGAACCACTGCAGTTGATTAAATTAGTAAGAAGGTTGTTAAGTGAATCTCACTTCCCCACTGTTTTGCTTGTCAGAAGGTTGCAATAGGCGATCAGATGACCCAGGGACACTGCAACGATCGTACGTATGAACCAGTTGCCAAGCATCTTAATTTTGATATCACAATGAATAGAATACTTTGTCACTTTGAATGTACACTAATTGGCATACATTAAAACGAAGTTACGTTGCACACAGCTCTCAAAGGGTCTCCACCTCTAATATGAACATAAACACGACAATAAATAAATAAATAAATAAATGCAAAATAATGCACGTACCCACATATATATGATTTGGGGGGATGCTACTACAAAAGGTCGTAAGTGTGAAAAACGATCATAAGCCACTTTTTCTCCAGTGCCCTTGTAACTTTGAACTGTCCCTAAATGAACTATTGCATTGATTTGCCTCGCCCGTTAGTTAGCTTTAAGTTATGTTCTACTCTACGAATGAAGATGACGTGACTCATCGTCCAGCCTTTCTGGAAGATACGACACGGAGGAAAGCCTTCCTACAAGTAAGGAGGATCTCTCTCCGTCAGCCGTTTCTCTCCACCTCACCCCCACCTCTTCCCCCGAGAACTCAGGCCCAGGTCTCTCCCATTTCCCGCGCCAGCTGCAAAGCGTCCCCAGAGCTCGCGCTCTCCCAGGCTTTCTCCTCCGTGGCTCCGCCTCCTCCTTGACGTCCCTCTAGCAACCATGTCGGCGGGCGTGCGCAGACGTCAAGCAGCTGGCGTGAAAGCAGAAGCTCCCTCGGTCGCTGTAGGAGCTGCCCCAGCTCGCGGAGATGCGGAGCCGGGCATGGCGGCGGCCTCCAGACTCTCCGCCTGCCTCAAGCTGCTGGCGGCTGCCTTCTACGGCTTCAGCTCTTTCCTCATCGTGATGGTGAACAAGAGCGTCCTCACAGGCTACGGGTGGGTAGCCCGGGGCGAAGTTCATTGGCGCTGGTCCCGGTGGAAGTTTTAGGGGCTGGAGGCGGGGGTGTTTTTGCAGAACGACGCGTCCGGTTGCCGGGAGGAAGGAAGGGAGGTGAAGCCCGGTTGTCGGCCCCTCTTTGCATGAACCGCTGAGATTGGCGGCTGCTTTCATCCGCCTCTGAGGCTTCTTGCCCCCCTCCCCACCCCCTCCATCCCCGGACTTTGCCTTCGGAGAAAAAGCCGCCTCCCTGTTAACGGAGAAAAAAGACCGACGCCTGCTCACCTCTCCAGTGTGGATGCCCGGCGGGAGGTTTTGCCGTCCGCTTTTAGCATCTCCTCCGATGAAACCACTTGTAAGGAGGTCTCTGTGCTGAGAAGTTGCCCAGTTGCCTCTTCTTCTCCAGGACTCTGGAAATGACAGGACTCCCCTGTCCTACAGGTAGTCCTCGACTTGTTCCGTTAGCGACTGTTCAAAGTTACAGCGGCACTGAAAAAAGTGACTTGCGACCCATTTTCACTGTTGCCACCTTTAGCAGCATCCCCTTGATTCAGATGCTTGGTTCATATTTATGACCGTTGCTATGTCCCAAGGTTGCGTGATCACCTTTTGCAGCCTTCTGATAAGGAAAGTCAATCACTTAACGAAAGTGTTGCTATGTTAACAACTGCAGTGATTCACTTTTCAACCTGTGGCAAATGGGGCAAAACTCACTTAGCAATTGTCTCCCTTAACAACAGAAATGTTGGGCTCAATTGTGGTTGTAGGTTGAGGGCTACAGGTAGTCCTTGACTTAGGACTATGATTGAGCCCAGAATTTATATTCTTAAGGGAGACATTTGTTAAGTGTTTTCCACCATTTTATGACTTTTCTTGCCGCTGTTAAGTGAATTGCTGCAGTTGTTAAATTAGTAAAAAGAATGTTAAGTGAATCTGGTTTCCCCATTGACTTTGCTTGCCAGAAGGTTGCAGAAGGAGATCACATGACCCCAGGACACTGCAACAGTCATAAATGTGAATCAATTGTCAAACATCCAAATATAAATCATGTAATCATGGAGATGCTGTAATGGTCAAAAGTGTGTAAAATGATCATAAGTAACTTTTCTCAATGCCGTTGTAACTTCGAATGGCCACTGAGTGAACTGGGACTGGAATGAGCTCTGCTGATTTCAGTGGGTGGAATTCAGAAGGGGCTGCTTGTGGTATGCAGCACCCTAAATTTCCAGAGAACTAACTGACTGACCGATTGACTGACTTGGGTAGTTTGGGGTTGCACTTGCCTTGCCATTCTCCCCCTTGCTTTAAAGGTTCCTTGGAAATGTTCCTTCCTTCGACGTTATACGTTTTTAACTTGCCCTCCCGTAGGTGCCCTGGAGTTTTCCTTGTTGTTGATCATTCTGTGTCCTTGCACCTTGACGTGCTTCTGGAATAGGTGTACTATAAGAAGTGCATCTGTGCTGAACATGTTAGGACTACGTTTGCAAGGGCGTTGGTTGCATGGGCGAAGAATATGAAGTGCATCTCTTATTTTAGAATAGTTTTAAACGAGGGTAAAGGCAGAGGCAGGCCATTTTTTCTGCCACCAGCTAACATTCTCCGTCGTGTATGATTTGTCAAAGTTTCTCGGCTTTAACATGTTTGTGGTCTGTTACAGATTTCCTTCCTCGCTCTGTGTGGGACTAGGACAGGTTTGTTGAAGACTGCATTTCAGAAATTTTCTAAATAGGGTGGGCAGGGAGAATTGGAGGCACTAGTGATTTCTCTTCCTTCTCTTACAGATGCTGGCTACCGTAGTTGTCCTTTGGGTGGGAAAGGCACTCAGGGTGGTCAAGTTTCCAGATTTTGATAGACATATACCTCGAAAGGTACGACGTGTTTCTTGTCTCTCTCCTTCCTCTCTCCTAAAACTAATAATTATTGAGATAGAAGCAATGAATAATCCTTTCATTAAGATAAATATTGTTCGGTGTATTTGGCAGAACACACTTTAAAATGCATAAAAGGTGCTGTTAAACATGCAGAATTCTAGCCTTTATTTTGTATAGGATTATTCTCTTAATGGAGGGATAAATACTAAAAGTATATTTGCTTTGCATTGGCAATCTTCCTAAGAGAGGACTAAGCGTCAGTGACCCATTTTCTATACTTCTAAAAAAGCCTGTGGAGCTTGTGGTGGAGTAGAAATACTCTTTGAAAAGAAATGCTTTGCAGTATCCTACGTCCCCATGTGTGTTTTTAAATTATTTTTTTCCCTTTTAAAAGAGGCTGAGGGAAGTTTCCACACAGGCTCCTATTGCCTCTTCCTGAAGTGATGTAAAATGTTCCCTTTAGAAATACAATCACTTAAATGTAAAAGGACTTATTTCTGATTAATATTCCCTCAGAATACAATCTTCTGTATGCTGGAATAAATAAATTAATGATCCTATTTCTAGTAAACTTTGATAAGGTTTTGTCTCACGTAACTGAATGTTTATTTGTGTCAGAACTCCCCAGTTATGAGTTTTGAGGCCATTTACATAACTTGCGTATTCAACGAACTTGTTTAGCAGACCATGGTACTATTAAGAGTGGCTGTTTTCTGTACTTATACCAATGTCATGCCATAGATTCTTAGTGTGCTACTAATGTACACATATGAACAACTGACTTGATTTAAACGTGATCTCAGTTTATGAATACTTTGACTTTACATGCCCAACATAACTTGAAATAATAGATGTTCTTTTAATGGCTTCACAAATGAACAAAGTCTTGAAGAAAAGAAGGGTTATGTGCTTGTGTTGTAAACTGGATTTCAAAATCATATTTATCTGACGTGCTGAAGCCGTTAAACCACACTTAAACAGCATTGGGCTTGTGGTGTGCCTGATGAAAGCTGTTCATTATAAAACCGTCATTGTTTAGAATGCAAGGTCTCAAGCTGACGTTATCTGTTCATTGAGTGCTGTTTTATCCTTTTTATAATTTTCTAGACTTTTCCACTACCTCTTCTCTATTTTGGGAACCAAATCACAGGACTGTTCAGCACAAAGAAATTAAAGTATGGATAACTTTTATACATTTGTGAGGTTACAATTTTATTTTGCTTTTATTAAAACTATACATCTGTATAACAGGAGCTCTAAAGATATTTCTTCTGATTACTTCAGAATACTAGTTGCTCTTGGAATACTAAGATGAGGGTGTTCTTATCAAATGGAAGAGTGGAAGAACCTGAAGAATAATAAAAGGGTTGATATCGACTGGATTTCTATATACATTATTATCTTGCATCTCAGTCATCTAGTTATTGAACTCAGAATAAATCCTGTTAATGTTTACTAGGATTTTCAAGTAAGAATGTGTAGGAGTCTTTGTCTGGCAAAACACATATGTTACTCTGCAATCTTGCATGTGTAATCAGGAACATATAAGTGGAAAAAGTTCAACAGAAAATGCATATTCTTAAGTAATAAATATTTTCTCAAATTAGTCTTCTGTAACTGCATCCATGCCGTTAGCTTAGCAATTTTACTGAAAGTGTTTTGTTAGTGCTTCTTCCAAGTTACATATTTTTTACTTCTATGCCTAGCTCATCATCCTGGAATATCCTGATTTAACCCAGCCCCAGATTAACCATTAAGAAAATAAATGCATGCAAGGGAAAGGGGGGGGGGGACACAGAGTTTTCCCCTTAACCTAGTGTGCCTTTAATTTTTTCACTGCTACACTTGACTTTAGTTATCAACCCTTACTGAGTCTTCATAGCTTCATAGCTTCATAGTTATCAACCCTTACTGAGTCTTCATTAGGCAATAGAAGTCATGAAGAACACAATCGTTAAACTGTGTTTAGGGCCTTGGTTGGCCTTAATTTGCCATAAAATCCCCTACGTAAATCTTGAGGTAGGGGACTAAGTCACTCTGCTTAGGCACTGCTACCTGCTGAGGCATTATTACAAATAAAAGGTAACACTGTGTGATTTGAGCCCTACCATCTGTATGCTTGTTCTGTCTCTTTTCCAGTTCATTTGAACTGTTCTGGTCAGTTGTGAGTGACTGGAACTGGGACACCACCAATGCCTTTCTGAAGTAAAGAGGAATGCCTGATTTGAGGGAGGTATACTGTGCCCTTTCTTGATGTGGCCTGCCATAAATGTGACTACTTTTGGCAAAAAGAAGGTGGCAGATGTTCAGTTATAGAAGATCCTAGAAGAATACTTTATCTGGATAAATATCAGTCAGGTCTGATGCCCAGTCATAGACATTGATCATGGTGGTTGATGACCATCTGTGACTTTAATAAATCCTTTGGTGGGGATTGAGCCCACTGGCCATGGCATTTTGCAGAACCATTTATAAGGGTTTCATATTGGGAGTACAGTTTTATGGTGAGTTTAATTTTATCCAGTGGGTTGTCCAAGTCAGTAATAATAGAAGAGTAGCACTCAAGCGTGCAGCCATTCCATTGTGGAGTGTTACAAGCCTCAGTGCTCTCCTTTGTGTTGTATAAAGCCATTGGCAAGGTTCTGTCACTTCAGGATTGAATGTCATCAGTATGCTGATAACACTCATTTTTACATTAGTACACTGAGTTGAACTACTGGTGCTATAAACTGCCTGAATTGATATCTGAAGTTCATTATAATCTGAATAAAGCAGGACAAACTAAAATTCAGTTACATAAGTTCCAAAGTTGCATTTGTAAAAATCAAGTTGATCCATTAACAGTGGATCATCCTGAATGGAGCTGTGCTCCACCCAAAGAAATTGGTCTGTGAATTGGGTCCCCCTGGATTTATGGCTTCTAATTAAATAGCTGATGGAAACTATGGCCAAAGGGGATTTTGCTCAAATCTGGCTCTTATGCTGGTTATGACTCTACCTTGACCATGTCCTAACAATTATAATTCATGGCATAAAACCAGGGGTAAAATGCTCCTGATTCGGACCGTATCGCCCGTTCCGGTAGTGATGATGGCAAGTAGTTCGGAGAACCAGTAGCAAAAATCCCTACCCATCCCCCATGCCATCTGAGCTGCACGATTATCAGGGATTTTTTTTTAAAAAAAAACTTTTAAAAGCATTTTTTCTTTGGCCGAAAAAATGCTTTCAAAAGTAAAAAAAAAGCCTCTGATGATCGTGTGGCTCAGCTGGGATCCTCAGAGCCTTTTAAAAGCATTTTTTTACAACCTCCTCGGCCAAAATGCTTTTAAAAGTAAAAAAAAAAAAGTTGGCCACATCCACTCAGTCACACTACCCCCCTACACACACCAAGCCACGCCCACAGAACCAGTAGTAACAAATTTTACATTTCACCACTGCCTAAAACAACATGTGGTTGAACAAAGCGAAGACATTCCTCTAAACTCCCCTGAAGATGTTACCTAGCCTGGTAATGAAATGTTTGGAAACCAACCCACAAGCTTGGAGAACGAACCTTCACCCTCAAGCATTTAAAAGCGTTAGTTCTGAGAAGTTACTTTTTACCCAGTTGACAAATTGCTGTTCTGCTATCTTATCTAAGAAATACAATATATTGCTATGTATAGCAAGATACTGGAACATGTTACCTTTATCAAGTGGTTATGGAATATTGTTAAATATAATCTTAAACTCAGAACTTTGTGAGTTTATCTCCTTTCAAAGGAATAAGATTTGAAGCAAATACATGTATTCCTTAATAATCTGTCTATATACAGTATAGTAGAAATATGTTACTTCGTTTTTGAGTTTCATATTTATTTATAAAACCTCCCCCCCTCCCAGTTTTGGGGCTATTGATACTAATGAAGCCTTGGCAGATTCTTGGTCTTTTTTCTTACTCTTTCTGGCAGTGTTGAAGTCAGTCTTCCCTGCTTATACTTTTCTTTTGTACTATTTAGTATTTATAATGGTTTATCTAGATGAGCTTGGTATGAAAGTACTGACTTGGGGCGTCTCAACATGATTAGCTTATTCAAAACATTCTTTTTTTTTCTTTCTTAGTCTGCCAATGTTTACAGTCCTGAGACGGTTTTCCATTTTGTTTACAATGTTTGCAGAAGGAATCTTACTCAAGTGAGTAAAAAAATACGATATAAATTGTTTCATGTGTCTGTGTTGGTGGGCACAGTTCTGCCAAATTTATTATGCTTCATGGTCATTCTGTAGCAAGCATGAAAAACGGTAAAGCTTTGTGGAGCCATCTATTTCTGAATTTTCTTTTCAAAGAGCAGCATAGATGTGTAGTGTATTTTTCATATTGGAAACTTCAGCAAATTCTTTAATTTATTGAATTTTAGTGCATAAGGTACTTTGTTCTTTGTAGATAACTGTACTTATTTTGTGTGTAGGTTCAGGGGTTAAAGACTTGAATGTGCAGTTTGAAACATGGTCAGGTTGCTTGCAAAGTCTGGATCACCTTTGTGCTAAGTGATCCCAGTGAAACAGATACTAATCTTCCCTCTCATTGCTATAGTAACATGCACAAGACTTGGTGGAAAGCTCATCAGATTACTTTGATTTGTTGAAAGTTAACTGTTTTCAATTAGAAAAGTACTTAGAATGGCTGAAAATTTGCTGCAGGAATGACTAAGTTTTCTTTTTAGGAAAAAATTTTCTTGGGGAATTCGGATGACAGTATTTGCAATGATAATTGGTGCATTTGTAGCTGCAAGGTATGGTTCGGTTTTTTGCTAATGCTTTTGCCACATTTTCATGCCACAAAGTTAAACAGTTTGCTATCATTTAGATTCTGTCAAATGGTGAAAAGGGAGTGCAAATGTAGGATATTTCCTGTTATTGTAGAATTGACATGAACACACCATTAAAGCAGCTGTCCTGCTGAATTACAACAAAAATGGAAAATTTGTTTCTCTAATATATACATTCCCATACAAAGGATTAAGCAATAGAATTAGAAAGTATTGAACGAGTGTATTGTCTGAAATATTTTTAAAAAAATTCTGTGCAGTCTAGTGGTAGGATTTCTTGTAGCTTTTTATATTTTGTTGAATATCACAATCAGCAAGATAAGTTAGTAAGACAAGCAGAAAGTTGTAGTTCATTAGCATCTCAAGGATTAATGGCCACTTAGGTAGGCTAAGGAAGTTGGCATTTTCTACTTCTGCTTTCAGCCACCTATATAGATTTCCTGGTAGATAACAAATATGTGATTGTCTCATTCTATTTACTTTAACTGGCAGGTGGAATTAATAGGAATCTTTAAATCCATTTTGAATTATTTTAAACTTAGAGCATTTTAAACTTAGAGCATTTATTTTAAACTTAGAGCTCAGTTAGACATATTTACTTTTGTTGGGTGGGGTGACTAACTTATTAAGAAAGAACAGACTGTAGACAGAAAAAAGTGTGGCTATACCCTTCCTTCCTCCAATTTCTTACAGGAGATCAGTTATATATTAAAGTGCAGCATTGGTCATATTTATATTCAGTTAGAGCAGGGGCGTCAAACTCAATTTCATTGAGGTCTGTATCAGGGTTGTGTTTGACCTCAGAGGGCTGGGTGGGCATGGCCAGAATGGGCATGGCCAGTTCAATGTCACTCATGTCAGGGGCACCTGTGGAGGCCCAAGCGCTCTGCCAGTGAAAATGGGCTCTTGAGCTCCATTTTTGGTTGCAATAGCCTCCTGCAACTCTCTGCCAGCAAAAACAGAGCGCATGAGGGCTGCCTGCGGTCCTCCCGAGCTCAGTTTTCGCTGGCAGAGGCACTGCGGGCTGGTCCTTCACTGTTTCCAGGGCAGCCCCATGGACCAGATCTAAGCATCCCACGGGCAGGATCTGGCCCCCGGGCCTTGAGTTTGACACCCCTAAATTAGAGCATTACATATCGGTCTAGCGTCTTCTGGAATACTGTTTACAAAATGTGTCCCACTTGCAGGATTCATATAAATTATGTTCTATATTTGTAAATGTTACAAATTTTCTGTAACTTGAATGTTATTTCTTCTCCATAGTTCTGATTTGGCATTTGATCTAGAAGGATATATTTTTATCTTGATCAATGATGTCTTGACAGCTGCAAATGGTGCTTATGTAAAACAGAAGCTAGATTCAAAGGTAGGGTTTGCCTCATTGCTGCATGTTGCTAGGCTGATCAGTAAAAGAAAAAGAAAAATGTATTTTTTTTTGTTGCTGTGGGATAAGATATTCCACAGGTTGATCTGTTATATATATAGTGATGTGCAAAATGTTTCATTTTGAAATATTGCAAGCACAAAATTTCATGAAACATCTTGCCCCAGCACTGAAATGGTTTGTTTCAATATTTTGGAAGCATCTCAAGCTTGAAATATTTTTTTATCAACCTTCAAACAGTTTTTTTGCACTTGCACAGGCCTGAGATGGAGCATCTTGTGAAATGTGATGCTTGAAACGTTTTAAAAGCTTCCATTTATAATTTGTCAAGGTATTATTTAGATTCCTTGTTTAGGGAGATGTAATTTAGCTATATCTAGTAATACCTTCCTCACTGCTGCTCTAAATCAGCACTCTTGTTTTTATCAAAGGACAACCACAATTCTGTTGGTGTCCTTGGGTTAAATAACATAGTCATAACACCAGAAGCATTAACACATTCCGCAGCACAATAATACCCAACTATTTTTACTGTGAAGTTATTTCATGCCAAGATTAAAGTAGCAGACTTCATATTTAGCTCCAGAAAATCTTGAAAACTGCAAATGTGGTTTTTAAGGTTAGCTGAAATGGTATTGAGTGACATTAACTTACAGGATAAGCAACTAAGCTGAGGTTCCCAAAATGCAATGGGATACTAGTGTTACCTAGCTATTATATTGATTACTTGGTTACACATACATATTTAAAGGAACTGTTATGTAATTATAAGATGGTTTAATGACTATCACCCGTTTAGGTAACCAGAGTAACTGGTTCCTTTTTAAGCATAGTGAATCAAAAGCTAGCTTGCTAGCTGTGAAAGTGGATGAAAGTCAATTAGATCATGCGGTTTTAAATTGTGGATTAAGTGTGTTAACTTGTGGTTATTTCAGATAGATTTCTTGCAGAGTTATTTCAGGCAAACATGTAGTCTAAGGGCAGATTTAGGTGTATTCTCCATAATTAGGGGACAACTACTAGGCAAAAACTTACCCAGTTTACAGGCTGAATTTCTGTAGATAAAAAGCACAGTTTCCTCTGAATATTTATCCCTGTTAGAGATTGGCAGAATGAAGAATAAAATTTGTGATCCTTATTTCACTTAAATATCCATTTAATGTATTTTTATGGTAGGCACCAGTCTGCAGAAGACATATGTAGCCGCACAAGATTTTCTGTTATACTCTTGATTTGTGCTAGAGAATGAAACTGGTTTGTGTCTAAGGATATGGGGAAAAATTATATCATTTGGATGGAATACCTACGGTCTTGTTTGTTTAGCATTCTATGTAACATTGTATTTTTCATTTAAGACGTGTTTCTGTTTTTTTCCCTCCATTCCCAGGAGCTGGGAAAATATGGTCTACTTTATTACAATGCACTATTCATGATTCTTCCTACTTTGGGCATTGCCTACTTTACAGGAGATGCACAAAAGGTAACTATATTTTTAAAAAATCCAGAATGCAAATTTTACACCAAAACTATATAAATAATTTCTTTTTATGAAATGCACTTCTACATATCACTTGGAAATTTAGGACATAGACTGTTGCTTTTCAATATTGTTTGCCAGTATGTCTAAATGTGGCATACTTTGATTCTCTTCCTTTGGGGCCCTAGGTTTTTTTTTTACTTATGTGCCTCTTGCCAAAGCAGCTTACATTTAAAAAACAAATATGTCAAAATAGAAGGAAAGAAAGCATTTACCAACTATTTAACATGGTTGCAGTTGAAGTAGCACGATATATATGGCACATATGAAAGAAATTATATAAAAATCTGAACTTGGGAAGTAGCCGGACATTAATAATATTAAGAATAAATAATAATAATAAACACGAATAACATAAAAAATGAATGGAGTAACTGCAATTGATCCATTAAGTATTAGTTGCAGCTAAGATACAAACGACAGAAGTAAAATAAGTGTTGTTTTTGTGATATTGTACTTGTACCCAAAAAGTGCTTGTAGCTATTTACTGGGTCTTGCAGTTCAGCTTCTCCAGTTTAGTGGTTGGAGAATTATGAGACCATGCTGGTTGAGAATTATGGGATTGATAGTTGCACAGCTCTGGTGACACCAGGTTAGGGAAATTAACATAGAGTATATTGATGCAATGATACTTGAATGGTGGCTTTGCCTATGTCAGTATGATAAATAAGCTTGTTCTTATGGTAAAGCACTATTTATTTTTGGTATCTCACACGTCCTACAGAGATACAAAACATGAATCTCTGTATAATAAGTAAATTATTTTTAGGCTATTATGAAGTAGTCTCTCTAATTTTGTCGACACACATCATACAGCAAATACTTTATTACCTGCCTGCATTTCTTAGGATTTTCTAGGATTACCTGTACCATTTGTTAGTATTGCAGGAATATATTTCCTTTGTTAGTATTTCAGTTCGTCTCTCCAGCTCCCTGCATTTATATTCCTCCCCAAATGCTTCTTTGTCTTCATCATTTTAGGAGAAAAAGCAAGAGTATGACTGCATGTATGTGACTACTCCAATTGCAGGGCTTACTTTGTCTCTCTATACTGCTATTAACAAGGTGTGCTCATAGAATATAATTCAAATACTTTATTCTTTAATTTAGTAGCTTTATGTTTATTTTTTTAAAATAAAACATTACATGAAGTATAAAATCTGGCATATTTTTCCAACTGGATTTTTCCTCATCTTGTCAAACAACAAAATAAAGAGTGTAGTGTTACATAGTTTAACAAAAGCAACCTTTTGTACATGAATATGTATAATTTGGCTTTCCTCATCCTAGTTAAAGAATCTTTCCTGCTCCAAGGGAAGCAACAAGACACTTAGAGTTAGCAAGGCCTAGCACGTTCTGAATGGCAGCCAGCCAGACTACAGACAATACCTAATTGTTTATAGTTGTTTTTCACTGAAGAAATCTAAGGGAAGTATTGCAGATAGTGTATTTACCCAAAATGAAGATAATCTTGAATTTAGACTCACAAAGGAGTAGTAGATAGAAAAAAAAATACACATATGATTCTCATGGAAAATCAGCTTTCCAATCTTGGTAATCCTTCTCAGTTCTAGCAGAGAATCCAGTCCTTGAGATTCCTCCCCCCCAAATAAATGGATGTGTATCTCGTGTGTATATTTTCCGGCATTTATGTATATAAAAGTTCAGCCAGAAGTTGTAAAGAGTAAGGAAGATGGCTTTGATTGAGACATGCAGAAGTCATTTCTGAGGGGGAAAGAGTTGAAGCGCTTTTAGATTGGCCAGGTTACATTTGGAAATGACTTCAGACAAATTCATTGAAAGAGGTGGAGATACAATACAGTGAGATTTGCAAGATTCTGCTGATGGAATTAGTCTCATTAAAAGTAGTTGTAGCCTTTATGTAGGATTGATATCATGGTCTGATCTACCTATGGGGCTGACAGAAGTCACCCTTCAAAAGAGGATTATGATAAATAAATAAATATTCAACAACTAAAGGTAAAACATATGTTGAACTTGATCTCTGGGACTGCCTTCCTCCAGTTTTTTTGTCAGCATTGTGGAAATGGTTTCCTATGGCATTTGTGGTATTTTTTCCCCCCAACAGCCCAGTTTCCAGTCCTAGAATTTTCCTGAGGCTGCTGGAAAAATTCTAATGGACAAAACAGCAATCGGGCAACTGTCAAGAAAGAATCCCAGGGTCATAGCCTTTCCTACATAGAAATGGGATTTCAAAGGCTAAGTATTAAGTTCAAGGTTCATCTCTCACCCTAAATGGAAGGATAATGCAATCCTGTGTTCCACACAAACATGCCACTGCTACTGTCATTGGCTTTGGCTAGTGATAGGATAGTGGAAAAGCCATAGACTGTGGAAGGGTCAGAAGGGGATGCAGAACATACATACAAGTGCTAATAACAACTCCATGACTAGACTTTTTAGGATTTAAAGCAACTTTGATTATTAATAGCTTGCTTTGAGAATAGAAATTAAGATTTGATGATACTACATGGTAAAAAGGATATTATGAAACATTGGGATGTGTGTTTTCAGTAAAAAGAGTAGTTTTTAAAATGTGAACATTAATACAGTACAAGATAGTGAATTTGTTTTCAGTTATTTAAATGTTGCACAAAGGATCCACTTTTTGACATTCTTGCTGTTTGTGTTGGGAGATTTGTATATTAAAAGAGAAGAATGTGAATATTATGTTGTATTCTAGAATTTGTTTTCATCAAGTACATGTTCAGAGGCCTGGGAAATCACAGGGTTGTTCATAATAAACTTATATTTAGGGCTGAGCCTCTCTCCCTGTATGTGTTAGCTTATTATGCATTGATATGTAAGTGCAAATTATGACCTGTGAAAAGAGCGGATTATTGTATTTTTTGTTGGTGAAGTTTTAACAAGAGGAAAATATTTGTCAGTGAAATTAACAGGTTATGTGTCAGCCATAAACAATTGTGGCATACATTAGTTATCTCTGTGGTTCTAGTGAACTAAATATATTTTGTGCCATAAAACCTAATTATTGCTGTGATTATAAAACTGATGATAGGTAGGTTTCTGTTACGTTTTTTAAAATCCTATTTCCCAGCTCATCTGTGGTTAGGGGTCAAGAAAAATTTTTCTATTGCTTTTTCTTTTGATTCTAAGTAAGTATGATGAAGAAGAGAAAAGGCACACAATGTACTCTTTCGGGAATACCATTCTTTTTAGGCTGATGAAATTTTGTGATCATAATTCTCCCCAAATGGCTGAAAGAAGATTTTGTTCATTCACGAATATGATCAGCATTGGTTATAACAGATCTGGGCATTTTACGTCCCTTGGGTCACATCCAGCCCTTTGTCCCTGTCTGGCCTGCGTGAGGTCAATTGGAAATTAGAAATCACATGTAAATAAGTGTAAGTCATGCACACAATACAACTGCATTGGTTTTATTTTGAAGGTGGCTTTTTTTTCAAATTATATATATGCATGCATGCCTTTACAACTCTACCATATTACCCCAAAAATAAGACCTAACCAGAAAATAAGCCCTAGCCTGATATTTAGTGGCTACTAATATAAGCCTTATCCCAAAAATTCGCCCGTTAAAATTGCCATCAGCCGAGGTGGGGTTTGGGTGGGTGTGGCCAGCACCGAAGGCGGTGAGGGCACAGGGGCCAATGGTGTTTGGCAGCAGCCACACCCTGCGCAATGCAGGTGGGTTGATTACCTGTCCAAGCAACAGGTGGAGGCAGAGGTGCGGGGGGGGGGAGCAGGTGATCTGGATGTGCTGTGTGGGCCAGAGGCAAGCTGAGAGACGTTGGAATAGAGTGGCCAGGTGGCCACGGGAGGCTCATCTTTGTGTTTCTCAGCTTGCCTGCGGGCCCACATGGTGCATCTGGATCTCCTGCCTTTCTCCCCCCCCCCCCCACCATGCATCTGCTGCCGGTGCCATCACGCGAAGATGAGCCTCCTGTGGCTGCCCGTACCGGCCCACTGACTCTTGGCTTTCCTGTGGTCTGCACAGTGTGTCCAGTTCACATGCCTACCCCCATGCCTCATTAACAATAAAATATTCATCTTAATTTACATTGTTACCAAATTAGTGATATTCTTAGATTACTTATTTTCACCTTTCCATCTGCTGTGTTTTATCACAAACATGTTCTATTCCTTCTTTGCAAAAATAGTCACTTTCATAATTTCAACATTATTATTCTCTTTATAATTAACATTTTAAATGTTCATTTTAATTTACATTGATATCAAAATTAATAATATTGTCAAATTGCTTATTTTCATTTTTCTGTCTATTGAGATTTATCTTTAACCATCATCTCTAAATCTTTTTAGCATCCCCTTTTCTAATAATTTTTTGCACAATCTTTTATCTCGCTGTAACTTCTCAATTCTCTTTTTTATATTTTTATATATGTTACATTTCATTTTCTGGCTTCCTTTTACCTTTTTTGTTGTGTTCTTTGAACATCCCTCACCAAAGCTTTCCCTTGTCTCTTCCAGGTTTTCCCTTTCTTTCCTTTTGCCTATTTCTTTTTTAGGGGGAATTTTTCCCCTTTCCTCTATGCTCTTTTTGCATTCCCAACCATTTCTGTAATGCTCTCTATCTGATTTCTATTTTTAAATATATTTCTTCAACATTCTTAATTTCTTGTTTCTCATTTAAATTTCCCTCTTCCAACTTCTCTTCATTTTCTTTTCCTGTATATTTAAATGACTTTTCCATTTCTTTTTTGCCATTTAAAGATTTGCACATGCTTTTAAACATCAAAAGTAACTCTTCATACATCTGCAACTCCATTTTATGACAATTTAGAAGGTTACTAATACCTCCCCAATTATATCTCTATACACTTAGCCAAAATTTTAAGTCTATATAATTTTCTTATATCTCCCCTTCTTTTTTTCTTCAATTACTCCTTTGTACTTTAAAGTTAAAATGTTCTTCTCAATTATTAATTATTATCCAAATTCAGCAACAGTTTAATCCAATTACAAAACTATCTTCCAGAAGAGAAGGGAAATAAAACAACCACCCAGATGTAAAACATAGTCACTCCTTAAATATTCTCACAGTGTCCAAATTATCATCTTCTATACGGCCAAGGTCAAAATTTCCAGCTGCTATTTCTTCTGTTTTGTCTATTTGAATAGAATGTTACAGTGTTTTTTCTTTCCTCCAACAGATGGCACTCTTCGTTTCTACTCTGTTACAAAGCAGGCTATTTTATCTAATTATTTGTCAAAATGTCCTATGATTTTTCAAAATTCTCTTATATTGTTTTCTTCCAAAAATCATTTTCTTTCTTTTTAAAGATCTTTTGCTTTTCCCAATTTTCCAAATCCAAGACTTACTCTTTGATTCTATATATTACAGTCCACGCCTTCTCTTTCTTCCGCGTGTATGTCCCCCCCACCCCAAAAGCCAGATAGCCGCTAGTCCAAGCTCAGGAATTCTTTTAAAACTTCAATTTCGATTTTTCTTAGTATAAATTGGCATTTATCTCACCCAGTTCTGGAACTCCATCCAATTGCCACTCCTGCACAATTCTTCGGTTTGATTGTCCCAGCTTCAAGGTGGCCATCATAAGATGCCCCCCCCCCACCGGCTGCTTTGGAAGAGCTGTTTCTGTTCCAGTGAGGAAATTGCGAATTCCTCGCAGTCCACGAAAGGCCTCTCTTTCTTCACCATCCCTACAAGACGGCTATGGCTCAAAAGCCTCCCGGCAGCGGTTTGTCTGGCTGGATTTCATGCGGCTCATCAGAGTCCATTATTTTCCAGTCAGTTCCTGCTGCGATGTCAACCAGAAGTCTATTTTCATTTTCTAAGAAAGCTGCTGAGGTCTGCAGTATTTGGGATGCACTGGCATCTCAAACTGGAAATTTCTTCTGGAAAGGAATTCCTTCTGAAACTGGAAATAAAGGCAGTGCCACAGCTTGTCTTTGCAACATACCAGGTTACAATTTCTGAAATATTCAAAAGATTTTCTAAAAATAGAAACTTTGGTGGGTCAAGGATTGATTTTCTGAAAACATATTTTTTAAATTAATAAATAAGTATGATTCTTGGTACCAGGCTTTCATTGATATGGCTCCTGAGGATCAGCCAAATTTGTCTATGCCTAAAATACATAGAAAAATGCCTTTTAATTTTCCAAGATTTTAGCTAGTGGATGAATAGTATGCGTTAGATCATGAGTGTCAAACTGAATTTCATTGAGGGCCACATCAGGGTTGTGGTTGACCTCAGAGTGTGTGTGTGGCCGTCTGGGTGGGTGTGGCCAACTGGGTGGGCATGGCTTGATGCCACTCACTGGGCGTGGCTGACTGGGTAAGCATGGCCAGCTTGACACCATTCCCCAACTGCTGGCATGTTCTATAAATAGCTGTTCCAGTCATGTTGGAAGTATACTCCAAAAAGCTTAAAACAACCCTTTAACAATCTTTAAGAAAGTCAAGCCCCAGAAAGTTACTTATTTATTTATTTACATTTACATTTACATTTACATTTACATTTACATTTACATTTACATTTACATTTACATTTACATTTACATTTATATACCGCCCTTCTCCCTGGGGACTCAGGGCGGTGTACAGCCAAGTAAAAACATAGAGTACAAACATTAAAATATGATTAAAAAGATATATGTAAATTTGGCCCCGTAATTAAAAAACAGTAACAAACCAATTAAAACATTTCAAAGTGTTAAGCCACCCCGGCTTGCTGAAAAAAGAGAGTTTTAAGGGCACGGCGGAAGGTACTGAGGTCTTGGATTCTCTTTATCTCTGGGGGCAGTTGGTTCCAGAAGGTAGGTGCCCCCACAGAGAAGGCCCTCCCCCTGGGGGTCACCAGCCTACATTGCTTGGCTGATGGCACCCCGAGGAGGCCATCTCTGTGGGAGCGCGCGGGTCGGTGGGAAGTCATTGGTAGCAGCAGGTGGTCTCGAAGATACCTATGCCATGGAGCGCTTTAAAGGTGATAACCAACACCTTGAAGCGTACCTGGAAGACCACTGGGAGCCAGTGCAGCTACGCAGGAGAGGTGTTGTATGGGAGCACCAAGCAGCTCCCGTAACTACCTGCGCGGCCGCATTCTGGACCAGTTGGAGCCTCCGGGTGCCCCTCAAGGGGAGCCCTATGTAGAGAGTGTTGCAGTAGTCCAGGTGCGAGGTGATGAGGGCATGAGTGACTGTGCACAGGGAATCCCGATCAAGAAAGGGCCGCAACTGGCGTATCAGGCGAACCTGACAAAAGGTCCCCCTGGCCACAGCCGTCAGATGATCCTCCAAGGACAACTGTGTATCCAGGAGGACTCCCAGATTGCGAGCCCTCTCTGAGGGGGGCAAAGACTCGCCCCAATAGTCAGAGATGGAGTCATCTGACTATATCGGGATGCCGGGAACCACAGCCACTCAGTCTTGGAAGGGTTGAGTTTGAGCCAGTTTCTCCCCATCCAGATCCGCACAGCCTCCAGGCACCAGGACATTACTTCAAGGGCATCGTTGGGGTGGCCAGGGGTGGAGATGTACAGCTGGATGTCATCAGCGTACCGGTGGTACTTCACCCCAAAGCCACGGATGATCTCGCCCAGCGGCTTCACATAGATGTTGAACAGAAGGGACGAGAGGACTGACCCCTGAGGCACTCCACATATGAGAGGCCTCGAGGTTGACCTCTGCCCCCCTGCCAACACAAACTGCGACCGGTCAGAGAGAAAGGAGGAGAACCACCGTAACACGGTGCCCCCCATCCCCAACTCTTCCAATCGGTGCAGCATGATACCATGGTCGATGGTATCAAAAGCCGCTGAGAGGTCTAACAGGGCCAGAACAGAGGAACAACCCCTGTCCCGAGCCCTCCAGAGATCATCTACCACCGTGACCAATGCCGTTTCTGTACTGTGCCCAGCCTGAAACCCGACTGGAACAGATCAAGATAAGATGTTTCCTCCAAGTACTGCGGAAACTGTTGTGCAACCACGCTCTCAACAACCTTCGCCACAAAGCGAAGGTTGGAGACAGGACGATAGTTGGCTAATACTGCCGGATCCAGGGAAGGCTTCTTGAGGAGAGGCCTCACCACCGCCTCTTTCAAGGCCGTGGGGAAGTAACCCTCACTCAGTGAAGCGTTGATAATAAAAGTACCATAAAAAACTTGGGGTGTGGGGGGGGGAGACTCCGGAGAAACTCAGTCTACAGACAGAAAGTCCAGGTGTAAGGCTTATAATGTAACAAGCTTAACCCACGGGCAGTTTCTGAAAACACTTAAAGCAGCAGGGCAATTAAGATAACGATTAGGCTAGAAATACAGGCATACCAGAATGTTTTCTTCCTGCCTCCCTTGCACGATTCACCCTCTAAACGGAAAGATTTCTACCAACAACCAGTTCTCCAAACTCAGAAAATTAACATCTGGTTCAGGAGAACCGGTGCAAACAGGTAGCAGCCCACCTCTGATCAGATCCAACCACATCGCGGGCCGAATTCGGCTCACAGGCCTTGTGTTTGACACCCCTGCATTAGATGAACCTTTTTGCTGATGCTGCAGTTAATACTCTTGGTTTTTTATTACCTTTCATATGTTAAAAAAATTCTAATAAAACAACAGATTTTATTAATAAAATGAAATCTCTTCCATGACTATGCATCACTATGCATCATTTCTATGCATGTTGCAAATTAACTATGGTATATTACTTACATTTACTTTTATCTCCAGGTTCCATGTTTTTCTGTGTCAGTGTTTAGATTGTGAAAGCATTATAGCATTTACATCCCTCCCCAAACTAAGTGTTACTTTTGATTTTATAAACGCTCACTGGGAAATTATGCTTAATAAAGTTTTTCTTAACGGTCTAAGATTTGGTGGGTTTTTTTTTATAAATGTAGTGCTTAATACCAAAGTAAATATATTTTATTGATTTTTTTTTAGTATCTTATTTCTCTTTAATATTTTATTCTCTTTTTACTATTTTAGGAATTACACTTCAACTCTTTACACACTTCACAAATCTATTTTATCTATTCCTGTGGGTCCTAATTTATAATTTTGGATTTGTGTAAAATATTGGATCAATGACTGTAATAAAGTTGAACTTGTGGAATAAGTTTTGCACTCTAAAGCAATCTTTGAATCTTTCTTCTGTCTGCCTCTGTATGATAGAAGACGTGGCAAAGCAAAATGCTAATTAAACTGAGCCTTTTCAAGGCTGTAAGTTCACCTTTTGTGCAATAATGTCTGCAAGAGGAAACTTACACCGCAAGCAAACGTTTGGGTTAGAATTGCTCTATAATGAGCTTTTCATGTTACTTCATGAAGTTTCCTAAATACGAATTAGGGTGGGATTTGGTTCTCCATCCTGCTCTAGGTGAATGAATGCTGCACATAGAAAGCTAGTGCAGAAAACATACCTCTCTCCCAAATATAAAAAGATAGCAAAAGTAGGAATTTATAATCCCATTTTTGAACTGTTTTATTTGTAAATAAAACTATCGGCATATCAGTAGACATAAAGCTTTTATGTGCAAGACATTTAAGTTATGCAATTAGATTTAGGTTAAATTTGGAAGAAGCTTGTGAGAAGCAGTTTATATTGTGACTTGAAAAATGTCTTTTGGGGTGGGATTTTAGGGAGGAAATCCAAACTGCTGACATTTCTATCCCGCCTTTTATTATTTTTTTACAAATAACTCAAGGCGGCAAACATACCTTCTTCCTCCTATTTTCCTCACAATAACCCTGTCATGTGGGTTAGCTTAAAAGACAGTGACTGACCTGTCTTTTAAGCGTAGCATTGCCTTGCCTTGCAGTGAGATGGGCAGTAATATGATATGCGTAGCATTGCCTTGCCTTGCAGTGCGATGGGCAGTAAACAAATTTAATGCATAAATAAATTTAAATCAATAAATCAATACTGTATTATACTACATTTGTTGACATAACTGTATGATTGTAATTTTGTTGCTTGTATCCTTTATATTGATATTGTTTCCAGATTGCTTATTTGTACCCTATGACTATCATTAAGTGTTGTACTTTATGATTCTTGATGAATGTATCTTTACACAGAGAGCATATGCACCAAGACAAATTCCTTGTGTGTCCAATCACACTTGGCCAATAAAAAAAATTCTAATTCTAATAAACAAATCTCTGCCAGACAGACTCTGTTCCATTATCTTTCAATAGGAAGGTATTAGACTGTATTGCAATGGTATGTGAAAGGGAAGATTTTAAAAGACATCACAGAAACTCAAAGTAATTGTTCACTTGAAATAAGACCCTTGTTAGAAGAAGCAGTAAAGTTTCTTCCCTATTGTGGAGATATACATTGATAAAAGGTGTTTACTTACTAATCAGAACTTGCATTCATGAGTTGGAGAAGATAATCTTGTTTTGTGAATAAAATTTGCCAAGATGTATTGAGTAGAACTGTGGGACTTTATTGACATGCATTCCTTAGATGTAATCCGCTTTCTGTATTAAAGCTTTCTTTGTGTATCCTAAGATATGCATTTCCTTTGCACTTTTATGCAAAATCCCAGGTGCTCTGAACTGGCTCCTGCTGCAGATTGTATCCGTCCATCATCAGTTTTCAGTCATCGCTGCTTGTAGTTCTGTGCCAGACCTTATGCACATTATGATATACACTGTTAAACAAATGTGCTGTAATTTATAATTGCTATTGTCTCTTTTATCATGTACAGAGTAATAATACAGGATGGGATTTTATTTTCAAATATTAGTTTCTGTTGAGATGAACAATTTCCCACTGTGTAAGCTTTCATACAAAAGGCATTTACGTGTAGGTTGTGATCTATGAATTCTGACACTATATTTTTTCAGCTTACAAATCAGAAAAATATTTCTGATTTGTCTATTAATATACATACAATTTGTTTTCAGGCAATGGAATATAAAGGTTGGGCAGATACCCTTTTCCTTGCACAATTTACACTCTCCTGTGTGATGGGGTAAGAATACTTTACTTTTGGCTTCCCCAAATTTCCCCAATGCATTCAAGTCTTTCTGGCAACTTTATTTTAGTATATAGGATTCACAGCAGGCAGGTATAGCATTAGAAAACAGTTATTGTTGATATACAGTACCTCATGCACATTTCAGTAGCTTTAAACTCCAACATACTTATGTAGCAGCAAAAAGGGGCAATGCCCAATTCCAGTATATCCCATGAAATACATTCTGGATTGTTTTTATTATAGTTCTTCTGGACTAAATCTAGAATGAGATTTTAAAGCTGAAAATTCCTTCTCCTCCTCAATGAATTTGTGTCATGTCCTACCAATAATCAATATTTATCCTGGCCGTTTTGACATTGTTTATCTCCAGCTGCTGCTTAAGGACAGACAGACTGTGGTTACAGTGCAGGTGGCTAGATTCTTTGCAGCAGCACTGGAGATTTGTCCGAAACATGTGATTAACCCACCATACCTATTTTAAACAACTAATGTAGCAAATCCTTTTGCATTACTGCTCTTTTGCATTTTAGTATTTAGTGACTATGGGCCTCACAGTTTAAGAATTGATATTATACTATAGTTAGACCGTGTATAACTGACAGATTGGATACCAAATTGTGATTTTAATATAGATTTTATCTGCTATTTATTGTATTCTAGATTTTTTAACTGGATATTCCTTGAGTGTTTTTATTTGTTCTGGTCTCTGGTTTCTGACTATAATAAACTTGGTTTTTTGTTTTTTGTTTTTTTGAATTTTTGTTACATGAACTAAATATGTTCGCTATTTTACAAATCTAAATTCCTTGCTTGTTCAAATTCAAAAGTGGGTAACTTTTCCCCCCTCTCTTTTCAAATAGCGCCTTCAGGAATACAACTGTTCCTTCGGGGACATCACTGAGAGACAGAAATTATATATGTTGCAGGGTGGTGGCGGTTATTAAAAGTTTAGGAACAGACTCAAAAGAAAAATGGGTGTGTTAGGATTCAAAGACTCTGTTTGGATCTTATTTTATCATAAAAGTATAGATAATCACAATTGGGAATTTTGCTGCTGCATCAAATCACATCTAATGATTGCAGGGTCTCTAGAGCACCTCAAAAGAGACTCTAACCCAGTATTGTTAAACATTCTTGCCAAAAATTCAGGAATTAGGTAGTCCATTTCTGGTTTCCCAGAAACTGACTACTCATCTGTCTTTGGTCCATGTTTGAATTATATTAAATTGATTGTCAAAATCTTTTCTATTTTATATAGGTTTATTCTGATGTATTCAACAGTACTTTGCACTCAGTATAACTCTGCCCTTACAACTACAATAGTTGGCTGTATTAAGGTAAGCTCTTTAAATTTTTAGAACCAATAAAAAGTTGTCTCATTTTGCAGGTTTTTGTTGAAAAATAGACACAATTCAGCCCTACTTTTTGGGGGGGGGGGTACATATTGGAAAGAAAATCATAGAGAATATTGTATTAGCTTGATATAAAAAAGCTTGTAACATGAATTAGCCTTTATGTATGTGAGAAAGAAATGGTAATTTTTGTTTAACAAATGCAGTATGTGTGGGAAAAGCTGACAGATGGAGGTGACGTGGTAGAGCTGTGGGATTTCATGCAATTTCTTATAGAAATTTTAACTACTTAAATTTAATTTTTAAGGTAATCAGATTGCATTTGCTTCTTTTAATGCTGGGACAGCATCTGTGATCTTTTGCTTCATTGTTTTATAAATATTTTAAAGTATTATGGCAATTTATGAACATAGTATCTTCTATCTGACAAGTCTACTTAAACACTCTGTTTAAAAGTTTAAATTCTGTTTATTTCTTTACTTCCAGAATATACTAATAACTTACATAGGAATGTTCTTTGGAGGAGATTATATTTTCACATGGACAAATTTTGTAGGATTAAATATTAGGTAAGTACAGTATCTACCTTTTAAAGAAGTAAATGGACTAATTATGCAAGTTCATTATGGGTTTTATGAAAAGATGCTTATAGTAGCTTTGCTGCAGCAACTAGCCTGAAAATAAATCCTATAGAACTTGGAAATATATTACATTTAAGGAACTGTTGAGATTAATATTATGATATACTATTCATATATTGATACACATTTTGGGAGCTGCAGATGGAAAGGTAGGGAAAATTTTAAAAAACATACAACAAAAATATGGAATGTATTCTAATACACTACTGTGCTGGATGATACTACTGAATATATTGGAGATCTATGTTGTCTGAATGATACTCATAGGCTTTGCTTGGCTTCTGGGATTATTTAATCATATGACCACTAGTAAACCAATTGTTTTTTATTGGTATATGAGTTTTAAGTTTGTTCACATAGGAGTCTGTTTTTTCTGCTATGGTTTTTTCTTATCTCAAGAAGTGTATAAATGATGTAATTCAAGGATATAGTTCTCTCGTGGTGCAATAGGTGGCAAATAAATTTAATAAACACAAAAAATAGTGAAAAAAAATGACATATCTCATTTGGGTACTATAATTAACTTTTAAATTAGTGTGACCTTATGATGGTTAGAATGAAAGCTCTATAAGATCAAACTATTTACTAAATTATTTCTGAATCAAAGCATGATTAAGAAATTAAAAAAGTATTGCAATAGAAATTGGAAGACTGGAGTTAGAAAGATCTTCATATGAGGTTAGCTTTAAATCAACAGTTCTGATAAAATTTCATTTTCTATGTAATCAAGTGCAAGTATTAAAATATGGAGAGTTTTTTTCCATTGGCTATTTATAGATGGTTGTTAACATTTTCTTCTAGTATTCACTATAGTCTTAAATGGGAACAACTTCTATAAGAGTATAAGTAAGAGTACTGGTGGGAGAAAAGCAAATTTAAATCATAAGTATACGTAACAAGCTATGAAGGGCTAAAGAAATATTGCACATATTACGACATTGTTAGGCAAATGATTTAATATGTACTTGCATCACAGCATCTGGCCAAAATATACACAGGTTGTCCTTGACTTAACAGTTCGATTAGTATTTAAATATAGGAAGAGACCTTTGGGTTTAAAGTATCAGCTATTTTCACCTATCAAGTATCTGGCAGCAGCTCCTCGAGGAAACAAGTAACTTCCCAACATGCCTGGAACATACAAAAGGAATTAAAATAATTCCACTTTTGTTCCTATGGCTGAAATTATATTTGGTAAATATATGCAGTTTCTGTGTAGGAAGAAATGCAAATTCGACTGTGGGTGGTGTGTGGGTGAGGAGACATGGTATCTGACTGGGGGACACAAAGAATTTATTGAGGGCCTTGTGGGTGTCCATGGCTGCTACAGTACTGACCACCAGTTTAATATTTCATGAAGACATTTTTTGTTTATTAATTCTAAATGCTAATGTTTTGCAGTATTGCTGGAAGCCTCGTATATTCCTACATCACTTTTACAGAAGAACAAATAAGTAAACAGTCTGAAGCTAGCATCAAGATGGACATTAAAGGGAAAAGCGCTGTATGACAATAGGCATGCTTACCAGAGTAACTCTCACTTTTTAGAAAGATGTTGTTGACAAATCAATGTAGTATGCAGTCTCTGAATGGAATTGGATGGCTACGTCGTATTTGCACAATCTGAAGATTGCCACATTTGGAATCAATTATACTGGACTGCACATACGATGAATAGATTGCATTTAGGCTGCAAGGAATTATATACGTAGTGAAACAGGATTAATAATCTCAAATGCAGCAAAAGTGTTGTTGGTCAGGATTGGGTGCAGCAAGAAAATGCATCAATGAAATCAAGCAAGCCTATTGTTCAGACTCTCATGGTTTTGGCTTGTTGAACCCTCCAACTTTTACTGCATTTTTCTTGAAGTTATGCAGTCTGTATGAATGAAATGTACTGGTAGTTCCTATATCTCGTTGCATGAAGCTGTGTATAAATAAGAACTCTGAACTGCAGTTTGTGGGGAAGGTAGACCTACATTCACAATCAACAGAAATGTTACCCAAACAAATTTATGACTTGTCAATGTCTAAACTGACATCTGATTTTTTTCCCTGAACCTAGTGAAGCACTTTTAAGTGTGTGTTACACATTGTTTGGGTTAGCTTGGTCAGAATTGTTTTAAAATTCTTATAGACTTATCAGTACCTGTTACAGATAAAGAACAGATAAATGTTCTAAAGAGTAAGGTTTTAAATGCAGTTTTCTCCTGAAGAAATGAGAAAAACAAACTACAGTGGTAAAATGTGGGTGTTTTCCCCAGTAAAAGGTTTTCTTTTATTTACTTTGTTTTTTTCTATGCAATCAGTGTCCTTTTTTACAGAAAAATCTCATCATGTTTTGTTTTTTAAAGATTATAGCTTTTTAAAACTGTTATAAAAGAGTGATTTAATATAAACGGTGATTTAAGTGTTTTGAAATGCACAATTTTTTTCTGGAAAAAAGTAGATTTGCAAACGTTTATTGAAGCTTTTTGGACATAGAAAAGCATGCTGTTGGAAGTTATACCCCCAGTCTATCAACTCTAGCTTCCCTTTTGAAATAGGTTCACATATCATGCTAAATCATTAAACAGGTCCCATTTTGAAGAAAGTGAAGTCCTGGGTGTTCACATTGATGTGAAAGAAGCTGTTTTCAAAGGAGCCTCACCAGCCTTACAAATGAAGCATTTGTATGTTTGAGGTTTTCATATTGTTGCAAAGCAAATCCGATTTACAATGTCTCCAATGCAAGTCTTAAAAAGAAATGATAGTATATTCTACTATCAGTTGCCCTATCATAGGCCTCTCATCCACTTACACTGAAACATGAGGAAAACTGGATAGTATCTGGATAGTGTTTATCCAGAAAATTCTGAATTTTAAGGAGCTATCTGTCAAATTCAGACCATGTTCGAAAAATGGCTCAAAGCAAAATATTCCGCTGAATGAAATCCAGTTTGCTTTTCACTAAAGAAAACCTAGCTTCAGTTTATTTGACTCAGTGAACCACAAATTCCTGGCCTTGTACATAGAGAGATTGAAAAATATAATAAATAATCCCTTTTAAACATTAAAGACATTGTAAAGGAGAACTCTGTGAGATTGGCAGCTATCATCTGTGGTAGATGGTAGGACTTTTTTTTTCTTTTTACTAGCAAGTTCTTATTAAAAGGCACAAGCTTTCATGAACTGTAGCTCATATTTGCAATTTTAAAACAAAACTACACCAGAATCAACTCACATAAAATATCTTCAGGCTGTCAATATCTAAGGTTTAACAAACACAAATGATTTTAATACATTGCTATTACTAATTCATGACATACTTATAATTTGCCCCACATGTAACCTGCACATGCAGAACTACCCTTTTCTCCTCCACTTGCTGTATTTTCTTTTTTTTTTCAAATCCTTCTGTTTATCCACTTCATGCATCCAATAAAATGAGTACAACTCATAAAAGCTTATGCCTTTTAATAAAACTTGTTAAGCACCTTTTAATTATTAAACATTCTAAGGCATTACAGTTTTTCTAAATTTCAAAAAGAAAAAGGTTAAATACTAAAATGATCAGAACTTAAAAGATTCCTCATCCAAGAAGCTGAGATTGTAAGTGAATTTCTTGCTAAGGAGACGTTTCTATCCTGTTGTTCTATTGTCCGGACAAATTCTGGTTCTGGATTGTCAAGCCTGCGGAAGTGGTGCCAAAATTATCACGCTAACAAAATGGCCACACTAACAAAAATGAAGTAATTTTAACCTGTCCCCCTCAGCGGGTCTCAATATTGTCTTATCTGTTTTTCCCTATCCCCATGATTTTGTATGTAAGGTACAGTTATGTCCTTAATGGCTTTGTGGGTTAAATTTAACTCTAAATTGAAGTCTGTGAAACAGGCAAATCTTACATATTCTGTGTTAAATATAAATATGCAGTCATTCCCCATCTGGCACCGAAAGCCGAATTATGTATACTGGAGACATTATTTAGCATGTAATTATTACTGTTTTGCATATTTATGACTTTGTTAGAGGAGGGGGGCAAAGAACTATGCCGGACATTGCAACAACACTAACAAGAAATCCTATTCCAATAGTAAGTTGCTGTCTGAGATCGCACAGATTGTTTGAAGCACTTTAAAATACATTCTCTTAGCCTTAAACTGTTGAAAGTAAACACAGAACTTCAGAGTACATACTTGTAATATGCAGAGTGGGTAACTAACAGTTGTTCTGGAATAAGTCTATCCTAATGTAAAGCAGAAAAGAGAATCCTGGAGCTTCACAGCAACATGATGGTCTTGAGCCTTTTTGCAGCCTTGGAAATACTCTTATCCATAATGTTGCAAATTTATTGCTGTTTTGAGGTATGAAGTACATGTGCAAGTCTTTCAATAGGTTTACTGCGATTTGAAAAACAAGCCCTGTTCTCCCCATAGTAAGACACCCTCCCCCCAACCATTAGCAATAGGCGCATTGTAACCTTTGGTCAATAGAACATTGTCCATTCAAGCAAGAAACAACTTTTTAAATGTTATGGGCTCCATGTTTTTCTTTTGGATAAATGCTGTTTTAGCCAGCAGCAATTTTGGAGGAGAGAGGAATAGTGAAATTTGGGTGTGCTGATTTTTTTTTCTTTGCCTAAGATGTGTTAAGTCATCCTTTGCCTTGTTTACCTTTTTTTTTTCGTTTTCAATTCTAAACCATGGAAGTTTATTCCTTCATTTATTACTGCTTTGTGAATTTAAACACTATGATTGTAGGTGGTTTTGCAGATCACAAAAAAAAGTTCGACAAAAAGAGATGTGTAGTTTCTCCAATTGCTATCAATCAATTATCAGAACCAATATTTTAATCAAAATGATTTATCTCTAGATTTTGCACCTGCCAGCTATTTAGAAGAATGAACTATCTTGACTTTGAAGGTAGATTAAAGGGATCCATTATACTAGAATTTTATTTTCTTGTCTACTTATGCTGGCCTGTTAAGTAGATAATGGTAGCATTTAGGTGATGCAGGCTAAAAAATGGATTACTTAGCACACAGCTGCCTTGGTCTACTGTTACCTTAATTATACTGTGCACCAAAATTCTCTTAAAATGCTTGTGGAGGATTTATGCAAATAAAGGTAGAATAAGGGATGCTGTTAGACTGGAATTCTCATAATTCAGTCAAATTATTGTATTTTTGTTAACCTGCTCTACTGAGGCAGTTGCTCTCAGGTACTTGTTAGACAAAGTGTTAATCTACTGGATAGATTTACTGCCATATTAAATAGTTCTCAGTTCATTTGCTTTTTTGTAATATACACATTTTAGTGCCAAGTTTTAGAAAATATATATACTGCCTAAGTAAGCAAGTCTTATAGTTTTATTTTTTACACTGTTAAACTTCCTGTTACTATTTTTCCTATATAGAACAATCCAGCATTAGGAATAAACATTTTTAATGTATAACTTTTATGTGCTATGTATTTTTGTACTGGCTTAAATAAATCAAGATTGTCTCCATTTACATTTTTTGTTCTTTTATAAGACTTCCAATATTTTAGTGACAATAGATTTAGGAATACTATAGATATTATACTGTTAATTATCTTAGGCTTCGGCACCACTTTTTAGTGAACTCTGTGTAACAAATTTAATAGTAGTTGTCTTATAAAACCAGTCATCTATTTAATCTTTTTTTTTTTTTACAAATAACTCAAGGTGGCAAACATATTCAACACACCTTCCTCTTCCTATTTTCTCCACAACAACCATGTGAGGTGAGTTGGGCTGAGAGAGGTGAGTTGGATCCTCTGAAGTATGATGAACAATATGTGAGAAAGCTTGGAGTTGTCTTCCAGATACATATACATCCCCCACACTAAGTTGGTATGTGCCACTTCAAGGACTTTGTTATCTCTTCACTCTTCCAAAAAAGTAGATGTAGTTTTAAATGTTGAGAAAATATTTCTAGGATATGTGAATAAAAGCATCTCTTCATCACATTAAGTGGTTGAGCTGGCCCAGAGAAACCTGTGTTCAGGCTGACCTTCAGCAGGTTATTAAACCATCATTCAGTGTAACCTACCTCACAAGATTGCTGTTTCAATAAAACATCACTCAGTACAAGTTTCCTACCTTGAACTTTTGGAGAAAAATAGGCTATATGTTTAACAAATGAGTAAAATCTATTTTAGAAGGCCAAATTATTTCTGTACTGTTGGCCAAGAAAACTATAGAAGTGCCCATGAACTCAAGATTGATTCAAAGTTCTTATATAATACTTATTTTAAAAATATCCTTATTTCAGTATGTATAATGTGAACTTTTATACATACTTAAACTTTTCCTATATTATTAAGTTTCTATATACACCAGCAAAAACATTTAGCTAATTCATATTTTATCTCAAGACAAGCTTGAACAATGGAGGCATCTTGGTTGCATCATCTGATTATAATCAAATGAAAAAAAGGAATAAAGATAATTCCTACTTCCCCTTATATCTGAGTATTATTTCCTCTTAACCAAGATGAAGTGTCTCTGGTTAAAATTACTGTACTGGTCCTCCCATTCTGACGTTTGGTACTAATGTTTTTAACTATTAGCCATCACAGGGTACGTAATTTTGACTTTTAAATATTATATGACGATCTGAAAAAGTTATATCTGCATGTATCTTAATCACAATAATCATATTCAAATAGTTGGAGGACATCAAACTAGGAAGATTACAGGTCATTCTTTAGAATCATTTTATTTCCTGTTTCTATTTTATATAAACACACACATTATATAAAATAGAAACATGATATAGTTTAGCATTTTACTGATTTCCCATGCAAATTGTCATAAAATACAAATTGTTTGATTTTCTTTTGTAATTTCCTAACATCTTATTAATTCCAGGCACTATAATTTTAAAATTTGTACTTATATTAATATAGCTTTATAAGATCCTGGCTTTACCAAATTCTTCCTTGTTTATTAAATCATACTTACAAGTTTTCATTTTTCTTTGCTGAATATTTAAATGAATCTAAAAATATATATAAAGCAAATTCTATCTGTGCTAGTAATTTCTCAATACTTCTAATAGTGATCTCCATTTTTTTATTACAGCAATTAATTGAGCTCTATATTCTGTCATACACAGGAAATGATTATATTTTATTGGTAAACACCCTCAACAAAAATATTCAGACTTAGATATTACAGGTCTAATTTCACAGCAAGAATGTATACATCTCAGTTTATTCCTAATTGGGTTTTTTTAAACCCTATTGTCATTAAATATCTGAAGTTTAGTTTGAAACTAGTGTGAAGCACAGAATTTTTCCAAGTGCAAAGGTTTGCTAAAACTATTATTGAACAATTCAAGTATTCTCTCCCATATTATTAAGCAGCATTTTCACATTCTCTTAAAAGAAACAAATTCCACTCTTAAGTACTCAGTATTTGTATTTATATAAGCAATATGTTTTAAAAAAATACTTTAATAAGCTTTTCCAGAATTGCAGACAGGGAGCTAGGTAAAAGACACAGGTATTACCAACAGTGCAAAATTACTATGTGAAAAATTTATAAAAACTACTTTGCAATTTTTTTTTTGATTTCTTTCAAAATATCACTTTAAACCCTTTATAAAGCCAACAGTCAGGCCTGTTGAGTTGAAGGTTTGATTCAGACTGCACACAATGCACTTTATGGATCAGGACAAAATAGTGCTTAAAATATACATTACAATCACTATACAAAGCTGTACTGACTTTTCAAACCAATTTGGAAGCAATGGGTTTCATCTTTTCCAAACTGCACTAAAAGCTGTTTGAACTGGTTCCTAAATTATAAGATTTTTAAATAGTACTAATAGTGCAATGTCTTTATCAAGTTATAGTGGCTGCATTTTAAAGAACATGAATAAAATATTGTATAAACACCTGCATAAATGAGATGCACATTACAATTAAATACTTAAAAACAGCTGAGCATTACATATTGAGTATGGAATGTCAGGATTTTCTTAGGCATACCATTAAAGGTAAGATTAAAGACCAAAGTAAAGTTTCTGAAAAATGTACACAGTGCTATATTTTACTTACAAGCCTGAGAACAATATATTTATAAACTTTCCTATGAACAGTCTTGCAAGCATTTCCAACCTGCAAAAATACAGACAAGGAACAGAAAATAGGCCTTCAAAGTTGCAATAAGATTTCTAAAAGCATTGCACTGCCTTGCTTTGATATACTTTTTAAAACATAATCTTTGATACGAGGCTACAAAAACTTTGGATTTTCATATTAACAAAACTGGGTTTGGTCAGCCATGGCACTTTCCCTAAAGTAGTAAAATTTAAAAGATTAAATATTTTATTTATACACGTATACTGCTTGTAAGCAACAGACAATAAATACTAGTCCTAAAATGTTAAAGCATGGAATTCATCAAAAATGTTTCATAAGAAAGCAGAAGGCTTAAAAAAAAAATCTCCAGAAGCTACAACAAAATTGTGTTGGGACAATCTGAAAGTCTAGTGGACTTCATAATTAAAACGAAACACTATATTTTGCTAAATCATTAAATGAGCAGATCAATTTGAAGTTGTAACATTTCAAGTAAGCCTCAAGACAAGCAAAAAATAAAACTTTATTTTATATAGCCCATGTGGCAACAAAAAAATGAACGACTTTATATGTCATTGAGTGATTGATTCTGTAAACCTTCATTATGGCCGTAATCCAAATTCTTTTATATATGGGAACTGTCACTACTGAAACTATCCCCAGACTGACAAGAACTTGTTTCAAATGTAAAAAAGGTTAACAACCCTTACAGTACCTCAAATCCATGCATATTAGTACACGTACATACCATAATAACTACTACCCACACTTTTTTACTTCCTCAGAAGTAGAAACAAATCCATGGATTTGTTGGATGTAGCATAAGGCCTTACGGCACGCAGGCTAAGCATTTGTTCCTCATCAAGGTAGCCAGATTTAATTGATTCAATTCCTAATTCTACTGTGCTCACCCAAAACATACATATAAGCTGATAAAATAAGGTAATGGATGACCTTGACTAACAACAGTTAAATATTAAAGCCTTTAGCTGATTTTTTAGACTATCTCATAAAAAGAAATCTGAAAAAAAATTATAAAAGCAAGAACACTTGTGCAATCATAGCATCATGCTAATCTAAAAACTTTTAAGTCACCATTTGTCCCAAGATAAAAGTTTGAAAATTCTGATATTCGTAATTTGGGTAAGCAATTTAAATATTTAAAATTTCTACTGCTTTCTGAAACATGACTTTATTAATAAAAAAGCTTTAGCAAAATAAAGTGAAGCTGACAAATCCTCAGAAGATCAACTCTCAGAAGATCAAAGTTTACCATACTGTATAAGTTATGAAAATTACATACTTTTTAGTATTGTAAAAATCTTTCAAAGGCTACAAAATCTGGAAAAATACAGAAAGTATTTCTTATTTCCAGATAAGAATATGGAAAGACATCACTGATGTCAATAATTTTACATACAAACCTCTTGGTTTATTTTTAAAATATAATTCATTCATATATATGTGTATATATATATGTATATGTATATATACATAATATACACACAGATAAACACACACCCACACATATACATATGTCCACACATAGACACACATATACATATACACACACCAATGAATTCTCATGCAACTTTCAGGATTTACAGGCATTTCTTAAAACTGTTCAATATTGCTTCTTTCTTCACGTCCATTTTATCAATTCTGCTTGGGAATTTTAAGTTATTTTTCAAAGTATAATTTACATAACAGGTTAGTGCCCTGAAGTCATCTAAAGAAATTTGCCTAAAAAAAAAAAAAAACCCCAACAACCTCTCAACCGATTCTATAGCAACCGGCTCTCCAATAGAAAATTCTCTCACATACTGCATCTGCATTTCAGGATTTTAAAAGGTAACCTTAGCTAGGATTAGGAAGCAATTAAAATATATTTCAAAATCTCCATAAATTATTTTATGGGATTTGAATATGTAAAGAGAACCTATTAACCCTGAAAATGCAGACATCCCATAATATTATTTGAATGAAACATATTCAGTCACCCACACTGTCCTGGTCTTCAAAATTTCCATGGGCTACTGTTTCTTGGAAAATTTCAGAGGAAGCTGTGCACTCTTTTTCACTGCTGTTGATTCTTCTCCTTTTCATAGGCCTTTCATTCGCATCTTCAAGATCATGCCTTGCATTTGAATGAGGAAGTTTAGAATGATTGGAAAGGTTTTCAGGCTCATAACCATTTGTATCGAAATCTACAAGGTGCGTTTTTTTGCCAGTTGTTGGTCCATTTATGTGCAGTCCTTCAATTTTCACATCATCTTTATTTGATAACTCACTTGGCCCATTAGTAGATACACCTAGAAAGAAAAGAGAATATAAAACAGAAAAGAAAGAACTACCATCTTTAAAAAACAAGTCACAAAAACAAACCAAATAGCATGGATATGGTGTCATCAAATATACAGAATACAAACTTGGCCAATTTGTATTTAGCTTTTAAAGCCTGAGTAGAATAGGGGAGTAATGCCTCCTACAAAGGCAGCATTTAAGATCCAGCTGCTGCAATTACTTGCGAGTTCAATCCCAGGCAGGCTCAAGGTCGACTCAGCCTTCCATCCTTTATAAGGTGGTTAAATTGAGGACCCAGTTTGTTGGGGGCAATAAGCTGACTTTGTATAAAATATAAATATACAAAAGTGTGAAGGCCATTGCTTAACGCACTGTAAGCCGCCCTGACTCTCCGGAGAAGGGCGGCATATAAATCAAATTAAAAAAAATAAAAAAAATAAAAATAAAAATAAAAAAAAGCAGTTTGAGTGACACACTACAAAAGTGGTTGATGACATCATGTCTCAACTAAATTTGATTTAATTTTCCTTCCATTTAAATAATGCTTACCATCTGGTATTTTCCCGCTTCTATTTACTCAATATTATTATTTCAGATGTCTCTAGAACTACAGTGAGATAATACACTAGGACTGGGAAAGGACAGTTTTAAATGTATCCTTAGTGATGGAAGTTTCAAAGGTAGGTATGGCCAATCTTTCTCAGTCCAAGCTACTCCACAGCAGGAGAGCTCAGGTAAAAAGAAGAGGTAGAAGGAGCACCATACTAAGTTTTTTTTGAAAAAGATAGGATACGGATCTAATAGACAAATAAATAAAATATTTAAGATAGCCTTGTGATTAAGAGGCTGCAGACTGTACATGAGCCAAATACATTTTTGCAGAACTGAATATTGTCGCTTGCATCGTTAAAAAAATGACAAAAATTGGGAAATGTACAGAAGAATAATTTAAATTACATGAAAATTATTTGCAAAAATGTATTTTGTTGGCTTAAAGAATGCACCATTAGGGAATTTAGATGGAAGAAGATATTTTACCTACCATTTTGATTACTATTGCTGGTTGTGCTGTCCTCTCTTTCCGAATGGCTGGTGCTACTATTGGAAGTTGTAGGAGGGGGGCTAGGAGCTCTGCTGGATGCTGCACTTTCACTTTCATCTAAAAGACGATCCATGTAGTCCCTTTAAAAAAATGGATCAAGAAATTTGCTCTTCAAATAAGCTTCACTTTAATGTTCCCTTGGGATACAGTCCTACACTGAACAATCTGTGTTCACCTAATGCTAAGCCAAGATTTTAAAACAATAGTTATTTTTGAAGAAGACATAAATCATATTATGCTAAAGCAAAACCAGAAAAAGTGGCATGGTGTTATATATAATCTAAAGGCAAGTTCTATTATCGTACTTAAGATAAAAAGCTCAAATTCAATGAATATGTAGTAAGATAAAAAATAATAGAGTAAAACCCTAGAAATTCAATAATTACAGCATCCCTTAGAGAATAGAGGTAGCCCTCACTTAATGACTACGCTATTTAGTCATTTTTCAAAGTTATGGATATGCTAAAAAAATAACTTTACAATTAGTCTTCACATTTACGATTGTTGCAATGTCTTGCAGCCACATGATCTCCATATCTGCATGCCTCACAGTTGACTTCTGGTCAATAAAGTCAATAGAGAAGCCAGCAGTAAAATTGCAAGTTGTGGTCATGTGATGTCTTGCCTAACAATATGAGTGATTCACTTAATAACTGTAGAGGAAGTGACATCGTAAGCCTATTGCAATCATATATCTTACTTAACAACCACATCATTTAGTAATGAAGTTGCCAGTTCCAACTCCCACTATGGTTAAATGACCAGTAATCCTAAGGTAAATGATCAGTAATCCTGATCATACTAATATGATCAGTGGTGGGCTGCAACCGGTTTAACAACCGGGGGTTCTTTGAGTGGGCGCTTTGCGCCTAATGTGCTTGCGCACAGTATTCAAAATACAGCAATTTGAAGCTCAGCTGCTTACCTCCTAGGGCAGCCCGGGTAAGTAGAACAGTGGAGTGGCGGAAATCAGCTGTGCTGTGCGAAGCAGCTGAGCCAGAAAGAAGGAAATATAGGACAGAATAGGGCGGGTGGGTGGGGCCATCTGATCGTCGGAACTACCGGTTCACCCAAACCGGTCCGAAATGGCAGCAGCCCACCACTGAATATGATACACCTTAGTAGAAAATGTCCATTTAAGTCATTCAGAGAATAATCCATTTTAAATTTTGAATGGAGATTTATTATCAGTAAATATTACATCAAAGGCTTGCCTAAAGTAACTTTTCTATGCCAAGCTGCTATGATATTTTTATTTGTTGTCTATTGTATAAGTTTTTTTTCTGTTTTATTCCTAGGTGACTTGGGGCTATTTATCGTTGAAATGTGTACAGAAATTCTTGAGGTAACTGGCATACTTAGCAAGCTCCTTCCTTCACATAATGCTTTTACAAAAGAGAGAGGGTGAGTGTAATCCTAGATTCAGATCAGAGGAATCTCAGTTAAAATTCCAATTCAACTGTTTTTCCTATACTTTTCTAAACTGATATTCCTATCAGTTATGCTATTGGTCACATTTATGGGAAAATGAGACATATAATCTGGACTTTGGGAATAAAAGATAAAATTGTAGTTTCAATAATAGCATCTGTACTTTTAAGAAAACAACATAATATTCTAATGTAATACAAACATGGTATTCAGATTGATGACTAGAAAGAAATACTTTCATTTCTAATTAATTAAAGCAGCTATCTTTTTAAAAAAAATATTTCAGTCCAGTGAGAGATGAAGAAACAAATATGTAATGAAAAAGACTTACGTTACACCAGGATGGAGATTGTACTTCTTTTTACCAAACCTTGTCTGCTGAGCAAAAAAGTCATATCGTTCTGATTTTTTCCACATGTAGTAAAATGCTACACACTCTCCAACAGATCTTGTTCGTACCTGTGTTTATTACACACCAAGAATATAATTCACTTTAATATAAAATTCATATTAAAGGACATATCTATAGGAAAGGGAATATTCAATATGGAACATTTTTGTCAAAGTGTTGCCTATAGAAAGCCAGCAGATAGCAAATTGCTTTTTTCCCCCCAACTCAAACATTATGCAACATTATCAAACATTTTTGACTTTGTAACACTTGGCATATAATCCTCATCATCGTCATCATGATGATTGTGCTGGTACTCTAATCTTGCTTACATATTCATTTACTTAAATAATGCTAGAATACGGTAGTAGGACTATAATACAAACAATAATAAAAAATAGACCTCTGTAAGTCAAGTCTCAGGCAAATCAGTTTTTTAAAAAGTAAACAAAAAACTACTGCTTTTGTTAAAGAATAAAATCCTGTTGAGTTTGCTGGAGAAGAATCCCACTATCATTGAGTAGATGTGGTGGTGAATTATTTGAAACAACACATTACAGAAAATCATGAATTTTTTTTAGTAACTGAATTCTTGCTAAGAAAGGAATGGGAAAAAGAAGAACTCAACATTTTAGCTAATTGACGACAACAATGGACTGTAAGCAGGGGGCTTATCAAAAGTGGTAACAGCCTTAGAAAACACTGAATATCTTTCTGGGATGCATATAAAGACACTAACAGAATTCTGTACAATCAAAGGATTGTACAGGATTGTACATTATCTCAATAAACTACTGTATAACCCAATAGAATTAGTGTCATAATTGCATAAGACACTAGAACTGCAATCAAATAATGTAACATCTTTTGCAGAATATAAACGAAAGGGTTTTGAGAGATGGAATCAATATTAAATATCCTCATACATTGACCATATTAGAGCCGGTGATTTGACAGCAGTACTTCAAAGATAAGAAATCATTGTAATTTCTTCATAATGCCTCTGTCTGCTTTAAGTAATACTATTTCAAGGTACTTCTAAACATTACATAATGACAGCTTGAAGATCCAATTGGGTAACATAAGGGGAGCAGGACATGCATCAGCAGTGCAGGATCCTATGGGTGAAATGCGATTTAACAGCTTCTCCAAGGTTGTCATATGGTAATACCAGAGCGCTAACTTAGCCCTAAACTTAAGCATGGTTAACGTTAACAAGATTCTATGCTTAAGATGGATAGAAAGTGATTATGTGGCAACTTGGTCAGCCTCAATGTTAATGACGGTTAAGTGATAGCCACTGGTGTTCAGTGATAATCACTGTTAATATGCACAAGGAAAAATCAGTCTGTGAAAGGATTATAACATCTTATAACCGAGAATAACTGCATTTGTCATACTGAGGTCTCATGAGGTCAAAGCTAAAAGTACTCTTTAAGTGCCACATTACAGTAAAACTACACAACACAAGTCCTCAACTTACGACTACAATTGAGCCCAAAATTTCCACTGCTAAGCGATACAGTTGTTAAGTGAATTTTGCTCCACTTTAAAACCTTTCTTGCCACAGTTGTTCAGTGAATCATTGCAGTGGCTGTTAAGTGAATCTGGCTTCCCCATTGACTTGCTTGTCAGAAGGTCGCAAAAGGTGATCACATGACCCTGGACACTGCAACCGTCATAAATATGAACCATTTGCCAACTGTCCAAATTCTGATCATATAACAATAGGAATGCTGCAACGTTGTTGTGAAAAACGGTCAGAAGTCACTTTTTTCAGTGCTATTGTAACTTTGAACTTACTAAATGAATGGTTGTAGGTCGAGGTCTACCTGTATTGCCTTCATTACAATAAAAAATGTGACTTCATTTAAATTAACTTTCCAAACTGAGACAGCAATTTTAGGCTTACAGGTCAGAGATAAAGTAAGTATTCTATAGTCAAACTCCCCAGCCTTCAGTAACATGGATCATTCCTGTTGTTACCCTGGTGGCCTCTTCTAACTCTATGTTGAGAGAAAGCAAATTGAAATCTCCTACATTACATTTTTGCACTTAATGCTTTCATCATTATACAAGTTACTAACCTTGTTTGCTTGGATTAAGTGAAAATCCTTTCCATAAGCCTTCAAACCTTGTTCAAAATTTCTACATTCTTCTTCTGTCCAAACAGACAGTTCTTCTGAATTAAAATAATACACAATACACAAATTAATAAGAAACTACAAGTCAAAGAAGGAAGTTATGTATGAATTCTTACGTATTAAAAATGATAGCATATCTCATATTTGATACAGGACCATTTTATTTAGATAAAGGTATCTGGAAACAGGGAAGCTCCTTATAATGTATTTAAAAGAGTATATGGGGTGAGCAAATGCTTCATATTGTAAGCATCTTCTTCCTGCCTAATTGATTTCCTAGGATAGGGTTGGGGGTTAATTGGTTTAGAAAGCAGAATTTAGCAAGGGACCATTCCTTTCTTCCTGTTCCTTTTCATTTTCAGAGCAGACAAAATCTTTTCTGCATAGAAGTTCTTCACATTCATACACTTTTACAGAAATCGTTGCATTGTGAAAATACAATGCCATGAGTTGCCATCATTATCTTTTTTTTATGCTGTACTAGTTTTCAAGATAACCAAGGTAGTATGGAAATACCTCCACAGCAAAAGATGTGCTATGAATTAGGTCCTCCCTCTCCTCTTCCCGTCCCACCTCCTCCACCACCCCATCTTCAGATGAACTCTCTTTCTCCATATCTACCAGAAGGAAAATATGGTTACTGTAATATATGTGTATATCAGAGCTGAAGTTTAAGAGAATAAAATATTCAACTGAAATAAGTATGAAAATCACTGTGGCTGTGTGTGTGCATGTAAATGTAAGAAACAAATTTCAAAAATGATATAGAAATTCACAATAGTAAAACACATTTTAAAAATCATACATACCCCGAGCTGCTTTTACATTAAATCTCAATCTTCTTAATGCTTCATCTGTATCAAAATTACATTTCACTAATTCATACAAAGCCTGCAAAAGAAGAACTCCAAATTGTCATCTCAGGTTTCAATTTTAAAATTCTAATTTTAAAAATGACATAGCTGAACCATATATGAACTATGATCTCCAGGTTTTTCTATAGTTAATATAAAAATTCTGAATAATCTCTTCAAGATATTGTTATGGATTGGATATGGGATAATATTCCTTTGACAATAACATCCTGAAGGAGTGGCCTGCTTAAAATGCCTCTGCTAATGGAAAAAATGGACCAATTTCCCCTGATTTTCTGTCTCTTTATCATCTACACAATCTTCTTCCACTGTTCTGGACAACTCACACTCCTCCAGGGAAAATTTTAACAAAAATTTCTATGTATTTTACCTGTTCATTATCTTTAATATGGGATCCTTCAGGAATTGCATCAATTCCTCTTTCATCGCCTGTACGTCTGGAGGCTTCATTAAGGAATTCAATCACTTTATCTTCAGTCAAGTAATCTGGATTCCATAGCAATTGATCATCATTTTCATACACTAAAATTAGAGATGGATAATTACATGTTTCCTAACAATAATTAAAGATCAAATAATTATTTGCATTCTTTGCAGATGACTCATAAATTTCTCATTTTTTAAAATATTAATGAAAAACAGGAGACTTGAATGAAAGGGAAAAGCAAAGAGCTTTTGGAAAGTGCTTCATTTGTTTACTTTACTGTTTACCTTTTTACTTATTTCACCCAGTTCCAAGTAAGCGCAAACTAGATTTCTAACAACATTACATTAAAGTAGTGGCCAAAATTGTGGAAACCTTTTTGGGAAAAGTGTATTTTCTAAAACTAGCTAATTACACCACTTTTTTTTGGAGTAATACCATAAAATTATATATCAACAGAAATATAATTTAATTTAATAATTTAATTAAGTAATGGAATAACTTTTATAAAGGATTTGCTATTAGAATAGCAGTTACAGTATAAAGAAGAAAAGTGAAACATATGGAAAAAATGAGATATAATAAAATTATCACCATAGAGAAAATGAGATATACAAAAATTATCACATCAGTTAATACTTAGTTGGATAACCTTTAGCATGAATTACGGCCTTACAACGTCTTCCCATGGAGTGAACCAAGTTTTTTAGTTCTGCAGCTGTTATAATGTGAAACCAAGATTGAATGATTGCTTCTATTAACTAGGTTTTACTGCTGGGTTGCTTCTGACTAACAAGTTTCTTTAGTCAGCTCCATAGATTTTCAATTGGATTAAGGTTTGAGCTACTCCCAGGCCTTTACAGCAGTGGAATATGATTATCTTGAAACTCCCCCCCCCAAAAAAAGTGGTTATTAACCACCAAACCTCAAAAATATTCTTTTCCTAAAAGGTTTCCACAATTTTGGCCACTACTGTACATATTAATTATTGTTAAATATTTATATATAAGGAAAAATTGATACTTGAATGTAAAAAATATCCTGCTCCTTGCTTCCTAACATCCCTTTCAGAAACTGTTCTAAAATTATATTATAACCTGCCAGCTATAGAAGATGTTACCAAATCTGACATCTATGAATGCTGCTAGCCTCATATAAAACTATATAAAATGATGGAAACTGAAGTATCTTTTAATTTGATAACTTTTCCCTTTAACATACAAAAGGAAAAGAGAAAAAAAGCACACAAAGCAAAATAGAAACAAATTAATTACATATTTTCTGTATTTATTTATATTCTGCCTTTAATATTGTTACAAATAAAGTGGAAAATAAACACAATACTCCTTCCTTTTCTTATTTTGCACACCCAACAACCCTGTGAGGTAGATTAGGCTGAAAGAGAGTGATTAGCCTAAAATCACCCAGATGGCTTTCTAGCTAAATTGGGACTTGAACTCATGGTTTCTTGTTTTCTAACTGGTGCCTTAACTATTAGACCAAATTGGCTCTCAACTATAGGAAATATTTCAGACTAGTTTCTGAACACATCATTTTACCCTGGCATGAAATAGTACAGTTCATAATTCAAAGTTCTCCATAAATATAGCCAATAACAGAATCAAGGTATTAGTTACCCAGCTAATTAATCATTAATCATTGAACCAGGCAGAACCAATGTTTTGAATTAATTGGAATTATATTTATCTCACTGTAATATATACAGTACCAAATTTCCAACTGCCAGAAACGTTGGAGTTGCTCAACCAATAAATTGTTCTTAGAATTTCTGCAATCTCCAAAGCACCACAGCTATAATTTCTGAAAAATGCTTTCACTATTATAGCTTCTATAATTCAGGCAGCTTGAAATATTCTTATTGATCAGTAATTTGTAGGATGTTAGGAATTTTGAAGTTACATACATGGGAGATGCAATAGAAAGCTCTGCACCTGGTAATGGGAAATCCAGTGTTATAAGTGGTAAGGAAACCGTGCACAGGGGTTTGTATCATCCCTTGCTCTTGTGTGTGCATGTGTATGTCTACATATCTAAGCCAGTTTATTTAACCATATTTTTAAATAAAAAAGTGATTTCAGTTCATGTATAACACTAATTTAAAAGCTTTAGAAACACACCAAGGCAAACAAACCAATTTCTTTAAAATGGTGCTCAAAGCCAGCTTCTATTTCCTTTGTATTATTTCACCAGTATGAATAAATGTAAAGCTTCCCTATATATTTTTTGTATCTAATACCTTATTCTTAATTGCAGCCTTAATTAAAATGAAATGCCAATTACTTTACCTTTCTCATTCTCTTTATATTTAGATATACCAACTGGAATTTCAGCTTGATACATGGAGCCTACCATAATTTCCTGTTTGGAAAAAAGTATACATCATCTGTAATCACAGTTCAAATACCATAAAGAAGAGGGAATCAAACTATTCCCCAAAGCACCTGAGGGTAGAACAAGAAACAATGGGTAGAAACTAATCAAGGAGAGAAGAAACTTAGAACTAAAGAGAAATTTCCTGACAGTTAGAATGATTAATCAGTGGAACAACTTGCCTCCAGAAGTTGTAAATGCTCCAACACTGGAAGTTTTTAAGATTAGATAACCATTTGTCTGAAGTTGTGTAGGGTTTCCTACCTAAGCAGGGGATTGGACTAGAAGACCTCCAAGGTCCCTTCCAACTCTGTTATTCTATTTTGTACTGTTCAATAACTAGAAAGACAGTCAAATATCATTGCGATAAAAACATTTTAAGAGTATGAAATACGTATATTTGTTCATATATTGACTTATGTAATGTAAACAATTGCATGGCTTAATAGTAGCCAAATTTGCCAATAAAAATGCCAGATTCCACTGCATTTTTTCAAAAACTGTCAAGTAGCTCCTAACTTGAGTTGTTAAATAACTCAGGAACAAAGAACAAGTTAACTTCCGACCTAAATTCTGGACTTGCTGCTGCCAAATGCAAAGAGTTTGCAGCAATTATAAACCACAGCTCCAGATTGTGTCTGGTTAGGAAATTGGCAAAGCAAATTATTTGCATATAAATTTAAGGTTTCCTTTGCTGTCATTATTCGTGAATAAGAAAAGTTTCTGGAATAATGACTTTTTGTATGAGAAGGAAGCAAGTACACTTAAGTAAAAAATGATCCAATTTATCTGCAAAATCAAACTGTTAGTTAGCCTTGAATGTCAGATTAAAAACAAAAATCTGCAGTCAGAACAAGATTTTCAATCTGACCCCTAGTTATCAGGCAGACACAACAGTGAAATGTTTTTTTCCAATGACAATCATTTGGATAAAGAAGGAGGGAGGGGAAGAAATTCCAATGAAACATAATAAAATTGCAGACATAACTAACAAAAACAGTTTTTTCCAACCCTCCCTCTAAAAGTCTTGCCTCTGAAATTCTCAATACATTTTAATTAACAAGATTTCAACCATGATTTTATTTAAGTCAGATTTAGAACTTTTAAAATAAATATAGCTGCATGCTTCAGATCTTCTGGCAAAGTACTCGGTCTGTGAGATCACTCAAATTTAATCTTCAAATAGTTTAACTGTAACGGCTCCTTGAGTCCCAACTAGCTGGGACTAGCTTCGTAAGAAGGAGCTTTGAATACTTACAATGTTAGGAATGACTTTCCCCACAAATTAATTTGTATAATAGTCATATTATGTTGCTACAGTTTATCATAAAGTTCATATTTACTTTTTTCCAATCTTCTGAAGGAATATAGTCTTCGTCTTCTTCAGATTCCTCTTCTATTTCACTATCTATATTTAAAAAAATTAACAACTTTCACTTACATAGGGATAGCTATCCTGAATTTACATTTTTTCAAACAAACTATTTTCTACAGACAGATTTTTTCAAGTCCCATATCTGGTTGGTTAATTAAATATTGAACTGTGATGTCACAACCAACTCTGTGTGACTAATTGTGGTTGATATGTCCTGACTCATAATACTCTGAAATACAGTAAGCTAGGAGGTTTCCGATTTTGAAAAATATTGACAAATGTATATTCTAATGTATTAATTGTAGGTAAATAGCACTGCTAAAGAGCTGATACATTAAACAAGATGTTGCTTAGGAACATCTATATCTTGAAAGTCCCAAAAACATAGTATTAAAATATAAAACAAGTTTTTATCAGAGGCAAGTCTTAGCATGCAATATTTAAAAAAAAATAGAAATGTTCTTCATATAAAGAATCGGGAGAAAGGTTCACATGGCTAAAAGTTAACTATATTCTTTCAGGGATATACATTAGAAAGATATATACAAATGTTTCAGCATATATTAGCTAAGCAATTCATTGTAAAAATAATGTAATCATCCCACAAATTCCATACAAAAAGGACAAATACAAATGACATTTTAAAGCAGAGATTCATGGATTAAAAATTATCATACCATATATTAGTTTTGAAAGCATACAAAATTATTTTGCTGCATTTTTTGGACTAAATTTATGTTAAGAGCATTTCTGCTCATATACATGTATATGTAATTAGAAATAAGCTAAGCAAAAACCAGACCGTAATGGAAGAAAAGTTAGTTAAAATTCTTAGCATTCATATAAATATAAATATTAGAGCAATGATTGGGCCAGCGATAATATCAGCTAAGCTTTTATTTCTCTAACCAGTTTTCCAAACGTTAGCTGTGAACATCAGAAATGGAAAATCTCTGATTTAACAAATCAGCCAGCCACTTTTACCTCTCTTCAAGACCCCTTCCTCTTTTCCCACCCTTCAATATTCAGCGTGACCGTGCTCAGAGCTTATTATCTCACTAGCAAACAAGAAAAATATATCCAGCAGTTAGAAATGCTCTCTTCCAGAACACAGAGGATTTTCTCACTTGTATGCAGTAATAGCAGCATAAGTGCTATATATACCTGAATTATGTTTGTACACATAACTGTGCAGGTTATACTCTTCTCAGAAATGTATTAGAAAGTAGGGCAGTAGATCTTGAGATTCAAATACAGAAATCAGAAGTTTTAACACCAACCAGCATTATCTTTTCGGAGAAAATACCTTCTAACATGCTCCTCAGTAGATTTAATGATATCAATTGACAAGACTTTAGAGAAGATCATTCTCCCAATCCCCACACAATTTATCCTTGATAAGTACCTTCACTGTAAAGACAAACAGCAACTACTATCTGTCTTTCTCTATGAGAAAGGAAAAGGCAATCTTTTATTTGTACAGAAAGTTCTTACTGTCTCTAACCAGCAGTTGATAAGAGCTCTGAAGTTCATAACCATTCTCTTTCCACAAGAAAGAGAATCCTTGCAGATGCTTTTAAAATTTTAGAGAACTGAGAAGAGAGACTCTTTCCATACATCCAGAAGATTTCAACTATAGAGAAAAAAACCCACTGCCTTTGTCTTATTAAATTTGTGCAAATTTCTATACACAAAAGTGCTGCAATAACTTGAATTCAAAATTCCAGATTTCATTGTTGCAATGGTTCTAACTGTCCTGATGTTCATTTCCTGCACATGAGAATGCCCAAATATTTAAACAACTTCCATGCATTTTTAAAATAATTGAAAACTGATTTTAAAAATACATACTTGTATCAAAGTATTTACAACGACGTGGACGAATTATTTCTGGTACTACAGATGAAACTGGATCACCATTTGATGACTGTGTCTCATCCTCTTGACCTGATGAATCCTTGATAGTCTCCTCCTTAGAAACAATGTAACAAAGATAAAAGCAATTGTTTTTATTAACTCAACTTCTAACAACATAATGCAGCACAATAAATACAACAGTGATCTTGAAGCAAAGGTTCAATGAGTACAGCAAATAAACCAGACCAAAGCTACACATTAAAACAAAAAATCAGTACATCTTAAGAAGCATCTTAAAACTAAAAATAGAAGCAGTCTAGTAAATATTCACAGGAAATATTTCGGTTTCCATACTATCGCTGGAAATCTTTTGTTTTACCTACTCATCCTTTTATATCATAAAGGGTGAGACTAAGAAAAGGATAACTGATTTTATGTTCATATTTAATTGGATAGCTTTATTATTATTTATGAATGTGAACAGTTCTCGAGGTTACCTGCTCCCAAGATATTAAAAAACTTTAACCAATAATTTAAGGACAGAAATAATTTCCCTAAAAATTATGATTCCCCTAAATGAAGAGACAACAGACTGAATGTACGTGCACAGATTTATATCCACATTCATGCCCATGCATGTGTGTTTGTGTGTAGACAAATACACTGTTGAAAGCTTCCTCCCTTGTTAATTTAGAGTTGCTAAGTCTAGCTGAAAAATATCCCTGTATATATGTAACGTATTTGCCAAAATGTGACAGATTTGCACAGGCATTATATACCTGCTAAAAGTTAAACTCCCAAAAAGGGGATGAAGAAAAAATAAAGCAAAACAAAAGCATAAATCACTATTGAGTAAAATTTTCAGTGAAAGTAATTGATTCCTATCTGCATAATCTATTTCCATATGTTTTTTACATATACATATACATATGTATGTATTGTTTTGTGGATGTGACTACTTTTGTTTTACTACAATTATTTTCTATTTTTTCTTCCTTAGAGTATAGTACTCAAAGTACAACTATAATTGAGCCCAAAATTTGCCTTATTGAGACAGTTAAGTGAGTTTTGTCCTATTTTATGACCTTTCTTGCCACAACTATTAAGTGAATCAATTAGTAAAATGGTTGTTAAACAGATTTGCTTCCCCATTGACTTTGCTTGTCAATAGTCGCAAAAGTTGATCACATGACCCCATTATAAATATAAACCAGTTGCAGGCATCTGACTTTGATCACATGGCCATGGGAATGCTGCAACAGTCATAAATGTGAAAAACAGTCGTAAGTCACTTTTTCCACTGTCACTGTAACTTAGAGCTGTCACTAACAAATGGTTGTAAGTCGAGAACTAGTTGTAAAGATTAACTTTGAAGCCAGCACATATCAGGAAGAGGATGATCATATTATCTGCATCAAGAAAAACAGATAATGGTTTGCTAGCTCTGGGGGATGAAACGAACATTTTGTCAGAAGTTATATACTTGTTAGGGACTTGATATGAAAGAGGCTTGTTTAAACATTTTTACAATTGGGAATTTGGGCTGAAATGCTTCTATTCACTGTATATTTATTTGTTTATATATACTTTTACAGAGCATAATAATTAAACAAGTAAGTTTGGAATCCATACATGTGTTTGATTATTTCTACCATAATTTTTAGAGATCTAAATTTTCTGTTACATGGTTTAGGATAATTGATTAATCTACAATTGATTGTTTGGAACTATTGTGTCCTGAATCTTTACCAGCCAAGACCTGCTTTTCTTCTAGCCAAGCAATGTGGTCCCCACATATGTTTGCTATATTATTTATTAAGAACACTTAAGAGACTCTTTAGACAGACATTAATAGGATTTTTTTTCTTTTCTTAAAGACTGGCACTATAATAGAATAATAGTAGTCTCCAAGCAACTGGGCAGATCAATCAATGTATGTGAACCAACACAGGATCCCACTATTCTGCATTAGCTTTTATAAGTAATGCCAGAAGAAAAGAAGATAAAATAATCACAGGATGGAGATGGGGTCAATGGTAGCAGCTCTGGCAAGTAAAAAGAAAGAGGGAAACAAAACTAGATGTAAATGTAGGCAGGGAAAGAGATCAAAGGAAAGAAAATAAAAGATAGCTTTCCTCAGATATATTACAATTTCAGCATGAAAACAATCTCCCTCAAATTGCTTATCTTCAAAGGTACCAATGCTTTTCAGCAGCGAACTCTGCAATTGCTTGTATTTCCTGACCACTTTTACTTTCAGCATCATTTTCTAATCTTTTAAGAATTACAGGGAATGATCTCCATCCACAAATAATTATTTAATGTGTGTGTGTGGGGGGGGGGATTTCATCTTCTTATAGAATAACTGTGAGTACCGGTAGTTCTTTATAGGATATGTAGAGGAAACTGAAAATACACAAATGTTAACAACATATTACAAGCTAGAATAACTATATGGATAACTGAGGCTGATATGCCTTTTTCATTAAAAGACTGCAGATGATTAAAAAGCTGACGCTTGTCAGAAGCACTCTTAGCCACAGCCACCATCAAACTTCTAAAAATGGCATGAAACAAAAGAAAAGCAATCAACACTCCTTACAGAAATGTTTTATCTATATCAGGGTTTTTTTCAATGCTCCCAGTTTATATATGGGATAGTTTCATTCATTCATGCCTTTTTTCTAATATTATATTTTAAAATATGTAGATATAAATATGATTTCATCTGCCTCCTTGAGATCTGATTTTAGAAACAAAAGTTTTCAAACCTTTATCTATTTTGGACAATACTTTAGTAATGTATCCCAGTTTCAATGAAGAAACTTCACAGGGAAGGGAAGGGAAGGGAAGAAAAGGGAAGGGAAGGGAAGAGAGAGAGAGGGAGGGAAGGAAGGAAGGAAGGCAGGCTTTGCTCAGATTTGACAAGGGTGATTTTCAATGTTTCCAAGTGCAGGTTTCATTTTTTGCAAGACACTCTCATTATCACAAAATGTACTCTTAACTCTGCAGTTTTAAAAATAACTGACTGAAGTATTCTAACAAGATTCTATGACAGAACATGAAATGATGCAATTGGTAGCACCCACAAACTGGTTTGTATCCTGTCTGTGGCATCAAGCAAGAACAATCTCAAATGTAGATATTATATATGTACTAATTTCTGAATCACAGGCCAGATATTCCTATTCAATTCCTCAGTGCTCAGATGGGCTGCTTCCATCAACTCCCTATGCAGATGCACCATCACCATTTCCTTTTTAACTTTGATTCTAGCTTAATGGATGTATCTCAAATCTTCCACAATCTGTGGAGGAAAAGAAAAGAACAGTGGCCCATCTATTTTAATGTTTTTATTTCCTAACAACTTATGAACTAGAAATAAACAACTTATTGCTTATAAGCTCTCCTTATGAACAGGCATTTTAAGTGTTCAATGTTCCTCCCAACCTGAGATTCTGAAACAGATCTAATAATAAAATATGTTGTTGGTGTGCTATAAAACAAAAGGCCAGCCTTTATCATCAAATAAGAAGAAATAGGCAATATACAAATGCAGGTAATAAATTACAATAAATATATTTCATTGCAGGAATGCCTTTGGTCTCCACAAAAAGGTTAGTAAAGAGCACTATAAGAGTCTAATTTGCCTTCTGAAAACTTGTGTTATGTGACTGGGAATACCAATTATGACAGTTACTTTGCAAATGCACCTACTGCATTCAAAATATGACTCTAGCTTATAAAGTCCTCTACTCCCATAATTTTGTGTTATGAGTTAAATGTTTTAAAAAATATAGAGAAATACAGAAGTTCCATTGCCTCACAGACATTGTTTCACATTAATTACGGTATGACTTTGTCACACTTAATAAGAAACTTTAGTTTGCATGCAACTTAAGTTGCCTTTGTGATTGATTGATTGATTAAATAAAAATTAATTATAAAATTGCTGTGTGATATCTTTCAGTGGAGCCAATAAGTGGGCTATTTCCTATCTACCTATAAAAAAATAACTGAGGAGATTTTACCTAAAATAAAGCCTCTCAAAATAGAAAAATGGGCATTGGTTCTTACCTGATACGCCTTTTCTCTTTCTGGTGGATACGGCCGTCAGGCATGGGATTGACAGCATCCAGCATCCAACAGGACTGAATCTGCTGAAACTTTTAAGCTCCGCCTCTTCCTGTAAAGCCCAGTTTTGAGGCAAGGGAGTCCAGCAGACTGATGTGTCTGTAGAGATATAAGAGGAGAAACGAAAGGCCACCCACCCCAAAACTGCCAGCCCAAGACCAGGGTGGGGCTGACTGCTGTGCCCGCCTGAAAGAGAAAGGGCGTATCATGTAAGAACCAACGCCCATTCTCCTAACAGCAGGCACGGCAGTCAGACATGGGACCTACCAAAGCTCGATGTCCAATGGGGGGGGGGGAGGCCGGGCCCGGGAAGCACCAGCCAGTTGAATACCCTGCAGAACCCTCCGTCCAAAAGCCGCATCTGCCGATGCGTAGGTATCCAACCTGGAGTTCCGGATGAACGGAGTAGGTGAGGCCCAGGTCGCCATCCTGCAGACTTCTTCCAGGGAAGCTTGGGTAGACCAGGCTGCAGAAGTGGCCGCACTCCTGGTAGAGTGGGCTGTGATGTTGCGAGGAACCGGTAAGGATTAAGCTGAATAAGCCGAGGCAATCATGGCTCTAATCCAACGACCGATGGCTGTAGCTGAAAGCTTGGAACCCATAATGAAAGGCTGGAAAGCAACAAAGAGGGCCTCCGTGCGGCGGAAGGAGGATGTGTGGGCAATATAAACCTTGAGGACTCTCCGAACGTCCAGGGTGTGCCAGACCTTTTCCAATCGATGCTGAGAAGGACAAACGAGCTCCTGTGACCAGTGAAAAACCGAATTAATTTTCGAAATGAAAGAGGGGTCCAATCACAAAACAACTCTGTTCACATGGAAGACACAGAGATCCTTACAAATGGACAGAGCTGCTATTTCTGAAATGCTTCAAGCAGAAATGATAGCGACGAGAAGGCCACCTTGAAAGACAGGAATTTCAGGTCAATGTCGTGTAAGGGCTCAAAGGGAGGCCTGGTAAGGGCTGTTAAAACCTTACTGAAATCCCACATGGGATACCAATGGATGACTGGAGAATGAAGGTTAGTGGCACCCCACAGAAAACTTCGAATCAGAGGATCCCTGAAAATGGGAGCCATAGTACTGCAGGACAAAATCGAAGAGAGAGCTGCCACTTGGGGCCTAAGAGTGTTGGGCGCAAGGTCAGAAATGAAGCCACTCTGAAGGAAATCAAGAATCTGGACGATAGAGACAGAGGTAGCCACAATACTGCACCAAGCGACAAAGTATTTCCAAATCGCGTTGAAGATGTGAGTCGTGGATGCACAGCGAGAGACTTGTATAATGTCGATGACCGCCAAGGAGACTGAAGCCTCAGTTAGGAGGAGCCGCTCAATCTCCAGACGGCCAGCTGGAAGGACTGCGGATCCGGATGGACCAGGGGTCCCTGCAGAAGTGATATCCAATCATCGGGAATCCTCCAGGGAGGAGACACCGAGAGAGAGACCAGGTCTGCGAACCATGGCCGGCGAGGCCAGTAAGGGGCCAGGAGTAGGAGTTCCGCCTTTTCCTCCAGGAGTTTCCTGACGACCTTGGCTATCAGCGGAAGAGGAGGGAATGCGTAGAGAAGCTGATCCAATGGCCACGGGCTGCATAAGGCATCCACAGCCTCCACTCCTGGAGTGGGAAAGCGGGTGAAGACCACGGAAGTTGGTGATTGCTCCCGGAAGCAAATAGATCCACCGAGGACTCTCCAAACTGGCTCGTCAGTTCTACGAAAAGATGAAGATGTAGACTCCAGATGTAGACTCTAGATGTAGACATGTAGACTGCTTGGTCAATTGGGTTGCAGCTGAGTGAGTCGGCTCGAATGTTTGTTGCCCCCCGAGATGTGCTCCGTGCAAAGAGAGGAGAGGTGGGCCTCTGCCCACTGACCCAGACAAAATGTTTCTTGCATGAGGCTCCAAGATTGAGTCCTCCCCAGCTTGTTTACATGAGCCTTGGTGGAGACATTGTCCGTAAGGACCAGAACATCCCGACCCTGTATCATGGCCTTGACGCTCAGGAGAGCAAGGCAGATGGCTTGTAATTCCAAGAGATTGATATTGAGGACCTGATCCTGTGGAGACCAATGGCCCTGAGCCATATGAGGTCTGAGATGGGCACCCCAGCCGAACAGGCTCGCGTCCATCTTGATGACCAGTCGCTGGGGCTCCCAGAACGAGCAGCCCTTGGTCATTGCCTCGGACGTCCACCAACTCAGTGACTCGACGACAGGAGGGAGAGAGAGGAGGAAGGACGAGGTGCTGGCAAGAGACCGTTGAAATGGGAGAAGCCACTGCAGCTCCCTGCTGTGGAGACGAGACTAAGGTACTATGCCGTAAGAGGAGACCATTTTGCCTAACAAACGTGACAAGCTAGGAGAGAGACAGAACATTGTCTCCTAAACCAATTGGCCAGGTCGATGAGGCTATCCTGGCATTCCTGAGACAGAAAGACCTTAGAGGAAACAATGTCTATCACAGTGCCGAGGTGTTGGAAGTGGGTAGATGAGATCAGATGGCTTTTGGACCAATTAATGGAAAAGCCATGAATCTGCAAAATTTGGATAGTTGTACTGAGGTCTTGTTGAGCTAAACTCTCAGATCGAGATAGGATGAGAATATCATCCAGATAGAAAAGGGTTCTAACCGGAATGGAGCAAATATGGCCCATGAGGGCTGCCATAATCTTAGTAAACACCCTGGGTGCAGAGGATAGGCCAAAGGGAAGGGCTTTGTATTGATAATGCTTCCCGTTATAACAAAAACGAAGGAATTGACGGTGAGCAGGTAGGATAGGGATGTGTAAATAAGCCTCCGTTAAATCTATAGAGGAGAGGAGAGCCCCTCATTTGATGGCCAGTAGAATTGTATGCAGGGACTGCATTTTAAATCAGTGGTAGATAATACGCCAGTTCAAAGATTTAAGGTCAAGAATAGCTCTCCAGCCCCCTGAAGATTTCTGCACCAAACATAACTGGGAATAAAAGCCTTGGCCCTGTTGGGCCCGGGGAACAGGTTGGATGGCTTTGATGGCCAAAAGGTGTTGAATGGCTAAATCAACCCGAGCCCTTTTAGCCCTGTCGTAGGACAGGGGACAATGAAGAAAACACTTCGGGGGGTTGGAGAGGAATTCAAGAGAAAGACCGAATTGAATAGTGTTCCTGACCCAGGACTCTGAGATGGTGGCATCCCACTGATCAGCAAAAAAGGATAAACATCCACCAATCAAGGAATCTGGAGGACAATTACCATTCCCTTCTAAAGGCCTTCTAGGGCCACCTGCTGAGGGAGAGACAGGTTCCACTGTCGGTTTGGAGAAGGATGGGAGCCTCAGAAGAAGGTGGAGCAGTCTCCGGTTGAGCCACAGGAAAAATGGAGGAGGCCTCTGCAGAACATGAGCCCCCATGGAGAGACCGGCCAGGTGATGAGGGCATGCGAGAAGCTTGGAAGGAAGAGGCTAGCACCCAAGGAGCTGAGGCAGGTGTGAGCAATGAGGAGGAGGCCACCTGAGTAGGCCCCGGATTAATGACTGCTTCAGCTTGGGCCTTTTGAAATGCCCTTTCAATAGCCTTATGGCGTCTCTCCTTGTCTTTAGAGGGCTTAGGAGCCTTGGCAGAGGAATGGCGAGAGGATTTCGAAGGTAGGTGGTGTCCACTGGAGGTGCCCTCCCCCGGGTCCGCCTGATAAGGCCTCTTCCCTCTGGTGGTAGCCCTGCGGGATGACTTTGTGGTTCTGGCGTCCGCCATTTTGAATAAATTTACAACTGCGTGGCCAAATAAAGATGTCCCATAGCCTCCTGAAATAGGCAATCCAACCCGCTACTCCAATTAGTAAAGATCCAATAGGTCGCCAAAACTTGCGCTTCAAAGCAAGGAAGGTAGCCAAGTCCGTGTGGAGCCTCTGTGCCGATCCCGGCAAGATTGTTAGCCATCCGGCGTAAGGGCAATCAAACAAAGCGCGGAAACATCCTCGCGCCAAATAGCCGCCGAGTGAAAGCTCTAATGCAGCAATCCACCACCGCAGTTGTTAAAAAGTAACAGGAGATGCACGGCCTACACGGCGGGGCGAACTCGTGCGTGCTGCCAGAGGATCTGCCGGCCAACAGTCCGAAGCCACCCATGCGGCCCTCAGCGGTCTCAGGAATGCCCTTCTTGCTGGAAAAGAAAAAAGGAACCCTGCAAACACTGACACAGAGAAAGGGAGATTTCTCAGAGCTACTAACAGACACGACTGTCCAGGACCAAATGGAGTCGAAAAACTGGGCTTTACAGGAAGAAGCAGAGTTTAAAAGTTTCAGCAGACCCGGTCCTATTGGATGCTGGACGTTATCAATCCCATGCCTGACTGCTGTGCCCGCTATTAGGAGAAAATAAAGTTCTTAGTAGCACAATCAGAAACAAAGATTTATTTAATTCATCTTTCCAATTGGAAGTACTGATATATCAATTTGTCAGAAAATTCTGCAACTCTTTAATCAGTGCAAAAAGAAAATTCACAAGAGCATTTTAATCTGAAGACCTTCTTGGACAAAGGAAATGGCATATGCAACAGTGATAAAAATAAATTTTCTAGAAATTTCAGTTCATACTGGATATAAAGAAATAATTATCATTTTGTGTGTGTGTGTGTGTGTGTGTGTGTGTGTGTGTATGTGGATATGTATGTATACACACACACATATATTGTTTAAAATATAATGATGCCAAAGTAGCCACTGCATATGCAAACACTTTAATATACAAAGTGTTCATATATTAGAAAGTTGCCTTTCAATTATCCATTTTTAAAACATTGGTCCAACTACCAATCAAAACCTGAGGAATAAAATTTACTACCATTGGCACAGGAGACTAACAAACATCCATTTTCTCTCAGGAGAACATATTCAACATCTGACAATTCCACTGAATTCAGTATAGAAACTCCATCTTTTATTCAGGGTGTGTTCCAAAAGGTTTTCCTGGCAAATATCTAACCATGGCAGAATAATGTAAGGAAATATACTTCTTCAGGTAATTCCAATCTAGGGAATTTAGTTATTTATGAGTGATCAAGTGATCAAACAGAATTGCGTTCAGTGGTTAGAATACAGTATTGCAGGCTAATTCTGCCAAGTGCCAGCAGTTTGATTCTCACTGGGTCAAGATTAACTCAGTCTTTCATCCTTCCGAGGTCAGTAAAATAAGGCCCCAGATTGACTCTGTAAACTACTTTAAGAGGGCTGTAAAGCACTGTGAAGCGGTATACAAGTAAATGCTATCGCTATTATGTAATGTAAGCCCAGATATTGGCAGCAGCTAACCAACATTGACTGATTTCAAAATAATCCAAATCTGGTTAGGTAGAGACTGCCAAAAAAAGGGCAGAGAATGCTAGATAGGAAAGTAGAAACAGAAACATATCAGAAAAAGGAAGCGGAAAGAGCACTTTCATAGTTATAAAAGATAACCATATGTCCAGAAAATTAACAAAAGATGAGTTCGCCTAAAGATTTTATCTATGTCAGTATTTATGAATCTTCATAATTTTAAGCATGCTGTCTGAGGAATTCTCAAAGTTAAAGTCCACACATCTTAAGAGTTGCTAAGATTGAGAAATATTGATCTATGACACCAAATCCTGACTGCATTTTGTACAAGCAACTATCTCTGAACCCTTTTCAAGGAGAAACCAAGCTGGAGCACATGATAAGTCTATCTGAGAAGTCATCATATTATGATTACTGTGGGCAAGTTACCTTTCTTGAGAGAGAGAGAGAGAGAGAGGGAGAGAGAGAGCGAGAGAGAGAGAGAGAGAGAAAACATTCCACACAATTATTATCATTAAGTTCTGGTCATGCACCTATATTGTTCTGTTTCACTATATACCATTGCAAATGGAAAGCAAAAAAAGTTTCTCTATGTCTGTGCGTGTGCATACACACACACACGTGCAGGCATGCGCATGCTTTCAGGCCCCCGTTTTATCAAGTAGTTTTAAGGTGCCAAGAAACCAATAAGAAGTATCAAAGTTGCACATCTCCTGTGACTCTGTTAAATTAAGTTATTAATGAGGGCCCTTTCATAGCCCTTTCAATGCAATTTAAGAAAAAACCCTGAAATTAAATATCCTAAATAAATATTACATTTTAGCTTGAAATCTGGAGAAAGTACTTGGCATTCAACTCCATTTCCCTTTTTGTATTTCCCCATCAGCTTCCATAGCTTGTTGTTTCCAAAAAGGACAGTCCCAAGTAGGAAAAAAGGAAAACTTTTGGGAGAAAAATTAAGGATGTGAAAGATCCCAAATTTCTGCAGTGCTTTCAAACTAATTGCAATTCTAAAACTGATTTCTAAATGTTTTATGGTTATTCTTTACATTGTTTGCATTGGGGAAATTTTGTTTCATTTGAAAAACAAAAGCAAGAACGAAAGAAAAAGCCTTGAACAATAGCAGATGTTGTATAATCTTAGCATGACACTATATATTTACCAGATGCTCTATTATAGCACTTTCAGAAACCAAATAGGATTTTTATCCAATTTTTATTCTAATAACATACAGCAAAAAGCATTTTTATTATGGGAAATAGAGCAATGTAAACAAGGAAATATTTTTAGTAGATTAAATGCATTGGCCAAAGATTAATAAGATTCTTAGGAACAAATACCATAGTACTTCATTTGATGTAAGTTTTCTAATATTTATTGGTGCCTCTTAGATTTCTTGCTGTGTCTTTTGTGCTCTGGACTGTTCCAGATTATTCTCTTGATTAATCATGCAACATGGCAACATTTCTGGTACTACTCTAAAATTAATTAACATTTCCTTTATTGTAATACACGACAATAGTTATAAAATATTCCATATATTTGCAGGCCAAAAGTGAACAATAAATACTTCTAGATAAGAGGGTGAAAAGATGAACCTTTCTAATATGATAACCCAAAACATCTACTCCAAGATTAAAAGTATGATGAGCAATCTCAATAGCACTACTCCAATTTTCTATGAAGTAAGTTACTTATTTCTTGGATCTGACTGTATTTGAAATTAAAGTGGGCAGGGGCCTTGAGTTTGCATGCTTGCTCATTAATTTTATTTACAAGTAATGATAATGACAGAGGCTGAACTGGGAAAGTCACTAATAGTCACTAATAATTATAACCGTGAACAATCCCCTTTAATTAAACAAACATACATTCTTTCCTATTCAACTGTTAACTAAGTGAATGGAACAACAACAAGCTCCAGTTTTCTTCACAGCCCAAATTCAGTCTCATAAAGCCCTCAAAATGCACCTTGTCTCAACTCCCCGGAATTGCTTAAACAAAAAACAGAGAAGACACTAACATGTGCATAGCTATTATAACACAGTGCTTCTTCAAAATAATCCTATAGAAACAGTCAATCCCAGCTTGCCTTCCAATCTTTAAGACCTTGCACACCAGATTAAATCTGAAAATCAAAACTACATACCATGTTTACATTCTTTTATCTACAAGAGCTTCTCTACATATTGCAGATTTCAAATAATTAAATTCTTGCTTACCAAAGGCACATGTACATAAAACACAAACCAAGTTTTTAAATTAATAAATCTAACTCACTTTATTTTCTCCACTGCACCCACTGTTGTTATCATTATCTTCACCCTCACCCTCCTCCTCCTCCTCCTCCTCTTCTTCCTCTTCTGGTAGTGGTACAGAACCATCATAACCATAAAGGCTAAGAAGCTCATGAATTGGCATATCACCTTCCTAAAAAGAATTAAAACAGGACATGAGAATTTAACCAATTATAAACCATTTTGGGATGACTAATCAACAGTGGCAACAATTGCTCCTTGGTGAGCATATGCTGAACTTTATACGTCTATAATGACAGACTTCAAGTATATATGTGCTTGTTAATAGCAGAAGGCAGGGTGGGATATAGATGCAGTCTGATAGGATAGCCACACAACAATCAGGGATAGGAAAAGCAGGATGGAGCAATTTCTATTCTGTGTGAAGAGGAAACAGTAAGACACACACAGGCACAAGTGCGCGCACACATACACACACTACTCAATTTGATAATAGTAACAAGGAAGAAAAAGCTACAAGCAATTTGTTTATGTTATATTGATTTTGAACAAATTAATGCTAGGCATGGTAACAGATGTTGAATTATCACAAATGAAAATGTCTTTTGAATGGAGTAACAAATGTGTACATATAAATTTACATCTACAGTTATAACTGTTTTGTAGAAAGCTAGGTTTATCTCTTTTTTACACATTAATTATATGGCTGATTAGTGTCATATAATTAGTGCCAAAATTGTTCTATAGTGTCAGAAATGTACTATAAGAATGTATTCATTCTAATAGGTAATTTTTCATCCTGAAAAATATTTATGTAGGCCAGCAATTGTTAATGTGTTGTACACATAATACAGGTGTACATAAATATACTATGTATATAGATTATATATAAATATTTGCAGGGTTATTATACACAACACACATATGCACACACACACACGACTGTAGAGATAAAAAAATAAAATATTAAAGAAAGAGCAATTGGAATAAAGCAAATGAATAAAACAAAAAGAAAAGTCAGTTTGGTATAACAATTAAGCTATCAGGCAAGAAACCAGGAGACTGTGAGCTCTAGTCCAGCTTTAGGCACGAAAACCGGCTGGGTGACTTTGAGCCAGTCACTGTGTCTCAACCCAACCCAACCCACTTCACAGGACTGCTGTTGTGGAGAAAACAGAAGGAGGAAGGGATAATATGTATATTCACAATCTTGAGTTAGCTATAAAGTAATAAAAATTGAATAAATGAAATAAAGATAATTCAAAACATAACTGCATTTTCCAAGCCTCATGAATTCCAAGTCTCTGAAATTCTAATAGATATGGCTCAAAGATTTTTAAAAACACCTTTTAGATGATGATTTCACCAACTAGTAATCTGTTATCTATATTCAATAAAATAATATGCAAGCTAAATATATGTCATCCAAACATACAAAAATTTGATGTAACTGGTCATAATACATCCCCCAGAGCAATTTTCAATATTGATCAAACAATCCATAGAACTGAATACGTGCAATATTTTTAATATGTACTAGCACTTTATCTGTACTAGGCTTTCACTGAAAGTCAATATTCTGACCTTTGCTGGTATTTTATAAGCAACTAACATCTGACCAGAGTGGAGACTCAATGTTCCATTAAGAAGTTGCACAGTTTGATGGGACACACATTTTCATGTGACACTTGCTACATAAATGATTAGGAACACTGACATGGAACTTGCAATGTTCTCATAATCTCACAATCACTCCTATTCTCCAGGCATGTTCACTTCACTATTTCTTTGATTTCAAGAAGACAAAGTAATTATCTCAGAAATCATCTCTGAAAACAACCTAAATATTTTTCACTTCAGTGTAATATAACTAAAATATTGTATATTTTCCAAAATGTGCACATACCAAGAATTCATAACCATCCATGTAATTCTAATCCCATATCTGCTGATACAATTAGTCAATAATAAAACTACTTTCATCCTTACATAAAGAACAAGTCTAAAATAAGCTGTACTGTTTTCAGAGGGAACCTTTTTCCATGTAGGTTGACTTTTTAAAAAACTTAGCCAGCAGATAGTATTTTCAACGCTAATGTAAGCACTGTCAATTTCTTTTTGATGTCATATTCCCCTTACTAAAGAACGTTTGTGCTTGCTTAAACAGAGAAATTTTTAAATGTAGCTTGATTTTTATAATCCACAGTGGGTAAATAATTGTTTACTTGCTTTTTCATCCTAACAGTCCCAGGAACATCCTAACAGTCCCAGGAACAGGATTTAATCATAAGCATGCCAGTGTTTACTGTTTTATGATTATCTTTTTTATTTCTTTTTCTTTTCAGATTTATTTTATGAAGTAATCTGAAGATTTTGCATTTTGGTCTAAAAGTTTATCTTCCTAAAATTGAAATTTTTGTTTTCAACTGTGGTTCTAGAAAATAAATACACCTAAAACACCTTTATCAATAGTTTGATGGAAATACTTTATACTAAATAAAGCCTATATAAACTTTATGCAGTATTAGAAAGAGATGACTAAAGTTCCATAATGTTTAATATCTATGAAAAACTGTAAGAGTTAGGAGTATGGAAAACATGCTACAACAGCTGTATAATATTTTATATCTCCTATTGAGATATAAAATTTTTGTTTTCATTATTTTTTAAACACCATTTTAAGTGTGCCATTTAAAATAACTGCAGGGATATTTCAGATATATAATACTTACATAATTCTATTTTTACTTGGATAATATTCATTTCAGGAACATTAACATAATAATGCACAAGCACATTCATGATACAACCTATTACTAAATATAAACAGATTATACCATAAGTGTGGCAATGTGCAAAAAATGTAATATAGGGTAAGAATTATGAAGGCACTATTTCACTGAAATTTTGAAAAATATCTATGTGCTTTCAGGCATTAGCGAGAAGAATACATATAATATTTGCAGTTTTTTAAAAAAATATTTACCCTTGTAAGATCTTCTATTTCAGAACTGAAGTTTGTTTCACCTTCCATCATTTCTTCCTCTTCTAGTGTTCGTTCATCATCAAAATCATGTACCAGCATGTCTGCTGTTGGGTCAAATTCATGGTCATCTGATGTTGCAGACCCTCCTAGAATTTAATTAATAACCACAAAATTGATCATCTAATAGATTTAAGTATTAGTATTACTACATGACAGCAAAAATCAAGAATAGTTTAACAATTAAAGCAAAATAATACAGTACTTGAGGAAATCATAGAACAATTATAGTAATTCTGCAGGATCCAATCTGGGTCGGTCACTGGGACCAGAGCTTTTGTCTTCCAAACTTTCGGACTTGTGCTAGAGCCCATCTTCAGGGAATTTCATTCTAGAAAAAAGTTCCCTGAAGATGGGTTCCAGCACAAGTCTGAAGGTTCAGAAGACAAGCCTCTGGTCCAGTGACTGATCCAGATTGGATCCTGCAACATTATCCTGGGACACATATATTGCCTTCATTCATATAGTAATTCTACTCAGGCTTTTCTCCACTATAGTACTACGTACTCCACCTTGATCTAGCAGGACAATTGGACATGACATTTGCTTTCTCCCTTGTCAATCACTATCCTGTCTTTATTGCCTCTATTCACTGCAAGTTGATTCACTGCAAGGCATTTAACCTCCCTTCAAGATAACAGGTTGTGAAACTAATGGATTTTACACATTGTGAAGCTGTTCCTGGACAGTGCCAGAACAACATAGCTAAAGATCACTTATGTCTCACTTTGGCTAAGGATGAGATGAAGGAAATATCATGGGGATATCACAGAAGAAATGTTGCAAATGTAGTTTTGTGGTGGACAATCTCAGAAGCATGTTTTAGATGAGGATATTTTAATTTTACCCATCTATACATGGATACAAAATTCTGGTATAAATCCTAAGAACTTTTATTTTCTATAGAAAAATAATATATAGGAGAGACAAAACTAATTAATGAGCAAAACTAATTATAAGCATACTAGTGCCTAAGCTCACAAAATGTTACTTTCTCTTAGAACAATATACATTCAAATTTCCAGATTGGGAGGATAATGAAGACATTGTGTTCAAACAGATTTCAAATCTTTATAATCTTGGGAGGTTATTTATAATATTTATATAGTTATGCTTTGTACTAGCCAAAGTTCTAGCTGCAGTTGAAAAGTCCTTTAAGAGGGGGTAGAAATACTTTCATTTTTATTTGCAGCATAAGAACTAGTTCCAATTTCCACTGTTCCACTAAATACTGTATGTATGTATGTATGTATGGATGGATGGATGTATTTCTCTTTAGCCAGGTTCTTCCTACGTAAACCAAGATTTTATACAGCCCTAGTTCAGTGAAATCACCATCCACTAAGGATTGCGTAAAATTGGAAGTGTCTTGGCGACGTTTCGACGAAGTCTCATTCATCATCTTCAGGCTGGTGTTCTCGGCTTCTTGCTTCTGGAAGCATGAAGCCGAGAACACCAGCCTGAAGATGACGAATGAGACGAATGAGACTTCGTCGAAACGTCGCCAAGACACTTCCAATTTTACGCGGGAGAAGACCCGAATAACCAAAGACCGACCGACCTACCTACCTACCTACCTACCTACCTACCTACCTACCTACCTACCTACATACATACATATATATATATATATATATATACATATATATACATATACATATACATATACATATACATATATGAGAAATTATTTGAAAAGTTCCCCTCAACCTGAAGGGAAGATAAACAATAACCTGGAACATAAAAGGAGCCAACATTCTACTTATATTATAAAATATAATTTAATAAATTATAATTAATAAAACATAAATTAAAACATAGGAGTTAAATTAAAACATAGGAGTTTTAAAGTCAAAACATAGGAGTTTTAAAGCCAAAGTTGTTGCACAGGAAACCCTGCTTAATCATTAATGGTTTTTAATTACTTGAATTACAACAGTTAGATACTCCAAGTTAGGGATGTACAAACTGCTCCATGCAAAGAACAAAGAATTTGGATGATCTGTGGAGAGAAATATATGAGCATCTTACAGTTTGCTCTATCTGCAATCTGGGACAATCTGCTTCAAATGCTTTAGATGTAAATATGTATACATATATGTTTGTGTCTGCCATTCCTTATATGTTTGTCTGATTGAATGCCCTATTTTCTTTTGCTATTGGAATGTTTATCATCTTGATCTTTTGAATTCTCCGGTCAGGATGAGTACTATAGGAGGAATACGTAGTCCTATAAAGAACACGTTGTGGATCTATCTGCTATTGGAGAAGACAACCTAGATAGCAAGATATATTGAGAGATCACTACAATCCACACTCATTCAGTGCAGAATTGTTGCTTCTATTGGTGATAATACTGGTAAAGTACCTGGCTGACTGCCTCCTCAGCTCTAGTCCTATTTTAATTTTTTAAAGTTTAAATTTATTTCAGTGTAGTTTGATGATTTGTTAGCTAAAAAGAAATTCTCATATCCATTGCCTTATTTTTTAAAAGCTCCCTTTTTAGTCTAAAACATTTATCCATCCTTCCAAAGCCCCCCCCCCCCCCATGTTCAGCTTGTTTATTGGGGAAGGAATATCTTTGACTGCTTGGGTGAATGATTTTTTTCATGTTTTATTTATTTTATTTATATAACATATAAAAAATTCAATTTTCATCCGACAGTGTATTGTCTAGGTTTTTAGGCAATCATAATCAAAATGTTTACAATAATAATATTAGTACTATAAAAACAATATTTAACTTATCTACTTTAACACATCTCTGTTTTAGCATTTATCCTTTTTATAGCCCCACATTTCTAACTTCTGTTTCTATTGTCTAACCATTGGTAAAATAGGTCCCATATAAAAAATAGGTCCCATATCTTTGTCCTTAATGTAAGCGTTAGTCTATCCATTTCTGCACATTCTAATATTTTCTTAATTACACTCTCATCTGTCGGGATCTCATTATACTTCCATTGTTGTACAATGGAAGTATAATGAGATTCCACAATTCTGGCTGCAGTTAGTACATGTAAAATAAAACATATAGTCCTTTTATATTTTTCCAGCAAAATACCCAATAAAAATATTTCTGGTTTCAAGTCTATAAACTGCTTTATCATTTTTTCCAACCAAATATATATTTTCGTCCAATATATTTTAGCTTTTGGGCATGTCCACCACATATGGTCATATGAACCAGGTGTTTGATTGCACTGCCAACATTTAGCAGATCTATCTTTATACATTTTTGCGAGTTTTGGTGCAAAATGCCATTTATAGAATATTTTATACAAATTTTCTTTATATGCTGTTGACATAGTCAATTTAACATTTCTATTCCACAGTTTCTGCCATTTATCCAGTTCTATCGAGATTGTATCCGCATTTCGGGCCACCATGCGATGTCCATCCCTTGACCACTAAGTTCCTGCTTGGTTTTTAATTCCCCTTTTTCATTCAAAATATCTATATATCTTACAATTTTTCCATATTAATAACATTAGGATGGATCAATGCTTTCATTGTGGTATTTTCAAGTAATGCTGTTCCTTAATTTTAACCTATACTGATAGCAATGCATTTCTAACATGCCTTTGAAGATAGCTATGTATCTAATTCTTCTTATACCATAAAAAAAAGCATGCCAACCTAATTGAAGGTTGTGTCCTTCTAAAGTTAATAGTCTTTTGTGCCTCAAGTTAATCCATTCTTTCACCCAGATAAGTACCGAGGCCTGATGATAACATTCCCAATCTGGCAACCCAAAGCTCCCTCTTTTTTTTGGAGTCTTGCAACATTTTCAAACCTATTCTTGCTTTTTTTCCCTAATCAAATATATCTTAATATTATTTTATTTAGTTCTTCAAAATATTTCCCCCCAATTTTATTGGAATTGTTTGGAATAAACATAGTAATCTTGGTAAAATGTTCATTTTTACAGTAGCTATTCTTCCTGTTAATGACAATTGCAGATCTTTCCATTTCTCCAAATCTAGTTGAATTTGTTGCATCAGTTTCATATAATTATCCTCCTTGATCGTTGCACATTTTGCTGTTAGTTTATCCCTTAATACTTCACTTTTTGGACTATCTATATATCAATTCTTTCCATTAACACTTTTTTGTATATTTATGAGGTTTTGAACTAAATTTTTTGACTTATCTTTGTTTTCAATCCTGCAACTTTCCCGTATTCTTCTATCCAGTGGTGGGATTCAGCCAGTTCGTACCACTTCGGGAGAACCGGTTGTTAACTTTCTGAGCAGTTTGGTGAACTGGTTGTTGGAAGAAATCATTAGGGCAGAGAACCAGTTGTTAAATTATTTGAATCCCACCACTGCTTCTATCTTTCTAATTAACTTTGGTCCACTTTCTAGTGGATCTTCTAGTATAAAGGCTAAGTCATCTGCAAATACCTGTAGCTTGTATTTCTTTATTTCCATTCCTTTTATTTTTTCATCTTGTCTAATATTTCTGGCTAACACTTCTAAAATCAGTATAAATAGCAAAGGGGAAAGTGGACATCCCTATCTAGTCCCTTTTTAAATATCAAAGTTCTCTGTCAAATCCCCATTTACTATCATGTTGGCTGATTGTGGTATATTGCTTTAATCATATTAATAAATCTCTCCCGAAAGTCCATGTATTTTAATTGTAATAACATAAATTGCCAATTAACACTGTCAAAAGCTTTCTGTGCATCTAAGAAAATTAACATCATTTGTTTTCCAGGATGTGTTTCATAATACTCCAATGTATTTAAAATCATTCTCATATTATTTTTAATCTGCCCCTTTGGCAAAAATCCATTCTGAACTACATGTATAAATTCATTCAAAACCTTTTTAATCTCTCTACTATTATCAAAGCATATATTTTATAATCCGCGTTCAATAAAGGTACTGATTGGCCTATAATTCTTTATCTGTGTTAAATCTGAATCATCTTTCGGTATAAGAGTAATATTTGCTTCCAACCATGAATTTGGTACTTTTGCTTCTAGCAGAACTTCATTATAAACTTCCAATACAACTGGGACTAATATATCTTGTAATTGTTTATAAAATTCTGCTGGTAGCTCATCAGGCCCTGGCATTTTATTATTCTTTGTCTTTTAATCGCTTCTGTCAATTCCATCATAGTTATTTGTTCATTCAACATGGCTTTAATTGTTTCAGGTACTTTAGAAAGTTCATTGTTCCAAATATTGTTGTATTTTCAGGAATTTTCTTCTAATCATATAATTTTCTATAATACTCTTATTTTTTTTATCGTCATACTGATAATAAGGGGTCCCTTTCTCATCTTATTAGTCAATGTATCAATTCCCCCCTCCCTCATTTTTCAGTTTATGTACCAATCATTTCCTGGTTTATTCACATTTCCAAAAAAGTTTTGTTTTACACTTTTGACTTTTTGTGCCAGTTCATTTTTTTCCAATAAATTCATTTTGTGCTTTATAAGGTCTATTTGATTTTTCAATTTCTTATTTTACAGTTCTTTCTGTAGTTCTGATTCTAATCTTTTATGTTCTTCTCCTAATGTTTTCTTATTTTGTTGTTTCTTCTTGTTTTTCTTCCCCATGTAAGTTATGACTAATTCCCAAGTATACGCTTTAGCAGTATCCCAGTTTGCAAGGAAGTCTCTTTCCAGTTCTCTTTTAAAAAAAGTTCAGTTCTTTCCCCATACTTTGTATTAATTCCTTATCATGCAGTTCAATGTCCATCTCAATTTTCTTTTTTGTCCTTTCCATACAATTTTTACAGGATTATGATCTGCCCAGACATTGGGTTCTATTTCTATCTCTTGTACACGTTTTCAATTCTGATAACATTCATACTATATCTATTCTAGACCAAGATTTATGTCTATTGGAATAGAATGTGTACTGATTTTTCTTGGGGTGTATTTCTCTCCATACATCTAGGGTTCCTGATTCCTCCATCATTTTTAAAAAGGTTTTAGGGAGTGGTTTTCTAGCTTTTTTACTTGTTTTACTACTCTTATAATCAAGTTCTGTATCTACAGTTGCATTGAAGTCTCCTACCACAGATATTTGCATATTCCAATTCTATAATTTTCTTATGTAGTTTGCCCTAGAACTCTTCTTGTTTATTAGGTGCATATATCGCTATCATCATCATTTGTTGATATCGATTCATTATGACAATGAATCATAAATATCAACATATTTATGATTCATTGTTACCTTCACCATCAATATTTTTCCATCTTCAGCTGCAAAAATTTGTCTAGCCTTTATTGTTTCTTTAATATATAGAACCACCCCCTTTTCTTTTGCTGCACTAATGAAGAATATAGTTTCCCAATTTTGGGAGACTCTAATACTTTACTATATTGTTTTTTGATGTGAACCTCTTGAAGACCAATGAAATCTAATTTTTTCTAATTTATTAAAAAATCCTTTTTTAAAAAAAAAATTAATTTATATGCCGCCCTTCTCCGGAGACTCAGGGCGGCTTACAATGCGTTAAGCAATAGCCTTCATACTTTTGTATATACCTGCTTAGTAGGGCTTTCGCCCCCCCCAAGCGGTATTCTTTTTTATACAAAATCAGTTTATTGCCCCCACAATCTGGGTCCTCATTTTACCTACCTTGAAAGTCAACCCCTTGAGCCTGGTGAGATTCGAACTTGCAATAATTGCAGGCAGCTGGTGTCACTTTAACACCACTTAAGCTACTGCGCCACCAGGCTCTTTTTTCTTTTCGTAGGTGAGTTCAATCCACTTACAGTCAGATCCAGATATATTGGGACATCAACACAATTCTAACATCTTTGGCTCTATACACCACCACAATGGAGTTGGAATGAAAGAAACACAATGTGCTTTAACTGCAGACTGTCAACTTTAATTTGAGGGTATGTACATCCAACTCAGGTGAACGGTGTAGGACTTACAGCAGTTTGCATATGTGCCTCCCACTTGTTAAGGGACCAAAGGTAATGCGACAATTGGCTTCTCAGCTATTCCATGGCCAGGTGTGTGATATTCCCTTATTACCCCAATTTCAATGTGCAGATAAAAGGCCCAGAGTTCATTTCAAGTGTGCTATTTGCATTTGGAATCTGTTGCTGTCAACTCTCAAGATGAGATCCAAAGAGCTGTCATTATCAGTGAAGCAAGCCATCATTAGGCTGAGAAACAAAACAAACCCATCAGAGAGATAGCAAGAACATTAGGCGTGGCCAGATCAACTGTTTGGAACATTCTCAAAAAGAAGGAACGCATCGATGAGCTCAGCAACACCAAAAGACCCAGGAGATCACAGAAAACAACTGTGGTGGATGACCGAATAATTCTTTCCCTGGTGAAGAAAACACCCTTCACAACAGTTGGCCAGATCAAGAACATTCTCCAGGAGGTAGGTGTTATGTGTGTCAAAGTCAACAATCAAGAGAAGATTTCACCAGAGTGAATACAGAGGGTTCACCACAAGATGTAAACCATTGGTGAGCCTCAAAAACAGGAAGGCCAGATTAGAGTTTGCCAAACAACATCTAACAAAGCCTTCACAATTCTGGAACAAGATCCTATGGACAGATGAGACCAAGATCAACTTGTATCAGAGTGATGGGAAGAGAAGAGTATGGAGAAGGAAAGGAACTGCTCATGATTCTAAGCATACCACTTCATCAGTGAAGCACGGTAGTGGTAGTATGGCGTGGGCATGCATGGCTGCCAATGGAACTGGTTCTCTTGTATTTATTGATGATGTGACTACTGACAAAAGCAGCAGGGTGAATTCTGAAGTGTTTCGGGCAATATCTGCTCACATTCAGCCAAATGCTGCAGAACTCTTTGGATAGCGCTTCATAGTGCAGATGGACAATGACCCAAAGCATACTGCAAAAGCAACCAAAGAGTTTTTGAAGGGACAGAAGTGGAATGTTATGCAATGGTCAAGTCAATCACCTGACCTGAATCCCATTGAGCATGGATTTCACTTGCTGAAGACAAAACTGAAGGGAAAATGCCCCAAGAACAAGCAGGAACTGAAGACAGTTGCAGTAAAGGCCTGGCAGAGCATCACCAGGGATGAAACCCAGCGTCTGGTGATATCTATGTGTTCCAGACTTCAGGCTGTGATTGACTGCAAAGGATTTGCAACCAAGTATTAAGAAGGGAAAGTTTGATTTATGATTATTATTCTGTCCCATTTGGTCCCTTAACAAGTGGGAGGCACATATACAAACTGCCCTAAGTCCTACACCGTCCACCTGAGTTGGATGTACATACCCTCAAATTAAAGCTGACAGTCTGCAGTTAAAGCACATCGTGTTTGTTTCATTCCAACTCCATTGTGGTGGTGTATAGAGCCACAGATGTTAGAATTGTGTCGATGTCCCAATATTTCTGGACCTGACTGAACAGTGTTTCCCCAAAAATAAGACCCTGTCTTATATTTTTTTGAACCCTGAAATAAGTACTTGGCCTTACTGTGATGCACTCAAAAGCCCGATTGGGCTTATTATCAGGGGATGACTTATTTTGTGGGAAATAGGGTAGTAGTTTTGTTTCTACTTCCTTTGTTTACTTATAGATAGGTTTTGTTGTTCTAGTTGATCTTATTTCTCTCTGTTCTTTTGGTCTTGTTCCTTCTCGTTCTCTGCTCTTTTTGTTCTGTTTCAGTTTCTTCTTGTTATGTGCTTTCCTCTATTAATAATTCTTCTTCTTTTTTGCTATCTATTTCCTCCTTTCTCTCTTTTTACTCATGTGCTGCAAAATGCTGGTAGTAGAATTGTTTTGCTTTATCTATTGTATCTAATCTATGTCTTTTTTCCATCCAAGTCACTAATATTCCCTCAGGTATCAGTCATCTAAAGTTTACTTCATGTTTTATTAGTTGTCTTATCAAGGATTGATACTATTTCTTTGTATCTCTTACTCTTCTGGGTATTTGTTTCAAAACTGCTATTTTTCTCCCTTTATATTTTAATGGGGCATCTCTTCCTCTTTGAAGTATTTCTGCTTTTATTGTCTTCTTTGAAAATCTCACATGTACCTCTCTGGGGAGTTTGTTCTTTTTCACGTAGCTTGTGTGTATTCTAAATATATCATGTATCCCAGAGAGGACTTCCTGCCTGCTGTCCTCCAACACATCCGCCAACAATTCTGCCATTTCTTCAGCGAGATCTTCCCCATTTTCCTTCTCAATATTCTGAAATCTCAGGAAATATTCTGTTCGGTCCATCTCCAGCATAATTATGGATCGCTCCAGCTCATTATCCACCTTAGTCAATCTGTAATCCATCTCTTCTATTTTATCTGTTTGTTCTATCTTTTCTTCTATTTTCTGAATCCGTTGTTCATTTTTAGTGATTATTTGCTGGATGTTATCTATTTTATCCTCCATCTTTTTTATCCTATCTGCCAGGTCATCATGATTCTTAGCCATGGCTTTTTGTAATAGTTGAAACACCGTTTTCATTTCCATCTGAAATGTATTCAATCATTCATTCTGCAGCACACTATCTATCTATAGAGCGTTGGCTTGCTGGGCTTGATGTGCTGGTGGTGGTGGTGGTGGTGATGCAGATGCATTTTTTTCTCCCTATTTTACTTAAATTTGTATTGCTTGCCATTTTAGTTATTTTAAATAATAAAATATTTTAAGTAATGATTATTTAACAGAGACAATAAATCAATAATTAAACAATCGATAATAAATAAAACTATACTCCATAATACCCAATTTTAAAAAAAATACACCTGAAACAGTCCAAAATATCCATAGTCCAAAGTTCTCTTCAAAAAGGTTGTTTTCTTCTTGATAAATTGTAATCCACAAAAGCTCACCAAATCCCAAAATTGTGTCAAAAACATTATAAATCACCAAATAGGAGAGCTAAAAGAAGGAAGTCTTCACTTGCTTTATAAACAACTTCTGCTATTTTTGAATTTCAGTTGCTCAGTTTATAAAATCCATATTCATATCTACAATGTTTAAAACTCACACAGTTTCCACTCTCTTTCTCTGCAGTTCCCTCTATAAACAGTTCCCAGGTACAGACAGTTTATCTGAATCTTGTAACTATGTTCTTTCAATAAACCACCCAAGGTCAATTGTTTAGTTCACTTTCTTTTATTTTACTTGCTCTAAGCGTTTTTCCCATCAGTAGGTGTCACTGTTGCTCTATTTCTCTTTTACTCCTCTCCTTTAACTTCATTTAACATAACCTAAATCTTTTTCTTTTAGGGGTTCCAGGGTGCAAATTTACTATTCCAAAAAAGTTATTACTGTGTTTCTTAAAAAAGATGACCCGCCTTGAAAAGAAGCCCCATCATGTTTTTGAGCGCATGCAATCAAATTAAGGCTCACCCACAAAATTAGCCCTAATTAAGATCCTGCCCTCCAGGGTGCAGGGGGTGGGGTGAGGCACACAGGTAAAAAAATAAGCTAGGGTGGGGATGGGGGGGGTGGAGCTGCCCTACTTACCAGCCTCACACACCCCGAGACTGCCTCGCTTTCTTCTGTGGCCCCTTGCTGCCGCTCACATGCATTGCCCTGGCCTCCATTTCACCTTCAGATGCCTGCTGTACCTCTATTATCAATCAAGAGCTCTATTATCGGCTGCAGAGGGCTTTGCAGAAGGCATCTGCAGCTGATAACAGAGCCCCGGATCAATCTGGAGCTCTGTTATCGGCTACAGATGCCTTCTGGCAGGCATCTGAAGGCAAAACAGATGCTGGGGCAATGTGTGTGAGTGGCGGCAAGCGGCCAAAGAATAAGTGGGCCAGCAGTGCTGGGTGGGGCTGTCGGTGTCACTGCCGCAAGGTAAGTCAATAAGAACCCTCCAAAAAGAAGGCCTAGCTGTTTTTTGGGGGGTCAAAAGAAAATAAGACCCGGACTTCTTTTTGGAGAAACATGGAAGTTCAATAAAATTAATTAAAGTTATCATTCAGATTGTCAGTTCAATTTTCCTCTTTTAAAACTTATTTCACTCAAATAATTCACTTTGTCTGGATCTATTTCAGCTTTTGTGTATATTCATCACTATTCTCAGGGGGTGGAAAGTAAACAAATCCACCCCCCTTTTTTTACAGTCCCACTGTCACGCAAGCCAATTTTTAAAGGGGCAAATTCCTCAACAGAAGTTGGAAAAATCTCACCCAGTTCAGCCACACTGTTCCTCCTCAATCTTATTCATTCTTCTCCGATTGGGCTGTCACAGCCTCAGTCAGGAACGCAATGGCCGTCTTTTTCTTCCTGCCAGTTGAGAGCTTTCGTCCAGATCAAACAAGGAATCTGCGGTCTCCTTGTGATCTACGGAGTGCCCTCTCTTCTTCATCACCCCTTCAGGGTGGCTTAGGTCCCAAGAGACCCTCTAACTGCTAGCAGGAGGAATTTGGCGAACTTCCATAGAGCCCTATGGAAAGTACACCGTATTGCCGTAACATCAGCTCCACCTCCCTCTGACTGCTTGGGTGAATGATGAACAACCCGACTCATTTCTCCCAGCAACTACAAAATGGCATCAGAATCAGATTTCATGTGTCTATTTCCTGACATTCAGTGGTCCCCACATATGGTTAAATCACAAAATCCTGCTGTTCGGTCTGGAAATTCTAAGTTTACTGTGAATTCTGTATTAATAGATTTTTTCTAAACTGGGAAAATCTATGGAGATTCTCAATCATCTAAGTCATGATTGTCCCAAAGGTGCCTTTTTCAAAAGGCAACTGAACTTTCTTAGATTTTTTTTTCCCTTTGAAAACCTTTCACTTCTCATCCAAGAAGCTTCTTCAGTTCTTCAGGAAGTAGAAAACAAAACAAACAAAAATTTCCCAAAAAGTCCAGTTGCCTTTTGGGAAAAAAAGCACCTTTGGGACTAAACTGGGAAAGAATTATAAAAAAAACCAAACCCCTTCATTTAAACATTAACCAACCTGCAATGAAGTAATTAACAGAATAATAGAGTTGGGAGGTATCTTAGAGGTCTTCTAGTCAAACCCCTTGCACAAACAGGAGACCCTATACTATTCTGGAATTAATGGTAGTCCAATCTCTTCTTTAAAACCTCTCCAGTGATGGAGTACCCACAACTTCTGAAGGCAAGCTGTTTTGGTTAATTATTCTCACGGTCAAGAAATTTCTCCTTAGTTCTAGGTTGATTATCTCCTTCGTTAGTTTTCATCCACTGCTACTTGTCTTGCCTTCTGGTGCTTTGAAAAATAGGTTGACGCTCTCTTCTTTGTAGCAGCCCCTCAAATATTGAAACACTGCTATCATGTCACCACTAGTCCTTCTTTTCACTAGACAAGACATATCCAAATCCTGCAACCATTCTTCATGTTTTAGCCTCCAGACCCCTAACAATCCTTGTTGTTCTTCTCTGCATTCTTCCCAGAGTCTCAACATCTTTTTTATATTGTAGTTGACCAAAACTGGATGCAACGGTCCAAGTGTGGTCTTAAAAGAATTGACTAAGTAGAACATACTTCACTCTGCATTCACTCTGTATATATGATTAAACCAGCTTAAAATATTACTGTTCTACTGATTAGTCATCTCCGCATCATTTTATTCCTGACCCCATCCCTTGTTTATTCTGCATAATGTTTAAATAACCATTCTTTCTGTACTAACTTGCTTTTAGGTTTTTCCTCAGTTTTAATTTCCATATTGTCCAAAATATGTTCTTATAGACAAGCAGTTAAACAACTTCTTTCAACACTCATTCCTCTCAACAAACACTGTACGACACTTCGTTTTCATCAGTATTTGCACATGCTAACATTTCTGTTTTCTCATTGTAAGTAAGCATTCTATTTATATAAATTCAACTACAATAGTGAGAAAAATATTGTGAGTCCTCTAAAAGTATTTGTAATCCTATGATTCTGTGACTTAAATTATGATAAGAACTTCATCTAACTCCTAATAAGAAAGTGATTTTGATAGAACAATGCCCCAAAATAAACACATCTGTCATGTTTTTGCTGAATACAGTACACCAATCTTAATGGTCCATGTTGGAAAAAGTATGTGAATTTTAACACTCAGTAACTTTGGGTAGAAATATAACTGATTTCTTTTTAGAAAGTAAACTCTTTTTTTGGCCTTTAAATGTAATAGCTGATAGTACCTCGTTAGCAATGACATCAACTAAACATTTCCTGCACATGTTGATCCTTCCTGTTTTATCAGCTTAAATTATTATAGATCATTCCTGCTTTAACAGTGATATTTGTGGGTTGTCTTGCATGAACTGTTTATTTCGTGTCCTGCTGCAACATTTCAATTGAGTTAAGTTCAGACTTTTGACTTAGCAATTCCAAATTGCAAAACTTCTTCTGCTTCAGCCATTCTGTTATAGGTTTACTTGTGTGTTTAGGGTTATTGTTGTGCTGTATGACCCATATTTGTTTAAGCTTCAGTTCACGGATGGATACCCTGACAATCTGCAGTAAAATTTTCTAGTACAACCCAGAATCCATTGTTCTTTCAGTAACTGCAATTGTGTGATTTGTGAGACTCAATATGAGTTGTGGGGCTGCAAACCAACTCTGAAGTATGTGCCATGTTTCAAAATCATGATTCAATTTTTCTGTTGAAATGAAATGTTTACTTTCTCACTAATAGGGAAATTGTTCAAAGTACTTTTTTTGTTATAGCTATCCACCGAACATTGTTCTAATAGTCATCACTTCTTGCCTTATTGCCATTAACTCTTTCTTGAAGCCACAGAGAACTTTTTTGATCAAGGTGTGATTCATTTCCGCAGCTCTGTTACATGGTAAGTGAACTCCAGTGGTGGTAACCAATGTGTTTTTTTCACATGAAAGTTCCCCTCAAACTCACACATAATTGACTTTTCAAGACTTGAAACATCTGACATCTGATTATCCTAGGGTTAAATTTAACAGTGTATGGTCACAGACCCAGGGAGTCATATAGTTTGTTTTTTTTTAAAAAGGTAGTGATTATTGACTCAATGTGTTTGATAAAGACATGACACAATGTACTGTTTTATGCTTTGTTTAACCAGAGTATATTAACAGAATTTAGACGATGCTCTGAGCACAATGTACTCCTTACAGTACTGCAGGATTACAAAGAGTTCTAAATAGTTCACAAATTGTATTTGTTCTAATTTTTGTCATTTATTTATAATTTTCAAGCATGCACACAATTTTACTTCTTAGACACCATTATTTCGGTCTCATACAATTTTCAAATGCATTAAACAGTCTATTTAACATTCACTGAAAGTCATTTCTATTCTCAGCCAAAAACAGGGCATCATCCACATACAAGAAGCACTTAACATTTACTGCTGTAGCCAAAACACCTCTATTATCACAAGTGTTTCTTATATCTCCAACAATAAATAACCAATAACCAATAGGATTTTACACTTTCTAATCTTACCTTAAAATTTTAATTTTACATTTACATTCTCTTTATTCTCATGCCTGCTTTGCTTCCATTCTACACTACACATTCAGAAAACAACCTTTAATTCCTCATTTCCTCAAATCATTTTGAAATTTAAAACCTATCCACTTTATTCTACAGTTTCTCTGCATCAGGTCTTATAAAAAAACCTGCTCATGACAGATTTCTGTATTATCTGAAGTGCAAAAATCTGGGCTGCACAACCCATACCTGGCATAAAGCTGAAATTTCATTTCCAAAATTTTGCTGTCATCTCTCATACCCTTTTACCAGAGTTCTGCAAGCCCCTTTCCAGACACATATAACAAACTAATGTTTCTGTTGAATAGGGAGAAAGTAAAAATATTTCAATTATTAAGAATTAATAAAAATCTTTACACACAATAACTATATAGTTACTCCATAAAAATACCATATCAAAGTTTTAACATTTCTGCAACTGTATCAATACATTTGGATTATACTCTTTTCTTTTATGAAAGCTATGTACTAATATTCTCATTCTGATCATCTAAAAAAGCTCAGTAGAAAGTCAAAAGCCTCCAATATGCATATGGAGAGTAAATGTGGTATTATTTTGGCTAGCATAGCAGCTTCCTAAACTCTTATGTGACATTACATAAAGTAGACAATAATGACAATTAAATGAAAAATTTGCCGCAAGTACTGATTCTAATTAACGTCATATTCCATATCATAATCTATGACATTAACGTAAGAACTGACTAACAGCCTTATTTCAAGGTTTCTCAGATTATGTAGAAGAAATATAAGAAGTATTGATTATGAGTTGAAAGGAGCATTTAAGTTCTGTACCAAATGTCAGATTATGTGGCCCAGTCTTGATTGTTGTGTCTTCTTTAAAAACAACCATCAAAGATGATCCCAACTAAGTTTGGATAATTGGAATTTCTCTAATAGTGAATCAGAATTTGTCTTATTTTATTCTGAATCCATTATTTTTTGTTCTGAACCTGAGAATAATACAGAATGTATTTTGGGTGTCTGTGTCAGTTTTATTAAAGCTATACAATCCAAGTGACTTAAAATCATTATTTATAGGACTTAAAATCATTTCAGGTTAATGGCTTTGCTTTCAATATCAACTCAACTAATCCCCGAATATAAGAAAAAATAACCCAATCAAGATCTTATAATTAAGTTACATTACAACAAAAATATTTTATTATGATTCACCAAATTGTCAATTTATGATTCCTTAACATATCAGTTTTCAAATACATTATTGCTATGGACAGAATTTAAATATATCCTTCTTTACAGTGTTCTTGGTGCTCTCTGAGGTCAGTTGTTTGGTTAAAGACATTTCATTTCATTGTGGACATCATTAAGGACCCCACAGTCCAACCTTGAGCTACATGTATTCCTATCTATCTATCTATCTATCTATCTATCTATCTATCTATCTATCTATCTATCTATCATCATCTATCTATCTATCTATTTATCTATTTAATTTGTATACCACCCTTCTCCCAAAAAGGACTCAGGCGGTGAACAGCCAAAATTAAAATACATACAGTACAAAAGTTAAGATAATTAAAAGAGATTAAATCAATCGGCCTCCCAATTTAAAACCCCAAATCTATAAAATTTACAAAATCCTATTAAAAAACCATTTAGGCTAGGCCGGATTGCTGGAATAAATAAGTCTTCAGGGCCTTACGGAAGGTCCGGAGATCCGGGATCAGTCGTATTCCAGGAGATAGCTCATTCCACAGGGCGGGTGCACCCACAGAGAAGGCTCTCCTCCTGGGGGCCGCCAGCCGACATTGCTTGACCGACGGCAGCCTGAGGAGGCCCTCTCTATGAGAGCGTATTGGCCAGTGGGAGGTTATTGGTAGCAGCAGGCGGTCTCTTAAGTACCCTGGCCCTAAGCCATGGAGCGCTTTAAAGGTGAGAACCAATACCTTAAAGCGCACCTGGAAGACCACCGGGAGCCAGTGCAGCTCGCGGAGAGGTGTTACATGAGAGTGCCACGCCACTCCCATTATCACCCACGTGGTCGCATTCTGGATCAGTTGGAGTCTCCGGGTGCTCCTCAAGGGGAGCCCATGTAGAGAGCTTTGCATAGTCCAGGCAAGACGTGACAAGGGCATGCATGACTGTGCATAAGGCACCCGATACAGAAAGGGGCGCAACTGGCGTATCAGGCGAACCTGATAAAAAGCCCCCCTGGCCCCGGCCGTCATATGCTCTTCTAAAGACAGCCATGTGTCCAGGAGGACGCCCAAGTTGCGAGCCCCCTCTGTGGGGGTCAATGACTCGCCCCGAATAGCTAACGATGGCACCAGCTGGCTATATCAGGATGCCGGCATCCACAGCCACTCGGTCTTGGAAGGGCTGAGTTGAAGACTGTTCTTCCCCATCCAGACCCGCACAGCCTCCAGACACTGGGACATCACTTTGAGGGCATCTGGGATGGAGATGTACAGCTGAGTGTCATCAGCGTACATATGGCATTGCACCCCAAAACTACAGATGATCTCTAGATAGTGGATACTTATTTATGAAAGTTACATTTCTGATTGTAACACAGAATCTTGTGATTTGTGTTTATTAAATACAGAAAGTTATGAGAAAATATTTCCTGACTTATTTTAACTTCCAGACATAATGATTTCCTAGTAGTCTCCCATTCAAATATTAACCAGATCTCAACCTGCTTAGCTTTCTGAGTTCAGTCAGAGTAGGCTAGTTGCTCCCTCTGTTTAAGACTCCTAAATTATATACAAAGATAACAAAATACAAGTGAGATTTCTTTTGCTAATTAAGCAGGTCTTGAAAGGGTTAACCTTCTACCAAAAATGTGTGTATTACCCAAGAAGAATAAATAAATCTGCAATACAATTCTATTACAAGTGGATAACATTATTCATGCTGGCACTTGACCTTAGTTATGGCACAATAAATCTTCATTTTTTGTAAATTGCTTTCTTGCATTAATCTGAAATTTGTTAGATAATGCCATAGTTACATGCATATTTTCCAAATTCTAGCGATAGTTCAAAGGCACATTTTAGAAATATATAAGAACAACCTAGCACAGGCATATTTGTTAGGGCTATGCAAAACATTCAAATGAAACATCTCTCCTAAAATTATTAAAGCAACAATCTTCTACAAGTGTAATATAGCTGATTCCGAAGCTATTCATAGCTATCTGCAGGCACAGCTAGCTGCTTTGCTGAGAAGAAAGCACATTGTGAAGCACTTCATTCAAAAGCTTTGAACAGCCCTAATATTTGCCGAGCATGTAATGATCATTAGCAGTGGTCCCTTGAGATCAAACTGCCTTTTAGCATGGAACACACTCTTTTAAATAAAGTTCAGTGTAGTTAATTATAGCAACAATTGTGCATTCTCTAATATATATAATCAAAATGAACTTGAATAAAGAACTTATATCTTCTCCAGTTTAGTAAATATTAAAATAAAACATTACCTGGGCTTGCTGATTCAACTGATGGCTGTCCAAAAGAGAAAAAGAGAATATTATTAGTAATAACACCAATTATAATGTTAAACATTGTATTTACATCAAGCATATAATTATCTAGAAAATGTCTGATTTGTTACAAAAAGAAAAATAAATACATCATGGAAATATTTGCAATCATTATTTTTAGCCATAGGTAAAATACCGGTAGTTGTTTTAGGACACCCCCCCCCAAAAAGACACATGTTTCTCCCCCCCCCACTCCCATGGTCAAATGGTTGCATTCTGGGCACCCAGTAACTGACCCACTTTTACAAACATTATGTGACCTCAATTTATGATGGTTTTGCTGAAAACCAGTGTTACTTTTGGTTTTGGCAAAATGTCTCATAGTGAATACATTTGCTTAAAACCAAAAATTCACTTAATGACCATGGTGATTCGCTTAATAACTGCTGCAAAAGGTCATAAATTTGGGTTGGGCATTTGATGACTTGCTTTACAACTTCCACAATTTATAATTTAATGGGCAGGCTCCGTTACGGTCATAAGTCAAGGACTACATATAATTAAAAGGGCGGGGGGGGAAATCTTACAGGGAAACTAGCAGCAAAGTTTTTAAAATATTATTAGTCTAAACAGTCAAACACACAACTGTTAAGAAAATTAACAGATATTTCAGATTTCTAATACTCGAGTACTCATCGGTAACTCAAACTTGTCTAACTGAAACTTACCACTTGGCACATTCATGGTATTTAATACTGTGTTTATGTCCGGTCTGCCATATTTTATTTTGGTATTACTCGTGAAGATATCCTTTACCTTATCCATTTTTCATGATGAAAAATCTAACATACCTATATTTGTCACAAACACAAAAATTCACATCAATAAAAACTAAAGAATTTATGAAAAAAGTTAAGAAAAAACAATGTCCTCTGTGTGTGTGGGGGGGGTGTTTTCTAAGGTTTTCGCATGTGTTTGTATGTAGGTCTTTGGTTATTCAGGTCTTCTCCCACGTAAAATTGGAAGTGTCTTTGCGACGTTTCGACAAAGTCACATTCATCATCATTGCTCCTGGAAGCACAAAGCCGAGAACACCAGCCTGAAGATGACAAATGAGACTTCGTCGAAACGTCGCCAAGACACTTCCAATTTTACACGGGAGAAGACTCGAATAATCAAAGACACACACACACACATACCGTATTTTCCGGCATATAAGATGACTTTCTAACACAGGAAAATCTTTTCAAAAGTCGGGGGTCGTCTTATATGCCGGGTATAAGCCTACGACATCTACCTTGACAGACTGACGGAAGCGGTAAGAGCAGCTACTACCATCGCTAGTCATTGCTTGAGATTTCTAACCCGAATCTGAGTTGCCAGCGCTGATTGATGACGCTACGGGAGCACCGACATTAAGGGGAATCTGTGCCGATCTCGTCAAGGCTCCGACTTCCCCAGACCCCCAGTGATGGTGAGCCCCAGCTGTCTGATTAGCAGGCAACTCAGCTGGGATCATCAGAGCTTGGATGGTCAGCACCGTGTAAAAGGAAAAAGCTTTCCTTTTACACGGCGCTGGCCATCCCAGCTGAGTTGCCTGATTAGCAGGCAACTCAGCTGGGATCGCCAAAGCTTGGATGGCCAGCGCTGTGTAAAAGGAAAAAACTTTCCTTTTACATGGCTCTAGCGATCCCAGCTGCTAATTTTTGCCTGCTAATTGGTAGCAACACCCCCCCCTCCAGCTTGCTTACCTTAGCTGCTAGCCGCAACGCTTGCCTTGTTTTCACTTGCCTGCAATCCATTGCATCAGCAAGCAACTGAATCTCCCTGCCTGCTATCAAGCAGGCAGGGAGTTGTGGACTTCAACCCCCAGAATTACTCAGCCAGCAAAGCAAAGCTGGCTGAGGAATTCTGGGAGTTGAAGTCTACAAGTCTTAAAGTTGCCAAGGTTGGAGACCCCTGTTCTATTGGGTAAGTTTTTTTTCCCCTTTGGGAGCTTTAAAAAAAATAGTTAATTGGGGGTTTTTTTAGCTGTTCTTTTTTAGACCTAGCCATTAAAGGCTAGGTCTAAGTTTTAGGCTAGGAAGTTTTAAATTTAGCTTTCTTATAAAAATAAAAAAAAAATTTGTGTAGCTTTCTGAGATTTAGTGTGTTTCTGTAGTGTTTCACTCTAACTACACAAACACACAAAATCTCACAAAGCTGTATGTGGAATTTTGTGTGTGTAAAGTGTGAAAGTTGGGTTTTTGGGCTTTTTGCGGCTGTGTGAGATGCCTGCTTGTTGCGGGAGCCATTTTGGGTCTAGCACAGCTGCTTTTACATTGTGAGTGAGCCAGTTGATGTTTTTTAATTTTTATTTGGTGTGCGTTGGAAGAGGGGTCGTCTTATACGGCGAGTATAGCCCAAACCCTATATTTTAAAAGGAAAAGTAGGGGGTCATCTTATACGCCCAGTCATCTTATACACCGGAAAATACGGTGTGTGTGTGTGTGTGTGTGTGTGTGTGTATATATATATATATATATATATATATATATATATATATATATATATATATATATATATATAAATAAATAAATAAAAGGTACCAGTGGAACTGCTGCGTGGAGGGTACTCCCATATGTATAGGGGGTATCCGAAACTGCTGCACGCATCCTCTTGACATATGGAGTCAAAGTGACGCATAAACCAGACCAAACATTGAGAATGAGAGTGATGTGCCCAATAGTTTTCAATAGTTCATCTTCAATAGTTTACCGCATCAACTGTAGTAATTGTGCAAGCAATTACTTAGGGGAAACGGCCAAGCGGTTACAGATCGGAGTACACGAACACGAACTGATTACTCCCTACAGCTCATTTTTGGCAAGCAGATGACAGGAACTGCGTTTTTGTGACCAACGTATGACTGACTAAGGAGTTCATAGAACTTATAGTTGCTAATGCAGTCTATATATAACTACTTTAGGTTCACTCTTAATAATTTTAAATTTATTTTATTGTTTGCTTAAAGATTGAGAATCTTTAGATAAGCAGGTCTTAGTGAAATCAGTGAGTGAGTTTTGTTCAATCCTTCAAAAGCTAAGTTTTAACTACAAGTCCAAAGATTTGTAAAAAAAAAATAAAAAAAAAATCAAGGGAGACTATAGTAAAAGGATATTTAGTATTGACTTTAGAAAGTTTTTAGCAAACATACAAAATACAAATGGACTTAAGACTTTGAGGTTAATTAAAAGGATCTTCCCCATGGGAAAATGTTTATATAATGTATTTTTCGGAGTATAAGACACACTGGAGTATAAGACGCACCTTAGTTTTTGGGCAGGAAAATAAGAAAAAAGCTGATTGGCAGATGGATCAGCCTCCCAGAATACCACCAATCAGCTGTTCCCAGAGATGAATTTTAACAACAGGTTCTTGGTTGTGAGCTCTGTGCCTTGCTTTTTTTTCTGCCTCTGAAACTCTGTTTCAGAAAAAACTTTTTCCTGCCTCTGAAAGCCTCCGAAACAGAGCTTCAGAAAAAAAGCCTCTGAAGCTCTGTTAGGGGGGTTCTTTTCTGAAGCTCTGTTTGAGGGCTTCTTTTCTGAAGCTTCATTTCTGAAGCTTCATTTCTGATGCTTTTTTCAGCCTCTGAAACCTCCATTTGAGAAGCTGGGCCCGGCTACATTTGGAGTATAAGATGCATCCAATTTTCACCCTCTTTTTTGGGGGGAAAAGTGCATCTTATACTCTGAAAAATATGGTATTTGGATAAAACTGAAGGCTGAACAGTAGCGGACACTGAGATCTACAATGAATGGCTTTCAGGAAGTTATTTACTATTACTGAATAATTAGAAGATGGTACTGAAGAGGAACAAGGCCACTGAATAAAACTGAAATTGATTTGAAGGTGGATTAAAAAATGATAGCCTATAAGAAAGAGATGGAAATAGTAAATTTACAAATGAAACTAAATTATGATTTAATAAATGAAAAAGACATACACATATTAAATCAGAAGAATGCTGTGGATTATTCCTCTACATTAGATTTACAAAAGGGACTTGTTGAAGTTGCCAAGGATTTTCCAAAAAGAGACAGTAAGAATATGAACAGTGATGAATAACATCTTTCCGAGAGAAGAAACAAAGAATCAAAAGGGGATGTTAGAACTTTGAGAGATCTAAAGATTGTTGGGAGAAAGAAGAATATAAAATTGATTTATTTGGTTGACATTAAAATAAATGGGTTACTACTTTTGGTAATGTTGAAATGGTTTGTTGACAGACTGGATGATGATGTTTTAAAAAATTTGTTTATTTGAAGAGAGGAAACGGGAATATATTTAAATAGAGATGGAATATATTTAAATAGAGGAAATTTAAATATAAAAGGAACAATTCAAATTGACTTTAAGCAGATATAGTCTGTGATAGGGCTGTTATTTTTGATAACCCTTAATGGACTTTTGCTGATTAATATGGAGAGATGAGTTTTTAGAATTGTTTATAGAGAATGGGATGAGGCATGGGATGAAGAGTTGCTTGGTGCTATTTTAAGAGACAGTGAAGATGTTGATCATATTTGCAGGGGATGAAGAGGAAGGTTCCTTTTTCTCTTTTCCCTTTTTCTTATCTGCATTAGCTACACACACACTATATATAAATTGTATTCATTTTATCTGTATAACATAATTTTCAATAACATTACTATATAAAAAATAAGGGGCCATGAATCAGAAACCTAGAAGCAAAATCTCACCCTCATTTATTTTGCTTCCAGGTTTTTGCATCCTAGCATCCTCCACTGAAGTGGAGTTTCAGCCACTTTTCCCAGATTGCAAAACTGAAGGACCACCCTTTCAGATAAGAAAGATATTGAAACATCTACATGCTCCTCATAAATGTTTTGAAATAAAAAACTCATGTTTCTCTCTGTTTCAGTGAATTCTCTTCCAGAATCCAATAGTAACTGGGAGATACACAAATGAGTATCATTAGGATATTAACTATAGTTTATCACAAACTTATCAATAAACTTTTCCACCAGTTTCGTGTAGGCCCCACAATATTCTCAAAAACCTTCCTTCAAAATTATTGACAGATCCTAGTTCACATCATAGGTATTTCCCCAGATACTGCTTTAGATCCTGCCTTTGAAGAGGAAGATTCAGGGAAATCTTCAGGCCTCTTCTTTTCCAATAGAGAGCAACTGACCTTAAACAATGCCATGGGACAATATCCCACAAATGCAATAGGAGAAAAGTCTTGAAGCTTTGCCTTCTTAATTGCCATGTAGGCTTGAACATGACCTCTTATTTGGCCAAGTCCACTTTTGTCTTATTCTGTGGCACTCTATTAGCTTCTGCTATTTTAACTCCTGTACCACCTGAGAAATCTTAGCAGCACATGGGATTAGCGGACAGGAAGAGGCTGCACAGGGACAATTCAACCCTCTGGTCACCTCCAAATTCCAACCAACATCAATTGAACTGTTTCTCGAGTTGCTAGGAAAATCCCTAAGTGCTAAGTGGAATTCCTCCAGATACATAAGGTGCCTGAGGCAGATAGTCAGTCATGCCACCCTGCAGAAATTATGCAGAGTGATTAAACTCATCTGACTAGAAAGTTATTTAAAATGGCAAAGGACTATATTGTATCCTACATCCTCACACAATTTATCTGAAAAGAGAGATCCAGTATATGCCTGCATATGTATTTTGAGTCTGAAATTATATTGAGACAACTAATGGTAATATCAACTAAGGCAGATAACCAAACCAAGAAATCTACTCCACAAAGCGGCTTAAACTACTTTTATTGAAATTGGCTATATCAAAATCTGGCACATCTGATTATGTGGTACCTCCTCCTTTCTGTCCAATGAATTAGAGAGGTGTTTGTCTGAGCCATTTGCAAATGTTACCTGGATGTTGTGGACAATGTATTTTAATCCTATATACTTTTAGCAACAAAGCTGCAGATATCTATCAAGTTCATTTGACTTATTATACAGGTATTTGTGAGTTACTGAGCCTTCCTAGACACTCTTCCAAGGCATGAAGACTGAAAGCTTATAAGACAAATAGTTTTAGAAATACCAATATCAGACCAGTGAGGAAATCCAAGAGGGATGTATCTTGTTGGGGCAGCCACATGGGATCCTTATCTTGTTCTTATAGTTCAGCTGAATGCAGACACTTATACCACACCATCTCAAAAGTAGAACCCCTGGTCACAGATAAATTATTTCTTAAGAGCACAACCACCCTCCCTCTTGAACCCTGCCATTGAGTTGCTATCAGACACAAAACTCGAGAGGAGAAATCTTCAGAAGGACCACAGCCCTAATCTGCTCAATAATATATACCTTAGATCTATTTGTTCATTTACCACCAACTTATGAATAAAGGTAGTATTATTACAGATGGATCTGGCATTTAGTAACAGTAGATATAGTAATTTACAATACTATATGGTACATGTAATATCAAAACAGAATTTAAATGTTCTGTTATTGGCAGTTGGATCTTCCTCAAAGACTAAAGTGCCTAGGAAGCTATACTAAAGACATTAAGATATTATCTTAATATCGGTGCTTAGACACTGCTCATCAACTACACATAAATGTTGATGTTCTACCCACCGAAGCTGCCATGTACAATAATAGAGACCTGCTTCAACAGTTAGTCAGTCACTTCAGAATATATCTGTTTCCACCTCTACCTTTCAGGAAGCACAACATTTCTTAACAAATGAAATGCATGTTCTCAATAGTTTTGCAAAATTAGGAATCATAACCTTTAGAGGCTTAGTTTTTACTTGATTCTTTACTCCCAGGTTTAGTTTTTATTCAAACAATAAAATATTTGGTCCTTAATGAAGGGGAAAAAAATCAAGCAAAATAGATGAAGAACTTGTGAAATATATGAAGTATTTCTAAAACTATATATTTGCCACTATTGCATAAATAGATATTTTTCATTTAATCTTGCTCATATCCCAAAAGTTCCAGATCAGATAAGAATCGGTTCTAATTATGGTATGAGAGAGATACAAATTTACCAAAACCATATTTTTAAAAGCTAGGGATGCAGAACATGGCATTCAGAATTCATTCCAACCCTCTAATAATAGCTCCACTTTAAGTCATGTGACTGGCAGAGAGGAAGAATGGAGTTCAAAGTTTTTTTAAAAAAACATTACATTACATGGTACTCCAGAGGGGAATAGTGGTAAAATTTTATTGGATTTTTTTTTCTCTGCAACCCTGGCCTTTTCAGCCTATTTTCAAACTTGATCTTTCTTTTGACAGCTTCTTTTGGCGATTACATTTTAAAAATATAAAATTGAAAATCAGACTATTATTTTAACTGATTGAAAAAGACTATTGAGTTCACTGTAAATCATGAAAGGAAGTTATTACCTAGGTCTCCAATGATTTATAGTGGCATACTTTTAGGATTATTATATTGATAGTCCACATTTTTCTAGGGCTCAAGATCAGCCCCAGCCAGACACTACTAGACTGCCATTGGCCAAGGATAAATAGCACCAACTGTATGGAAAAATCTAGGTAGTTGATCCTCACCTGTAATTATTCAAACTACAAAGTTCATGCACTATAATTAGAAATTTCTACTGCTTTGTTTATAACAAAAAAAGTTTTTCCAAAGACAACAGTATTTACTTATTTACTACCAGATGCATATTCTACCTTTATTTTGTACAATCAAGATAAGTGTATATAAAGGTCTATTTTCTCCACAACAATCCCCCTATGAAGTGGGTTGAGCTGAGTGTGACCTCATCCCTTTAATATTCTTCATGATCCTAGTGCCCTCTGCATATTTTAAGATGAAAGTCTAAGAATTTCCAACCAGCATGAGGTCAGAGAACAAACTTAAAATGTGAACTTAGAAAGGCTTGAAGCCTAACCAGTAATAGAGTTGGAAGGTACCTTGGAGGTCATCTAGTCCAACCCCCTGTTCACACTGGAGACCTATACTATGATACGAGAGAGAGAATTTACCATTTTTAGAATAATCTCAAACTCAGTTCCTGGCTTGTAGTACTTTTATCTTCCTCGCTCCGGCACGATCTAACCATCACCAAGTGCTATACAGTGAGATGAAATCAGTGCTAGCTACCCAGTGCTCCCCATCACCATTTAAACATTCCCATGGCCCCACCCCCCTCAGCTGATTCTTTGTTAGATGCTGGCCAGATGCCAAAGCCTGCCCAGTGCATATGCACCTGTTCCAACCCTCAGTTGTTCCCAGCTCCCAGCTGAACATGCTGCCCGACATCCGCGGAAGCAGCACCGGGCCCGGCCAGAATCCAAGTAGAAGCAGCAACGGATCCGAGGCCCACAGGTATAGGGCATGGTGGGCGTAAATTTGCCACCCAGCTGGTCCATCATGCTGGAATGCCCCGGTGCAACGTCCCTGGTGTCACCTATCCCCAGGCGTGCCAGGTCTGACACTAAATTTTACAGAAATATAAACAATATAATTTCAAAAAGAACACCGAGTTGGATTAGGGCAAAATCTATGTTAGTTTGGCATTGTTTCATCTCTTCATATCAGTCACCCAGCAAATGGCAGTTTGAAGCATGTTACCCCCAAAGGTAATCAGTTTCCTACACCAAGAGATAAAAAAATATGGGGGAAAAGTTGTAGGCTCAGCCAATCAAGATGTACAAAGGAAGAGTGCCCAGAAGTGGGCCTCTCTCCTGTGGAAAGGTTTGTCGTCCAACCTCCAAGGCAAGAGTCGCTCCCACTGTTATGATGTTCCAAAAGATTTTTAAAAACAGCTTTCTGAAACATCTATGGTTTCTGGCTACTATAGAGTACATAGTGTAGGAATGCTATGCTATAATTTTAAAACAGAATAAGGTATGTTTTCTTTTCTTTTATTATTGTTGTATTTTATTGCCAATGCATTGGCAATTGCTTTATCATCATTTAGAGTCGCTTTGACTGAAATAGTTTATAAATGTATAAATAGAATGAGGAAATATTCTAAAATTTGAGGGCTGTTTGGCAATCAAACAGATTGCCTCAAGTAGTTATATGTTTCTTCTTTTTTGGAGGTATTGAAGTAGAAGCTAGGCAGCCTTCTGTCAAGCATACTAAAACAGCATCCTTTCACTAAAAAAAAAAAAAGAAAGTAAAATGAACAGTGAGCTAGGCCAGGTGATTTTCAAGATCTCTTTAACTTTACCATCCTAGGCAAACCTGATTTATATAACAAGCTGTATATCAGGAAATGGAGCTAGTGTAAAAGACAGTAGGAAGACTTTTGAAAAGCATATGCTCCACACATCACATTACTTTGTTCTTCAAACATTTCATTGCTTTTTATTGTGCTTCCAAGTGCAATTCAATGTACTCGTGTTGATCTACAAAGTTCTAAACTATGTGAGACCAGGAAATTTAAAGTATCATTTATTTCCATATTAATGTTAATGCCAAGAGTCTATCTGAATTGTGGTAGGATATGAATGTTGGTAATTTATTATCATAACTGGAAACCAGATTCTGTAGCATAATTACAGAATTTACTACCAAAGAAGAAAAAATTTGCCTCCCTTCTCATTCTGCTTTCAATGAATAAATACTCTACATTTTCAGAACATACAGTGTATATAGAGCTCTCGGGGCCTCAAAGCAAAACTCTCACAAGGAGCTATGCAATTTGAAAGTTAAGTTGTTGACTCTCTCCCAATTGAGATTGGTTCTGAGAAAGAGAAGAGAGGCATCATGAGCTGCTTTATCTTCTCTGCTGCTGTCACAACATGCTTAAGCCTCAGAACAATCTCCTCTTACACTTTTAGTCATTACAAAGCATCCCATTCCTGGCTGACGACTAGAAGGTGACTGTCAGTAATGGCACTACTACTGTTGTTGATGCAACAGCTTACTTGGGAACAACAATGGAGAATGATCAAGTAGCAGTAACTCTACCCTCACATGCCATTCTTCTCTTGTTGGAGCACTGTGAGACCAGGCTTATTTCTTTGGAAGATTGAAGGTATGGAACAAGGGAGAATCTGGAGTATCCTGTATTTCTGAGCTTTGTAGAATTAAGCTATTAATTTTTAACTGGGAGAAAGCCTTGCCTTTGCTATTTGTATGCCCCTGTGCTTTTATCTTTTGATGCTATGTTATTATTTAAATTAAACACCTCTCTCAAAGTTGGTATTGTATTGCTTGATTGCATGGTAAATATTGATATTTTTATTGCAACAAGTAATCCTCAATTTATGATCACAAATGGATGGCAATTTTGGTCATTAAGTGATGTGGTCACTAAGTGAGTCATCAGGTGACTGAACTTGAGTGTTCTACCATTTTTACTGTGGTTGTTAAGTGAATAACACTTAACAATTGGCATTCATTAAATGAATCCAGCTTCCTGCCTTGACTTTCCTGGAATGTAACAAATCATGACTATGACTGCAAGATGCTACAACCATCATAAATGTGAGCCAGTTGCCAAGCACCCAAATTATGATCATGTGACCTTAGGCTGTTGCAATAGTTGTAATTTCAAGAACCATTATGGTCATAAGTCACTTTTTCAGAGGCCTCCATAACTTTGAACCAATGATAACCATTGGCATTAATGATAAACAGATAAAAATAGTCAGATAAAACTGATAAAAACATATAAACCTATGTAAGCTTCCTTGTTATCAGGTCAGAAATCCACTTCCTTATCAATTTGTCTCAATGTTGTTGAGAATTTTAATTTATAAAAATTCTAAAATGATTCTAAAATGAAAATAAATAATTGCTGAAATTCAAGTAAGCACATCCCATCTATCTCAATTAATTTTGCTAAAAAGAATTCTCTCACACTCATACCTCTAAGGGGGAACTTTCTATTTAAGCAGTTGTCAATTAGTCTGATACTAATTTATCATAAACATTTTTTCTACAGCTTTAACCTCCCATATACTATTGATTCAACCATGTAAGGAATGCATATCAAAACTCTGCAGTTAATCTAAATCAGGAGTGAAATCTACTTACCTTCCCTACTGGTTTGGAAGTGCTCATGCACGTGCGTCACGTGCGGTTACTTCCTGTTTTTACTTCCTGTTAAAACCAGGAAGTAGACATCTGGGGCAGTGGGCAGAGCTTTGCGCTGCCGCCACTACCAGTTCACCAAACCACGTGCCGCCTCCGCTATCGTTTCACCCGAACCGGTGTGAACCAGTAGCATTTCACCCCTGATCTAAACTTATTACAAAATGTAAAAACTTTTACTAGCTTTTAGAAATTTGAAAACTTTTACAAATGTAGTTTTCCTGTTAGTGTAGTCAAATGGGAAAAAATAGTTTAGTTTATTGTTTATTGATTAATCTGGGAAAATGAAAACTATAGAAAACAGAATAGCCTGCTTTTTTTCTTACAACATAAGCAACTAGCTTTGCAAAGCCAATACAATGTATAAAATTTGTGTGACAAGAAAGGTCCAAACAATGTATGACTTTGCATTCAATGCAACACCTTTTCCCAATTAAAAATCAATATTTAATTCTATATATAAAAACCACTACATGATCAGATTATTTGGTCTTTAAAATATTTTGATAATTAAAGGTATTTGAATTATTTTAAAACTACTGAAACAAAATTAATAGCTAGCAATATTATTAATACTTTCATTCATGCATATTTGAGGATTTTTTTTGTTATGGTAATACTGCTCAAAAATATTTTCCCCAGAAATGCTTGCCTTATTTAGTGCCTCTTTATTTAGATCAGCTAATAATTTGGAGAATTTTTGATGAGTTCAATAAACATGTGTGTCCCTAAAGGGGGAAAAAAAACTTCAATATTTTATCTTGTTTTAATGAAATTGTTACAATTTGTTTTTATTTTTAATATACTATTTTTGGGGTTTTGATTATAAAGATTTTGTTTAAAAATATACTCCTTTGTAAATTACTTTAGGAATCCCTCTGATAACAAGAGTAAACAGAGGAAAAGAAAAATCATTAGATAACTTGATCATCTAGCAGTGATCATTACTACAAAATGCAGTCTTGCTTCAGAAGCAATGCAGAATTTGGTTCATGCGTATGCATATATTTCTTCCTCTAGCATGGATTGAATTTATTTTCACCATTTTCTGTTAGAATAAAATAGAAACTTTATTTAGTCAGCATAAAACTGACTAAATAAGTATAAAACTAACACAAATAGATACAAAACTCCAGAAAATAATAGGACATATTCGTTGTAAGTTGTCAGTCCTACTATTAAAAATTGAATTATAAATGATAAACTTTAAGGTAGTACTGCTTTAGCTATTTAGAAAAGAAAAGCAAGCAAAAGCTATTACTAAAACAAAAGAAACTTTCAACATTGTAATAAAACAAAGAAAAATTAAGTATACCCATTTTAACTCAATTGTATCAAACAGATGTAAAAACCATTAAGTTTTCAAAAAGGAAACTGCGAAAAGAGGCAAGTTTGAACATGAGCCACATGTTCATGAAACTAATCAGTTTCATTTTCTGAATCTCAACTAAAATGATTAATATTCTCTATTTTCTCCTTGTTTTCTATTATTTCAATAGATATCTGAAAACTGCTCTCTCGCCTGCCTGAGATGAGCTTCCCTATTTTTTCACAAATTAATATAATTGCAAATATAGACCAATTTTTTTACATCTTTTCATTTTTGGTATCATTTTAAATAAAAATGTCATACCAACACAATCTTATTCAAGTGAGCAAAGGTGAGGGCAGCACAGGCATCAAAGCACTATACTTGTTTGGCTCCACATGGAATAATTATAACACTTTTTAAGCAGAAGAGTGGTGAAAGACGTGCTAAAACAGGTTATCAATTTTTGAGATAAGTAATTCATCCAAGCTGGGATAAGAGATTTTAAAGGTTTTCCTTGTACCAAAAAATCCCGAAACACATCAGTGTTTTAAAGAATATTCAAATGTCAGTAAATTATACTACTATCAATTTTGAAACAATACCCATTACTTGTGGGAATCAATCAAAGGCTAATATGGTAGTGTAAAGGATTAAAGTAAGTTTTCCTAGACAAGGAAATGTTTTTCTCTTGGCAGCAAAACAGAAATGGTTTGCCATTGTTTTTTTTCCTGGATTTATTTATTTATTTGTTTGTTTGTTTGTTTTGGTTTAACTTTCCTCTCTACCCTGTAGATTTGGCATCCCTTGGTGGTCTTCCATCCAACTCTTCACCAGGCCAGTCCCTGCCTAGCTTACATGCCCACCAAAAGCTGGACAGGTGCTGCCACCTCCAGCACCCAGCCACCCTGAGCAAGTATTATAAGTTGCTCAACCTTACCCTCAGAGTCTAAAACACCATTTTGAGTTTCTGAATTTCAGGGGGAGGGGTGGGAGCGACAAATGTTAACAGTTTTGGCAAATTACAAACCCCAGCCCAGCCCCACCCGAGAATGCCCTTTTCCAGTGTCCACAAGCCAAGAACTTAACCTGTTAGAAAGTATCCTGCCGAATGCGGGAGCAGCACAGAGCTCTCCCCACTTCAAAGACTTTCAAAGACTGTGCTAAAAGAAGGGGGGGAGAGAGAAGGCGCTTCAGCAAAATTACTCTCTCTCGACTCCCCCAACGCGCCCCACGAAGCTTTTGGGTCTCCCCGGATCTCCAATTCTTCTGCTGAAGGGGGGCGGGCGGGGAGGGAGACAAATAAAGGGACAACTTGGATGAATCCAGCCTGTTCCGAACAGGAAGAAAAGCAGGAGCCTTTTTCTCTTCTGCTGTTCACAGGAAGGCACCTCTCATATCCCAGAAGGAAACGAAAGGGTCATGTCAACGTTTCTCGTCCCCTTCGCCCAACCCATTCCCGCCACGCCGGGGTCCCGCAGGGCCGGGTCGTTCTCCCCGACTCGGGGGCCCCGCGAGTTCTAGGCGCAAGACGCCACCCAGGCCCATCTCGGGACCTTCCTTCCCATCTCTGTAACTAACTTGTGGGGGAAGCGAAAGGAAAAGGAGGCAGCGGCCGCGCAACAAGTTCCCGGTTGGCCCAGAGACTCGACTCCTATGTCTTTTCCTTCACCGGCCGCCGCTTCTTCTTCCTCTTCCTCTTCCTCCTCTCTTCTTCCTCGACTCCCTCCTTCCTTCCTTCCCCTCCTTTCCCTTCCATCCCCTCGCCGCCACTCGCGACTCTCCCTCACTTACCTCCGCCATGTTCGCCGCTCAGCTGAGGCGGGCCGAGCCTGGAGAAGGGGAATCACATCGCCGCCGCGGCGGAGAGGAGGAAATGGCACGGAAAGGTTGCGGGAGCGGCGGCGGCAGCAGCGGCGGCGGCGGCGATGGGTCACAGGCTCTGGGAAGCGGCAGCAGTGGATGCAGGGAGGAGGGAGCGGGAAGCCACCAGGGGGAGGAAGAGGCCCAACGTCACCGCGCAAAGGAGGTGGGCCCGCCCGCGACACCGCCTCTCCACTCCCCCGCCCGCTTTGCCCTCCCTTCTCTTTCTCTGCTAGCGCGAGCGCTTCAGTCACGAGACGGTGGCGTCCGTTTCCCGGCGTCGCGCTCGCGGAAGGCGCTTAACCCCCCCCCCGCCCCTCCGCCCTCCCCCCCTCCCACAACCGAATACGAGAAGAGAAACGGCCCCTTCGGGGACTGGGGCCGTTTGGAGGGGGAGGGAAAGGTGTTTTAAACGAACTACGCACGCGCAGTCCACACCCAGGGCCGAGGTCCCGACTTCTCTGGGCGGACGACGACTCTCCACAACGTAACGCGGGGCCGCCCAAATTTCTTTTCTTTTTTTTAAATGAGTACCTTGTACAAAACAGCGGCTCAACCCACCCGCCCAGATGGGCTGGGGTGAGTCAAAAGCTTCCGCTTCGCCAAAGTTAACCCACCTCCCATCTCCTTCCGCGCTCTCTTCGCACGTTTACTTTCGCGCATTTTCCCCGCGGAAAAAGAAATTCTTTCCAGACTTGGGTCAAATAAGTAGCCGCAGCCACTTTCCGTATCGCGAATACCGCGGGGATAAAGAACCAAGAAGAGGGAGACTCGTGATGGGGAAAGCGTTAAACCCACTTCAGAGGAGGTTACCGCTGCCTTTTATCTTTCTGAAAGGCGGGAAGAGTCGGATCAGGGCTAGCCCGGTCTCCCCTTCCTCCCCCGTGTCCCCAGTGTGGTCTGGTATAGGATCTGCTTGAGCAGGGGGCTGGACTAGTTTAGTTTTGTAGCATTTATTTATTTCGTCACAGCTAGTCCTCGATTTATAACAGTTCATTTAGTGACTTTGAAGTCAACGGCACTGAAGTGACTGTTGACCGACCGTTTTTCACATTTATGACCATTGAAGCATACCCAGGGTCAGGTGATTTATATCTGGATGCTTGACAACTGACCAACGTTTACGTTGCGGTGTCCCAGTTGTCATGTGATCACCTTTTGTGACCTAACAAGCAAAGTCAATGGGGAAACCGGATTCACTTAACAATTTTGTTACTAATTTAACAAGTGGAGGGATTCATATAACAAATGGGGCAAAACTCACTTAAATTTCTCACTTAACGACATAAATTTTGGACTCAGTTGTGGTTGTAAGTTGCGATCTACCTGTATACAATCTCATATGGGTAGTCCTTGATTTACAACCATTTGTTTAATGGCAGAAATTACAACAGCACTGAAAGTAGAGACATGACCTTTTTTTTCCACACTTAGAACGTTGCAGCATCTCTATGGTCATATGATCAAAACTTAAATGCTTGGCAACTGGCACGTATTTATGAGGTTGCAGTGTCCCAGAATTATGTGATCGACCTTTGCTACCTTCTGACAAGCAAAGTCAATTGGGAAGCCAAATTCACTTAACCACTGTGTTACTAATTTAATAGCTGCTATGATTCAGTTAACTGAGGCAAGAAAAGTTGTAAAATGGGGCAAAACTCACGTAACAATTGTCTTGCTTAGTAACAAAAATTTGGGACTCAATTGTCATAAATTGAGGACTACCTGTATATTTAAAAGACTACGTAATGAAAAGAGCCAAGAGTGCAAATGTCATAGGAAATAAGGACTGAAGCAACTAATTTATGGTTTGCCATTCTGCTCGTGTGGGAAGAGGGTTCAGTTTAGGACTCAGCAACCCCCCCCCCCAAGCAAAATAAATTCCTTTTTGGAGTTCTTAGAACTGTATCGGTTGAGCCACCAAAGTTTGGTGACACAGTGCCAACAAGGCAGCCTGGTTTTGCTGACATTTGGTGGCTGAAAATTTCCAGAGCTTTTAACATAGTTAAGGATGTAAAGAAGACCCTTTAACTCAGGGGTGTCAGACTGGTGGCTCATGGGCCAGATGTGTCACACATAGGCCATGCCCACCTCAGCTCCATGAATGGGAAAAAGTCATGAAACGTCATTTGACAGCAACATGATGCTGCAAGTTTGACACCCGTGCTTTAACCCATTAGAAAAAAAAATCCCAGCACTGCCTGTTTTGTATCTACTGATTTCAGTGGGACAGTCTTTAGTTACATGCAACTATTGCATTCTCAAATATGCATAAGATTGAATTCTGCTGAACTCAGCAGGATTTCCAACAGGACATAAAATGTTGCACAGTAAAATGCAAAGATGAAAGCAGTAGAATTTTCAATATAATCATAAAAGTGCATTGCAGTACAATCTGTTCTTTTAATGTTGAAATCCAGGATGTGGTTTATTGTGTCTTAATGCGTCTCCTTGCAGAATTATTCTACGAATTACCAACTATGTAGAAGGGACATTTGAAGAATGTTATAGACATTTCCGATATTGAGTAGGAAGTTAAAAAAGATATATCTTTAGATCCTGTTGTATGCAAGTCATGATACATTGTGTTTCATAGATATGCCATAAAAAATTATCCCTAATTTGCAATTGGTATGGTGGTGTTCCTTTGAGTTAATGTTGACTCCTGATGACTGCCTGAAAGTCCATGCAGTTTTCTTGGACATATTTTAGAAGTGGTTTGCCATTGCTTGCTTTCTGGGGCTGAGAGAAAGTGATGGGCCAACGTTTGTCTAGCTAGCTTAGTACCTAAGATGATACTAGTTCTTGTGGTCTCCCAGTTTGATGGAACTGCCAAACTGGCTCTAATTTGCAATTTACTTATTTAGTTATCATATGACATGTTCACATCATAGTTCAATAAAAAGGGATAAAATACAAAACAGAAATAAAAAATAATTTGCAATTACTCCCAAATAAATATAGATTATTTATTTATTTATTTATTTATTTATTTATTTATTTATTTATTTATTTATTTATTTATTTATTTATTGGTTCAATTTATATGCCGCCCTCCTCCGGTGACTCAGGGCGGCTTACAATGCGTTAAGCAATAGCCTTCATACTTTTGTATATACCTGCTTAGTAGGGTTTTGTTCCCCTCCCCAAGCGGTGTTCTTTTTTATACAAAGTCAGTTTATTGCCCCCACAATCTGGGTCTTCATTTTACCTACCTCGAAAGGATGGAAGGCTGAATCAACCTTGAGCCTGGTGAGATTCGAACTTGCAATAATTGCAGGCAACTGGTGTCACTTAACACCACCTTAATCTGCTGCGCCACCAAGGCTATACCTCCCAGAATTACATAGTTTAACTTGGATGACTATATGAGTGCTGAAATAAATAAATCTTCAATATAAGAATTTAGTGTCTTATCTGATTATATTATACATTGAGTTGATTTGATCCCACTGCTTTTTAGTAACAATTTTCAAATTTTGTACTGCATATTTATTTTAGTTTTGCTTGTTAGTTGCAATATAGACTTCCACAACTGACTTGTTCTTTCAGCTCAGTTTAAGAATTATTATTTAACTCTGCTGATTAGCTTGATAGCAACTGAAACCTAATTTGTTCAGGTATCACTTTTGATATTTGTGGAACCTATACAAGGAAAATACTAGGTTGTAGGTTTGTTTTGATTATATTAGTAAATTGTTTTCTACCAGAAGTCTATATGATTATATTATCACCTTTGACTAGTTAAAATCTTTTGAAACCATTTTTAAAGTTTTTGTAGAAATCAAATTAAAAGTTTAATATTTGGACTTTCTGGTCCTGATTGCAATGCTGTCTTTGAAATTGCATAGTTGTCAAGTAATGTATTTGAAAGAATTAAGTAAAAGTAGTTACAGGAAGATGAAGGAAAGAGATGAAATTAAGTTATTCATGTAATGTTTGAAGTATGCTTGAATATCCTGTTTCTGAAACAAATGGCAGGTTATTTTAAAGCAATCATGAAGTGTTTTATTTATTTAATCTATACTATATGTCGCCCATCTCACTATCAAGTGACTGTATACAATGTACTTTTTAAAAATATATTGGACGCCTGTAGCAGAGCACCTGTATATTGGACACCTGGAGCAGAGTCTTGTGATTCCTGGAGCAGTGATACACGATTTCCAAAAACTGACTATAATACAATTTTTTTTCCAATTTTGGACAGGGAAAAAATTAAAATCAAAATTAAAGTGTTATCCCTAAAATAGACACTTAAAACTCCTTAAAATGACAACACCACAGCCTTGCCTACTTGGTAGCCCTTAATCCTGCCTGTATTTAGCATAGTCTTGAATTGCCATCACTCTTGTAAATAATAACAAGAGTTGCGTATTATCACCATGCTATTAGATGGACTTGAAAAAAATAATTGAAATGATTTGGACTTGTCTTACTACTGGTTAGACATTTTTAGGATTTTCAGCTTGTTTTAGTAGTAGTTGCTGCCTGTTAAGGACACTTGACTATATTTCTTAGCTCTGTCAAGTAAATGGCACTGAACTGACACTTAATTCGTCATTGTGGGTTATTGATACATTCTGTTTATTAGCATCTTTTCATTTTATAACAGACAAAAAAACGATGAGTCATTTTCCTGAAATATGGGGGTACTATCACAATTCTCAGTCATCTTTGGGGAAAAAATAATTGCATCTTAGCTAGAGACTCTTAAACTATATACCACTAAAACACTCATTGTCATAACTTTTACCTGGGTAAAACGGTGTATCATAAGGCAACAATTTTTGAATCAGATACATGAAATGGGCTAATATATAGTGTGTAACCAAAATCTGGGATCCATGACTCTTGAATGAATGTAATTTGGGGAAGTTATGGATGTTTCAGTACTACTGTTGGGTTGCTGCTGCAGTTACTTGATCTTCATTTAAATATTCTGTGCAGTTTCCCAGTGAATCTCACAATCTCTCTCTCTCACTCTGTAATGATAAATTGATTCAGCATGTGACTCTTAAAGAAGCAATAACTTTAAGGTGCATGAAAAAAGGCCTGGATATTTTTTATTGATTTATGTGTTTGTTCTATGCTGACAAACATGCATATGTATCTATATCCCATCTTTGTTCAAAAACTCAAGGCAATACGTAGAGTTCTATGTTATTATTTTTCTCCACAACCTTGTGAAGTTCAGCTTTGGGCTGAAATTCATTTAATGAGCAGCTGTGGCTACAGATGGAATATAAACTGGATCTCTCTGATGTCAATCAAATACATTAGCCTTTACACCGGGTGTCAGCAACCTGTGGCTCTGGAACCGCATGCGGATCTTTGGGACTTCTGCTGTGGCTCCCTGTCAGGTGATCCCACCACTGGCTGGCCCCATTCCTTGCCCTCCCCTCCTAGTCACTCCTTGCCTGGCCTGAGAAGGTAAGAGTGATGACAGGATGGAGAAGCAGCCGGGGTAGAGATAGAGAGATACAGAGGGAGGGAGGGAGAGAGAGAGAGAGATCAAAAGAGTTTTTATTTTTTATTTATTATTCATATTTCTATGCCGCCCAACTCTCCAAGGACTCTGGGCGGCTTACAACAAAGACAGTATGAACAATATATAATAAGAGTTAAAAAATCCATACACACCACTCATGGCCGGATCTCACAAGATCGCAGTGGTGAGATCAACGGCCCCAAGCCTGCCAGAAAAGCCAGGTTTTCACCATTTTCCGGAAGGCCAGTAGGATAGGAGCGGTCCTGGCCTCAGGAGGTAGCTGATTCGAGAGAGCTGGGGCAGCCACAGAGAAGGCCCTCCCCCATGGACTCACCAGGCGACATTGTTTAGCTGACAGAACCCAGAGGAGGCCAACTCTGTGGGATCTTGCGAGTCGTTGGGAGCTATACGGTAGAAGACGGTCTCGAAGATAACCGTTTTGTGGTTCCCGGTGTTTTTTAACAACCGGCTCTGCCCTAATGACCAGCTGGATAGGTGTAGCTAGGGAGGTCATGTGACTGGTGGAAATGAGTGATGTCGAGTTTGCCCCGCGCACCCAGGTTTTGTCGCTCCCCGTCTTTTCTGTGGGAAATGGGTCCAAATGGCTCTTTTCAGTGTTTAAGGTTGAAAACCCCTGCTCTACACCGTGTGCACAATTATTAGGCAAGTGAGTATTTTGACCATGTTATCTTTTGTATGCATATTTTCCACCTCCAAGTTGTATAAACTTGAATGCTTAGTGGATATAAGCAGATCAGGTGATGTGTATTTGTGTAATCAGGGAGGGTGGGGCCTAAAGCAGGAGTCACCAACCTTTCGGATCTCAGGGACCACTAAATTCATAATTTTAAATCCTGTGGATCACTAATATGATCTGTCTAATGACCGGCTGGGTAGGCATGGCTAGGTGGTCATGTGTTCTGCCCCAGCTTCGGATTCCCAGAGAATGTGACACACACTAAGCTTCGCAAACACTATTTAATTCCAAACAAACCCCTTTCAAGAATGCAGGCTTCCCGTGCAAAGGGTCCTTATCAAAATTATTAAGAACAAAGTCCGACAAATGTTGGTAATCAGCCCAGAAAACCAGATATGAGAAGTCGCTCACTCTCCAAGATGCTCTGTAATAATGAGGCGTTGTTTCTAGCAAGAAAGCACTAGCGTGAGACTTAAATAGGCTAGGGGAGTGGCCAATTATCCTCAAGCCCTATTCTCGAGTAGACCTCTTCCTCCTGAGTAGCCACTCCTGCCTTTTGGTAGCCCTGCATGCCCGAGCATTGAGGAGAGGCTCCTCCACTTCGCTGTCTCCACTGGAAGGAGTCTCTGGAGGTTCTGAAGGTCTCTGCCTCTGGCATCACATCGTCTTCGGCATCCTCTCTGTCCGATGTGAGCGCTGGCTGCGCAGGCTGCTGGCGCGACACCACACCAGCCTCGTCATCGGGATCAGCCACGATCTGCGCAGGCTGCTGGCGGGCCGCAACATCATGTGACTTGGGTGGGCGTAGACAACACGATGTCCCTCACGTCAAGGAGTGCCTCTCCAGCCTCTACTCCCTCCTCCCCTGCCAGCCACTCTTCTCCCCTCCCCTGGGCTCCTTAGGGCCCCAGCAGGAAGCAGTTGTTGGAACTAAGTGCCACCACGAGAAAGAGTTGGCAAAACAGCTCAGTTCAAATTGGATCTGACCAAGAAGGAGGCTCAGCAGAAGTATCTCACTGAGGACTCGGGGCATAGGCTTTCCAAACAGAGTACAAGGCCAGGTACAGGCACCTGGAGGCTCAGTGGGCTGAGATGGTCAGCCAGTTCCAGGCAATGATGCAGTCCCACTGGAACAAGGCTCTCTGGCTCTTCACCAGTGGCACTTCCCTCCAGCCTTCGCCCAAAGCCCTGCACCAGGAGGCTGAAGCAGACCCCAAGTTGGAATTTCTGCTTCCCTCCGACCCACACAAAAAGACTCTGAAGGGGGAGACTCTGCAGCAACACAAATGTTCATTGCACGTATCCAGCGCACAGGCTGTAGTTTGAGGACCCCTGATTTAGTGCAATATAAAAAATGCAAATATTTTTTCTGAGGACCACCAACATTTTCTCACGGACCACAAGTGGTCCATGGACCAGTTGGTGACCGTTGGCCTAAGGAGATCAACACCCTATATCAAGGTATGCATAATTATCCTAGATTTCTGTTTCAAATGATTCCGTGCTTAAAAGTGATAAAATCTTGGCCAAATGGCAGTCAGGACTGAATAAATTTATGTGGAATGAGAAAAAGCCAAGAGTTAAACTGAAAATAATGCAAGATGTTCACGAAAGAGGTGGCCTTAAAGTTCCAAACCTACGTTTATATTATGAAGCAGCAGTGTTGACACGAGTGATTGGCTTGGAACGACAAAGACTGAAATTTTGAACATAGAAGGCCATGATTTGGATTTTGGATGGCATGCATACTTATTTTATGAAAATAAGTTGGACAACGTATTTAAAAGTCATATATTGAGAAATGCTTTGATGAGAGTTTGGAAGAAGCACCAGCTTAAATTGGATTACAAAATACCTTTGTGGTTGGATCTTGGGCATATTATACGGAATATAAAGTCACTCGGGGAGATTTTATACAAAGAGATTCTTTTCAATGATGGGGGCAGCTGGAGTTTGAAACCTTTGAAAACTCTTGGAAGAAGGGACTAATTTAACTTGGTTGCAGTATACTCAACTTCAATCGAGATGGAGAGAAGATCAAAAAATTGGTTTAATGCTGCATGAAGAAGATTTGGTGATACAGATAAAGCGGAAAGGGCCTATACATATTAAAAGGGTTTATAATTTATTGTTAGAAAGAGATTCAGATAGCGAATTGGTCAAAGACTGCATGATAAAGTGGGCACAAAATTTTGCAGAACCAGTTATGTTGGAAAAATGGGAAAAGAATTGGGTCCAGAATGTTAAATTTACTCAAGCACAGAATTTGCGGGAAAATTTTTATAAAATGTTTTATAGGTGGCATTTAGATCCCAAGAAGTTGTCATGTATGTATCCAAATGTTCAACCTAAATGTTGGAGGTGTGATTGTTTGGATGCTACATACTTTCATATTTGGTGGACTTGCAGAAAAGTGAAATCATTTTGGATTAAACTCTGGTGGAGTTCCGCATTCTATGCAGAATGTTTTGAAAAAGAAGCTTCAATTTTCTCCGCAATTGTTTTTGTTGGGTATTGTTAAGGGTTGTTCACAGAGTGAAACGAGATTGATTTTATACATGATTACTGCAGCTAGGTTACTGATTGGACAATATTGGAAAAAAGATAGTGTACCTACTATAGAGGAATGGATATTAAAAATGTCTAATTTTGCAGAAATGGCAGAGATTTCTGCATATTTAAAAGATAGGACCCAAGAAGCCTTTGTTAGGGAGTGGAAGAAATGGGTGGATTATGTGCAGAATAAATATCAAACTAAGAAGTATCAATTAGTATTTGACTGATAATTAGTTTTACTACACTTACTATATTGATATGTAGAAAAGTTTTAATGTTAAAAAATATTTGATATGTTTATATATATGTTTGATTGATATTACAGTATATATTTGAGAGAATAATCTTATTTTATATATATGATATAATAGGATTGTTAAATCATTAATAGCAAATATCTGATAGAATGATTTTATTTTATATAAATGATAGATAATTGGGGGAAAATTAGGATCATTTTCTTAGGCATGAAGGGGGATTGATTAATTATTTAACTTAGATAATTAGCTTCACTATATCTACTATAGTGATATATAGAAAAATTTTAATGTTAAAAATATTTGATAAGCTTATATACATGTTTGATTGATAGCATATATTTGATAGAATAATTTTACTTTATATAAAGAATTGTTATGACATTGGAATATTATAATGTATATGTTATATAGGGATTAGTTAATGTTAGGGAATGTAATAAGGGATATTAATTAGTATTTAATGTTAAAAATATATGATATGTTATTTGGATTTCACCTATACTTTTGTTTAATGCTGATAGACATATAAGAACAATATTTTTTTTTGTAAGGGAAGCCAAGGGAGGGGAGGGAAGGGAAGGGAAGAGGGGGGCGGGGGGAAAATGGGGGGGGGGAATGATAAACTTGTATTGTAAAACTTTTTCAATAAAAAAAAAAGGTATGCATAATTATTAGGCAGCTTCTTTTCCTCAGGCAAAATGGGCTAAAAAAGAGTTTTAACTGACTCTGAAAAGAAAAATTGTAAAAGTTCTTTCAGGGGGATGCAGCACTTTTGAAATTGCTAAGATATTGGGGTGTGATCATAAAACCATCAAACACTTTGTTGCAAATAGTCAACAGCATGTGTCCACTGAATAACTACAATCCAGTACACATCTACTTTGAAATTTATTGTAGCTTTTTTTAGGTAGTAGAATTGTAACCTAAAGGAATTCACATGTAAGTAAACATGTCATGGAATTGGGATGCACAATAAAATGTATGATTTTTGATTACCACTTCATAAGGTGAGGACAAAGATATAATGAGTGGAAGCTTATTAAAAAGAGATCCAACCTAGATACAAGGAGAAATTTTGTGACAGAACAATTAATCAATGAAATAGCTTGCCTCTCAGAGTTGTGGGTGCTTTATCACTGGAGTTTTTCAAAAATAGATGGGATAACCATTTAACTGGGATGATGTAAGCTCTTGCCTTGAGCAGGGAGTTGGACTAGAAAACCTTCAAGGTCCCTTCCAGTCCTATGATTCTATATTCTAACTGAGTTGATCCCATTGGTTGCAACAGGAATTGACTGACCGGTTTGTCACTGACATCATGGGCTGAGAGAGAGACTGGTCCAAGGTCATCTACTTGGCTTTCATGCCTAAGAAGGGACTGGAACTTGAGTCTCCTGATTTCTAGGCCATCATCTTAACCACTGAACCAAATTGCTTAATCTTCTATGGCTTAATACAGTACTAAGCTTAAATTTATTCATAAACTCTGTCTGTATTTATTTAGCAAATTTATTTCCTGCTCACTCCTAATTGGCTTTAGGCAGCCTAAAGTATAGTTATATAAATACTAAAAATTATATATGAGTGGTGAGGTGACCTAGTGGTGAAGACATTTGCCTCCCATTCAGAAAGTTGAGAGTTTGATCCTAAGTAGTGGTAGTTGTTAGTGGAGTGCACAGAGAACTCCACATAGGCATCAGGAAGGGCATCTGACCAGTAAATGCTCAGTTCCATTTAGCCTCCCCAAGTCTATCCCAAGGAATTACAGGACCATAAAAAACCCTAAAAATGATTTCCAGTTTGGCGTTGCGGCGAGACAGCTGGGGAAATAGCGGGCTCTGATGAGTCCCATGAAAACCCTGGCTGCCGAATCGCTGCCAATGGGTCTTCGAACCAGAACCATCCTGCAAGGACAGGGAAGAAAGAGGGGTACCTCGGACGACCAAGAGGAACAGGCAAGTTCCTCGGAGGTCAGAGGGAACCCTCTGTGAGTTGGCGGCAGGTGGCGGCAGCCATGGCGGCTGCCATGAAGCTGGGACAATCGGACTAAGAAGTGTAGGAGGAAAGTGGAGTGAAATGGAGCTCTTGGAAGCCGGGGGAGAGGCAACCAATCCAGGCTTATAACAACACCTAGAGCAATACTTTTAACTATAAGACCCCTAGCCTTAAACAGCGGCTGAACAACAAAGGGGCTATGGAAAGTTTAAAATATAACTTTAAAGAGACAAAGACCCAACAAACAACTAACTCTTGAACAGAACTAATGGGATTAAATACTGAGACATGGTGAAAAGGCTGGATATTTTAAAATTTGAATTGGATCTTAAAAAAGAAGAGCTGATATTCTTAAAATCAAAGGAAGAAAAGTAATTAAATTGGACTGTTATATAATTGCAACAAAATGGATACTTGCATGACTAATGTAAAATGTGGATTGTAGAGGGACACCTGATTTAAAAAGGAACATTGCAATTTGCCTTTGTTATGGAAAATTTTGAACTTTACAGATAACAGCCTTTAGATTTCATGGAGGAGATTTTTTTTTCTTGTCTGTAGGCAGTTTGATTTTGGCGAAAAGAAAAGGAAATTACAATAGAACTCCTATAATTGGAACTATAATAATTTAAAAAACTGGCACAGGAATAAAAGAAGGATCTAGCGCAGTCTCAAGAGAAGGGAACTTTATGTATTATAACTGGAATAAAAATAAGAAAAAGACAATATGATACATGGAGGACAAAATTTGAAGTTTTTGAAAATGGAAGAAAATATATACTAGCAGGAGAGAAAATGAAGAAATAAGGAATACACGGCTGGAAGATTTTTAAAGAAATGTCTAAAATGAAACAATGTATAGGTGGATAGTAATAATAAAAAAGAGGTTTTTATAGATAAATATGGATGAATAAAAACCAAAAATGATTATGCTGAGTAGGACAGCAAAACAAAGGATTTTGTTGAGAGTAACAGTAAAAATGAAATGATTATGATGGGTTTAACAACAAAGACAAAGATAATGATGCTGGGTATAACAGTAAAAATAAAATGACTATGCTTGGATTAACAGCCAAAATATAAAAAAATATTATGCTGAGTAGGACAGCCAAAATAAGGAGGAGTATGTTCAGATCAACAGTAAAAATGAAATGAATAAATTGGGTTTAATAACAGAAACTAAGATGATAATGTAGGGTTCAATAGTAAAAATAAAATGATTATGCTGGAAAGTATGTTTATGTTGGGGATAGTAAAAATGAAATGATTGTGTTAGGATTAATAGTAAAGTAATAAAGATGATTATATTGGGAGCAATAGTTTAAAAAATTGTTTCAATGTTTATAATAACTAATGATTTATATTGTTAAAATATATCCATCTAAGCAAAAAGAAAGAGAAAAATGGAATGATATTTGGTTAGGATTTAAGATTTAAGTAACGGGTTTTTGGGACAATGGCACAGTTAAATTGATAGAATTTTGAGAAATAATTGAGTAAAATATTAAGTTTTGTTAATTGAAAAATCAGATTTGTTAGTGATTTGTATTAATATGTGACCAGATCAAGGCTTTGTTTTGGAAAAGATGTGTTTTATGTTTATGTTTTTAAAAATAAAAAAAACTTTTTAAAAAAACCCTTAAAAGGATATGTAAACATTAAAAGGCCTTCAGCATAATGTCCCCGAAGTCTTCTATTAAATTATAATGTGGAGGATAGTCTTAATTCCAGCACCAGTTTTCTGCCTAATGAAGATCTCATATCAAAAAACTTTTACAAATTGTAAAATTTGTAAAATTGAATTTTACAAATTCAGAAAGCAAGCAGATCGGAAAAATTTACAAATTATCTATTGAATATCTAAGAAATATTCAATACCAGTTGAATATCTAAGAAATATTCAATACCAGTTGAATATCTAAGAAAAAATAAATATTGCCCATTTTTATAGAAATTCATCATCTGGATTCTGTTCTTTTCATCCTTTTGATTTTCTGTTCTGTGCAGTAAAAATGCAAAACAATTAACTGAGGCATAAAACTAGTTGATAATCTATTGGGTCAGGAATAGGAGGAAAGGTTTGTCTATTTCAGCTCTGTATTTGTTCAGTGTGTTTGAATTACAATAGCCTGATCCTATCTGATAAGTTTTTCACAAAACACAAAAGAAAAAAGTGCTGGAACTCAGAATCTGAGGGACATAGCCTTTGCTCCACTCTCTTTGCACCCTACTGAGCTTCTGCATTGGGAGGATGTGGTCATTCTGCACTGTTGTCTTCAGATGGCAGTTGTATCTGCTGTTTGCTGTTTACTGTTTTGCCCTACCTCTTCTGTTTACTCAGACAGTAATCTGTCTAGTAGTGCTGCAGCTGACTGCTCGTTGTTGGCGCTGCTGTAGCTGTCTCTGGGTCTGGGTCTTCCCCTCCTCTGATTCCAAATCTGAGCCCACTATGAGCAAACTAGCACACAAATTCGCCTCTGCCATATGCATTAATAGTATTAAGTTGCACCTTGATCCTTTTAAATGATTACTGATAAGTCTATCAAATTTTGCCTGAAACTATCTTGTGATACCAATAGCATAAAAAGAGTGTTTTATATTTTCTGCCGATATTTAGTGCTTTTCTAGATTTAATACAGGTCAGACCTGGTAACCTTGATTAATGAGGTTTCATTTCAAAACTGATTCACTGTAATTATAGCTTCCATTGCTTCAATAATTGACATATATCTCCACAACCAAATATGGAGTAAGAGAAGAGTATCTCAACCCAATCCAATTAATATGTTCTTGGTAGTAAAATGTCATTGTTTTAACTATTTAGCTATTAAATGCGTGCTTTATAATAAGTTTCACTGAATTGAACATTAACTACAAAATGCCATCAGAAACGGGTTGAATAGATCTAACCGTATTTCACTTCAAAGATATGACTCTTGAAGAAACGCACAGACTTGACTTGCATAAAAAAGAGTTTGAATGTCAGTGCTAAGTAGCAAACATTCAATGAAAATGTAAAAGGAAATGAAACAGTATTTAACAACAATATTAATCAAAAGGGAATTCTCAGCTGAAGGCAAAACTTGTATAAATAAATATCATAGGTACACTCACAAATTGCTCTTTTATGATAATAGCATAATATGGATGCTAGCCCCATTGGAAGATACATTGAACGGGACTGCAAATTATTTGCTGAAAGTGAAGAACTGTGCTTAGCTAGTCTGAATTTTTGATGCAGTCATATAATGAAAATCTACTGCTTAACTACCACTGAAATTGCTTTAGATATCAAAGCCTCTGTTAAAATGTGATAAACATAAAAGACATTAATAACTATAACATGCAATATTAGTTTGGGAAGGCAGCAATCTTCAGAAAAAGTAAACAAAAAGAAACAATATAATTTTCAAAAAACAAGCTCATTTGCTAACCAATTCGGTGTACTGGTTAAGAAGTTGACCTAGAACCCAGGAGTCTCTGAGTTCTAGTCCTGCCTTAGACATGAAAAACCAGCTGGATAACTTTGAGCCAATTATTCTAAGCTCAGGTTTGTTGTGGGGAAAATAGGAAAAGGAGATAGTGTTAGGTATGTTTGTAGCCTTGAGTTACATATAAAGTAATAAAAATGGGATTTTTAAAAATCAAATACATAAAACCAGTAGTGCAAGATATGTAGGAAGAAAGTATATATCATACAGATATGACAAGAAATAATCAGAGAAGGTGCTTATCTTTGGATATGATTCCTGAACTGGCATGTTTGTTGTATAAAACTTGTTTCTTTGGATTTTTTTATTTATGCATTTATAAACAATTTGCCTCAAATGCATTTAAGAAATATGTCATGTTTGTAAGTAAGTAGAATGTAACCATTAGAATATAAATCGGATACTATATACCAGTGATGGTTAACCTTTTTGGCACTGAGTGCTGAAACTGGAGTGCGCACGCACGTGTGCCAGAGCACCAAAACCCAGAAGAGAGCAGCTGGCTGGTGCACATGTGCGCAGAGGCCAGCTGCTTTTCCGGGTTCCTTTGCGCACATGCATAACAGACCAGCTGGAAGAGCAGCTGGCGACAATGCATGTGCCCACAGAGCGGGCTTTGTGTGCCACCTCTGGCACGCGTGGCATAGGTTTGCCACCATGGTTATATACAGCCCTCTGGTGTAAAATGCAATATAATATAAAATGAGTCTTACTAATGTCAATGAAAAAGTATTATTCTCCAATAAATAATTATAAATATAAAAGTTCTAAATTTGATTTTCTCTTTAATCTTTCTGGATACTTACTTGATGACATAAACCTTACCAATTTTACCTTGTTACCAACAGCCAAGCAGGAAGAAAAAAATAAAGAGCAGCTCTTTTTTGTCATGGATCAATATATTACAGCTTCATAATAACATGAGCTCAGATTGAGAGTGAAGACACGTAAAGTATATCCTACCCATCCCACATAGAACAAAGTCATAGAACAACTAGAATTAATTTACTAATCAGTGTTCTCTCTTCTTGTATACATGACTCTAGAGTAGATTAACAATTAAAACAACATAAAAAGAATTAAAATGCAATCAATAATGAAAAACAAATAACATACAGCAACCAAGAATTGCATACCACACAGTCAATATAAAAAGTGGGCAGGCCTACATTATCAGTATTATTTTGAAAACAAAGCCAATGTTGCATGCTGCTTTTGACACATCTAATGGGAGAGTTACAACTGGGAAGAGATAGTCCTATAAGAACCCTAGTCTCAAATCATGAAGGACTTTAAAGGTAACCACCAGCCCCTTGAATTGCATGGCAGCTAATGCAGTCATAAAGCAGAGGCATCATATGTCCTTATTATCGAATTTATGTATATATAGATTTGATAATAAATAAATAAATATGTCCTGAGAAACTAGCACCCAGAACTGCCTGAGCCATTGCATTTTGCACCAGCTGAAGCATATTCTTTAAGGGTAGCCCCAATTTTTGGTCTTTGTTCAACAATAGATACAAGTGAAATTATACAATACAGTATATACTGTAGTTTATACAGTACAGTACAGTATAAACTTAATAGGTTTTAAGCAAAACTTATAGATAGAATAATGACAGGAAAATACATGCCAAAAGACCCCCATGCTATGTCTATGTCAAATTTATCTCTTCTTAATACAATATTACATAAGATTTCAGATTAAGCCTAAAGTTGCTGTGAAGTACACTTCTTAAAGAGTTCCTGAGGAAGATGATCTATTTTATGTGTTAGTAATATATTATAGGTTAACTTCAAAATGCAGCATCGGTGGATGAGAGCAAATCAAATTTACAAAAAGGTTTAGTTGCATAGTTTTCCCTTTTATTTAGATGAAATGAAAGGCAAACAGAACTTTCAAATCTGAAACTACCAAAACAATAGTAATAACATTTCTGGAGTAGATTCTAAGTCCCTGCAATAACCAAGAGGGAAAAAATGCAAATAAAGGCTATCCAATCTTGGTTTTCATCCAGGCTTTCTCATATTATCAGCCAATCGTATAGCTACATGGGGAAAAGGTGGCTACCATGGTTACCACGTAAACAGTTTCCTATTTCAACAGTAGCTGTTGAGGGAGTCAGGGTTTGTACCTAATTTGGATTTTAAAGCAGCAATTTAGTAGCCTAGACATTTGCTGAATCGTATTTCTTAGAGTGCTGGCATACTGGCAATAAGAGCTGCTGCTTATTTGACAGCTTCAGTGTTCTCTGTGCCATTGTGTTGGGAGACAGATAGTATATTCAGGACTGGAAACAACTTGATCATGTCGGAAATGACTAATAACCAGGATGGCAAGAGCAAGAAGCACAGCATCATGATCAATACGTAAGTAGCATGGTATGGTTGAAGCAAAGGAATGGTTTTGAAGCAGGCTCAGTGCAGAGGAGGCTATCCAGTCATTTTGTGACAAGCTAATGCAGGTTTTCCTAACATGCTTTTCTACTGTTTTAGATATAATGTTCATCAAATCAGTTTGGACAAGTAGTTATAAGCATTGCAATCTATAGCAGTCAATGAGGACCAATTTGTGGGAATATAGGATAAGTATATTCCTGAAATAATACGAAGGGCAGTTTTCCTAAAACTCAAGTTGCCTATATTAAGGCAAGAAACTTCAGCAGTGGGACATGAGGGTGGGGAGAAGGCATGGTCTCTATAGAAACAGACTTCTCCTTCTGCAGTTTAATTGTCTTCCTCAAGCATTTGGTAAGAATCCCCTCAATTAAAAACTGGAATGTAGGAGATCATTCTGATTCTAATTTGTTTGTGTGAATTGATTCCATTTCTCATGTGGTTCTAAAAGTTTTCATTCTAAAGTAAAGAAAAATGTAGCTGGCTAAAGGATAAATACAGTGCTACCTTGGTGCTCATTGTTAATTGGTTCTGGGAAGTGTGATGATTACCAAAAATGATGAGTATCAAACAATTTTTTCTATGAGGAATAATATAGTGAGTCACAAGGCAACTGACATCGACAAGTTCTGTCTTGTGCATTGAGTACCAGGACAAAATTTTCATGTCAAAATGCACTGAATACCAAATTCAATGCATTTTGAATGCATTGAATGAGTTTCAAAGCAGTTGAGTACTAAGATACAACTATATATAAATTGAAATATGCTCAAATTACCATATTTTTCAGAGTATAAGATATATTCTCACTCCCAAAAGTGGGTGAAAATTTTGGTGCATCTTACACAGCGATGTGGCGGTGGCGAACGGACCGTGCCAAACAGGGCACAGTGATGGTGAGCAGTCGATATTGACCGAGCAGTGGCGAATGGGCCGCACCAAACAGGCTGCGCCAAATGGGTTGTAGTAAACAGGCCGCAGCAGCAGGGAACGGGCCGTGCTGAATAGGCCATGGTGGCAGCGAATGGGTCAGGCTGAACGGGCCACCACTGCGGTGAATGGGCTGCACCAAATGGGTTGCACCAGTGGCAAACGGGCCATGCCGGTGGCAAACGGGCAGCAGTGGCGGCGAATGGGTGCTGCAGAGCGGGCTACAGCAAATAGGCTGCAGCAAACAGGCCAGATGAATACTGGATGGATGCTGGGAGGCAGAGGCAGATTTTTTTTTCTTGTTTTCCTCCCCAAAATAGGTAGGTGTGAATTATAGTCCAGAGCATCTTATCCTCCAAAAAATATGGTAAATAATTTTAGTATCATTGATAAATTAAGAATATGTAAATTTTATTCTTAAATAACACATTAATTGTGCTTATGAATTTATGATTAATGGTTTTTTTTACTTTATTTGAAGAGATTGCAAGTGGTTGAGAAAGGTTAATAGAGTATGTGTGTACACAATTTATTCTGAACCTTCCTAATAGCCATGCTAGAAAAGGGAAGGAAAGAAATGGAATTGGCTAGTCTCAAATTCACCTAATATTAAACCATAATGAAGAAGACATCTGTCTCCATATTGGGCTTTTTATCAATTATTAATTCTTTAAAAAACAATAAAAGTTCTTGCAGAAAAATGGTTCTTGGTCCTACCATCTTATATTGAGCATTTATTCTGTCCTACCTTAATAGATTTTGGTGACTAAAAAAAATGGAAAATATAATGGGAAAATACAAATTCTAAATGGAAGATACCATTGCATTGAATTAATGTAAAATATATGTGTGGATGTCTGTGTCGATGCACATAAATACACTAATTCACAGATAGAGGTAGAAGTATCTAAATCAGCCATGATACCCTTTCCTATCTTAGTCCTCTATAAGAACACTGTAATTTATCCAGAGTTTACCCTGTGATATGCTCAAGTAAGAAAGGATATTTTTTTAAATTTAATTTACTTACATAACAGCTAGGTATAATAGATTGATATTTTCGCATTTCATGATGTTATTACCAAATTACAGCAATTAGCTATCAATTGAATTCATGAACATGTTCATCCACTAAAGCACAGATGCACAATGCCAAAAAGCTGTGAACACAAACTATCTACCATAATTCTACTTTTTCCTTTTTTCTTATGATATACAATTGTATAAAACCATACTATAGTAATAAGAGATGTTAGGTATAACAATCTAAATTTCCATTTGCCCATGTTTGTCTATATTATAAAATTATTAGGGCACCCATAAAAATGCCCTTAACCACCTCAGTCTTGAACAATTCAAAACATGGAATTCAGATAACATGTTACTTTAGATAATGGAGGTTAAGGTTTAAAAATTTAATAATTTAAAATAACTGTCACCATACAGAATCCAGTTTTCACAGGTGAGACAATTCCTCTACAAGGATGTCCACTGAGGATGACAAACTAAAGAAAAACCTGAATGTGTGAACCTTTCCACCATTTGGGTTCACACGTAGTTGTAAGTCACATTTTGTTCAACTGTAGATTGTCCAACAAATCACAGTTATGTTCATATATAGCCTTATGTTATCTGGATTAATTCAGCTTGTCAACCAAAACTAAGCACCTCATATCTTAACTTTTACCGTAGAATACTGTTTACTATAAAGACCTATAGCACACTCTACTAATCGGGTGTCCTTAAAATGTACTGAACCATAGTTTCCTATTTGTTACCAAGTATTCACAGTTATAATCCAATAACACCTGGCTTGGTTAAGTAATGCTAAATTATAATATTGTTTTGAAAAATAAGTTACAGTAAATGTGTCAAATTTTAAGCGGCAAATTAATTTGAATCAACTTGTAACTTCTAATCTGTATATTCATCTATTTATCACCAGGAGCCTTACAAAAGAACAAAATGTATATAAGAAGTTACCATCAGCTTCAACATCTGGGAGACGATTGAGCTTCGCTAGTGCCATGCAAGGCAGTAAAATTAGTTCAATGGGTCGCAGGAGTATCGTGATCACTTCTGAACCAAAAATGGAAAAAGGTGCTTTACCAAGTAGCAAACCTGTTGTTCAGGTAATCAGGCACTCTATGAATCATAAATTTAGATTAATTAACAGTTAAATCTAAGATATACAGTATTTCTAATAAAAATGTTAGAAATATATTGGTTCATCACATAAATCAGCCAATGTTCAGCATTTTTATCCACCTGTCGAATCCTTCCAAGAACCTGGGATAGGCAGATGTTGATGTTTGATGGTGTTAGAGGTAATGTTGCAGGATGTAAGCTGTTCTGAGCAAAGCTGCCTTTTGCAATTGGGCTAATGGTGAATTTGTCAATGCCTATGGTGTTCAGGTGATACTGCAGTTGTTTTATGATTGCATCCAAGGTGACAGTACTATTGGTACTACTTTTGCTTTCTTTTGCCACAAAAACATTATCATCATCATCATCATCATCATCATCATTTACTTTATTCATTAAACATGAAACTCAGTCAACTGAACATTCAAAAATGCATCACAAATACAATTGACGAGTGCTAATGGTTGATACAGATCGCTGCCACCGTCCTAGGTATCAACCAAGTACCTTCTTAAAATGTACGATGTTCCAAGTAGCACAGTTTTTTGCAGTTCTGCTGGAAGCTGCAATTTCTTGATGTATTTTATAAAATTCTTGGACATGGTACCAAGTGCCCCGATGACAATGGGTATTATTATTATTATTATTATTATTATTATTATTTCAAATAACATGTAAATTAAAATCATTCTTCTTGAATAGTTCTATAAGTGAGAAACATGAGTGTTATTTTCCCTTGGCATCATTCCATCAAATTAAATGATAATTTATTTTAAATAATAATGCTAATTCAAGATAGTAACATTTTGCTGCAAGATGTGACAAGTAAATGTGTCTGCATATTTGTGTCTCGAAATGAGCTATATTTTCTAACCATTAACCAGAGATCATTTAAAAAAACAATAAGAATTCAAGCAATGGGCAAAAATTTTAAAATAGAATTATGATTGAAAAAAAGAATTTTTAAAACTATTGTAAAAATGAATGTAATGTATGAATTACATCTATTTCTAAAAATATTACAAGATTATTTTCTGCTCATTTTATACAACTGAATATGTAGTTTTAATATTAAGGCTGGAGACAATGGAATATCTTGCATAAAATACTCGATCAAACCCAATATCTGAGTTGCTTAGTTGCCTTCTAAGCTGCAGATATAGTACATATTTTTAGTTTTAATTAAAAGTTAATTCTTGTATTGACATAAGTCTGCCGTTTAATTATGAGAGTTTATATATGGTACAACATCCACTGTAGACCCATTGAGAACTACTATAAAATTTTGTATCTTTTTTCACCAAGTCTATATTTTGTTTGTCATCTAAAAAAATGTCATCCAGCTGTTAATGATCTGTTTACAATTACTTTACAATCTGTTTTCGAATCTTCTGATCGCGCAGCACAGCTGTGATCGTCGGAACCCTTTTTTTTACCTTTTAAAAGCATTTTTTTACTACCGGCTTGGGCGAATAGGTAGTAAAAAAATGCTTTAAAAAAGTAAAAAAAAAGGCTCCGATGATCACAGCTCTGCCACGCGATCGCCAGAACCTTTTTTTTACATTTTTTTACTATCCGTTTGCCTGAGCTGGTAGTAAAAAATCCTTTAAAAAAGTTTTTAAAAAGGTTCCCACGCGGGCCACAGCTTATCACACACACCCCGCGCTGTTCTACTTAACCTTCCTAAGCTTCCTTTTGGTGCGCACTGCGCGTGCATGCGCACAGCTCACGTTTGGTGTGAACTGCGCTTGCGTATGTGCAGCACGTGTCTGGTGCGTGCACGACCAGCGAACCGGTAGTTAACTGGTTCAGATTTCACCACTGAATCAAAGCCAATTTTTAAAAAGCTCTCCTTTTTTCCTAATACCTGTTTAAGCCTGATGATTTCTTAAAAATCAGAAAAAAGAAATTTTATGTTCATCCATAATAAAGTGGTCCTGTGAAAAAAATGCTATAATTTGAAATCTGGAAGCATGTGCTATTGCAATCAATATGTGCCTTGTTTTCCTTTCCTCTAAATTTATGCCAAGCTGCAGTCTTAAAGTAAGCCATATCATATTAACTTCTTAGTGGCAACAACTGCAAGTCTATTGGCTTCTAGACTGGGGCTGAGGGAAGAATAGAGCTCTTTTACTGTACTTTTGTTATTTATTACATCTACAGGTTTATGATGATCAGGGAAAAGATGTGACACCTCGCCCACTTTATCGTCCAGAATTGAATGTTGCACACAGACAAAGCAAAATTTTATCAGTACATGATTTTGCTGGGATGACTCAACCTGATTTCTTGTCTTCTTTATCAATGCAACAAACTTCTGTAGCTAGTATTAGTTTAGCCGGTCCATTTTCCAGGTATGATATGACAACACATAAAATCACTTTGTCAAAACCCATACTGATTTCCTCTAATGCAGAGGTGTTAAACTCACATTGTCATGGCAGCGTCACTTGACATATCATGACTTTTCCTCCCCTTTGCTAAACCAGGTGTGGGTGTGGCCAGAACATGACACATCTGCATGCCGTGGGTTTGACAGCCCTGCTCTAATGTAACATCTACATAAAGGTCTTAAATACTGTTGTTTATCACATGATTTATCCCAATTGATCTTAAAACGAGAATACTTTCCAATATACTGTGTTATCTGTATAAAACTAGGCAAGAGAACTAAAATATTAAATTTACAATTTAAATTTTCATAATGTGCCAAAGGAACAACAATAATATCTGAAGATTCCCTAACAATAGTAGCTAAAGGTTCAAGAATTAAGTCAAAAAGCAAGGGTAAAAGTGGGCAGCTTTGCTGAATACCATACTGTACCATACTGTAACAAAGGATTTGCTATTTGTTGTAAGTTTCACAAATAACAAATGTTAATTGAATCAACAACAAAAACCCCAGAAAACTATAATTTTATTAAAATATTGGAAAGCTTGGGCCTACCAGTAAAGATGATGAGAAGCAGATGCAGAAAACTAAAGGTTTCCTCCTTGACAAGATACTGAAGATCCATCTGCTGTAGATTAACTCCACAGTTAATAGCTCCTGAAGCTCAAACAGTGGCTAACTCTTAAACTACATTTCTTAAAGTAAGCCAGCTTTTCCCGCTATAATTAAAGTAATTGAAGCATTCTTTTAAAAAAAATTATTAAAATGAGAAATAGCTTATCTGGTTTGAAACTGTTTAGGCATGGTTGATTGAAAACATAAACTGGTGGAATTTCTCTTATGTATATTGTGGTGGGAAGAAGACATATGAATTGGAACTTACCTAAATTCATTCTTATTGAACTCTAGCCCATAGACTTCATCAAGTGAAGAATTAATTGCTGCGTCCTACAAAAATACACAGAGAGGAATGAACTGCATTCTATTATAAGGCAGTTTAATTTATTGATTAATTCTTTTTCCATGTATCATTCTTTTTGTCTTTGTGGCAGGCATTTAACTAATTTGGAAACATAACTTAAATCAGAAATCATATTATGTGAACTAGACTAGAAATATTTCGTGAACTATTTCATGAAGAATGGAGCATGCTAATTTCAAATCAATGTCTCCTCAGTTCTTATGTATTTGCCTTTTCTATAACAAAGTCAGTGCAAATGTATTACATGTAATGTTTGTCCTCTAGTAGATAATATTATAAGCAACTGAAAACTACTAAGCTATCAATAGTTCTGTGAATATATTTTTTTTGTTGATATGTAATATTCCCTCTTTGTCATTTGTTATTTAATTTCCATTACTTATAAAATGTTCTATTGAAACTACAGAACTTATGGGAGTGGCAGTGTTACAAAATCAACTGCTTCTACTGAATCAATGGCAGAAGAGATTGTAGAGCCTGGATTTAGACGAGACACAATTTCTAGTTTTACAGGTAAAAATCTACATAAAAACAAATATTTGAATAATCATTTTTCCTTTTCTTTCTACATCATTAATATACATTGCTGGCCTGTACCGACTCATGACAGCTTGCCTACAACCTGAGTTATATAAGATATAAAAAAAGATGGGAGAAATATCTAATAATGATGATGATGATGATAATAATAACGTACAGTATAACAAAATATATACTGTGTTTCCCAAAAAATAAGACCTCCCTGGATAATAACTGCCTTCTGCTGCGGATAGCCTCTCACCGGCCAATACCCTCCCACAGAGAGGGACTCCTCAGGTTGCCGTCGGCCAAACAATGTTGACTGGCGGCCCCCAGGGAGAGAGCCTTCTCTGTGGGGGCACCTGCCCTCTGGAACGAATTGCCCCCGGAGATACGGATGATCCCTGAGCTACGCACCTTTCGCCGTGCCCTCAAGACGCTATTATTCCAATAAACTGGGCTGGCCTAAACAGGAATTTTAATTGGGGTTTACTTTTAATGATTAGGGCCAAATTGTTTAATATGTTTTTAAACTGCTTTTAAATTTTGTAGTGGGTTTGTTTTACTGTTGGCTGTGCACCGCCCTGAGTCCTCTGGGAGAAGGGTGGTATAAAAATAAAATAAATAAATAATAAAATAAAATAATAAAATAATAAAATAATAAAATAATAAAATAAAATAATAAAATAATAAAATAATAAAATAAAATAAAATAAAATAAAAACCCTCCCTGAAAATAAGTCCTCCCCGAAAATATTGAAACACACAGCCAGTCCTCTCCATTTCTTCTGGTTAGGGAGACAACCGGAAATCAGGTAAGACGGCAAGAGGATTCCCATCGTGCTCCACGCGCCCCAAAATAATAAGACCTCCCCAAAAATAAGGCCAAGTGCTTATTTCAGGGTTAAAAAAATATAAGACACGGTCTTATTTTCAGGGAAACACGGTAGTACAAAAATGTTTATTTTTGATGTTTAATAAAATCAAAGGCATCAATACCAGTAAATAACAAGTCCAGTTACTGTCTTGGTGATTAGCCTAAAATGATCAATACTGCACACCCTCTGTTCCTAGCTGAATGCTATGGGTGCTCCTCTATATGTCTCCCTGGTAACATGTTCTTTAAAAAGTGGTTGATATCATGTCTTGGCTAGTTTTAAGTATTACTTGCCCTTACCCCAGTAGAATAGAATTATACTTACTACATCAAAGCCTTTTTTTACCAAATGTTCCTAAAGCAACATGAAGAGCAGAGGAGCACACTGTATGTTGCTTTCAGGTATTCACCCTCTCTAGCATGTCTATATGCCAATGAAGTCGCTACACCAGAGCTGTCAAACTCCCTGCCCACAAACTGGATGCATCACGTGCTGGCCAGGCCCACGCCCAGTTTAGCAAAGGGGAAAAAATTCCCAATACGTCACATGATGCCGCCGTGACAACGTGAGTTTGACATCCCTGCTCTACACCTTAGAAGAAAAGCCTATTCATATAAAAGAAAAAATGTTTATGTTCATTGTGTTCAGTAACCTGTATATGACCTATACATGCTGTTCTAAATGCAAAGTATGAATTCATTTTCGTTCATGGTAGATGTCCAGGTTAGAAGAGAGGAGATGTTAGAACAACTGACAAAGCAAGATTTAGAAAAGACTGTGGATATATTACTGACTGAGACAGAAACAATTTGGTTGTTTAACATGCCAACTGATATGATATCCTCAGAAGCTGAAGAAGCCGAAGATGTCCGGTAAGCACAGTGCAGTGGCTATTATGTACATAACCTTGCCACTCGTTAGCAACTTTGCAATGAAATGTGACTTATAAATTCGGAATTTGTTCCTATGATGGTTTGTATTACAACTATAACAAAATATATTTTGTTTCTGCAGTATCAAGAAAGAGCAATCTATGTTCATTCTAGGTTGAACTGCAATACCCAACAGCTCTAGACAGCACAACCAGTACTGAAGAATTGTGGGAATTGTGGAACAAGATTTGAGAGCCACATATTGCCTTATACCTTGTTTCCTAGCAACAAAGTATTTTACTGTTACACTGAGTTATAGTTTAGCATTATCTAAAACAGCTTTTGTCTTGTGCATTCCCATTCCCTCTTTCCTCTTGTACAGGTACTTGGAAAAGATAATCTCCTGTTTAATGTTTAACTGGTTACACTTTAGCTTTATATCTGAACCTGGTGAAATATCAAATCAAATATCCCTTTGAGTTTAGCTCAACTCCTGCTGACTACATGGACATAGATTCATAAAACTAGATGGGTTCATGTGAAGTTCAAATTTTGAAGAGTGTCTTATATGAAACTGGATTATTTTAATAAGACACAGTTAATTTAAAAATCCAATCTTAAGTACTTTAAACCATAAGTGAAAGTTTCCATCATGTCATGGCTGCATAGGAAGAAAAGTATGCGCATACTGTAGTTTACTATTATATCTATTCTAGATTAATTTACAAGTTATTTCATATTATGTTTTAGGACAGTATTTTCCAACTTTCCCTTCAGATGTTTTGAATTATGATTCTCAACTCCTTCCTACAATCTCAAAAAGCTACTTTAAAAAGAAAAAAGTCATTAAATGTTAGGATATCCAATAATAATTCCTTTATATGTTTTCATTAAATTAGCAATCACTGATAATACATGAAGTATGTCTGAGATTTTAAAAAATGATCATGTTGCACAGCAGAATGAAGGGTCACATTTTCAAGGAGGGCATGTATGATTAAAGAGGACTTGAAATATTTCAATAGCCATCATCATCAAGTCTCTGGCCAGCTCCTAATTCTCAAAATCACATTTGTATTGCATCACAAGTGTCTCATTCCACAAAAGCCTCTCAATCACTGCCAGTCACTGTAGAAAATGGTAAGCTAGCAGGCCAATCATCTAAATCTTGCTTGATACATTCCCAAATGATTGGTTTCATACTATAAACTTGCCACCACTGAGCATATCTAATGTTTTACAGTCCAGTCAGCTACGGGAAAACAGCACAAATATTATTTGCATCATTATCCCTATCTGCAAGTGAGCTATAACAGTTATTTCTTGTAGATCGAAGTGGGCAACTATGGCCCATTTATGACCTGTGGATTTCAACTCCCAGAATTCCTGAGCCAGCCATATGTTGAAATCCATTAGTTGTAAAGGGACCATGGTTGCTGACCTCTTCCCTAGATCCTAAGAATCTAATGGGCAATTGCAGTAAAATAAAACTGTGCAGAAAGAAATACAAAAATGTGCAGTGTCAAAAATATTGTTTATCTACTGATTCCCAACTGTTAATCTGGTTAGAAAAATGCAACTTCAGAACTCCCTCAAAAGAATTCCAAAACATTTTACAGTACAATTCTATCCATATCTGCTTAAAAGCAAATCCAATAGAATACTTACTCCAAGCTAAGGTTTTGCAACTTCAGAATTCCACATCTGTTGTAGTACCATTTAAGAATTAGTTTCCATGTACAATATCTATGGACATATTATTTCTAAGAAGATATCTGCAAAGGAAAAAGATATCTGGTTGAAGTTGAAATATTTGCATACAGCATTTTGAATGCATATCTTTTGTTTTCCAAAGGAAAAAGAATATTGCTTATATGGAACTCTGTAAAAACAGACTTGGCAATGATCAATATGCCAATAGAATGATGCAAACATTGAATGGAGCACCAAAGACAAAGGAAGTACAATGTGACAAAATTGTAATGGCTGACAAAGGTAAATTAGTGGGGAATTTTTTTTTAATAAATCATTGACACTCTATAGAAAGATATATAGTTTCAACTTTGGAAGCAACATCAGAATATTTTTTTTTGAGTTTCCTATGCAAATACATAAACAAGAAAATTGTTTGATCCTTATGCAACTTTTTCTTTTCTTTTGGCAGAAATAATGACTATTGCCTCTAAAGATTTCTTATGAAATTGTATCAACTAATATAAAATATGTCTACATCTGTACATTTTTTAAAGTTGCATTTGTACAGTTCAGCATTCTACAGATGTATATGAGAAAATTACCCTCTTTATATTGATTGTTTAAAAAGTTTATAATAAAGAGGATAGACTTGAATTATAGAACACTTGAATATTGAATTAAAAGCCAGTTGCTAAATAAGATTTAAGGATATGGAGGTAAAAAGAAAGAATAAATCAAATGTTTTCACAATGGTTTCACACTGAGCGGGGAGTAAGATTTGAAGTCTGTTTAGTTATTTAATGTATCTATCTATTAAAATCATATAGTAGCAGTAGACTTTAGTTGTTTAGGGGTGAAAATACAGGCACCAGAATTTCTGTTGTTAAGCAATGTGGCTCATAAAATACAACATCATTATGTGACTGCGTTACTTAGCAATAACAATCCCAGGAGTCCTAGTTGCTGTCATAACTCAAAACCTCATCGTTAAGAGAGGCCCTCTAATGACTGGAATTCTAAACAAGCATGTCAATGAGTAAGAAGCAGGGGTGAATCGGGGTGAAATGCTCCCGGTTTGGACCGGATCGCCCGATCAGGTAGCGATGGCGGCAGGTGGTTTGGAGAACCGGTAGCAAAAATCCCTGCTCCCCCCCCCCCCGTGCCCAGCTGAGCCGCACGATCATCAGAGGCTGTTTTTTTTACTTTTAAAAGCATTTTTTCTACAACCTCTTCGGCTGAAAAAATGCTTTTAAAAGTAAAAATAAAAGCCTCTGATGATCGCGCAGCTCAGCTGGGATCGTCAGAGGCTTTTCAAATGCATTTTTTTCTGCAACCCCTTCGGTCGAAGAGATTCTAGGAAAAAAAATGCCTTTAAAAGCCTCTGGTGATCCCAGCTGACTTGCCTCATTTAGAAGCTCATCAGAAGCTTCTAAAAGCATTTTTTTCTGCAACCTCTTAAGGTTGTAGAAAAAATGCTTTTAACAGTTAAAAAAAAAAACTTGGCCATACCCCACCCAGTCACATTATCCCCCCCCCAAACCACGCCCACAGAACCGGTAGTAACAAATTTTAGATTTCACCGCTGGGATGAATAGATGAGTGCCATAGGCAGGCACTTATGACTCCAAGCAGACCACCAGGGGCTATGGGTGAACTAATGGGGGCTGGGGGCAGGTGCTACAAAGTGCAGGCAGGGGGTTTATGAGGTACCAGATCCTGGGATCTCGTACTTCATGTGGGGATCTTTGGGAGAAAAGGTGATAGGAGTGACTTACAGAAGTGATTTGTGACCTCCTCTACCAACCTCCCTATTGAGTAAGCTTGTGGGAAACTGGCAAGAAAGGTCACAAATGGTGATCACATGATTGTGGGGATATGTGGCAGCTGGAACTCTGAGGACAGGTCATAAGTTCCCCTCATTCAGTGTTATTGTAACTTTGAATGGTCACTGAACAACTAGCTGTAACCTGAGGACTACTTGTATGTGTATTTTTATATACTTCCAATGCTATGTAGATGGCCAAGAATGATTTGAAGTGGATGTTAAATAGACTATAATAAATAAATAGTGTAGAAAAACAATGAATATTGTAGGTGTAAAAATTTGGACACCCTTTATATCAAGACAAAAGAAAATATACAGCTTCCAAACATTTCCTGTAACCAACTAAGAATTGTTTTGAGATTTTTTTTTTTCTCCCAGAGCTTTCCTTGCTGTTGTCCTCTTGTTTTCTAGCCAGGAAATATTTTTCAATAATATTCAATTCCCGATTCCCAAAATTCCCAATTTTTTTATTGTTCTTTCCTGGAAGTACTTCATACTCAATTTGGAGTATGTTTCTAATTATTGTCCTGTTGAAATAATCTTTATAGCTTCAGTTTCTGCTTAGTGTGGGACATTTATTGTTGATCTTGTTGTTTTTATTAAGACTTATATCCTATTTTTTATTTTGATTAACTCAAAATTGTCTTCTAAATTTCCCCACATAAACACTTCTGTGAGATGGATTGTGCTGAGAGACAGAGTATCTGACCCAAAGTCATACAGCGGGCTATCATGTCTATGGGCGGACTGGAGCTCACACTTTTCCAGTTTCTAAGCACCATTCTCCTTTGCTTTCTCCATAGCTCAATTTCAAATCTAAGTGAGCCTAATTTCTAGTCATTACAACTAAGGAAATAAGTGACTTCCTCTTTTTTGTATAGGTGTATGTATTTTAAAACCTCAGTAGATGGCAGCAGAACCAATTGACCTTGGCTCAGAAGTAAGCAGAGTCAGCAGTAGTTAGTATCTGGGTAAAGGAACTGCCAAGGTTGTTGGATAGCCATGGAAATTAGGGGGTGGGGGAATACCGGTAGAAGGCAATAGCAAACCAGTTTTTTAATGTTGCCAGTAAAATTTCATGGACCAAACCACCAGTAGTCAAGGATGCTTTTACTTTAAAAAAAAATACTTCAAAAGTATGGGATAGATTTGTGCAAGAATGCTGCCCCTGTGAGGTGAGTGGAAGCAATTATACACCTCCCTAAAAAATAATTTAAAAAATTAAAATGGAGAAGTCTGTTTGGAAAACTGACATACTTTATGCCAGAGGACTGGAAAAGAGCTGATGTAGTTCCCATCTTCAAAAAAGGGGGGAAAAAAGGATCCAGAAAACTACAGACCTATCAGCCTGACCTCAATATCAGGGAAGATTCAGTTTTGGTTGCCACGACATTAAAAAAATGTTGAGACTCTGTTGATCTTCTCTGCACTTTTTCTAGAGTGGTTAGGGGACTGAAGGCTAAAACATATGAAGAATGGTTGCAGGAACTGGGTATGTCTAGTTTAATGAAAAGAAGGACTAGGGGTAACATAATAGCAGTGTTCCAATATCTCAGGGGTTGCCACAAAGAAGAGGGAGTCAAACTATTCTCCAAAGCAGGTGCTCTCACTCTCAGGTGAGAGTAGAAAAAGAAGCAATGGGTGGAAACTAATCAAGGAAAGAAGCAACTTAGAACTAAGGAGAAATTTCCTGACAGTTAGAACAATTAATAAGTGGAACAACTTGCCTGCAGAAGTTGTGAATGCTCCAACACTGGATATTTTTAAGAAGATGTTGAATAACAATTTGTCTGAAGTGGTGTAGGGGGGCAGGGGGTTGAGCAGGGGGTTGGACTAGAAGACCTGCAAAGTCCCTTCCAACTCTGTTATTCTATTCTATTCTATTCTATTCTATTCTATTCTATTCTATTCTATTCTATTCTATTCTATTCTATTCTATTCTATTCTATTCTATTCTATTCTAACAATGCAAACACATCCTTTATGATCCTCTGGAAAAATGTGCAGTTATACAAAGAAAACATGAGAATTCCATGACATCTAGTTATAGTTATCTTAGCTTCTTAAACTAGTTAAAGAAATTCAACCAGTTTGCTTTTCTGAAATATATCAGCAGTATTTGCTTGTAACATAAATATGTGGTACTTACATATAGAACAAAACAGAACTAATCATGTCTTCTTTTTTTCCATAGAGATAATGGCCACTACCTGGGATTTGTTTGATTCTTTTAATGCTTTGGAAGAAGCAACAGCAGAAACAATTAGTGGAGCACTAACTACAGTGGCTGGTAAACCAGCTGCAGCCAAGGAGCGTGACAAAGCTATATCCCTTGGTTCTATGGAAGCAGGTACTTTTACATACTATATTTAAATTTCCATATCTTCTCCCAGCCAAATCAAGATTTACATATTACCTGTATATCAAGATTATATGTAGAAAAGTAAACCGGTGGTGGTTTTACCCTTTTAACTAGATTATATCGTTAAAAATGATGAGGTATTATTGCTATTGACGTGGGTTATCACAATGAAATGAATTCTCTTTTTATTTTTCTTCTAATTTTCTGATAATGGGATCAAATAAATCCTAATGAGTAATTCTATAAATGTTAAATCTAGACAAAAATCCATTTTTTAAAATGGAGTTTACTCTCCAGTGCATAGCGTTTCAGCATTTATGAAAAAAATGCACTAATACTGATTTTTACATTAACAATATATAAATACTGAAGGAATAGTTTACAGCCTAGAATTCCATCTCTATAGAAACGGTTTCAAGGTGTGCGTGCAAAATATTCATAGGCACACAGAAACACACACATATACATGTATCCAAATTGTAGATTGAATTGGAGACTGAAATGTCAGTCTCCAATTCAAGAGGAGACTCAGAGGAGACTCCTCTGAAAAAATAGAGGAATATAAACAAAACACCAGATTGTAACATTTAATACATTATTTATTAATAGATGTTTATTCTGCCCTTAAAATTCCAAGTCAGTTCAGAAAATGAAAAACGGAACATTATTTTCTCTTTCTTCTAATACTTCAGATGTTCTCTTTGTAACATTTGCTGGGGTTTTTTTCTCCTTTCAGAAAGCTTTACTTCAAGTTCCATTATTGATCTTGAAAGTGTAATTCTCTCCCGAATTCAAGAAGAAACAGAAGACCACTCAGAAATTATATTTAAATCTGACAAATTTCATCAGGATCTATTTTATATGGAAAGAGTCCTAATGGAGAATATTTTCCAGCCTAAACTCGCAGCTTATCGGCAACTTCCTATCCTCATAGGTACATAAGTGATCAGGTATTTATTTACTCATCAGCCTGAGTTCAGGAACAGTTTCTCTTATTGTAAAAAAATATTTACATTAATATACAATACAGTAATGTTATTCTTAGAAGAAAGAGTAGGGAAGGAGTTCTCAAACCCACTGCTCATGAATCAACTTTATTTATACAAATCCTAATTTGCTTCCTGAAAAGAAAATGTTAGCTTGGTTTACAAATGAGGTGTTAGAATGTTTTGATAACTACAATCTAGGACAAAGGTCTTCAGTTAGTGGGTTACACCTCAAAAAGATATTAGTGTCGCCCTCATTATTTTGTTGTTGAAGAATTAAATCCTCAAAGCTTGACTTTTCTCCAAATGTCAAGATAAATGTGGTCAGTTACAAAAAGCATTATCCCTACAAGGCAAACTCAAGAGACTTAAATATTTTTTTTTTTAGAAATGTAAGTAAAAGGCAGAAGAAGGGTCTGAGCCCTTAGGCAGTGCACATAGGTTTTATGAACCAAATCCATTTCACAAAACAGGAACTAAAGTGACTTCCACCATAGAACTGTAAGTACCAACAAAGAGGGTAGGATGATTCCCTGATGCCAGAAAAACATTTTACGGAAGGAAAGCTGGTAGTCCTCCGAAAAGCATACAGAGGCAACATTTCCTAAAACATGTCTTGATGAATATAGTACTATACTGATAGCTTTAAAAAAAAAAAAGAACAGCTAAAATCCAGACAAAATTGCCTACACAAATCCAGAGAAACTTTTCTCCCCATGGACATGTAAAGAAAGAATTCTTTCTCCCTCCTCCCAACCTTATAGTTCTGTTCCTTTTATTAAAATTATTTGGTTGCTAATTGTAAACTGCCCTGAGGTGTAGTAGATTCAAAGAGAAAGAGGAAAATATGAATGAATGAATGAATGAATGAATGAATGAATGAATGAATGAATGAATGAATTTCTACCATTCCATTTATTTATTCTATTCCATGTATTTTTTTCTCCCTTTTGGGCATTCTTTATAACAAATTAGTGTTATTTTTTGGAGGCAATGCTGCAAATAAACAAATCATTAAAAGCTTTTCTTAACACTAGGTCCTTGTTTTTCAAAACATGAAAATGTTTATCTTGTTAATTCAGAAGAGATATGAAGATGGTAGATATCACAAGTAATCTGTGGATATTGGGAAACTTTTTTTTTTAAAGGAGAAAATAAGAACATTTCAGACATTGCATACAAGAGTAGGATCTTGGCAGCAAGACTTGTCCTTTAAGTGTCTGTGGCACACTTTATTGCATTTATATCATGCCTTTGCTCTTGGAGCTTATACTCAAAAAAGTTGAGAAAACACTGTATATAAATGAATAAGCCCTAATAATTTCTCTTTAGATTTGTAGGTCTGTAGTTTCCACAAATATATTCACAAGCCAATATATTTTGGCTTGTGAATGTTGGGAATAAGGCATCTGAAAAAGCAGGCAGGTAGCTGTTTAGCCAACATATAGAAAGTTCAATGTCATTTTGGAGGAGGAGGAGGGTGGGGGGAGGAGGAGGAATGATGAGTTGTAAAGGAGAAAATACTCCTTTTCTTTATTGATGTAGAATTCTAATTTTTACCAGGAGCTGTTTTCATTTTAGATTTATGATTAGCTACAAATGCCAGTGTTCTTTTGATTTTTGAAACTGGAGCCTTAGAAACTACAAAAAGGCAATAGTTTAGTGCAGCATTAAAAATAAGACTCCAGTGATAGATTGGAGGAAGGAGTTCCCACTTCCAAAAAAGCTGAAGACTCTTTGGATCCAGCTGGCTTTACTGTTGAAGCTTTTCCCACACTGGGAACATTAAGCAGGGCTGAACATTTTTCAAGTATTGGTGACACATACTGTCTCTTCCTTAATGGATCATGATATGTGAGAATGTTTCTACATTTTAATTTGTAATTTCAATGGAGGTAGCTTCAGATCTCATTGCCATTTGGATAGAAAATAATTCTGGCTGAAACTAGTTTCAATTGTATTTATCAAAAAAGAACACCTCCTATAGAGCTTGTGATCTTATTCAAGAGGGGGGTGCGGACCTGGCAGGTATTACGGAGACCTGGTTGGGCCAAGGGGGGGGTCCCCCTCGTAGAGTTATGCCCACCAGGTTTCCGAGCATTTCATCGGCCAAGGGCCCAGGGCAGGGGTGGGGGGGGGTAGCGGTCATTATAAGGGAAAGTCTGGATCCAAGGGAGACCACTGTACCTCAGATAGCTGGATGTGAGTCGCTCCTGGTGAAGTGGGGCCATGGTGTGCAGGTGGGCTTGCTGATTGCGTACCTGGCTCCCTGCCACGTGACAGCGGCCCTGCCCGAGCTTCTCAACGTTATTGCCGAGGTGGCGGTTGATACCCCCAGGCTCTTGGTCATGGGGGATTTCAACCTGCCGTCTGTCGGTGAGGCGTCTGGGTTGGCTCGGGAGTTTATGGCTTCCATGACAGCCATGGACCTGACACAATTCTCGGCCCCACTCACACAGGAGGACACACTCTGGACCTGGTTTTTGTCTCTGGTCAGTGGTTGAATGGCCTAGATGTAGGGGATATAGTTATTGAACCCCTGTCATGGTCGGACCATTCTCTCCTGAGGCTAGACTTTCTGACCGCCGAACCCCGCCGCAGGGAGGCGGAACCGATTAGGTGGTTCCGCCCCAGGCGCCTGATGGACCCTGATGGGTTCCAGAGGGTGCTTGGGCCAATACCCGAAACTCTGGCTCACGACTCGGCCGAGGACCTGGTGGCCGCCTGGGATAGGGCAGCCGCCGGTGCCCTGGACCGAGTCGTGCCTTTGCGGCCTCTGACCCGGCACCGAATCTGCCCGGCTCCTTGGTTCTCTGAGGAGTTGAGGGAGATGAAGCGCCGGAAAAGACGCCTAGAGAGTGGTTGGAGGGTGAGTCGATCTGAATCTGACCGAACACTAGCTAGGTCCCATCTTAGGACCTATTTGGTGGCGATAAAAGCGGCAAAGCGTAATTACTTTTCCGCTCTTATTGCATCGGCAGATAACCGCCCAGCCGCCTTGTTTAGAGTGACCCGCTCCCTACTACATCAGGGAGCGCGGGAGGACCTCTTGCAAGGGCGGGCTGAGGATTTTGCACAGTATCTGCACGATAAAGTCGCTCAGATTCGGGAAGGCTTGGACTCTGACTGGGTAGATTCCGGCGAGGTGACTGAGGCTGGTCTTGAGAACGTTATCTGGGATGAGTTCGATCCTGTGACTTCCGAGGACATGGACAGGACTTTGAGGAGTCTAAACGCAACCACATGTTTATTGGACACGTGTCCTTCCTGGCTGGTACTGGCCACTCGGGAAGTTACACGAGGCTGGCTCCAGGGGATTATAAATGCTTCCTTGAGTGAGGGTTTCTTGCCTGCCGCCTTGAAAGAGGTGGTGGTGAGGCCCCTCCTCAAGAAGCCTTCTCTGGACCCGGCTGTTTTGGTAAATTTTCGTCCTGTCTCCAACCTTCGCTTTATTGCGAAGGTTGTTGAGAGTGTGGTTGCGCGCCAGCTCCCACAGTACCTGGATGAAACCGTCTATCTAGATCCGTGCCAGTCCGGTTTCAGACCTGGGTACAGCACGGAGACGGCATTGGTCGCGTTGGTGGATGATCTCTGGAGGGTTCGGGACAGGGGTTGCTCCTCTGTCCTGGTCCTGTTAGATCTCTCAGCAGCTTTTGATACCATCGACCATGGTATCATGCTGCGTCGGTTGGGGGGTTTGGGGGTGGGAGGCACCGTGCTACGGTGGTTCTCCTCCTATCTCTCCAACCGATCGCAGTCTGTGTTGGCAGGGGGGCAGAGGTCGACCTCGAGGCGCCTCGTTTGCGGGGTGCCACAAGGGTCGGTCCTCTCGCCGCTCCTGTTCAACATTTATGTGAAGCCGCTGGGTGAGATCATCCGTGGTTTTGGGGTGAGTTGCCAACTGTACGCTGATGACACTCAGCTGTACATCTCCACCCCTGACCACCCCAATGATGCCCTCGAAGTGATGTCCCAGTGCCTTGAAGCCGTGCGGGTCTGGATGGGGAGGAACAGCCTTCGTCTCAACCCTTCCAAGACCGAGTGGCTGTGGATGCCGGCGTCCCGGTATAGCCAGCTGGTGCCATCGCTGGCTATTGGGGGTGAGTCATTGGCCCCCACAGAGGGGGCTCGCAACTTGGGTGTCCTCCTGGATTCACGGCTGTCCTTGGAAGGGCATATGGCGGCCGTGGCCAGGGGGGCCTTTTATCAGGTTCGCCTGATTGCGCCAGTTGCACCCCTTTCTGGATCGGGACTCCATGTGCACAGTCACTCATGCACTCGTCACATCTCGCCTGGACTACTGTAACGCTCTCTACATGGGGCTCCCCTTGGGGTGCACCCGGAGGCTCCAACTGGTCCAGAATGCGGCTGCGCGGGTGATTATGGGAGCAACAGGGCGCTCCCATGTGACACCTCTCCTGCGCGAGCTGCACTGGCTTCCGGTGGTCTTTCGGGTGCGCTTCAAGGTGTTAGTTTTGACCTTTAAAGCGCTCCATGGCATGGGACCAGGGTACTTGCGGGACCGCCTGCTGCTACCGATAACCTCCCACCGGCCAGTACGCTCACACAGAGAGGGCCTTCTCAGAGTGCCGTCAGCCAAGCAATGTCGGCTGGTGGCCCCCAGGGGGAGAGCCTTCTCTGTGGGGGCACCCACCCTATGGAATGAGCTGCCTCCAGAAATTTGTTTGATCCCGGACCTCCGCACTTTCCGAAAGGCCCTAAAGACCTATTTATTCCAACAAGCCGGCCTTGCTTGACTGATTTTAATGGGGTTTTAACAAAATTTGTTGATTGATTTCAGGGGTTTTAAATTGGGTATTTTAATGGGGTTGAGACTTTTAATTGAACGCCAACGATTTAATTCAATTTTAAAATTCTTTTAATGTTTGTATTATATGTGTTTTAAATCTGGTTGTTCACCGCCCTGAGTCCCCCTCCCGGGGAGAAGGGCAGTATATAAATTGAAATAAATGAAATGAAATGAAATGAAATATCCATAGTAGATGACTTCTCTGTTTATAGTTCAAAGGGAGAATGAAAAGTAGATCTCTTGGTGCCCTCAGACCTTTTATTGGGAATCATGGCAGTCATCAATATCTAGATATTGGTCAGGCTATATAAGTAATGTCTGTTGGGGAATATAATGATATCGGCATTTTCTTGTTTTTCTGCTTATATTCTTAGAGCCAGAAAAATCTGAATATAGTGAATCGGAATTTGATAATATATCAGTAAAGGAGGAGGAAAAGGAGGAGGAAGAAGGGGCTGAAGAAGAACAGACATCAATGAAGTCATCCTTGCTGTTAGAGTTTGGTGAACGACAAGAAGAACTACCACCACCATTTATGGAAGCTTTGTGGTCCTATGGATGCAGTTTGACGAAAGGCAACAATGTGAGCTGTATGGCTTGGAACAAGTTCAACCCTGTAAGAGACCACTAAATTTCTGATGATGTATATATTACATTTAAGGATATGCAACTAGGCCGGTAGAAGTGAACTTCTTTCCACCTTTCCACCACTTCTTTCCACCTTTAAATCCTCAGTAAATGGTACAGAGGCTCAGGGCAAAGGAGCTCCATTTGTGTAAGGTTTCTACAGTTTTCAGGAATCTCCTTTCCTCTTATACCTACCTCAGCAAACATTCTTGACATTCTATTACATTTTCAAAAACATGAAAATTCTGGTGAGAAGAATACAGCACAGAGAAATATTCTACTTTTCTAGGTACATATGCTTAAATATGGAACCTAATTTTATTTTTCTAGTTGCATATATCTAAATCTGGAACATGAAGTATATTAGAATAAGAGGCTTAGGAACCTTGATTTCCATGCCGGACAATGTTTGTTTATCCATTTTTTTAAAAAATTTAAGGGAAACAATTTACCTTAGAGAGGAAAGTATTCTGCACATTACCCATTCTACTAGTTCAGAACTGAAGAATTCCGCATGACATGTTGTTTTGAAAGTATTTTGATAATAGGTAGCAATTAATTGTTTCTCTAAACTAGCTTGGAACCACCCTAGAAACCAGGGGTGAAATCCAGCAGGTTCTGACAGGTTCTGAAGAACCGGTAGCAGAAATTTTGAGCAGTTCGGAGAACCGGCAGCGAAAATTTTGAGTAGTTCAGAGAACCGGCAAATACCACCTCTGGCTGGCCCCAGAGTGGGGTGGGAATGGAGATTTTGCAATATCCTTCCTCCTGGAGTGGGGGAGGAATGGAGATTTTGCATCCTTCCCCTGCCACGCCCACCAAGCCACATCACATCCATCAAGCCACGCCCACAGAACTGGTAGTAAAAAAATTTGGATTTCACCACTGCTAGAAACTCTTGTGCCAAAGAAAGGGAGTGAGTGAATACTTGCCAAGAGTCTTTCTCAACCTCAAAACTTTAAATTGTGTAGACCTGAACTCCCAGAACTCCATAGCCAGTTGATGTCCACATGTCCCAAAGTTGTTGAAGTTGAAAAATTGACTTCATGGATTAACAAGGGCTTTGTAGTGTTTTGGGGAAAAAATGCTTCATGGCACAAAAGTACACATAGACAATATTTGTTTCCAACTCTTTAAATCAAAGACATCTTTTCCTAGAATTTTCTGGCCACAGCTAAAAAATCCCACAAAAAGAAAAAACTGCTTTAGTTGTTATAGAGAACAACTAAAAGCACTGTTTGCCTTTGAATCTTGACTGCTTAAACCTATTTGACTCATCTTATGAACAACTGATATTCAGGCTGGATTTTTGGCTCTGAATAAGATTTAAAATGTATTGCCTACTTTACATTGCTGTCTGTCCAGATTTTATTTCTGTCTCTCTACCACCTTTCCATAAAGCTTTGCCTTGTTTGTCCTCTTGAATTCCAGAGTTTCTCCTTGGTCTTATTTATCAATATTTTTTCAACTATCTAATAACTAACATCTTTCTTTTCTTTTTCTCATACTTTCATTTCTTCTATGGTCTTCCTAGCTATGTTTCTCAGCATTGCTGATTAGCCTACTTTCTTCTTTTTTCCTTCATATTTTTTAAATTTAATCCCCCTCTGCATCATTTTTTACTTATCAAACTTCCCCTGGATTAAGGCTTTTCGGGGTGATGGCAGCAGCAATGAACCTTTTCCTGTTAAGAGTTGGCTGAATTACAAACCAGCTTTCTGCTTTCAGACCTTAATCATGACAGTAGTTAGAATACATCTACCATTCACTGGGAAGAGATTTCTCCACCATCATCACTAACTACAGCATATGTCACTAAAACAAAATACAGACTATAATAGCAATTTTCCACCTCAGCAATCAATGTTGGTGAATATTATTTCTGTCCTACCCTAGGCAGCAAAGTTGTTATTGAGTTGTTTGGCTGGCCTTACTCATAAGAGCTGGTAAAACAGGAATCAGGAGCTCTTACACTAGGGAAGGCCAGTATGTAACCCTATCTCAACCAACTAGGCTATTGGAAAGGGTCAGGGAGGGTCAGGTGGAAAGAATCAGGGAGAGATGCCTAAAGTTTAAAACTTCAACAATGACTTTTCCTGCAAAGAACTATTGTATTCATTCTTATCTGTAATAAAGATGCTAAGCCTGCAGAGTTGGGTCTGGAAATCTTCTATTAAATCCAGACCACTGTTCAATAAGGAACAAAGGGTCTGAAGAATTATGATTGTATTAGTATTAATTTGACACTATCAAGGCTGCTTTGTGCCAATAAGACAACTTGTTCAATTTGCTATCTTTTAGGTTGAGAATGCAATGCTCAATTTGGTGCTAAACTGACTGGAAATTTGGAAGTAGTAGTCTCTACGGATGTGGAGGACATCTCATTGTGGAAAAGCTCTATTATTTATTGGCTTGCTTTACTGAAATGCTCAAAATGAAAGTCATGGCAATTTTAATGTTATGTTGCCTGGTAGTAATCCACATTCTTGACTCTTAGGATCTTTTAGCTGTTGGTTATGGGCAGTTTCGTTTTCAAGAGCAGAAGAAAGGCTTGGCATGCTGCTGGTCACTGAAAAACCCTATGGTAACGCACACACTTAAAATATTAAATAATTTTAATTAAATTGGTTGCATTTTTATTGCAATTGATAATGATGCAATATATTTTTCATGCTTGTTTAATATCAAATTTATTTACAATCTCAGACCAATGCATATCTGAAGCCATAACAAAACATTTGGTAAAATCCAGATGATTCATTGACAGCCTGCTTTTCTTTTGAAAGATAGGCCGCTTAATCTATCTAATTCAATTCATATTATCTCAGAAGTCCTACCTTACCTTTTAGCATTAGAAATCATTTTCTAATTTTATAAATTATTTAAAAGTATTGTGGTTTATTAACATTATTAAAATACATACTTTTTAGGACATAAACTTTTAAGGTGTAAAACAAATGTTATTTAAATTAATTACTAGGGTTTATATTGTTTTTATTAACATGCATACCATTGTGCATTGATGTTATGACTTTGTAAATTGTATCTAATAGCTATACAATAATCAGCCTAAAAAATAAACAGTTGTCATTACAGCCTGCCTTAAAGGAATTCTTGGGGTCTTGGCTATCAATAATTTCACACACACACATACGCAAAATTCAAATAGGGATATACTTAATTAGAAATGTGAAAGTAACTTTAAAAAATTACGAATTTTGCGATGTTCTTTTAGTTAACTTTTTATTTTTACAATCTGTTCAGTGGCCAGAACGTATCTACAACTGTGTTCATGGGGTAACTGCATTAGATTTCTCTACAGCCAATCCAAACCTCCTAGCAGTTGGGCTGTTTAATGGGACAATAGAAGTTTACAATGTCCAGTCCCGAAATCAAACTTCAGTTCTAGATAACAGGTATGACATCATAAATCTTCTAAGCTCTTCCTCAAACTTCTTATTGTTATAATGAATTGTTTTGGGAAAAAATACAGCTTTATAAGCAGTGCTAAGGCCTCATTTTGTAATATTTAATTTAATACTTAATTCCTTGTCTGTATGGTTGTGGCGCCTTTGAAAATTTGGAGGGATGACAGGTATTATTTTGTCCTTCCTGTTTCTCTGACTGGTAAGCAGTTTTAAGAATCCAATGTTACTGTGCCAGTTTTCTTTGAAAGAAACAACTTTCCAGAGAGATATCCCGGTTTCACCTGATGTTGTTCACTAACAGAGATATCTCCTTCCACTTCCAAACAAATAGAGTTAAAATGTATCTCAAAAAAACAGGAATCTTATTTTCTTTCAAATGTATTTTATTTGATTAAAATGTGCTGCTGGTGGATAGGAAACATGTTCCTGTTTAAGTGTCTTAAGGCTAAATCTTTAAGAACATTTCCAAACTGTTTAAGCCTCTCATCCTTCTATTTAAATAAGCGTTCTTCAATATTACAAATTTTTTGAAGTTACTGAAATTATTTGTTGGGATCTACTCTAAACCTTGAAAAATTTTACCATTAGAGGTTATCTTCTTTTAATTTCTTTGTAGTAAGAGAGATAGTGCTTGTGTGTACAGAATTTCAGCTTTATCCTTACATGTCAGGTAACTGTCCCAAGTTGATAACACATTTTCATAAGCTGCATGTATGCCTGCTTATATAATATATAATACAAAAACAAGGGATATAATATACCCTGTTTCCTCCAAAATAAGACATCCCCTGGTAATAAACCCAATCGGGCTTTTGAGTGCATGACAATAAGGCCAAGCGCTTATTTCAGGGTTCAAAAAAACATAAGACAGGGTCTTATTTTAGGGGAAACATGGTAATTGTTCCCCTGCAGTTTTTTTTTTTTCTTTTGTACCATTATGCTTTAGAGGCTGTATAAACTCAGGGGTTGTATTTTTATGAAAATATATTTCAGCGAATCCCACGATAAACATTTAGGGCCTGTGTGGCAGCTGAAATGGGTGGAGCAAGACAGGGGAACAAGTGGAGAAGACAAAGGGGAGATCCTCGTCTCCATTTCAGCAGATGGCAGAATAACTAAATGGTTTGTTCGGAAAGGACTGAGTTGCACAGGTAAATATATTCACCTTATACAATTATCTGAAATAATTTGAGGTTTGCATTTCAAGACTGTGGTTTGTGTTGATTTTTATTTGTGATTTATCATCTTAATGTTAATGGATTTTATAAAAATAGTTTTATAATGACAGATTTGTATATCTATATGAACTTTTATGCAAAAATATCCTCAGGAATATGTACTATCATTAGCAAAAATGAAATAAAGTACTGCATTATTATTTCATTTTCCTTCTTCAGCTTTTTGCTATAGGCAGGCTGGTGAAATAAAAACTGAAATTAAAAATAAATGTCTTTTTATTCACATAAAATATTTAATCAAACTGAGCACACTTGCAGAATAGCTGACATTAATGTCATAGAATCTACATTATCACTTCTCTGCTTGATAACTGAGTGACAAGATCCGGTTTTCTAAAAAGAATTAATATGCTAATATTATTATTCTTGCTTCTTGCATGTTTTTTTATTCACAAAACTGCTAAATGCATCTATTCAGAAATCTGCTGCCACATATGTACTAATCAGTCTTCCCAACCTGTGCCTCCCAGAAATATTGGATTGAGACCATACAGAATTTGGGAAGTCATAATCCAACCCACTCAGATGATATCAAATTGGGGAAATTGTTGGATAATTTTGTTGGGTTGGGACAGGAGGGATGCGGTAATATTTTAGAACTGTGTATAACTGAAAATACATAGAGAGCAGTTCCATTGCATGAGAGTTATTTTCCCCCCAGTGATTGTATAAGCCTGAGACTGTGTTCATGATTGAGATTTTGTAGTGGGGATGGCATCGTAGGTGGGGAGGTAAAACTCTCTTTCATGTTCATCTGCTGCACAATCATTTTTTGTATGTGGTTTTTAAAAAAAATAAGGACATTTCCCCTTTATTCTGGACAAATAATCCTGCAGCTTTTGTATGTGAGAAAGAGTCTGAACAGCCCTCATAATCAGGCCTGATATTTGTAATTGTTTAAATTACAGACCTAATGAAGCTAAAGCGAACTACAGCTGAAAAGAAAAAAACAGGAACAGAAAGGAAAAGTGAAGCGCTTATATCTCGACAGGCTCCAGGACTATGCTTTGATTTTCATCCAAAGGTATTTGATTGATTAGAATGTCTTAATTCATACTCTCTGGCCTGAAATATTTCATCAGTATTCATGTAAGTTATAACAACAATACTTACAATATTCATGTAAATCATAGCCCCAAATAGCGAAGCACCTGATAGGGATGGTTTGTTCCTATCAACTGTTTGGAACAAACTGCATGGCCCAGCTTTTTAGATCTCCAAACTAAGCAGAGAAATGGGCATCTTTTCAAAGATGGCAGAGCTTTCATGCTCTATCCAACGCAGTAAAACACCTTTGGCTCTTTATTACCTGATATCAGGTGGAAAGACCGGAAATCTTGGGTAGTCATGCTTTTGGGGAAATTGAGAGCAGTATCTCCTTTAATCACCACCATATCCTGCTCAATGTATTCCAGGAGAAGGAAAAGTAAAAGAAAGAAAACAGGAATTTAACTCATCCATATATCTAAACGAGGTATATTTTCATGCAGGATTCCGCCCCCCCCCTCCCCCACATATGGTAACTTCCCAAGAAGTGAAAACTGGGAGACATACGAATCTCTTTATACATCATGGAATATAACACATACAGTATGTTAAAAAATAGCATATCATGAAAGAAGAGGATCTTTTTCTGGGGAGAGAAATGAAGTATGGCATGACTGTAGTAACTCTGAGGCTAAAATGGAATGTTTCATTAGTGGTTTTCAAACGTGGTTCCCAAAACCAGAGGAGTTTAAGCTGATGGCATTCAAAGTGGAAAGCTGCTCATTGTCACTTGTGCAATTTTGCTATGCTGCCCTGATGTCCAGAAGAATGCTGGAAAATGATGGTAGGTCCCTTCCCATCCTCTCCTATCCTCTGACATCCTCCCTTTTTGTCTTTGTAAATATGGTTGGTTATTCTATATTGTTTTAATAAAACATCTGATTATGCTGTTGGTAAAACTCAGTGGTTTAAACATTTGAAAATTCCCCTATATTAGAATTTAAGAATTTCAAATGTTATCTAGAAAGGAGAAAAGCAACCTTCCTGCATTAAAGATTGTCATAAAGGCATCCAAGTCGAATAAAATAAAAGGGGCCACAGTAATTTGGTTTTGTTTCAGGATACTAATATCTACATGGCAGGAACTGAAGAAGGTTATATTCATAAATGTTCTTGTTCTTATAATGAGCAGTACCTGGAGACCTACAGAGGACACAAGGTAAGAAAAATTAAAGAAACCTGATCAAATAAACCGCACTGCTCTTTTTTTTTTTTTTTTACTCTTTCTCTTTCTCTGTTAAAATATCTCAATTTGAGGGCTTTCCAGCAGTTCACAAACAGATTGAGATTTCCAGACTCATGCTGTGGGAGTTTGGGAAATGGCTCTATTTTTTTTCTGACTCAGCACCGCTTTCCCTGAAACCAGAGCAAAGCTGTTGTTTTCTCTTTGCAGCGCTCCAGTTATAAGAGTTTAGGGATTGCTGCCCTCCTCCATTGGTGGGAAGGAACTATTGCCTGCCCTGCTTTGGGATTCAAGATAATCGTCCTTGGTACCTGTCTATAGGCTTAGGCTTGTTTAGAATAGATACTCTCCTTCATTCTACCTACTTCAGAAATATGCAGTCCTGGTTTTGTCTATTTGAGAATATACTTAGATTTGAAGGGAGGGGGGAGACAAATGTGCTTAGATTTGGAAATGCTGCTGCTATTTTCATAACCCACAAGAGGTTTTTAATAGCAATGGCACTTAGACTTATATACAACTTCACAGTGCTTTTACAACCCTCTCTAAGCAGTTTACAGAGCCAGCATATTGCCCCCCAACAATCTGGGTCCTCATTTTACCGACCTCGGAAAGGTGGAAGGCTGAGTCAACCTTGAGCCACTAGGGATCGAACTACCAAACTGCTGGCAGTCGGCAGTCAGCAGAATTAGCTTGCAATGCTGTATTCTAACCACTGTGCTACTAAGGCTCTTTAAGGCAGGAGGAATGATATCTTCGCAGTCAGCTTTGCATTCAAGAAAACTTCCCACATTTTTTCTTTCCTTTTTCTTCGTAAATGACCAGACTTAGCATATGCAACATATATTGCAAACATATAATGTGTTTGATTTCCCTTTTGTGTGAATTAGACCTGTGATGGCTTTTTTATATGCGGCAACCAGCAGGATCTTAAGAATGATAGTCTTTGAATTCTGTTGCTAACCTAGGAGAAGGACTGATTGGCTCCTGGTGTCTCTTGCCTAGTTCCCATGGCATTTCTACCCACCTACTGCCCACCACTTATTTTCTTCAGTAACTTGGCATGGCCACACAGATCTTCACTGGGAGTGGGAGATAAGGAAGTAAAGAATAGAACAACCATCTGGCCAGCCAGTAGAGGAGCATACATCTAAACCAGGGGTGGGCAACCATGGTCCTTTTATGACTTGTGGACTTCAACTCCCAGAATTTCTGAGCCAGCCATGTTAGCTCAGGAATTCTGGGAATTGAAGTCCACAAGTCATAAAAGGGCCATAGTTACCCACCTCTGATCTAAACCAATACCTTGCTCCCCATTGTCATAATTTCCTTATTGCATTTATGTTAGCAGTAAGGAACATTAAAGGTAATTCGACCATGTAGAATAGGGAGTGGCAAAAGCAACTCTCATTGCTCCTAGAAAGTCAGGTAGATGATGATAAGGTACTTTGCTGCATTGGGTTCAAGGAAGATTATGTAAATCTTAGAACTAAAAGGAGGGACAGAATGGGTGTTCCCATTAAGGAAAAATTGGTCAGTCCACAACTTCCAAGGGAGCATACAAAACTCACTCTGCAGGAACTGAACCAAAAGTTTATATGCTTCCTTTGCCAATCCATCTGGAAGTTACACAGTATCATGAGGACTCAGAATGCAAAAGAATCCAATTATGTCATTATTCAGCTTTTCCTCTGGATTGTAATCAATATAGTTAACCTGGTTAAAAATGTGTCATTCAGCATATTAGAGTTCAGAATTAAATTATCTTCTAAAATATTTTTGAGCTTATAGAGGAGCAGTATACTTTTGCATAAATATTGCTATATCTTTGTTGATCATGAATATATCCAAATATTATTGTTTCAAAAAATGTACTAACTTTGCGTTTAAATTGCTATATTTCTCTTGCTTTTCTTTAAGGGCCCTGTGTATAAGATCACATGGAATCCTTTCAGCACGGAAGTGTTTCTAAGTTGTTCTGCAGACTGGACTATCATGCTGTGGCGCCAGGATTCAGTTCGCCCAGTTTTAATCTTTACTTCCACTACCAATGTTATTTATGATATCATGTGGTCTCCAAGTTCCGCCTATGTGTTTGCAGCAGTGAATGAAACCAGGGTAGAAATCTGGGATCTAAGTGTGAGCACGTAAGTAACAGCATTTCCTAAAAATGATTTTCAACCAACACTAAACAAAATAAAGATGATAGACTACATTTCTATTGTCCTGTGACTACAACTGGACTATACCTGCTGCGTTGCCAACATATTAATAAATTTATCTACCACATTATTCGTATTTCTGACTTTGAAGAACTTCTTTTTTCTATATCCCCCCTTCCCTTGTATGTCTCTCTTAAATAATAAGCTTAGTAGTAAGCTGCTTTGCAAGACAATTGTCTGAAAAGTAGATAAAATGTAACAATTAAAATAATACATAGAAAATATTTTTAGGAAACAATAAATAAATAATATTAAACAATAATCAGGTAAATAGTGCCTTGCAGTGAAATATGCCAAACAACTCTCCAGTTCCAACTGCACATCTTTTGTTATTTATAGGTTGGATCCCCTAATTGTGAATCCTGCTACTGGCAATTTGAAATTCACAACTGTACTTTTTGCTAAAAGTGCAGATTGCCTTCTGATTGGGGACAGTGATGGACTAGTCACTGTTTATGCACTGAGAAATATGACTGTCTCAGACAAAAAAAAAGTAAGTTTCACTGCATGAAAAGTCAGCATTGCTCTGTACCTGATGCAAGCAATTAAACCTCCTGTCTTTGGTAGTAATTCATTATTTTGAATCTGCTGAGCTTGTGGTTATAATATTGGCCTATGACGGCATCAGTGTTCAGATGATGGCTGGCTGAGGAATTCTGGGAGTTGAAGTCCACAAGTCTTAAAAGTTGCCAAGGTTGGAGATGCCTGGTTCAGACAGTATTAACTCAGGATGCTAAGGCAATGTAATGAAACTGCAGAACAGGTGTTTTCTTAGGCATTGTTTCTCCCTATAAATTGAAGACAAGTTATTAAAGCAACAGCACTAGGATCGCCTAATGTTGAGTGCTGTTAAAGCTTGAGCTCAGTAATATTGTCTCAGAAGAAAAACAATCAGTCAATAAATTGGCAGAAAGTGATGTACAAGATAATTTCAGCTGTTTTAGTTTGGGATTGACAGTTGTGATGCACTGTAAATAGAAGTTCCAAGGTCATCATTTTCAACTTATTTACAAAATGGGGAATATGAAAAAAAAGGTTTAAGAACTATGGATAAAATTATAGGCTAAGCATATTAGTGAATGTTGGTATAATTGGAATACCTGTGTAAAGGGCCTGTAAGTATATGGTTTATGATAAATTTCAGCTAAATTGTTTTGTGCTAAAACAGTAATGTTTAGGTTTAGTTATAGTATTACACACTGATTTTCTTTTAAGATTTTTCAGAACAGAGTGCATAGTGCATAGGCTCTTCTTAATGTATTCAAAAATGCCTTTCAATATTTTTGTTTTATACCTATGTATATATTTATTTCTTTTTCAGATGGATATGTTGCATGATATGATCGGCTCTAATCTAGCTAGTCCAGAGTAGTTTTTTTTAATTGAAATATTTAATAAAAGTGAAGATGATGTAAAACATGGCATTTAATAACTCACCACAAAAATGTAATTATTAAATATGTATGTGGTTCTGTATGTATATGTCTGTAATTGTTTTCCATATATAACACACCTACAAAGACAATCTGTGATGAATGTTTTAAAAAGCCCCTAAATGTTAGTATGGAAAGTACTAATAATTGATTTCAGGTAATCCTCAATTAGCTACCATAATTGGGACCAGGAATTCTGTTACTAAGTGACATGGTTGTAAAACACATTACATGTCCTCACCAATTTTTGATGACAGTTCTAATAGTTCTGGTTGCGGTAGCTAGGTGAGATGTCATATCACCACCATGTGCTACCTCCTGCCAGCTTCTGCATTGAGTTTGCTTGAAAGAAGGTGGCAGTGAAGGCCACAAATGGCAATCATGTGACTGCAGGACACTGCAATCATTGTAATTACAAGTCTCCCAAATCCCCCAAATCCAGATTACATGGTGTTGCAATGACCACAGCTTCAAGGACTGCATTCAACTTCAAGGTCTCCGCATTCCGCACCACTGTAACTTTAAGCAGCCTCTGAATTAATAGTTGTTATATAAGGGTACCTGCAGAAGCAAACACAAGCATTCAAACACAAATAATGAAAAATATTCTTTTTTACTATGAATGACATCCAGGAAAAGGCAGGTCAGTATTTAAATTGGGCCTGGATTCAGGATTTTTTATGTTGATGCTATTCTAATTTTTTTTAAATTATTGGGGTGGGGAATGGGATGTTAGGAGAAAGACAAAGAAAGAAAAACCCAAATTTTCTTCCACAGGTAACTAAAATCCATACTGGTATTGATCAGTTAGCACTAAATTAAGGGAGTCCAATTTATAACTGGTCATATAAATATAGGAAGTCTCCATCATTAAAACAACTCCTAGTTATGAATAGGCTGCCTGCTGTATTCAAAATGGTGGAAGGCCATCTGGCAAAGAAATCCATCTCAAAATAAGAAAGGCAAGTGTAGACTGGCAAAGAGAGCCCTGTGCTGCAGGCAAGGTGGTCCTAGTGGTGTTTCTCTCTTGTGTGTGGCTGTGCAAACCAGCCCCATCTACTGCCCCACTGCTATATTTCCACCCCCTCTTCTTCAGCTCATACTTTGCATGTGTTCCTGCTTGTATATCTGTTCGTCTCTGTGTGTGTGTGCTCTGACAAGCCAAATGAATGCTGGAGATTGGAAGGTTAGGAGGTTTGGAGATCAGGTCTGGGGAATGTTTGGCTTTTGTGGGTTGTGGGGATTTTTTAAGGTATTTTGAAGGGCATGCTGGGCAATACAAATTTGGGGCACCTGGCACACTAAACTTATTTTCAGCAGTTCATAATAAGACAAACAAAGCTACAGTAAATAGCCTGTTCCATTTTGCATACAAATTCAATTTAAGGACAAATTTAGGAATGGAACTTCTTTTAACTTGGCAACATACTCTTTATCAGGATTTGCTCTGAATATTGCTGATTCTTCCAAGTTTTATTAGAAGCAGCACTGGACACTGGAAAGGAAAGGGGCTATTGCTGAACAAGTTCTCCTTCCCCATCTCCAACATCAAACCTCAACTGGTCTTGTCTGCAATCATCTGCAGTTAAAAGAAAATCTCCAGCCCAGTCTAAACCAATTCCTCCATATGTAGGACATATGAGTTTTCCATTCTTAACTGATTTAAAAGTTCTACATTATGGAATAATTCTAAACCTTGTAAGCTGGGGAGCTATCACAAGCAAATATTGTAATTTTTAGTTGTATCATCAAATTGGCTTCCCAAGCATGGCAACAAGAACTGAATGCTTAAACAGATCAAATTATAAACTGGTTAGAACCCATTAACACTTATCTCTAAGTGCAGTTTACACATTTTTATGAAGAAATGTGACAACTGTCTCCTCTCATATTTTTAAAGAGGGCATACATTAGAGTGAACAGTGTGTTAATCATTATCCTTCTAAAAGTGACAAAAGGATGCATCCTTTCTTTTAAGAGCAAATAGAAATCCTTTTTATTTGTTGGTTCTACTAAAGAACTGAATATTTTAATGCTTTTGTAAACTGAAATATATCATCAAGGTTAATGGTATTCTATGTCAAAGTTAACAGTCAACAACATTTATGTCTTGAAGTTGGAGAGTATATGTGATGTAAAGTATCAATAAGTTTCTTTATATTATAGCTACTATGTATTTCAAAGTATAAATAGATGAGCAACTAATCTTGGCTACTTTTTCTAATAAAAAAATTAGCGATCCATTTATACTTTTAGCTGGCCACTATTCAAGGGATTCTGAGAGAGTTACTTTCTTTCTAGTCCAAAGGTAAATTATTCTTAAATTAATTTTTAGAAGGTATTCCAAAAGATTTGGGATGGCAGAAGCCCATAAAATGAATACATGTGGCAACCTCCAAAAACACCCATTAAAAAACCCCCCACCATATAACAAATTCTAAAAAAATCTCCATACCCAAACTACCAAGTATGTAATGAACTACAATTACAATTCATCAAACAATCCAGATCAGAATTTGTCAAAGGAAAAATGAAGATGATCTACATTTGCAGACTGACATGCTGCTTTTCTTAATGATACAAGGTTTTCTGAGCTAGCTTGCTTCCTTACAGAAAATATATGGATGCTTTCTTTTTCCAGAGGGCAAAAAGTAGCTTGCATTGCACTCCAAATTGCAATTTTGTGAGTTTCACAGAGTAACATAACTGAAGATTATCTGTGTTTCCTCATCTTATGCTTATTTTCTGTCATTGTACTTGGCGATTGTTTTGCTGTTCCTGCTCCAATATTGCATCTTGCATAATTTACTGCACATAGACTGGAAATGGGCTGTAAACAGGTCTCCTAGGATAGTATCCTACTGTTCTAACAGGCTACTAGCCTGACAACAGTGTTAGCCTTGTGTCCATTTCTTTTGTTTATACATATACTGCCTTTATTATTTTTATACACAACTCAAAAGCAGCAAATATATCTAATAGTCCTTCCACCTCCTATTTTCTCCACAATAGCTCTGTGAGGTATATTGGCTGAGAGATTGGCTGAGAGAGAGTGATCAGCCGAAAGTCACCCAGTCAACTTTCATGCCTAGACTAGAACTCACTGTCTCTTTATTTCTAATATGGTGCCTTAACTGCTAGACCAATCTGGCTGTCTCTCTTGTTTCTAGTGATGGAAATAGAGTCCCTGGAAAAGACAAAAGTTAGTAAGCTTAACTCACTTTTCAAGGATCAGGCAATCAAAAATGATTGTTTTAGTACTTATATAGGCATGTGGAGTCAGGTGGCAAAACACTGATCATTAAGACCCAATGCAAGGTCTGCATTTAACATTTTGTATGGATATCAGGATGCAATTATATATAGTGAGTTTGAGTTATAATGTCATCCATGCATGTTATTTTTAATATCACTATGGCTAGCTGTGGACATCTATGAGTTCTGTCAAAAGAGAGCCTGGTGGCGTGGCAGACTAAAGCCTGTTATTAACATTCAACTGCCTGCAATTACTGCTAGTTTGAATCTCCCCAGGCTCAAGATTGACTCAGCCTTCCATCCTTTCTAAGGTAGGTAAACTGAGGACCCAGTTTGTGGGGGCAATAAGCTGACTTTGTAAAATATACAAAAGTATGAAGGCTATTGCTTAAGGCATTGTAAGCCACCCTGAGTCTCCGGAGAAGGGCGGCATATAAATCAAATTTTTTAAAAAAAAGTTAATTCTGTTATCAACAATTGCTGAAAGCAATTGTGAATAATTGAGCTCACAGTTAGTTTTAGCTTTATCTACACACACAAGCTGAAGCAAGACACTTTTATGATCTAAAGGCTTTTTCTCAGAGTTTCACTCTGCAACATCCTATGTCATCCTTGCTAGGTGAAATCCATAATTTCAGAAACTGATACTATCTTAAAATAGATTATATCAGGGTGAGCAGAAACAGAGAAAAACAAATCAAAACACAAATTTATTCTCTCTCGTTCCAAAATTATTCACTGATGGTTTTCAAAATCTGCAAAATTTAAATACAAAAGACAAACTGCTGGACCAGCAGATATATGATTAAAGCATTGGAAAAACTCAGAGAATCCAATAATTTTGCTAAATCTTCCAAAGCAACCTGGAATGTTTGCACTAGCTAAATTAATCCACTGCTTAAACTTTATAGCAGCTACAATAACTTGCACTTAGTTAAATATCACAAGCGAAACTTTGGGATGTGGGGATGAAGTGTGCATTTACAATATTGATCTAAGACAGAATAATTCTATAAATGTTCTGGAACACTGACTGGCTGCTGTTCTTGGCCAATATAATGATCAGTAACTATTTGAGAACAACTCGGGCACATTACTTACAGCACTTAAAGCCATCAGAAAAACATTTTACTAGTTCTGCCCATGTCATTCAACCAACAGCCCAGATACATATAAATTGATGCCAGATCTCAGCATGAACCTCTAGTGGCTCTTTACTTCTTTCCTGCTCAAATTGCTACAAGGTGTTTTATCTACAAAATGAAGGTGGTACTAGTAGGGCTGCTTTTCCTCTGCATCATGGCCATACATTCTGAAGCAACAACTATTAAACTCTGTGGGAGAGAATTTGTCAGAGCTGTTGTCTTTGCTTGTGGAGGATCACGGTGGAGAAGACAACTTGGTGACCCTTTCTCAGAAGGGCTCATAGGTAAGCATATGAATTGTCCCAATATTCATAATTTTGGCATGCAATCAGTCATTGCAATAAATTTACCATTATCTTGATTTTATTATGCTATGGTTTAATAAAAACATTTTAAAGATGAGTTATATTATAAAAGTAATAACATAATTTATAAAACAGAAACTACCATGGAGAAATCTCATTCTGCCCTATTTTGATGGTAGGAGCATCAGAAGAAATTCTTAAACAGACCAGAGCTGGCAGTTACCTTTTCAAGTCCCTATGCCTCAACCTGTGCAAGCTTCGAAATATGCTATAATATTGCATAGGATAATACATATTAATCAGTTCTTAGATTTCTACAAGTTATTTTTTAATGATAGCTGTTGGGATTATTTTGTTTTAAATAGATAGCTAGATAAAGCTAGATACAATATATAGATACAGATATAGAGAATCAAATATAGAATATAGAAATTCAGAACTTTAAAGGAGTCTGTTCAGAAATATATTTTGGTGAATGACGCAACATCTCTTAAGGCTCACTGAAATCGGGTGTATGACCAAGATTACAAAACTCACAAATCAGTTTGCTTTTGATTTTTGAAATTAATATATAATTCCTATTCTAATTGGAGAAGCATTTGGAAGAAAATATAATTTTCTTCATTCTTTTGAAAAGAAGTTAGCTTCAGTTTGGGATATACTTTCCAGGAAAGAAAAGAAAAGCTTTCTGAAAGCAATGCAGTTCTTCCAGTATAAATTCTTAGACTGAAACTTCTAGGTTGATCTTCTAAATATTAACAACACAGACTATGCACACAGGAAAATTTTAAAAATATCAGCTTTTATTTGATAATGGTTTTAGATTTTAGATTTAGATTTAGATTTATTCAAATTTATATACCGCCCTACTCCCAGACGGGACTCAGGGCGGTGAATAGCCAAGATAAGATACAATAGAATATAAAAGTTAAAAATCATTTAAAACAAATTAAATAATGAGGCTAGAAAACAATTTAAAAATCCAATTATATAAAATATTTAAAACCCAATATAAAAGAAGGTTAAGCCACACCAGCTTGTTCAAATAAAAACGTTTTTAAGGCGCGGCGGAAGGTACGTAGGTCCTGTAACCTCCTTATCTCAGGGGGGAGCTCGTTCCAGATGGCAGGTGCCCCCACAGAGAAGGCTCTCCCCCTGGGGGCCGCCAGTCGACACTGTTTGACCGACGGCACCCTGAGGAGCCCCTCTCTATGGGAGCGGACTGGTCGGTGAGAGGCTGTTTGTGGCAGAAGGCGGTCCCGAAGATACCCTGGTCCTAAGCCATGGAGCGCTTTGAAGATGGTAACCAAAACCTTGAAGCGCACCCGGAAGACCACCGGGAGCCAGTGCAGCTCGTGCAGAAGGGGAGTCACATGGGAGCACCACGTCGCTCCCATCACCACCCGCGCGGCCGCATTCTGGACCAGTTGGAGCCTCCGGGTGCTCCTCAAGGGGAGCCCCACGTAGAGAGCATTACAGTAGTCCAGGTTTTAGTTTTGTGGAGTTTGCGGAGATAAAATCTGAATTTGCTTGTCTCTCATTTTTATGTAATGGAACAAGAAATGCATACATATTTATAATTTAATCTCAATCCACAGATGCCAATGGAAATTATATGGAGAAGTCAAAACCCCAAAGCAACGAATTAATCCAGTACTACATGGAGTCTGAGAAAGATTTGCAAGATTTGCAAGACATGCAACAGAAGTCTGTTCACAAAAGAAATAAGGATGTTGTGCAGCTTACAATCACTTGTTGTACTATTGGATGCAGTGCAAACACTATAAATTCACTGTGCTAAAAATATTAAAATCCTGCCATTGAAGCTTATCTAAATAAGATGCATCATATCTACAATATAGCGTTTTCATATCTTTTCTGTTACACTTTGTATTTCCCAGCTCTGCAGATGCTCCAAGCTGCTATTCTGTTTAGGATGTTACACAAATTAGAAACATTTTTTCCATACTTTTGTATCAGTCATCTGAAGTTAGCTGCTTTGTTTCCTAATTTTTGAAATAAATGTGCAATTCAGTAAACTAGTTTCTCTAAATTGTTCTTGTCAATGCATAAAAATAGTACTGGGCTTGCAAATTAAAAAAAATCTCTGAACATGTTTCACTTTCTTAGGGAGTTCAAACAACAGTTTGAATGAATGACTAGAGCTCGGTGGTTCAGTTTAGAAGCTTTAATCCATGATAAAGCTAATAGAAATCCTGATTGAAATCCTGAAATGACAGCCAGAAGAAACAATATCGATCTATGCATTTCAATATTTATTCTTCTAATTACTTTTTGCCTGGACTGATCTCGAAATAAAGATGCTTCTGAGGTTTTTGCAATGAAACTTTCAAATAGTGATGATAAATGTTGGGGGGGGGGGGGAGAGAACTATTTGGGAGAGGAGTGCAGGAAAGAGAATGTTGCAATTTTTTTTTTTACAGAGATAGGGAAAGGCCTACCAACATTCTTGGTTGAAAAACATTTGGTTTCAAGAAATGGTCAGTGCTCCAGAATAGCTTCAGCTAGCAGTCAGATATTCCACACTACTCTCACCTCATAGCCTCATTCCAGACGCATTTTAATGTGTGTGGGGGGGGAATGTTGCCTCCATTGGACTACGGATTTCAGGTGGTGACTGTCATGTCTCTACTCATAATCTCTACTCATAAACCACAAAGTTTTGTGCCTGCCTTACTGTGTTTCCAACATTTCATGCCTGAAATTTAAACCGGCTTCAAATCAGGTACTATCATCTGGGCTACTTATTCTTGTGCGTCTTGATCTTTTAAGACGAGTTATCATGTACTTATTAATGGAAAAATATAAATACAAATAGAAAAAGATAGCCATAACTGGTTTCTCCATATTTTTATTTCAAATCAAATATTTAGATTTCTTTTTTTAAACTTTATCCAATTTATCAATACATTTAACAAGTGATTTATTTATATTTATATTATTATATTATTTAGTTGTAGCTGCTCAATAGGCAGCCTCTTAGGAGGTGGACTGTTCCTTAACTAGTCATGTTCTTATCTAATCATTTTACAAAAAGAAAGGGAACAACACTTTAATTACTACTGCTATTATCTAATTTGCACAGTACCATATAGTTTCCCATTGCCTTTCTATTAACACACATACTCTGAAAAGCCAAATTGTGTTTCTAATGGATCAGCTTACCTTTCAAACTAATTACCTGTATAAGTATAAACAAATCTGCTTATTATGCTTATACATCAATCATTATTCAAGAATGTAAACAGGTAATTGGATCTCACATTTAAACCTATTATTCCATCACAGGTAATTATATCAGGGATACTGAACCTCTTCCTGAAAATCTGCAATGGTTTGTGAACCCTTCTGAAGTTTCAATATTTCTGCACAAATATTACTTAAAATAGGACCTGTTCTCCACACTAAAGAGAACCCAATTAAACTAATGAGTCAAAAACATTATACTTGTTCATTTATTTATTGAGGAAAATGATACCAAACTACACATTTATGTCATTAATGCAGAGCCACTGAAAAGTCAAAAGGGCTCACAAATTTTTAAGCACCACTGTATTCAGGACCAAATAGCTGTATCCTTAGTTGCAATTACAATAGTGGTGTCTCAAAATGTAATTTAACTTTTTCTCCCATAATTAATAGATTATTTAGCAAATGTAACAACTATGCACATTAGTTTATTAATACAACTTATCACCATGTCAATGTGGATAGAGGTATAATTCAAAAATAAGATCTAGTTTGTTTTTCAGCTCACATCTTTTGCATCATCATTCAGAGTAAAGGGCATAGACATTTGCAAGAGCAAACAATGATCTATTTTTAAAGGAGTATGAAGAAAAAGTGTCACTTGTAGTGTCCCAAAGGCATCTGCTTCCAATCTGCATGCTCTGTTTACCTAGCTGTCCAATGTATATAATCACAATAATTTTGTATCTTGGTACCATCAGGTCTTTTATCCTAGCTTTTATTACCTAGGAGAAAAATATATTTGCTTAAACTCTTAGTTACGGTTAGTTAGAATTAGAAGTTCTTAGAATACAGTACAAATCTGTTTAAGTATTTAACCATTCCATTCTAATTACAATGTATTATAAAATTGGATTTATAATTCCAAATAATTTAGAAGATCAAGTACCATTGAAAGTCACAAAAGCTGATTCTACAGTTAGTCAGGGCAACTTACTCCTATGTTATAGACAATTATAAATTCCTAAATTATAAATTGGATCATAAAGTCTTGACCTTCAGCTGTTCCCTCAGGCAGCAGTGACATCATATTCAACATATGGGAAATATATCAAGGGCTTATAATAGAGAAAAGTACATTCTGAACAGCCTGAAAATTTCTTTTTTATTTTACAAAAGAACAGTAAAGTAGCACCAACAGCTTCTCAACAAATAACTTGAGATATAAAATCATAGCTGAAAAAGTTCATTTGAATATGTCCTAACATTAGGCTAGCACAATTATCAAATATTTTTAAAGCTATCTTAATATTTCACTCTTAATGTCCCACTGTAGAACTCTGTTGCTGAAAAACAATTGAAACTGCCTTCAAATAAAGCTCAAGATAGGCTTCCCTCTATCTGCACTTTAGGGTTTCTATAAGATCTATTCCAATACTGATTTTAATTCTGTCTTTAGTGATAATTTTGTACCTCAGATATAGTTTTAGTCATTTGCCTGCACAACTCTGCTTCATATTGTTCTTCCTGTAGATAACTTACTACCACATCTTTTAAGATGTTATTCACAGCAGTTATTGGGAAATACTTCGTAGGACCTGAGAAGCAGAGAGAGAACTCATTTTATTAAACCATGTCATGCCTTTCTAGTCGATTAAAAGGTAGATAACAATTATTAAAACAGAAATAGGAAAGATGTGTAAACTGAGTTTAATATTAATCATCAGTTAAAATTTGACAAAAGTGTCTCTTTTTTATAAATTTTCTAAACACACAGAGAAAAGGGAGCTAGGATAATTTCTAAGAAAGAAACCTTATTGCTGGTGTCCTTAAGATTTATATTGACTGTTTCCCTATGACTATCATTAAGTGTTGTACCTTATGATTCTTGACGAATGTATCTTTTCTTTTATGTACTCTGAGAGTGTATGTACCAAGACAAATTCCTTGTGTGTCCAATCACACTTGGCCAATAAAGAATTCTATTCTATTCTATTCTATTCTATTCTATTCTATTCTATTCTATTCTATCCTATCCTATCCTATCCTATCCTATCCTATCCTATCCTATCCCATCCCACTCCACTCCACTCCACTCCACTCCACTCCACTCCACTCCACTCCACTCCACTCCACTCCATAGCCTGAAAGGATTCAGGCCTTCTTGCAGATGCCCATTTTGTGATCTTCATAAAAGGGAAATCTTTAGAAGGGCCTCTGTTCTTAATGCCTGAACAGATTTACACTCAGGGGGGTTCTCCTTCAAATAGTTGGTTCTCACGCTGTTTAGAGCAGAGGTTCTTAATTTTTGTGTTTGTTCTCTTTGAGAATCTGGTGAAATCTGTGGAGCCTTTCTTGGAAACATGGATTCAGTGATGCTCAAGTGCCCTACGACATTTCCTATTTATCATCAGCATTTCTATCTTGTTAAATTTTAATTTCAATCCCACCTACCCACCCCCATTCAGCCCATTATCAAACTCAGAAAAGAGGATTTTTAGAATAATTTTGTTGATGTACTGATGGCACTTCACTCCAAGGATCTGATCTCCCAAGTGATTGAATCAAGATGTTGAACAGCATGGAGGACTAAATATAATGCTTTGAGACAAAGCACGTAAATGATCTGTGATTTCAAGAAGTAGTTCCTTAACCCTTCCTTCTCAAAACCAATTGATGGAAAAGAGCTACATTGGAAAACTGTTGCATACCTGAATTATTTGGAGCTATGTTTTTGTTAGTAGCTTTCTGTATTAAATGTGCTTTTTGCTGGTCTCTCATGGATGGCAACTTTATATTTTAATGAGCATCTCCCTGAAACTTTGAATTACATTAAAGCAGAATGCATATATTTAGTATCTGTGAATATCATTTTTTTCCAACTGGATTTAAATAGTATAAAACTGTTTATTTTACAAATGGATTGAATACTAGCATTTTTATTAAAAGGACCATATTATTGTTTATGAACCTTCCCTTTTTAAAATTTCATTTGTCTTTTAAAATTATTTTTAATATCCATACATTTGTCAAGGTATGGTATATAATACTTTTGGGTGGTCTTTTTAACCTATATCTTTATTTTTAAAGGCAGTATATACATGAAATTATATTATGAAATAATTCCTAATTGATAAAAAGTTTGGCAGCTCCGTATCAAAAAAATTGATCGCCAGCAAGACATTAATAATCTTCAAAAGGCAATGTTTCAATAGAGTCATAAGATAGTATTTCCTTCCAAAAGATAATTTTCTAAATTGTATATTTTACTTGTACTGCATCTATGTTTTTCATTCCTACCCAATTGGAAGCAGAAAGGCAAATTTATTTGCACCAAACTGTTTTAACCCTACTGATAATAAAAGAGAAAGCTTTTTTAAGGACCTTACTATAAAGTATATCCATCCTCAAATCCTGCCATATTGTGTGATTATATTAGGAGGGGTAATCCTGGGAGGAATGTGCAAAGAATGCCTGCAGGCGTGCTAAGAGTATATACTCCCAATGTTCATACTAAAGTTATGAAGCTCATTTCAGCTCCCCAGCTAAAAGGAGATGCAACTATATCGGGTAGTAATATTAAAAGAAGATGCTCAAGATAGATAATGACTTTAGAGGTTGATGACTTTGACAATCAGATTTAGTCTGGAATTGATGGAACATGCAAGTAAAATATATTATTGTGATTGGAAACTAGAATGTCAAAGTTGGAAACAGAAGGAAACAGCATGACCTAGAAACAGAAGAATGATGTCCAGATATGAAACACCTAGGATGCTCCTATTGCTAGGTGCAATCACCTTTATTAAATATACTTGTTTGACCATCATCATCAGTCTTGCATAAGTCTAGTCCAACCTAGAGAATACAGAAAGTCCTAAATATCTTACATGGGGGACTAGACGATCAATATGAAATTTATACTTACCTAATTGGTATGTGTTCTCCATCTGAATAGCTGGACGCAGGCTATCCTCATGGTGGCCAGGTTCATCCATATATGACACAGTACTTACAGAGCTAAATATAATAACCAACAATAACTGCATTCATAGCCATATTAATTAAAAAATGAACCACCTGTGAAGCATCATCAAGGAATGTAGGAACTACCAGAATACGGATTCTTGGTATGTTAAGCCCCATTGATTTTGTACATAATATTAAGTATAGCCTTGATATAGAATTACCTCCATACCTGAGGAAGTACAAGCCCAGAAATCTTAAAGTTGCTGAGGTTGAGGAATACTGCTCTACAACAACTCTGTTCTTTGCATGACAACCTTTTAGTTACTTGAAAGCTGCCATTTTGATTCCCTTCCAATCTCATCTTGCAACTGGAACAGGAATTCTGAACATTCCCCATTATGGCAGAACATCATGCTATGAAGTCAGTATAGAATCTTTATTCAATATGGCTCTCAGGACAGGCCAGCTTTTTAAAAATAGCTAAATACTGTAGGAATTTTCAACTATCACTGGGCACTTCCATGGCAAAATGTAAAATAGTTTTAACCTCAAGGTGCCCAAAGGAAATAACCAACAGAACTACCGAAGAATTAACAAGATGAAAAATAAGACAATATAACACTGCTACTTACTCTTTGTTTCTTCCAAAGAAATCCTTTGCTCTGATCTCATGGCTCCCCAAAGAAGATATGCTGCCTCTGTTCTTGGCCAAGCGGGTGGCTTTATCCTTCATGATCTCTGACATATTTACTAGATAGGAATTACATTTTTAAACCTAATATTTAGCTGAAAAGGTATTGGCAGTTGATAAAGAAATGAATGTCCATTTTACAAAAACAAGTAACTGAAGAGGCAGTGTAAATATAGCCTTTTAAGTCTTTGGGAAGAATAATTACATGACCACTTAATTGTGGTTTTTTTTTCTTTTATAACCTGTAAAATGGAATTGAGAACCACCTATGATCACCAGAAGTAGATTCACGGCACCACTACAAACAAGATTTTGCAACTCCCTAATTTGCAATCAGAATGACAGGAAAGGGGCACTAACAACAATCAAGTGTACTTTAGAGAAAGTTGTTATGATATAATTCAGGGATTCAGAATCAGCATTTACTACCCAGATTCAACAAGTGACACCTTAAAATATCAACTTTATTCTTGGGAAAACCCACAGCCAGTTATCCTTCCATCATCATACATTCAGTGTGTTTTCTAGGATTATTTTTTAATACTATAAGAAAGCCATAAATTGAACATTCAACTCATGCTCCATAAACGCTACATTCTTCTCAGGAGATATCCCTATTGATGTTTTCCCCTTCTATTTTTGTCCGTTCAAGCCAATAACTATGAATACTTGGAGAAAACTAAACTCTTAACATAAATACTGGTAAATTTATTGCCCAGTGCCTCAATCATCCAGGTCACGGTTGTCCCAAAAGTGCTTTTTTTCAAAAGGCAACTGGACTTTCTTGGCTGTTTTTTTCCTTTGGAAACGTTTTGCTTCTCATCCAAAAAGTTTCTTCAGGTCTTGGATGAGAAGCAAAAAGTCTTCAAAGAAAAAAAAACCCAAGGAAGTCCAGTTACTTTTTGAGTGGGGGGAGCACTTTGGGGATTTTAATGCCCAGTGAAATGAAATCAGTGATCCGTGTAATTATTTCAAGCACTATATTCTGCTTTGAATGAAGCATTCCATCCTGTCTGCAGTCCGCAAAAACCCTTTCTCCCAGGTGTCCCAAAGGTGCTTTTTCAGGAGGCAACTGGACTTCCTTGTTCTTTTCTTGACAGGATAGTGGGGAATGGTGTCAGAGCTGAAGAAGCTTGTAGGACGAGAAGCGAAACGTCTTCAAAAGGAAAAAAAACCAAGTCCAGTTGCCTCCTGCAAAAGCACCTTTGGGACAACCAGGAGCAAGAATGGCTGAGAATCTCTACAGTCTTTCTCCCAGGGGAATCCACCGATCGCCTGGAGGAGATCAAAGGGGCTTTCATTTGCCCTTGTGGGACTTTTTCAGTCTCCAACTTGAGCCCGAACCTAACCCAGTGCTGACAAAAACGCGCTTTTACCCCATTAACCCGATTCTGGAATTCCCGCAAAACGAGCCATCTAGTTGCCCACCGCGCCGCCCCTATCTCGGCTGCCAATATCCGAACCACCGCTAAGTGGCATCCAAGTGAGAAGCAACCTTTGACTCCGTGCTGCGTCTTGCAAGCTATTTCGGACGTTGGCACCCGAAGGACTATAGCCGCGGTCCTTACCGCTTTCGCCGCAGCCGCCCTGGGAAGCCGGAGATGTTGCTGGTTTCCCGGGCGACAACCCGGGCCCTGGATGGCTGAAAAAGAAGGGCGGCCTCAGCCTTGTCCCCGCCTCCAAGAGAGGCCGTGCGGGAGTGGAGCGGGACGACTCGCTGCGGAAGAAAGGCAGGCTGGCATTTGTGGGTTCAGGCGCCCGTGTGGAGGAGGAAGAGGAGGAGGCTGCCCGGCTAGGTGGGCGCAGCGCGCAAAGAACGCGACTGAAAGTCCGCTCCACCGTTGAGCGGCGGAGCTGACTAGCCGCCAGCCAAAAGGGAGATTAGAGCAAAAGCTCTGCGCGCGCATCCACCCCGCCGCCTCCTTTCCCGAGCGCCAGTTTTTGTTTCCCCGAGTCCGCGCGTGGATTTCGGCTTCCTTTTGCATCTCCCCCCTGAGAGGTTGCTCCGCCTTGGAATCTTGCGCGCTCTGGGTTCTGGTCGGGCTGCGAAAACACCAGCGGGGCGAGGAAAGCGCGAGGGCTTCTGCTTTCCCCTGGGCTGCCTTGAGCCACGATCTCCAGGGGTCTATGACAATTAGCCACGGCCAACTCGCCGCAGGCAACTTGGCGCGGAATAACTCGCCGTGGGACTATTTGCTGTGGGATAAGAGTTACACTAATATCAAAGAAATGGTGGAGTAGAATCATCAAAGAAAGGATGCGAAAGGAGGGGCAGAACCAGGGGTGAAATCCAGTAGGTTCCGATAGGTTCTGGAGAATCAGTAGGGGATATTTTGAGCAGTTCGGAGAACCGGCAAATACCACCTCTGGTTGGCCCCAGAGTGGGATGGGAATGGGGATTTTGCAGTATCTTTCCCCTGCCACGCCCACCAAGCCACGCTCACAGAACCGATAGTAAAATAATTTGGATTTCACCACATTCACGGAATGTGAATGGCAAAAATTAAAATAATTGTTTATATATTTCAAATAATTAAATTGAATTGTTAAATTGGCCTGTGGTGAATTGTCCAGCAGCAAGTTGGCCAGGGTGAGTTGTCCCATTCCGGATCTCCAGTACCTTGCAGTTCATGTCTCTGAATTCCTCTGCCAACAACCTTTTGGTCCTCCCTGTGATTGGAGGGGGGGGGGGTACTGAGGAAAGCCCCTTAACAGTTTATTGGCTCATGAGACAACTTTGGCTTCCTGAGAATATGACTTACAGTGTTTGGCTAATGTATAAAATGGTCAAGTCAGGCTCTAGTTGATTTTATCCAGGTCATTTTTAAAAAATTGTTGCTCCTTCCTAGCGTTTTCCCTCAAATGCCAGATCCACTTTCTTTCAGATCATCCAAGTGGTGATCTACTGATTGTGACAGGAATTGACTGACTTGGCTTATTGCCAGAGCCTGAGGTCATAAAAGGAGTGACTGACCCAAAGTCACCCAGCCCTCTCTCCTTTATGGACACAGAATTATAATGAAAGGGTTAAAACCAGGGAAAGTACCCAGTTCAGGTCTTACTATGTAATAAAGTAATACAAATTATTTGGGATGGTGAGTCCCAGTGTTAACAGCACTTTTCAGGGTAATTGATATCAAAGGCCTGGAGCTTGGCTATTACAGTACCAATAGAGAAGAATGGCAAGAGAGATGATCCAGCTGACTTTTCTTCAATGAATCGTATTAGCAAAATGTATGTTCAACATCTGCAAGATAAAGTAACTGATTGGCTAGAATATGAAGATGTTCAACTGATTGGCTAGAATAGTTCTGGAAGAGCATTAACATGTCATCTCTAGTCCTTCTCTGGTCTAACAAAGAGAAAGACTAGAGGTGATATGATAACAGTCTTCCAATATTGAAGGGGCCGCCACAAAGAAGAGGGGGTCTACTCTTCTCCAAAGCACCTGAAGGCAGGACTAGAAGTAATGGATGAAAATTTATCAAGGAGAGGACCAGTTTAGAACTAAGTATTTTTCTGACAGTGAGAACAGTCAGTGAAATGGCTTGGCTTCAGAAGTTGTAAGTACTTCAACAACGGAGGTTTTAAAAAAGAGATTGAAAAGTCATTTGTCTGAAATGGAATAAGATCTCCTGCTTGAGCTTGGATTGGATCCTTTTCAACTCAGTAATACTGTTATTCTGTCATAGATGAACAGGTTGAGTTTAGAGCAGGCTGAACAATGTTAAACCATGCTATGGTTCTGCAACACCTTGTAAAAAGCATATCCACAAATCTGGACAATCTCTTTATGCAGCATTTATTGACTTTAGATCAGCTTTTGATATAGTATCACAGCTCTAAATTGTGGTGTATATTTAAATACACTGCAATGCTTCTGCTGCTCATAATAATTCATGAGAATACAAGATTAAAGATCAGGTGTAATAACCAAGGACATGTCACCACAGAAATACTGGTAAGGAGGGGAATTAGACAAGGACGTGTAGTGGTGTCCATTTTATATAATTATTATATAAACTAATTAGTTCTATACTTTTCATTCTTCCAAATTAGCTTATAGACCTATTAATTTGTTACTGCGTGCGGATGATGTAATTCTGTCATTGACTTCCATTGGCCTTAAAAGAGCCTTAACATGACTTATACCAGGAGTGTCCAACCTTGGACCTTTGGACTTCAACTCCCAGAATTCCCCAGCCAGCTTGGTTGGGGAATTGTGGGAGTTAAGGTTCACAAGTTTTAAAGTTGCCAAGTTGAACACCCCTGACTTATATATATTTCCTGTCGAGGGAGAAATAATACGTTATTCCAAAATTAAGATTGTCATTTTCTCCAAATACCCAAAACAGAGAAGCTGGAACATAGGTGGCCAATCCTTTGAGCAGGTTAAGATTTTTAAATATTTAGGGACAGTTTTACAAGCTTCCAGAATCAGAAATGCTCACAAGGGTTTATCTTGTACTGCGCTGAGATCTGCTTTAGCAATTCAAACTTATTATTTTGCCACAGTTTATCCTTGCTGCAATTAAGTTGCTTGTAGCTCAGTGGCTAAGACTTGTTGATTGAAAGGTCAGCAGTTCAGTGGTTCGAATCCTAGTGCTGTGTAACAGGGTGAACTCCTGTTACTTGTCCCAGCTTCTGTCAACCTAGCAGTTCAGAAGCACGTAAAAAATGCAAGTAGAAAACAGGGATCACCTTTGGTGGGAAGGTAACAGTGTTCTGTGCACCTTTGGCGTTTAGTCATGCCAGCCACATGACCACGGAGACGTCTTGGGACAGCGCTGGCTCTTCGGCTTTGAAACGGAGATGAGCACCACTCCCTAGAGTCGGGAACGACTAGCACATATGTGCGAGGGAAACCTTTACCTTTAGCTAAAGTCCAAGCACAATCAAAATCATACAAAAGTATAATCACCTTAAAAAGAGTTAAACAAAATTTTCGAGAAGCATCTTTTAGGTTACCTGCTGCATCCCAAATTCAGTACTTTGATGGGAAGCAATAAACTTGAATCTAATCTCTGGATAAATATATTTTCCTAATGGATAAAATGATATCACAATCCTGGTTGCCTGAGCCTATCTAATACTGATCTAATATTGGCAGACAACTTCAAATCATCTTGGGAAACAACTATCCAAAATAAATAAATAAATAAATAAAGTCATTAGGTCTTTTCCAGTGATGCTATCTTAATTTTAGGGCCAGATAGTTTTAAGACAAAGGATTTTACACCTAGAGGATTGCTGTTTTTTCTCACGTCACTTATTATTTATTAAATAAATTGATGTAGCTGCCCAACAGTGACTCCGGGTGGCATACAACATTAAAATTTATTTTACAACATATTTGTAAATAATCACATTTTAGCTCCTATACCAGCTTAATATTTATATCATAACATAGTTCCAAATTCAGAAGTTTTATTTTTAGCTTGATTTAATGTTCTCCCCATAGGTGTATTGGAAGGGAAATATAGGAAAACTCTTCATGAAACTTGACACTTCCCCTATGAAATGGAGCTGTAGAAACTACAGCCCAGATTTTTTTTGTACTGTCAGTTTTACAGAGACATTTGCCATCAACCTACCGGTAATTATCCCTTTCTGATCTACATGTCTGGGACATTATTTTATTGTTAAGAATTGTATCTTAGATACATATTCTGGTCATCATTAAGACTGATTTTGGGGTAGGAAATGAACTAAAAGGAACATAATTAAAATGGGTTGCACATGAAGACAACTTAAAAGACCTAGAGTGGAATACAAAATAATATGCCCTGGTGAAAACTTTACGACCCAAGGGATTCCCTCCCCCCATATATGCTACTGGATCTGCCCTTATCACCGCTCAATGAAAACTCATGTTAGTACACTGAAAATAGCAAATATTCTGATTGCTTTCCAGCCTTTTGATACCTTTTTCCTTTACTTCCATGTCTTTGTGTTGGTGGACTGTACATTCCTACATGTATCTTTCACACTTTGTTTTTTTTTTTTCATTAGAAAAACTGGCTGCCCACTAGACCATGGCTACCCAGCTGGGCTTTCCCATTTATTTAGCTAATTGTATTGAGCTCCTGAAATATTTATGATTTGCTGAAGACAAAAGTGAAAGAAAAGATTGTTGGGTTTACATTACCTTGGTAGTCCTGCAGAGCGTAAACGTGGTTATCCACTTCCTTTCCCTGCATGTAAGGTTTGAAGCAGGCTATGAAACCAGTGGGGTTGCAAATAAATATACCAGTTGATCAAATGTATTAGAAAAGCAGTTATACTTGGAATGATCAGTAATAAATGGAAATGAGGCCACAAAACAACATGTTGGCCAGATAACATCAAAGCCAATAGCAGCCAGATTATTTAAAAAAACCTGAAAAAGTCAGACAAGTTTGTTCAAAATCAAAAAATGTGGAAAGAGCTGATCCAGGCAATTGCTGAACATTGGACATGATTGAAGGGATAACATCATTAGCATCATCATCCTAGCGCATGTGATGCCTTTGCAGATGGTAGCGTCTTACCTTGTCTGATCTCAGAAACTGAGTAAAATCAGAAACTGGTTAGCATTAGATGGAGATCATTTGGAAATTCCAGGGCTATTGGCCGGATTGGAAAGGTGAAAAATCATCTTGGAAGAATGGAATGTATCTACCTATTGAGGTATTAGTACCTTCACCACAGCAAAAATCTCCTTTGATTCTATACCACAATAGAATCACCTGTCTCTAACGCTGCTGAATTTATGCAGTCAGAATCAGGATCTGTGAGTGCTTCCCATATCAGTAGGAGGAGCCAGCCTCAGACCTGATATGAATTTGCTCTTCTGAAATGATTCTGCCTCAAATAAAAAGTATGTTTATTTGCCAGTGCTTTTGAAAAGTTCAATGAGAGAAGATTAATACCAGCATCAAAACTGCCTCATTTGTAATACTCTTTAGAGCATCGTTTGTTTCAGACTTCCTTCAAAAACTAATTCTACATTAGTTATTATTAGTGTTGCCAGTACGGGTAATGTTCAGCGAGTATTAAACAAGTAGAACTATTAATTAAAAGTAGTGTGAACTGGAAGAAGCAAAACAAAAAGCCAAAACAAAATATTATTTTTAGATTTCTCATTTATTTTCAAAGGGAAAAGGTCACATTTAAATTACAGCTTAATTGTTATTTAATGTTTTCCTTGTGTATAGAATTTCATAAAGTTTGTTCTGAAATGGGGACCCATTTGTATAATATGTATGATAAATAATTGCATATTTTGGGGTTTTGTGAAATGAAAGTTTAAGGGAAATTATGAAGAAAATCCATTTATAAAAATCATTATTTACAAAAAAAATAGACATTTGTTTTCTAATCTAAAAGGAAAAGAAACATTGTAAATATGTGGTTTTATGATTATCTTCAACAAGTCAATACGACACATTCATATCACCAGTGGTTTGATTCAGAGCTTTGCTGCAGGAACTCTGATGCCACAAACTTTTTCTACAATTTACATTTTTTGGGGGGATACCATCCTGTTGGCAGCAATGTTTCATTATAAACTAAGCAGTAAACAGCCAACTAGACTACAAGGATAGTGTATTTCATTTCACACAAAATCTGAGATGTCCAGACTTAAACTTTAATGTTTAAAAATATACATGTGTATTTTGTGTCCACAAATATCTATAAACAGTTTGTACACAGATTTTTAAAATATAAAATGATACAGTATGATATCTGATAAAACACCATGGAATCTATTTCAGGACTCAAATACTGTATCTTTTAGAAGTAAAACCCAGGATCTGCAAATGCTAAACTGCATGCCTGTAAATAATGTTTTTTTTAATATAAGGTTTACAACAGTTCAACATGACTGAAATTTAATATTTAGTTTTTCTGAGCCTTTAATCCAAAATACATGCATGCCTACAGTTTATCAGCCATTAAAACATAACTTCAGAAAATTAGTATTTTCTAATACACTAGTATGACTAGTGTGTTAGGGTGTCCAACTGAGATGCATTTTTTAGACAGATTGAAGGTAACAGTTCTCATATGCACGTTCATCTGAAGCACAATTACACACTTTTAAAGATGTTAATACGTGTGTAAGGCAGATTTTAGACTTCCACAGACTGCTTGGTCTGCACTGAAATGCTGCTTACAAAACAATCAACAACCAATTTTAATCATTGCCAGTGTGATATTGGACTGGGGAAACCTAAGTTCTAGACCACTTTCGGCTACAAGAATCCATTAAGTGATTTCAGACTGGTCACAATGGTGAAAGTGGCACTGGGTATAAGGTCTATCTATACCTTTCATGGGGTATGCGATGTGATGAACATAGAAAAGAGGGCTTGTATTGCAGTGCTCCTTGTGTTATTCTGATGCACATTCCTTGCTTTGCTCCTCTCATTTAAATGCTAATATTTAAGATAGTTACAAGGAAAAATGGGATGAATGATGTCATGTGTAACATCTTGAGCTGAATGAAAGATGGGATATAGATCTAATAAATAAACACCCTAACACTTGAAATTTAAAAGGTACCACCTCCAGCTATGGTAAATCCTTTCTATCACTTAAAAAAGAGAAATTGTTCTGAGTGATTTGCATTTTTAATGACTTTATGGGACAAATTTTTAATCACTTAAGAAGATTAGCATCGCTGGAACTAGCTCTTGCATCAACTGATTAAAGAAAAGTATGTTACTTTCAGTATCTGCCAGGAGCAGACTTGTACATTTGGAAGCAAAAATGGTTGAATTGTTTGAACCATTGAACAGCTTGATTTCGAAGTAATTAAACATGTTGCCTATCATGATAAAATATCATGGTGAATTTCTAAATTAGGAATTTAGCATGGGGAAAATTATGAAAATATGAAATTATAATTATTATGAAAGTATAATTACAAAAATTATAAAAATATGCATTCCTCAGCTAATGCATTTATTTTGTCATATCTAAGAAATGCCCATATACATATTGATAAATAAAATAATGAGCAGTTTCTTCATAAACTAGACTTGATGGTTGACATAATGATAAAAAGTAATTCACCTAAGTCTCAGATGGAAGACAGGCAGAAGTATTACGCCCACATATAACACATATACACACCCTCAACAGTAGGTACACTTTATTTCATATGTTACAGAGTAGATATTTCCATCCTCTGGAACTTCCTTGACACAGGATCAGGATATCCCATCTCTTACCCTTCGTACGCACTGGAGTATAACTCTCCAAATTCAGAGCTAACATTAGTGATGGCTGCTGTACCTAGGAATCATAATAGAAAATCACACATGGAGGGTACCAGACTTGCAAGATTTTCAAGCTATTGGGAGAGTGCATATGTAAGAACAAGACTGGTTCACCATGAGCATATTCTACTCACTGGGACCAAGAAGTAAACTATTATAACCCCATGATGTAAAGGAACAACTGAAACACACATATCTTTCTATACAAAGATGATAACAATAGTCAATAGCAACAGCACTTAGACTTACATACCACTTCATAATGCTTTACAGCCCTCTCTAAGTGGTTTACAGAGTCAGCATATTGGCCCCAACAATCTGTGTCCTCATTTTACCGACTTCACAAGGATAGAAAACTGAATCAACTTTGAGCCAGTGGGAATCGAACTGCTGGCAGTCATCAGAATTAGCCTGCAGTACTGCATTCTAACCATTGCGCCACCACAGCTCTTGAATGATGCTTGAAATGTATTTTTAATATACACATTAAAGCATAGTACAGGTAGTCCTCAACTAATGATGAATCACCTAATGACCACACTTGGAGGGCTCTGTATCTAGGCCGCACTTATATTCATTTGCAGGGTCCTACGGACATGTGATGTTTTACAATAATTTTGTGAAAAATGGACAGTTGCTTCCAGTTTTCACCAAAATTGGTTCCATGGCAAACTATTTGTTTAATGACCATGGCTTAATGATCACTGCAAAAAAAGGTAGAAAAATCAGGTCCATCACATGACCAATCCACTTTATAAACATGACAATCTACAAGCAAAATGTCCAGGCTCCATTATAGTTGTAATTCCAGAACTACCTGTTAAGCGCTTGCCCTCTCTCTCTCTCTCTCTCTCTCTCTCTCTCTCTCTCTCTCTCTCTCTCTCTCTCTCTCTCTCTCTCTCTCTCTCTCTGTCTCTCCACTCATATATATGTATATATACAGTATATACTATGTGTATACACACACACTGTACATACATATATGCACCCACATACTTTACAGTATAATTTCAAATTAGTATGGTATGATTATTAGAGAAACTGTCTTATCCTTGAACAATTAAAATATATACTATCTGAAATACGTATAGTACTGTGTAGATGATAAAAGCAGTGCTTTTATGGCACTGTGAACAAAACATTGGCCAAATTACTTCTTAAAATAAAAACAATCTTTCAAACAGAGAGGCACGTCATAAATATCTGCCTCCCAAGTAGATCAGACAGGAAACGTGACATGATGAGTTAATTCTATTTTATTGTAAGGGTACATTATCAGAATCTTGCAAGTCTGAAAGTAAAAATCTCCTGCAGTCACTTTCTACCTTCTGATAACTTAGGAAAGATCTTTTCTATCTTCCTTTCTCTGCCTACTTACTCAGTGGTGGATTACTTCCCTTTTACTCTGATTGCTCCCAGAGCAGCATCTCCCCTCATCTGCCCTCCCCCCAGGCATTTTATAAGGCCATTCTCACATTCCAATAAATTAAAGAAATAAAATTAGAGGAAAATGTGGAAGCGTGAAGTAGGAAGCAAGCCAGTGGAGAATACAGGTAGTCCTTAACTTACAACCATTCATTTAGTGACTGTTCAAAGTTACACAGCACTTACGACTATTTTGCACACTTACAACCATTGCAAGCTTCCCCACAGTCACATGCTCAAAATTTGAGCACTTGGCAATCAGCAAGTATCTGCAATCATAGAGGACATCTTGCAGTGTCCTCTAGTCATGTGATCGTCATTTGTGATCTTCCCATCCAGCTTCTGCCAAGCAAAGTCAATGGAGGAAGCCAGAATCACTTATCAACCATGTGATTCACTTAACAACCTTGCAAAGAAGATTATAAAATCAGGCACAATTCACTTAATAACCCCCTTAACTTAGCAAAAGAAATTCTGATCCCAATTGTGGTCCAGGATTACGTATAATAGTTAGGGCAGGGGTGTCAAACTGGTGGCCCATAGGCCGGATGTGTCACATGCAAGCCACACAAAGATACAGGTTCTAGTCCTTCCCTAGGGACCAAAGCTAATTGGGATGATCATTGGGCCAGTCATTCACTCTCAGCCCTAATCAGCATCCAGCTCTGCAACAATTTAGGTGAAAAATAACACCTCTTTTGCTATTGCGATCAATACTAAGCAGTCTCAGTGGAAGGCTGCAACTAAATAAGAACAACAACAAGGAGGAAGAACAAAGATCTTTTATATTCTAATTGCGGTCTTAAATTCATAATAAAAATATAAGTCCACCAAACCTAGATGGCTACCTAAGCAATATAAATTATATTCATTTTCTAAATGCGCTTAAAACCAATTTTACTTTTTCCTGAACTTATTGAAGTCTTTGAAATTAGCATAGTAATTTATGATGGCTTGGCTTTTAGAAGAAACAAAATATCTATTTTTTTATAGAAATATTTTATTTTAAAATAATAATTTCTTCTATATAGAGCAATCTTGAGCCTGATCCTCTGGATATTTGCAGACAGCCCCATCACAGATCTGCTATAAGATTTTCTTGTGAATAAGTGTGTACCAGAATAGGGCTCTGCTTACAGCTATAATGATGGCACGATCCATTTGACAGGCCTTGCACACCAATATAGGCAATTGCTTCCCATCGTAGCTTGCTTAAAAGGCATGCTAAATATTTCATTTTCTTTTCTTTTATGAAGCAGGGTTTCTGGAATATGCTTTTTATAAAGATGATTCATCCAGCTGCAGCACAGAATTCATATATCTGTATGCTTACCCTGTTGATTAATGTTCTTACTTTCAGCTAAGATATTTCTTCATTTTGTTTCAAGCTATGAAATATCAAGCTGGACACAAAAATGTGATTATAACCTGATTTGGGTTAAAATGCTTTATAAAGTCCTTCCTAGTTTTATAGATCTCAGTAAGACTTTATTTTAGAATAATATCCTGTAGTAATGGCTAGAATGAGGAGTTTCAGGGGTAAAATGTTCCCATTTATTCCCTAGCTTTGCTCACATAAAACTAGGAGAAGGATGTTTGTAAGGAACAATCGTATCGCTAAGCAAGAGCAAAAACTTACGTTTTTGTTCATTGTTATATTGTTACTAAGGAACAATGATTTATAACAACCTTTTAATCTGTGTCTTTTTCTCTGCGTAATAATATATTTCCCAGATTTTAAAGGCTGATACATTACGATAGCCACTTTCAGGATGACCTGTCAGTAGAGCCACAAACCACGCTGGTTAGAAATTCTGTGGAATGGACCTTTGAACGGCCCCAACTTGAGGAAAGCTAAGCTAAGTTAATCTTCTACTTGAAAGTTTATTTTTGGTAAACTAGTTCAGAAACAATCTACAAGCATAATTTTAAAAAAGACCTGGCTTACATTACATTATTCATATTTTTAATAATCCTAATTAATAATTTTAATTGTACTAAGGAAACAGGAATCAACAACAACAAAAAGCTTATAGTTATTTGAGATTAAACAGATATATAAATCAAGTTTCAGTAGAAGGGGGTTTTTTTGCTATTAAATCTTGTAAAAAATTAGAATTGTGTACTTGGCTAAAGATTCAATAACTATTTTTCTTTTTTCAGGAGTAAATCAAGACTTTCTAAAGAAATGCCAGTAAATATATTCTTGGTGGCTAAATTGCTAAAATGATGAGAATTCTTTTTTTTTTTTTTTTTGCTGGATGCTATTATTTTAGATGCAATGTAAGGCCTATATTCCAATTCATTGTAAAATATATATATATCTATATATCTATAAGTCATGTTGTTTCTAACACCTTTCTTGGAATCCATATAATCTTTCTGAACTAATCTTTACATTAGAGACATAGCAAATTATTTTCATTTAAACTGAATTTTCATTTTATATTTATCAATGAAGAGTTCAAAGATTTTCAGTCACCTTTATTAGCTTTAATATTATATTTCTGAAAAATGAAGGGGGTTCTCCACATTTAAAAAACTACTTAGGAGTAAATTATTTCCTCTGCATAAAATTAAATTTTTAGTTCAAATCAGAATATATGAAATTTCTGTTGGCACTAATTAGGAAATGCACAGATATCTGAAATGGCCAATAGTAACCCAATTACTTGGTTACTGGTATGCATTGTAAAACAAAAGTGAAATAATTCCAGAGTAGAAAAATTGTCTATTCATTAAGGAAGCAAAAATGTGCTTTCTCAAACTTTTGTGATACTGAGTTACAAATCCTAGCAATAGGCCAATTTCACTTTTAGAGGAAAGAGCAAACATGGTAAGAATTATAAAAATGCAAAGTATAAACACAAAGATAACTTTTCTATTTCAAACCATGCAGAGCTCTAGCAAAATCAATCTTTATCATATTTATCAGTGAGGTTGAGAAGCCAGTGAAGTTTAAGTGGGGGACATATTTTTTGGATTGTATATTGTATTTTCCATAAAATTAGCTCTCTAGTTTTCAAATACAAGACTCATACCAAAAGGAACTAATAAAACAAGGTATTTGATGTATGTGGAATTTCAATTTCTATCACTGCAAGATATATATTTTTCCTACTGGATGATAAACAAATATATTCATGTCCAGATAGAGCCTTTAATTTTGTCTGCTTGTTTTAATGCAGACATAGCTGCTTGTCAAGCACAGCTATTTTCACATGCAAGTGAGACAGTTGGATGCCAACCTAGTTAGACCACAGTTTATAAAAATACTAGTCGCAAGCACAGAAAATAGCAGAACAGATACTCTGCACCTCTTTACAATGACTTCTCATACAGTGTTCCTCATTCCTACTGCATTCAGCTATAGTTCAGGTACCATTTGAACAGATAGATGGGCAGCAGTTACACACACCTAGTACGTTAGCAATGGAGAATCAAACCTTTTGCTTTTTCAGACCCTAAGAAATGTAACACTGACTAGCAAATTGAAACCTGTTTGAAGTAGAGTATCCTGGTGTTTAAGGAACAGAAACAAAAATTCAGCAATTATTTTGTCACCTGTTCTGTGCTGTTCAAATGGCTTCTTTCTTTCCTTTTTTTTTTTCCTCTTTCAAATACAGATCGGCCAGGCTACTAATCTTGATATGTATGGATGATATCTAATGTGTGTGCACAAGACACACACACACGGACATGCTTCTTAACTTACACATAAGTTAAAATCTAGCTGAAGAACACAATGTTGGTCAGAGCCAGGTTTTGGCATGCAAACTGTCCTGTAAAAATAAACAAGCACATCCATGAAACCAGAGGCTTGCTCAGGTAAAAAATAAAACCACCACCACAGGATTTCTCTTCATTGCTGGTTATTTGTTAGTCAGCTTTCCCTTGCACCAGGTGTAGTGAAAATAGTGGGAAGTGTGCCTTGCTGCCTTATCTGTGCTTTCCTTCCTTTTTCTATGCCAGGCTTCCCAAACCAGTGCTCGCATGCCAGCTGATGTCCAACATATCTGCAAGGTACCAGGATGAGGAAGGCCGCATAGAGCTTGCATAGCAGAAATATTTCTAAACCATTGTGCTCTTCCTTTACCTTCATGTTCACTCATGTTAGACTAACAAAAAGACACAGCTATCTCAGTACAAGCTTTATCTCAGCCACAGGTTCTAACGGTTATCCAAAAGTTTCTTCCCCACCCCCACCCCTTTTTAAACTTACTTCAGACATTATGAGAATGTTTAAAGCTGAAAAACTACGTTTGTACCATAATCACCTCAACATTTACTCTGAGATGTTCTGAAGTTAAACCAATTAAATACTTAAAGTCATATCTGTTTATTTATGTGACTATATTTGTATAACATAGGCTATCAACCAAAAAAAAAATAAAATAAATGAATTTGCAGGTGAGCTAATTTTGACATTCTTTTTGAGGCACTCCTTTTCTCACAGCTGTTAGCGTTGTGTTCAAATTGTATACATTGACAAAATGCATCTGCCTCTGAAAGCTTGTCTCATTCAGCATTACTACTAATAAATTTATATATTTCACAGTTTAAATTACACCCATTTCTTGAACGATAAAATGCTAAAACTCAAGTGTCTAACTGCCAAAATACAGCCTTACTAGAATGAGTACAATTTACAAATACAATAATTACAATTTAAAACATGAACAATATTACATCTAGAAGTAAATACTGTAGGACTGATCAACATGGCATTTTCTGAGAGAGAAATGTTGAATTGCTGATGCTTTCAACAGAAATGTCCTGAATACAGGATTCAGTTAGTTTCCCCTCAACAGCATATAAAAACCATCCAACCACTGCAGTCCTCAGCTATATGGATTTTCAACATACTTGCATATACTTCGGTTAGTTATCTGCCAGGTACTTTCCTGTAAAAATGATTAAAGGCATGTAAAAAGGAAAGTTAATGACATTTGTAAGGCCGAGATTTATTTTTATAAACACACCATTGTCACTTAAATATATTACCAATTAAATCAAAGTGAGGTCTAAATATTTGATGAGACCATTATGAAACATGAACTTCATTGTACAGTTTTGTGGTGCAAGAGGAAGAAGTATAGATTTATTTATTTACTCATATACAGTTTGGAGGCTACCCAACTCCAGATGTTTCTGAATATCTTACACTTCAGGAAAGAAAAAAGCAAAAACTAGAAAAGCACATCATATATATCCACTGCGGGGTGAGGTGGGGGGTACACATCAAGCAAAAAAGACTTAATGCAGTAACAAAAGGTAAATTTTTCGTACTAATAAATGTCTTAAATAAAAATGGTCAAGATGTGACATAAGTCCACATGGTATCCTTCCTATGTGCTGAAGTTGATAAGTTCTAGTTCACACACTGGAACTACAGTGGAGAACATTGGCCTGCTTTCTGATTCAGCAAATTATATTAAATTAATATATTAAATTACTGAATATGGTTGAAACATATAATCAACCAACCATCTGACAATACCTTTATTCTTTAATTGTCTCCTTCATCTGCTTAACAGACTGAGAAGAAGTGCACGAGAAGACAAATGGGAAAATAAACAAGAAAGAGAAGTTGCATTCTTTGCTTGCAAATGTGCAGTTCAGTGTTTGATTGACTTGTTTTCATGGCTGATTTATGAACTAAAATATGTGGCTGTCATTGTTCATGAAATCTTGAGTTGGTAGATTTGCCTAGGCACCTTCTAACACCTTGACGACTAGGTGCAAATGACACTGAGACTATACTTATCACATCTAATAATACAATTCTTCTTGTTGTTGATGTACAGTTCTGTTATTAATTATTATTGTTGTTGTTGGTCTAAAACAGATGTTTAGACTGAATTTGGCATTTTTCCTATTGAATCTTTCCCAACGATGAGATGGGTTTATAATTATCATTAATATTACCTTAGGAAAACAGCATTTAGCTTTTCCTTACCTGCTGCAAATCTCTTTTTTATAAGTGAAAAACGATACCCAGCTCCAACAAGTTCAATATCACAGCTGGACAGAGTGCTCCCTTCACTGGTGAACTGCACAACCAAGGGTGAAGGTTTACTTGGTCCCTCAGATAACTGGAATCGTGCAAGCAAGGAACCCACCCCTTCAAACAGAAAATTCATTAAGATACATTAATATAGAACACAGTGCAGTCTTGTGCCTAGACTATAGAAGGCCCTTTAGTAAAATACTGGTGTAACATTAGTTTTGGATTGCATCCTAGTCTTTTCACATGACAAACTTTCCCCTGAGATAATTGAAGTTTGAAACCATCTTGTAAACTTTTTTTTAGGGCACGAGTAACTTAAAGTATTCAAGCTTTAAATCAGTTTATTGCAAATTATGCTTTAAGCCATTTGAGCCACTACTTGAGGAATTTAAACTACTCTAAATTGCAAAATGGCAGGGTATTCAATTAACCCAGGGGTCTCCAAATTTAGCAACTTTAAGACTTGTGGACTTCAACCCCAGAATTCCACAGTCAGCATGCCAAGTTTGGAAACCGTTGAATTAACCTATGGTATCTTTGGAATTCACAATTTATCTCAGATATTGGATGAATCTAAAAGTCTTGTATTAGTATAACTATTACAACATGTAAATTTTACAAAGAAGTTACAACTGTGATAAATTAAGCTGTGTTTGAAAACTTTGGAACAGACTAAAGTGTCTGGTATTATAGAATTAGACCATGGTTCAAAAATATTAAATATACCTCCCATTAGTAATAAAAAGTTTATTTTTTATATCTATTTAGGCAATCAGGTGATATTGGTTTGTTCAGTTAGAGTTCTGTTTTGGTTTAATATTCACAAAATTGTTAACTGGGTATTACAAAGATAATTGTTCAACATATGAATATATTTTTGAATTATATAACATTGTATTGTTTGTTATTGATTGTATTGTATATATCATATGTATTGTATCGTATATATCATATGTTTTCTATGCTTTCTATTTCTATTTAGGGTTGAATACCTTAACTATTAGACTAACTGGACCTTGAAAAGATATGAGTGATTGGTCAAAGAATGATGAAAGGGATAGAAAGTTTTACCAGGAATATAAACTTGGATGATTACCTCCATTTTCTGATTTTTGAGAAATATCAGGAATTCTCCACAATATCCTTTGTTGTTCAGTATTCCTAAAAATATGAAAAAAAATTGCTCAAGATAGAGAACACTGAAGAACACTTCCAGCAAAATTGTATTCCATTCTAGAATATACAGTAAGCAAATCTGAATTTGAAATGTTTAGCATACCATGCTCTAAAATGAGTTTGTTAAACTTATTTTCTGTATTTTAAGCTTAATACTAAAATGTTAAGAATTCAGGAAGTTCCAGATACATTTGTATTCTGTACATATATCAGAATCAATAACTTGTGATACAAATAATACCACAGCAACAATAGACTGCTTCCTGTCCATTACTTTCCTGCAATTAAGTACAGTGAGATTTGCCAAGGGAAATCTAAAAAGAAAAGAGATGGATAGGTAGGTAATCCTTTCTCTTCCCACTCTGGCAAATTTTCTCTTATTTCTCTGCAATCTGTCTGCTGTATTTGTTTCCTTGCTGAGGCATAGAAAACCATTGAAAAAAGTCTCATCACTGTCATTACTAGCTATAAACTTTTAAAGCAGGGATCAATTTACAAATTATGAAGAATCTTAAAAGAGCTTTTGTTTATAGGAGTTACCGTATTTTCCGGTGTATAAGACGACTGGGCGTATAAGACGACCCTCCTCAGAGCCATTTAAGGCTCGTCAGAGCCTTATGGGCTGGTCTGCCTGGTTACAGGAGAATGAGACCCGGCGTATAAGATGACCCCCGACTTTTGAGAAGATTTTTGTGTGTTAGAAAATAGTCTTATAAGCAGGAAAATACAGTATATTTTTTTGATATTTACTGAACTCAAAATTAAAATTGACACAGTCACTGCCTTTCTCATGACTGTTTAATGAAATTTTTAAATATTTGTATTATGTTTCAAGATTGGCTGGCATATAATTTTGATAGTTAGGCCCCTTGAGAGGGTTTGGGGGTGATTCCTAGGGATCCTGAGACCACACTTTGAAAAACATTGCATTAAAGTAAATGTATCTCGTTTGAGGCTTCTGTTTAAAAATTGCCTTAAGGAGTTGACTCACTGAAGTCATGGCCTTTTCCCCTTCATATTTGTGAAGAAGCCTGAAAAAAGGCATGGCTGCCCTAATAAATTGCAGAGAGATACCACACTTTGGTCTGAAACCTTTATTAATAATTTACGAAATGTATATGCCATACAACTCCTAGTGACTCTGGGCTGTTTCCAATTGTAAAAACACTTAAAAACAAATAAGAACGCAAGAAATTTCTTAAACACAAAAATAAACCCCCAAAAGGAACAGAGATGGTTTCTTCTGAATGCCATTCCCTCTTTCTCATCATACTTGAAATACTAAATACTTATTCAGACAAAGTTGTGCCAAAGTTTTAATCAGCATATGGCTTTTCATGGCTATAGCTTGCTAAGACTATTTCAGGCTCTCCAAAGGTTTGCTCAACTTCAGTTACCAAGAAAATGCATTGATTGAATAAGAAAGAGGCAAAGGACACTCTGGTTCATACCAAATGGCAGGTGGAAGCACAGCTTGTAGTTTTGTCACTCCACCATCGATAGGAACAAGGAATTGTACATTGTTTAAAGCTACTGGTGTAGTCATTGCCTCTATATTATACTTGTAGTCAATGCGTAGATCTGTGCTTGTGGGTTCACACCGCCAGTTCACTGCAAGATTCAGGGGAGTTGATTGAATACCCTGTGTTGATACCTTGTAAGACAAAAAGAACATTTAGTATCTGTATGAGCCATCAGCCACAGAGAGGAAAAGAGTGTGAGAGAAATGTTTCATAATGAACCCCTGAAGGGTTTATGATTAAGCTATGATTAGAGACTCTGCAAGATCAGAAAGGAGCTCATACCTGGTATTTAAGCATATCCACATTATAGTATGTTGCTTGTGGTTTCTGTTCAGACACTTTCTTCAAGTGAGTCATCAAATTTGGCATGTTTACCCAGAACTCCTTTGTGTTGGCATCAGCATGAGTGCTGTCACTGCATTAATTTAAAACAGGAGGAACACATGCCATTTTCATCAATACAAAATATTTGTCAGTTTTGTATTAAAATTATAGCTAATTCCAGCTGCAGAATTTCCCTTCAGGCTAGGGGAAATAAACACCACAATGTGTGATCTAGTGGTGTAAAGAAGACCGATGGACCCATGTCACAGTCTCTTGGGGTAACAGATTGTTTTCTTCTAAGTATTGAAATAGTGTTCATGCTTTTTAAAAACTAGATTTAGAATAGAATAGAATAGAATAGAATAGAATAGAATAGAATAGAATAGAATAGAATAGAATAGAATAGAATAGAATAGAATAGAATAGAATAACAGAGTTGGAAAGGACCTTGGAGGTCTTCTAGTCCAACCCCCTGCCCAGGCAGGAAACCCTACATCCAGTGGTGGGATTGAGCCAGTTCGCACCATTTCGGGAGAATCGGTTGTTAACTTTTTGAGCAGTTTGGCAAACCGGTTGTTGGAACAAATCATTAGGGCAGAGAACCGGTTGTTAAATTACCTGAATCCCACCACTGCCTACACCATCATTTAACCTAACCTAAGTATTACACTAGAGCCAGTTTGATTTGGGAGCCTTTTCAAAGAACATAAAAAAAAAGGTTTCACTGCAATTTACAAATTAATTAATAAATCAACAACATAAGCTGTAAACATGCCTTATGCAAAACTTGCAAAAATTACTGTTTCCTGTAAAAAAAAAAAAGTTATTACAATGATATTTACCAGCAAAGAAGTTGAGGATTTGGCAAAACATGTTCCAATCTGTTGTAATTTGTCACACGAAATGTTAGAACAGCTGGAGCGGGGTTATTGGCAAAATGTCTAGTAATTCCCGCAGGAAATGACAGCACCATTTCTCCGGTAATCTTTACTATACATCTTCAGAATCAAAAGCATGGCAGGCAGAAAAAAGAGCACACAAATTATGCATAACTAGCGAGTTTTGAATCAAAACATATGCACGTATAGCTTGATTTCTTATTTTCAGCATATTGTACTCTCACTTCAGACATCCGTATAGAATTAATCTATCATACACTCATTTGGAAACATGAAAAATGGTGTTCAGAAATTTGTGCTATTGTTAAAAAGAATGCAAGTTCTTCAAATGTGTCAGAATTACAAACTGAATTATATCCACAATTTTCATCTTTTAAAAAAATGACTACAAAAGGTAGTCAAAATGTTTTAGAAAGCAGTTTTTAGAAAGCAAGATCAATGGCAAGGAAAAATGTATGAGGCTACACGCTTTGATTTATTATGTTCCTCTGAATTACATAAGTATCTATCTATTTTAGCATGAACAGAACTGATGTGTGTCCTAAAGATGAAAGGTTATAACATATGGCCTGAAGTAGCCTTAGGCTGTATTTGTGCTGGTTTTAGTGATTCTGAAAATGTGGTACAAAATTAAGGAGACTATGTCTGGGTTAAATCTGTAGTTGCCTAGTGTAGAATTTCACTAAGTGTACTTCTGAGGGCAGAAGACAGAGAGAGAAATATGGCACTTGCTCTCCTCTTCTATTTCCAGCTCCTATGCATTGGAAATTTGCTCCAGGTTTCCCAGAGACTGATAGCATTGGGGGGTGGCGGAGTAAGAGAAAATCTCTAATACAGTTCATTATCTCCTTCCACTCATGAGAAGGTACATTAGATCCTAATTTGTCATCTCTCGATATTAAGGGATATTTGAAGAATTAAGTGGCATATTAATACATGGACGTTAAGGGATATATTAAGAACTCTGACAAAATGGGTAGCATTAGGAAGAATATAATTTAGTTTTGGAAACTATAATTGAAAGGACTGTCATTTTTTGAAAAATATCATGTCCCATTGCCATTCCACATTTTTCCCCAACATATGTGTAGTTGGGGAATATGTGTAGAGAAGGTAAACATCTTCTCTATATTTGTTGCTATATTGTGAACAAATGCTACTCCAGAGGAAATGGGTGGTATAAATCCAATTCTGAATTGCCAACTAAATGGGAAGAGGAAGGGAAAAAAGGCACAACACTTACTTGTTAGGATCGGCTCCTTTGAAGTATGCATTGACAGTTTCAGTGAAAGCTGCAGCTACAGGGAGGGTGTCTTGTGCACCCATTGTTAAGGGGCTGGGTCCTCTGGAAGAACCTGCAACCAATGAAACCCAGATAGTCTTTTTCTCACTAAATGTTTTTTTTAAAAAAATCAATTTCAAATCAATGTTAAGAAAAGATAGAGGTGGAGTTAAAAGCACAGGTAGTCCTTGATTTACAACCACACTGGGGCCCAAAAGTTTATTGTTAAGCGGTGGAATCATTAAGTGAGGCATCACATGACTGCAATTTGTGGTATTCCTGTTGGCTTTTCCACAGACTTTACTTGTCAAGGAGCCAGCTGGGAAGACCTTAAATGTGACTGTAGGATGCTGGGACTTTCATAAATACGCAACAGTTCCTAAGTGCCTGAATTACAATCACATAACTGTGGGAATATTGTGACAAGTGCAAAGGCTGATGATCAGTTACATCTTTTTTTTTTAGCACTGTTTCAACTTTGAACAGTCACTAAATGAATGGTCATTTGGCAAGGACTACCCCTAAAAGCAAACTTGTGTTTTTTTTAATCACAAAAGCAGTCTACAGATATATACAATATTTATACATTTCTTTAAACAGCTAAGCCAACCTAATTCAGACAATATCAAAACAAGAGGGATGCCTGAAACATTTTAATTGAAACACAGTTTTTTGCATGGTTGTACAGTAGAACATGACCATTTGGGCCAATCATTTGAGGATTTATATAATGGCAGTCTAGTGGTAATTGAATTTAAGATCATAATAATCTGCTGGTAATAGTGAGTACTCAAATGTTGCTTAAAGGACAATGTATATCAGAGATCTTCAAACTTGGCAGCTTTAAGACTTGTGGAGTTGAAGTCCTCAAGTCTTAAAGCTGCCAAGTTTAAAAACCTCTAATGTATACGAAGGAAAAAAGGGGAAGTCAACAAGAGAAAACCTAAAAATGTGTGCTGGTTGCTCCATATGATTAGCCTAGAAGACTTGATGCTTAACAGATCTGATTATGATGTTCATAAACATGGGAGAATGGCTGGAGAATGACAGCCTTGGCTAGAAGGAAGAATAACCACACTAAGAAAGATCATCTGCCTTGCCATTCCTTCCTCCTCTCCCAATTTAAAACAAGGCAGCACCAAAAATTCAACAGATGAGTTCTCTGAAAAAAAGGAGAATGTATTCCAGTGGAAATTATGTTGAGATGTGAGATGAGAGTTAGTTTTTTGTTTTATGAACCTCTGAAGTTGTCGACTAGAAATCCAGAAATTGAAGTCCTAGCATATCTGGAGGGTTTCAAGTCTGGGAAAGGCTGATTATTATTCATATGGATTATACTAAAATAACATATATCAGAAGCATTATACAAAATTTGTGACTTTTTTAGTAATGGTGTCTAAGCTATAAGCAATTGTTAGCTGCTATTTTCTTAATAGCCAGTATATGCAGATATATGATGTCCATATGATTTTTCTATTATATTTGATTTAGAATAGTGAGAAACTGGAGGTCAAATGTTCCCCTCCCATTCCTGATACATCAATGATTACAAGAAAAAAAACCTGGGTTTTTGTATATTACACTTACAAATTACAAAAGATGAGATTTCATTAATTAATCATCTCTTTTTAAATACTTAAGCAATAGCATGCTCCTTCTGGCAGTGTGCATATATTTTAATTTTCAAAGAATACACTGGGATAAGGGTCAAACTTAGAAACCAAGTCAGGAAGAAAAGGTACAGATTTATTTTCAGAGCTTATTATGGATATTGAATCCTTGCATATGATCAACAAAAAGCTATTCTATGATTTTAAACTAAAACTAGAAGATGATGATGATTTATCTAAAATGGGTTCAATTAAACTGTTACGACAGTAAAATAGACTTGAATATATTATAGAGTTGTGAGCAGGTGTTTTTTCTGCAGGAGGAGACCATATTTAGTAGTTCAGAAAGCTTCAAGATTCAACCCAGTAAAAGATAGTAATATATACTAAAGCATTTACTATAGCAAACCCCAGCCATTTACTTCTCTAAGTACATTGTTAAACAGCTTTGTAATGCTTCTATCCATCCCACTTTAGGAAATTCTGCTTTCTGAGTTCTAGGTTCTCCCCAAATAGGTAATTTTTTGCATCCGGAGTAAAAACTCTATTCCACGCCTTCTCACTGACTATTCTTGCATTTTATGCATTTTAACTTTTTAGTACTCCTCAGTTTTTAAATATCCTATTTAATGAAAGTCCTTCATCTCGCCTGCCTACAATATGTGTGTCCGATCAGAGAAAAATGTAAATACATTTAAGTACATTTAAATTTCTAAAATAAATAAATAAAATTCCATACATACATATAAACATAAATTAAGAAACAAATTAAAATAACTTATTTGTTCCTTTTTAACAATGCAGTAATAGTAATAATCATTCTTTTCAAACTCTTAGAAGCCGAATAATTAGAAAAGTCCTAGTCTAAAGATTTTTTTTGTTGGACAGATCATCATCAACATCATCATCATTATTATCATCCAAACTATCAGAGAACAAAAGTGTTTATGTAAAAGACAGCCAAGAACAAGCACTGATGCAAATTAAAGACTTTAGTAAAGTTACTAAATGTACAGAAAACAAAAAGCGAATATCAAAATGGTGTAAAAAAAAGTCCTGAACAGAATTCTGGTAAAGAAAAGCATTAATATGGTGAACTCCTGCAAAAGATCAAGGGGAAAGTGGATGAAGATAAAATCTGGCAATGGTTTATAACTGGAACATTTAAAAAAAGAAATCGAAGGGGCCACTTTGGCTGTGCAAGAGCAAGCTATTAGAACTAATTCAATCAAGGCCAGAACTGAAAAATTAATTGATTAAAAATGCGGATTGTGCAAAAAAGTAAAAGAAACAGTAGATCATATACTCCACTCATGCAAGATGGCACAAACTGATTATAATCAATTGCCAAAACTGATTCATTGGAACATCTGTAAAAAAAATTATCATATACACGTTATGAAAAATTGGTGGGAACATTTAATTGGAAAAAAGTTGACAATGAGCAGGTGAAAATATTATGGGATTTTCAAGTACAGACTGATAAAGTTTTAGCTCATAATACATCAGACATAACTGTGGTTGAAAGAAAAAAGTCTGGATAAATTGATGTGACAAAACTAGAGGATAGTTAGAATAGAAGACAAAGAATTGAAGAAGAACCCAAAGTAACAAGATCTGAAAATTGAAACTGAAAGATTATGGCATAAAGTAGCTATGGTGATCCCAGTTTTATCGGCATACTGGGTGCCATACGAAAAAATCTTGAGCAGTACTTAGAAGAGAAAAAAAAAATCCAGCTGTCAATTGCAAAAGGCCACAATACCTGGATTCACCTCTATACTACACCGATGCATTATAAAATCCTAGATTCTTGGGAAGAACTTGATGCACACGGAGACCAACATCAGCTAAAGAACTGGCGGCTCCAACTTCACATTGTTGTGAACAGATAATAATACTACTGTACTGATTTATATTTTTGTCATGCAAGTGAATGGAACAATTATGCAACAACAGGGTTTAAGCCTAAAGTAAAAAAAAATCTGTGATTTAGAATTTGGCCAAGTCCCATTAGAACTATTGGTCATCCACTGCTTCTTGAATACAGGAACAGATATCATCCTCCACCAACTCTCAGCCCATCACAAATATATGCCCTGGCTATGATTTGAAGCTCTGCTTCAAAGATACTATTTCTATTCTGAGCAATCTTAAGCATTTCCAAGTGATTGATCTATCACATTTCATTCCAATCTAACATACCCCCAGCACTATTTGACTACAGCATCTTGCATGCTCCCCACACCTAAGGACCAAGTTTCTGCCAGTATGATTATTTCATCCTTCCACTTTCCTCCTGTTCTTCTTTCAGTTGACTCATTGATGGCTCATACAGGAAACAAAGTCCACTAAAGTCTCCTGGCTACCACGTGATTCCCATTTTTGCAAATGGGAATCTTTGTTCTATCCTTACATTTTCAGGTGACCATAATTTGCATAGGCTGGTTGAACCATACCCTTATTTCTTTCTCCTTCTGTGTTTATTGTACTGCAAAGGCTCCCTCCTCCACACACCTCTTTTTAAAAGTCTTTTAGCTGCAGTGTAGGCATGTTGGAATACAGGTACAAAATTTCAGTAAATAGCAATAGCACTTTGAGTTATATACCATTTTACAGCCCTCTCTAAGTGGCTTACAGAGTCAGCATATTGCCCCCAACAATCTGGGTTCTCATTTTACCCACCGCAAAGGCTGAGAATGGAATTTCTTTGCTTCCATGAATCTGAATCATCAGTTCTTTAATACTGCAAAATTAATACTTATTCTGTATGGAAAGAACAAAAATAATCTAGTATAGGTAGTCCTCAATTTACGACCACAATCGAGCCCAAAATTTCTGTTGCTAAACAAGTTGGTTGTTGTGAGTTTTTTCCCATTTTACAACCGTTTTTGCCATAGTTCTGGCTTCCCCCATTGGTTTTGCTTGTCAATTTGTCAATGCTTGTCAAAATATATAAATATATGCCACTTGCCAAACTCCTGAATTTTGATCATGTGACCATGGGAATTCTGCAACATTTGTAAGTGTGAAAAACAGTTATAAATCACTTTTTCAGTTCTGTTATAATTTCAAACAATGATTGTAAGTCAAGGACTACCTGTATAGAGAATGGGGGAATTGACCTTGTGAGAAATAGGCAGGAACTGTTATATAAAGTCTTGGGAATCAAGATAGTATTTGGAAAAGATTCAGGCAGGGTTCTCCTTGATTGACTGGGATATAACAGGGTGGGGAGAAAAAGTACAATCAAAGTAGCTTCTCTCAATAAAGTGCTAATGTAGAACATCTGCCTATGACAGTGATTGCTAACTTTTTCCAGACCGAGTGCCCGAAGTGTGCGTGCATGCGTGCGAATGTGCGTGTATGACCAAACCCCCAAATGCAATGTGCATACATGCCCCGAGTACGCGTCTTGCCCTCGTGCATGCACACATGCCATGCATGTGCCTCACTCCCCCCAGCATGTGCTCCCCATGCCCCTGCCGCCCCATGTGTGCACGGCCGCCCTGCATGCATCCCACCCCCACATACGTGCATATCCCCCACATGTGCCCTGCCCCCTGCACATGCACAACAGAGACCCAAAGACCAGCTGGCCTATGGGAGGTGCACACAGCGGAGCTGAACTGGGGCAACAGCTCGCATGCCCACAGAGAGGGTGCTGCATGCCACCTCTGGCACACGTGCCATAGGTTTGCCATCATGGGTCTATGACTTGATGGACATAATCAATCAAGTACAGTTCTAGTTTTCTTGGGGAGTTGATTTTTTGGTCTGATCCACCCCACAAGGCTAACACTTATTCCCATTACTTATTTATTGTAGCATCAAGGTAAAAATGGGCAGGGGGAGGAGAGAATAGGCCTGTATTAATGTTAATGGAGAGAATACTGAGCAACTGTGCTTGCAAACATCTGGGAAAGCACAGGAATAGAATGGGGATCAGTCAAAAAGTAGCAAAGGAAAAGATATGGATGGGTAGACCAACCCACAAAGGGCCAGACAATGAGCTTTATCTGCCCAAATGCAGAAGGCAAGAAAGAGGGGAACAACCAGTCAAGTTCTATGGTAGCCATAGATTGGTCCATCGGTAGCACTAACCTGATCCCATTGACAATCCTCTGCCATACAGAGAGAAATTTGTAAAGCTGGCTTCAGAAATGGCCAGGAGCTATAAAGGAGGCAAGCAGCTTAGACCAGCAGTCCTCAACCTTTTGGGCATCAGGCAGCATGGAAAACGAGGGGGCATGGTTTTGCATGCTGCCTGCATTCCGCAGATGGAGTTTCACTTGTTTACCCAGACCAGTTGCTGGCATTTGGGGACCCCTGGCTTAGACTCTAGAGTTTTGCCTAGTTCATGAAGAACAACAGAAGATAGAAATTGGAATGTTATAAATTGATAAACATTTAAGACAGGAGGCACACAAGGAATTACACTTTTTCATTTAATTTCCTACAGATAGTCTTTACAGTTTTGAATAAACTCGTTTACAAATATATGGTCTTCTATATTCAGGCTTCTGAGGGGCTTTTTAAATTCTATTTTTGACTTTAAAAATAAGAAACATTTAAGAATTGTAGTGTTACTTTAGCACTCTTTGGGTGTTGTTGATTGTATTCCTATATATTTCCTGTATTTTTAATTACTTTCATTATTGTCAAAATATCGCAATACATCTGAAACAATTCAAGTCTGTTTTAAGTTTTTTTTTTTCTTGATGCATATGAGGCAAACAATTCTAAATAACATGTATTTATTCACCTGAAAACCAGCATTGTGCCAATGTGTCAACATTTGGATGTAAACACCCTGTTGAATAAGCTATTTGCAAATAGAATAAGGCTTTTTTCCCCAGAAGATAAAAATGTTCTGAAAATACATTTCTGGGCAGAAATCATTGGTAACAGCATATGAATACATCCATTATGTAAGTCAATTTCTAGTCTGTCTCACTCTTCATACCCAGATGCACAGATATGTCAAAAGAGAAAAGCTTCATTTTCCAGAATAAATGCATGGAGAATCGCCATTCACTTCAGTGCATTTCTTTTTAAGAATAAATATTACTGTCTACTTAATTACCACAAATGCACAAATATTTTATTATGTACCATACTGCAGAGATTTCTTCAGTTAGCTTGGTATAGTGGTTAAGGCACTATAGAAATCAGGGGGGGCATGATTTCTAGTCCTGCCTTGGTTATGAAGGCAACTGCCGACGTTGAGCCAGTCACAGTCTTTTAGCCCAAGGAAGAAAGCAATGACAAACCACTTCCATAAAGGTTGTGGAGAAAACAACAGGGGCTTGTTCAGTAAGTTGCTAGGAATCAAGGCTGACTTGAAGGCACACAAAAAAGAGATTTGTTCCTGCAGAGTCAGTCACCAAGACCAGAGTGTATCTTTTTAGATACAGATTGGGGAGTTGATGGCTATTAATCATTGGCTGTTGTTGCCTTATGATGCTAAGTCCCTAACTCCTAAGTACTTGATAACCTGGGGTAAATCAGCACTTCGGCTAAGCAACACCCAACAGCCACCATATAAATACCACACAGAATAGCCCAATGCACACACTTTGCTAGAGAGAAGCTCTCTGAAGATGGGGTCCAATCCAAAAGCCCAGAAGACAAAAACTCGGTCCAGGTGACAAACCCAGACTGGATCCTGCAACAATATCCTGGGGGACATATATTTGCCTTCATTTGTGAGATTTGTTCCTGATTCTTCCAAACAGCTATGAAGCATTGCTCTTGGCATAATTTAATAGGTAGTCAAAAAATTAATAAGTAGACAAATATTCTCTTCTATTGTCGCAAATGTTGCTGCTGTGTTGTGACTTCTAATAAGTTTCTGTTTTTCCAATCTGTTCCTAACCTAGGTAATCTATTAGCAGCGGCTGGTTACCACTGCTACTATTGCCCTTTGAAGAATAGGACACTGTGCGATTGGAGTGTTAAGTGGAAAACAGCAGTTTAATGCATAGGCAGAAGAAATTGTTGTTTGCAGATACCTGGAAAGTGACTACTCTTTTCCCCCCAAAAAAACATTGTCCTGGAGACACCTTTAATTTATTCATTTGTCAGATTTGATGGGCTGTATGCTAAAATAAAGCCAGGTCATAACACACACATGAAAGTAAATCAGGAAGCCAGTAATTAGGGAGTGTGTCTGGCAAGAACAAAAAATACTTATCTACAGGAAATATGCATGGGTAAATTTTGTAAAAGTAACAAGAGTTAAACAACTTGCAGACCTCTGCTAACAATTAGAAATATAGATGGCCTGCAGCCAATAAAATGTGTATCAGATAACTCCTGGGGCATTCATTAGCCAAGGCTTAGGAATAGGGACAGTTAGAGACCAATAGAACAAATTGTAGAATTATTACTAAAATGTTTATTAGACAATATTTCTTATTATCCCGCCTTGTCCCGCCTTTTCTTTTAGTGAAAATGTATAAAGCTTAATTAATCCTTTGTTCATGGTTCTTGGCATTTTGGCCTGGAGCCCTTTTCCTTGAAGTACTCCAATAAAAAGAAATCAGAAAACCTGCACCTCATGTCTGGCTTCCATCATTGGCTTCGGCACCAGGCTCAGACCCGAATTGGGGACAACAGATTGATATCCTGTTTTTTCTTTCAGGAACTCATTTTTTTTCTAAACAATAACAACCCTCTGAAGGAGAGGAGATAAAAGACAGTGAAAGGCCCAAAGGAAGTTTCCAGGGGGAGAGGGTGAATTTTAATCTGAGTGCGCCAGGGCAGTTAGAATTTACCTGGATCAGTGGGTACAATCCATGTACTATATTTAATGTTACAGACATAATGCAAAGGTATATGTGCATGGGCTTGCATTAATACATTTAATAAATAAGTGAGTGTTAAAATGGTATTAAAATAACTTGTCTAATGTTGGTTGATCTGTCTGACTTTTGGGATGCCTTCTGGGTGTGCTCTTTCAGAGCCCGTTTAAAACTGCAAAGTTTGTGCTAACATCCTTTTTTCAACTTTTGCTGACTCATCTCTAAGTTAGTGGATTTGCTTCTTTTCTTGTTCACTACCTGGCCATATCTACAATTTCTATTTATTAATGCAGTTAATATAGTTACAGTTACTATTTATTAATAGCAATAGCACTTAGACTTATATACCGTTTCACAGCGATCTGTAAGCGATTTACAGAGTCAGCATATTGCTCCCAATAATCTGGGTCCTCATTATTAACACTAAAAGTGTTAATGCTAATACTATTAAATATTAGTATTTAAATTTTTATATTTATTAAAACAAATAATTACTAAAAGGAATTTTGCATTGGGGCACTGAGTACAAAATTACTTTTAACAATTCTTTTAAAATGGGGGGTGGGCAGAAGCCACAGCATAGTCTAAGATTTTATTTCTGTTTGTTCTTTTCAGGGAGAGATTGTTTGCTCCTGTTAAGCTGCTTAAACATCTAGGTAAATTGTAACTGAAAATATATTTGTTTAATAGATTACCTTTTGTTGTTTGTGTGTCATTATACTTGCTTATATACTATGTTGGGGATTAATTTGAGAAATTGAAACATTCTCTCTGTTAAGAAAGTGAGGGGTTTTTCCTGATTACTGATTCAGTCAATTCTATCCTTTAATAGATTTTTAAGATGTTTTGAAACAATTTTTAAAAATAAACTAATTGAAATTATTATTATTTTGCAACTTTGGCATTGTGTACTAGTGAATATGAACTGTTCCTTATATATTCTGGCAGTTCTGTAGTGAAAAACAAGGTAGTCTATTGCTTTCGATCATTGAAATATGGGTCTATATTGTACTGAATTCAACAGAAGATTAAAACATCTTATGCTGATATTTAGTCTACAGCAGTGGTGGGTTTCTACTGGCTCGGCCTGATTCGGGTGAGCCGGTAGTGGTGATGGTGAGCTGAGAGCAAACCGGTTCTCTCTGACAGTTAGTTTGGCCCTTCTGCCCGCCCCTGCATTATACATACCTTATATTCAGTTGTTTTTAGCCCAGCTGAAAGGCATGGCAGAGCAGATTGCTGCATATCAGCTGTTCCGTAATACACTATGCTTGTGTGGAGCACAAATTTGGTGTGCATGCAAGTGAAGCAAGCACGCACGGGCGAAGCATGCGTGAAGTGTGTGCATGAAGCGAACTGGTGGTAACACCGGTTGAAACCCACCACTGGCCTACAGGCGTGACTTCTATTTATTTGAGACAACAGAGTCAAGATTAATAATGGATTCGGGTCCAGAAAGGTGGTGCAAAAAAGAGGGTTTTTTTCTTGCGTCCAAAAACAAATATTTGAAATTAATTTTCAATTCACCCTGTATAAAAGAATTTTGAAAGTAATAATTCTGACACTTTTTTACTTTCTTTTCCCAAAATTCTCTTATCCTTTGATAATTATTGAATATAATGCAACCTGAACAAATCCTCCCATATCTAAAGAAAGAATAGAAGATATGCATTTTGTCTTTTTTTTTCTTTCATCTAACTTCCCAAAACTCAAACAATGTAATTATTTTGGTTGAAATACATACTGTATGTTAGAAACCTTGAAGTTCTGGATCACTTATTTAAATTTTAGGTCCAGATTTCAGTTTTATCTCTCTCTCAGATTCTGTTCTATTAGAAGTGCAGCTACATTTTTTTATTTTATTTTATTTTATTATTTTTTAAAAATTTTATTTGGCTTATATGCCGCCCTATCTCCAACGGACTCAGGGCGGCTCACAATAATAAAATTCACAAAGCCATAGTACAAAATTAAAATCTAGTTAGACCAACTAAAATTTAAAAACCCATAAAATCCCATCACTCCAGGTCGGGGAACTTAAATAACCTAGTTTTTAATTTGCAGCGGAAGGTGCGAAGGTCAGGAACCAACTGGAGCTCCAAGGGGAGTCAATTCCAGAGGGTGGGCGCACCCACAGAGAAGGCTCTACCCCTGGGGGCCACCAGCCAACACTTTCTAGCTGATGGCACCCTGAGCAGGCCCTCTCTATGGGCACGGACCGGGTGGTGGGATATCGTTGCTGGCTGTAGGTGGTCCACCAAATATCCTGGGCCTAAGCCATATGGGGCTTTATAGGTCATCACCAGCATCTTGAATCTCACCCGGAGGGCAACTGGCAACCAATGCAAGTCACGCAGGAGGGGTGATACATGGGAGTATCGTGATCCTTCCATCACAACCCATGCAGCTGCATTCTGTACCAGCTGAAGCCTCTAAGTGGTCCTCAAGGGCAGTCCCATGTAGAGAGTGTTACAGTAGTCAATACGTGACTAGCGCATGAGTGACTGTGCGTAGGGCATCTCGGTCCAAGTAGGGATGCAACTGGTGCACCAAATGAATCTATACATTTGCAAGTAAATTGACAATTTTAGATGCCAAAATATACCCCAGAAATAAAATAAGAGCTAGATTATTTGGTGTCTCTCTCTTCTGACCAATATGTGATATATTATTAAACCCATTGTTATTATGTGATTGACTTTCTTGCATTTTTCTTTTGCAAACCGCAAACAGTTGGTATAGAGAATTTCAGGGCAGTGGAAAATAGCACTAAAACAGTTGAATAATGGCTCATAACTTTGCTTCAAAGTTAAATACAACAAATGCTTATATATCAAATGTTATTTAGTTCTTATTTGAAATAACTTCTGAAGTTATATGCTTCTATTAATAATGGCTCATAACTTTGCTTCAAAATTAAACACAACAAATGCCTATATATCAAATGTTATTTAGTTCTTATTTGAAATAACTTTTGAATCTGCATGTTTCTATTCTCTACTCAGCACCTCATACTATAAATATAACTTACATATAATTTATTTAACAGCAAGAGTATTTGATTATTCAAGGCTTTTCAAATTAACTTCTATTTTTGAGAATAATAAATTCAAAAACTATTCAAAGCAATAAACCACTGGAGATGCTTTATATTATGGCCAGGCCATATTCCCCTCCACCCACCCCAGCAGATGAACTAGAAATTCAAGCTTAAGCATTTATTTGTTAACATCTAAGTACAAAGCTGAGTCTGGAAGTACTTCCAGATTGGAAAATTGATTTGGGGGGGGGAGGGCAATATTACCCATCCCAAAGAAATTTCAGAGTTTACCTAACCAAGAATAACTCTTTCATGTGTGGATTAAATTTCAATTTGTTAAATACTATCCATCATATTATTGAATTCAAGTCATAAAAAGTGCTTAAAATAACTCATGAGTCATTAATGACACACACAGCTCTTGGCTGAAAGAAAACAAGCCCATTTACACAGACCGCCATACAGTATACAGGTAATAGGCAATATTCTCACATCTTTAATGATGCTTTTGTACAGGGGCTAATAGTTCTATTCTACAAAACTCCTCCTGACTTCAACTCAACAGCTGCTTTTTGTAAAAGTGCTTTGCAGGGGCACTTAGGATGTGGTTGTACATCACTGTTAGGGTAAGACGTGCATGTATGTGCGTCTGGTTCTGGTGAGGGACAGATTTACTAGGGATCAACAACACAGCATCTGAAAGGCATTTTCACTTCATGGAAATCTACTTAAAATCCATTCATGTGGATTTCAAGAGCCTGGTGGCACAGTGGACTAAGTGCTGTTAAAGTAGCACTTAGTTGCCAGCTGCCTGCAATTATTGCAAGTTCAAATCTCACCAGGCTCAAGGATGACACAGCCTTCCATCCTTTCGAGGTAGGTGAAATGAGGACCCGGATTGTGGGGGCAATAAGCTGACTTTGTATAAAAAAGACCACCACTGGGGGGGGGGGGCGAAAGCCCTACTAAGCAGATATATACAAAAGTATGAAGGCTATTGCTTAATGCATTGTAAGCCACCCTGAGAAGGGTGGCATATAAATCTAACTAATAAATAATAAATAAATAAATGTAAGTTTCCCCTTTCAGATGAGTAGATGGCCGTCAATATATTTACACCCGCCTTTCTGTTAAAACGCTCAAAGTGACTTATAGTGGACACCGTAAGTTTATAATATAATATGATACAAAAGATGAGAAGAAAAGAAGGAAAAATAAACATGATTCATTTGCCAACTATTTGCACTGTGCCCTAATGGCAATGTGAAATCAGAAAGAACAATGGGGAGAGAAATATCTAATGGGGGATTTTGCTAGCAAGTTATAAGAAGCCCTTGTAAACCAATTGCCAAGAAAGGAAGTTCTGGATAGTGGGTAGGTATGTAATTTTTTAAAGTAGGTACACCAGGTACCTAATGTCCATAATTCCTAGTTAGAGTGGCCAAGAAACATGATGATGGACACCAGCCTGCCTGAAAGGTATAACTATGAAATTGTTATTCCTCTTTTATTGAAGCAATTTTCAAGGAGAAGCAATCCGAATAGGCTTCATGTATTTCTGTTTGTAAAAGCCTAATCTTTCCCTGCTTAAGGCATAATAACATCTACTTTGAATAGAATTAAGGTAATTATTAAGTCCTCGGCAATGTTTGAAGCTCTAGGCTTTTTCATTTTAGGGAATTTTAGTGCTGATTACTCAACTATGAGATTTAAATAATCTTTATAGAATCTGCTATTGCATCTCCATAACAAAACAATTTCAAAGGATTGACATAGGTAGTATCTTTTACAATTTTTAATGATAAAAATTTTTTGTTTATAACTAAGATAGCTTGGTTAATTTTTAATTTCAGATCCATAGAAGGAATTTTTCTTATTTATCTATTGGATATCTAAGATAGAGCTAATATTATTTTTATGCCTTTTAGTTAAAAATTCTTAACTTGTCTGGGAAACTCTTTCAATTTCATTCATTAAAGAAACAGGACAAGATGTAGTGTGATTAGTGGAAGTGATACCTTAGCTTCACCGGATCTGACATGTGGATATCCAAGCAGCTTGGTTTCTATTTAATATCTATATGATATTTTTGTCTCATCAGAGACAGGCTAGAACCTAATTATTTCTCTAAAACATCTATGGATCCTGTCTTATTTCCAAACTTATGACAACTGTGGATAAATATATTCAGAGTACAATAGGGTATTTGAAGCTTCCTTGCTCTTGTAAAAACAAAATATCTTTATCAGTTACTATCTAATTAATAGGAGTCTTGTTAGAAATGTAGGGAAAGTATATGCAAGTATGTGGTTAAATCAAGCACATTACTGACCACAATGTAGATATGTGTGCAGTTCCCAAAGATTTTGGAAGCGAAAATAGCTAAATGGCTATTAACCCTAAATTCAACTAGGCAATGAATCTGAGACTACCGGAACAGAAATAAGAGCTAAAACATTATGTTTTAGCTCTTATTTCTGTTCCGGTAGTCTCAGATTCAGTGCCTAGTTGAATTTAGGTAACTTTCACTAAGGTCGGTGTTAAGTATTGAATGACAATTCAAACGGACCAATAGAAGCGAGCAAATAGAGCGGGAGTTTAAGAAGCATGTCAGTGGCTGAAGCCGATGTTCTGCCCCAGCTTCAGATTCCCAGAGAATGTGACACACACCAAGCTTTTGCAAACACTGTTTAATTCCAAACAAACCCCTTTCAAGAATGCAGGCTTCCCATGCAAAGGGTCCTTATCAAAGTTATTAGGAACAAAGTCCGGCAAAGGTTGGCAATCAGCCCAGAAAACCAGATATGAGAAGTCGCTCACTCTCCAAGATGCTCTGTAGTAATGAGAAGTTGTTTCTAGCAAGAAAGCACTAGCTGCGTGCGACTTAAATGGGCTAAGGGAGTGGCCAATTATCCTCAAGCCCTACTCTCGAGTAGCCCTCCTCCTCCTGAGTAGCCACTCCTGCCTTTTGGCAGCCCTGCGTGCCCGAGCATTGAGGAGCGGCTCCTCCACTTCACTCTCTCCACTGGAAGGAGTCTTGGGAGATTCTGAAGGCCCTGGCTGAGTCTCTGCCTCTGGCATCACATCCTCTTCGGCCTCCTTGCTGTCCAACGCGAGCGCAGGCTGTGAGGCTGCTGGTGTGACACCACACCAGCCTCCTCGTCATTGGGATCAGCTATGATCTGCGCAGGCCACTGGCTGGCCATAACAGCTGGGGCAGCTCCCTTTAAAAGGGGCTGCCCCGGCTATGCAATCCATTGCTGTACTGGAGCTGAATAAACTAATGTAACTGCTGTGAGCGTCCTTACTGCGCCCACTATTCAACAGTCTGTATAGTGAAAGCTATGGTTTTCCCAGCAGTAATATATGGCTATGAGAATTGGACCATAAGGAAGGCTGAGTGCCAAAAAATTGATGCCTTGGAATTGTGGTGTTGGAGAAGACTTTTGAGAGTCCCTTGGACTACAAGGAGGTCAAATTAGTCAATTCTAAAGGAAATCAATCCTGACTGTCCTTTGGAAAGACAGATACTGAAGCTGGAGCTCAAATACTCTGGCCACCAAATGAGAAGAAAGGACTCATTGGAAAAGACCTGATGTTGGAAAAGATTGAAGGGAAAAGGAGAAGGGGAGAGCAGAGATTAAGGTGGTTGGATGGTATTATTGACGCAATGAATATGAATTTAGGCAAACTCTGTGAGACAGTGGAGGACAGAGGGGCCTGGCATGCTATGGTCATGGGGTTGCAAAGAGGCAGACATAACCTGGCAACTGAACAACAAATCTTTAAGCTACTTCTGAAATGGGCAGAGTGGGAACCTCCAAATGTTGAAGTCTGATTCTCATAAATCAATCAGCTGGAAGGGACCTTGGAAATTTTCTAGTCCAAGCTCCTGCTCAAGCAGGAAACCCTATAGTTTGGAAAATAAGTTGAAGTTGACTTATTATTGATTCTTTGTGGTAGCCCCTCAAATATTGGACTACTGCAATCATGTCACCCTTAGTCCTTCTTTTCTCTCGACTGGCCATACCCAATTCCTGCAACCATTCTTCATACGTTTTTGTCTCCAGATCTTCAATCATCTTAATTGATTTTCTTTGCACTTTTTCCAAAGTCTCAACAACTTTTCTGTAATGTGGTGACCAAAATTGGATGCAGTATTCCAGATGTAGCCTTACTAATATACCACTTTATATCACTTTATAAGTGGTACTAATAGTTTACGTGATTTTGATTCTATGCCTCTGTTTATACAACAAAGAATTGTATTAGCTTTTTTGGCTGCTGCTGCATACTGCTGGCTCATGTTTAAGTGATTGCCTACTAAGACTCCAAGATCCCTCTCAGAGTTACTGTTTTTGAGCTAGGTTTTGCCTATTCTATACTTGTGCCATTGATTTTTCCTGCCTAGATGTAAAACCTTGCTTTTCTGCACATTAAATTTCATGTTGTTGTATAGGACCCATTGTTCGAATTTGTCAAAATCTTTTTGGATCCTGAGCTTGACTTCTGGGGTGTTGGCTATTCCTGCCAGCTTAGTGTCATCTGCAAATTTGACAAGTTCCCCTTCCAGTCCCTCATGTAGGTCATTTATGAAGATATTGAAGAGTACTGGCTCTAAGACAGAACTCTATAGTACCTCACTGCTTACCTCCCTCCATGTAGATGCAGTACCATTAAGGACTACATGTTGAATATAGTTTGTCAGCCAGTTACAAATCCATCTGGTGGTGGTGCTGTTTACTGGTATCCCACATTTTTCTAGTCTACCAAGAAATAGGTTGTGGTCTACTTCATTGAATGCCTAGCTGAAGTCTAAGTATATTATGCCCACAACATTTTGCTGGTCTACTAATTTAGTCACTTTGTCAAAGAATAAAATATGATTGGTCTGGCATGATCTGTTTTTAACAAACCTGTGTTGACTACTAATTATAACTTTATTTGTTTCTCGATGTTCACAGATCTGTTTTATTTATTATTTTTTCCAGTATCTTCCCAGATATTGATGTTAGGCTGTTTGGTCTGTAGTTTCCTGGGTCTGTTTTCCCCCCACCTTTTTTTTTTTTTTTTTGAAGATGGGAATCAATTCTATGACAAGTTGCAGTATGACTCTACAGTTGTATTGCTAGTATTGCTTACTTTGATCTAGTGCAATGCATTATACATGAGACAGAATGTCATTTATAAGCTGTAATTTATGTAATATGCTGCTGCTTCCTTCCAATGAACATTACAGAATGCTTTGGAACACAGCAACACCGGCTCCCTATAAGTGTCTATATTTCTTCAGCTTGGGAACAATGTACTGCAGAAAGAGTATATTTATATTGAAATTGGGCTATAAAGCTCTTTAGAAAAATCATAAAAGTCTTTATCATTCAATCTTTTGTATTAATTTAATGAATCCCAATATATTTTTAAGAATGTGTTTTATATTTTTAATTATGTTATTCAATTTGAAGTGTCACTTGCTGATTTATTGTGTTTTGTTGTACTTCAAACGAGCCAATTTAGGCATCAGAAAAACAATCTGAAAATAATTCCCATTGCATCTGAAATCACACATTTTATAGATTTAGTGCTTATTTAATTAGTATAATGAAATATGATTCATTTATTAGAGATTTATCTACCATGCATAATTATATTAAAATGTTCTTGTTTTATCTTTCTTTTTTAAAATAACACCTCAAATATTTTGTTTCTTTGTTGGAGGGAGGCAATTTGGCATAGTACAGAAACACTGGCACTGGAAATAACAGATGCTGGCTGTTTTGTCAATCTATAACAGTGGTGTCAAACTCACGGCCTGGGGGCTGGATCTGGCCCATGGAGTGCTTAGATCTGGTCGCAGGGCTGCCCTGGAAAAAGTGAAGGACTGGCCCACAGTGTATCTGCCAGTGAAAATGGAGCTCAGGAGGGCAATGTGTGGCCCTCCCGAACTCCATTTTCGCTGGCAGAGAGTTGCAGGAGGCAGTTGCAGCTGAAAACGGAGGTTGCGATTCCGCTTTCACCGGTAGAGCACTTGGGCCACCACAGGCACTCTCAACACCAGTGATGTCAAGCTGGCCACAGCCACCCTGGCCACACCCACTCCAGCCCTGAGGTCAAACACAATCCAGATGCAGCTCTCAATTAAATCGAGTTTGACACCCCTGATCTATAATATAATCTGCACCAGTGATTGGAATTTTTGGTGGGTGGGGGTATGTCTGTGGATTGTCATGTGTGTTGGGCTTGGTTTGTGGGTGTTATGTGAATTTCGTTGTATCAGTATATTGTGTATATACGTACAGTGACAATAAACTTTACAATTACAAGAATTCCAGTTTTTTAAAAAAGGCTGCAATAGTTGCAATAGTGTAAGGCATTGTTTTTCAATCTTGGCAACTTGAAAATCTGTGAACTCCCTATTGGCTGTGGAATTCTGGGAGTTGAAGTCCACATATCTTCAAGTTGCCTAAGTCGTGAAACTCTGGTGGAAGGGAATGAAAGCACATTTGTCAAATCATTTGGTTGTCTTTCTTGATTATAGATGATTACCTAACCATTTATTCTACAAAATTAATTGAAAACATAAAATTATCCTGCTCATCCTAACAGAGACTGATATGTCATTGTTTATTGCCCAGATTACACATTCATTCCATTTTCAATTCCATTTACAATCAATTCCATTGCATTCTTAAACATCTCTAAGTGTTCAATACAAATTATGCCCAAATAACTAATATGTTTTCAGTTATGAAAACAGCCCACTTGATCATTTAATTGTGCATTTAATCCAGCATTTGATCTAAATAGTTATGGATACTGTTGCTTTAATGAGAAGATCTTTTGGACTTATGGAAGAGAGAATCCAGGCTAGAAACCTGCTCTGTTTACTACCTCAATATCTTCCTCCAAGTCTGAAGAAGTCAGAGTAGCTTAAGCACAAACACATACATTATGTACAGTAGAATTACCATTTATAACTGGGGAAAGCAACTTGATATGATTGTCATTATTTACTGTAGCAAATGGAAACAATAAAAAACACAAGACTATAAAGAGAAACAATGAAAAAAACCCCAACAATCTTAGCAGAATCATATCTACACATAACCAGCAATTCCATTATTCTTCCTCTCATTTTTAATCACTAAATGGAAAATAGCTTTAGTAAACTAACATTGGATGTGAAGGGAGAAGTTTATTTCTACACAGTCTGACCCCATCCAGGCATATCCCATATGAAGGCAATAAAGCAGTTCTGGGAGGGTTTAACTACATAAATACAAATAAATAGTTCTCACTTACCAACTTCAATTGGGACCAGCAATTCTGTCACTAAGTGATGCATTCAGTGTGAAAAATAACACATGACCACGATGGACTTACAATATCACATTTGGTTATTGGGATTTATGGTTCATTAAGCAAGTTATCACAAGACTGCAACTTGTGATTTTACAGTTTCTCCATTGAATTTAGCTTGTTGGAATCCATATGTGAAATGTGGCAATCCTATGGCAATCCTATGACCATAGGTCACTGTAACAATTGTAAACACTGCTGGTTGCAAAGTGTCCAAATGTGACCAGAGGGATGATTGTAAATATAAGGACTGGTCATAAACTTATTTTTTTTCCAGCACCATTGTAATGTCAAACAGGGTCATTAAACAGGGCAGTCATTAAGCAAAGTCTATTGTAATATGAAAATTACTAAGACTCCTTCCACCTATATGTTGCCTATCTGCTACCAACTCCTAAGTTCTTATTATTTTCTTTGATTTAAAACCAAAATGAAACATAAAGAAAATTACAGAACCGTTCATTATACATAATGTTGACTTTGGGCAATCAATGCGCAACATAATATAATCTACTTCTATATAATATTTTTCAGAATGTTAATTGCCTCTGTCTATATTAAATCTTTTTACGCATGAGCAAATTTAATTAATTATAGCAGTCAAAATGTCCTTCTCTGAACCTTTACTATCAATACAGTGTTATACCAGGAGCTAGGTAAACCTGCATAGCTCATTAAAACTTAACCATCACAACCTAAAATTCTCTAAAGAAAATATTTTTCTTTCTTGATAAGAAAACACAATCAACTAATGTATTTTAATTATTCAGATACACAGTCCAAACCATACCAGCTACTGAAAATGAAGCTATTGAAAAACTAAAAAAACAAAAACAAAACCATATTTAAGAACATGTACTTTTCTAATAATAATAATAATGATTTGAAAGGTTATTTTTGACATTTTTTCATTACCAGCGGTCCAATTAGTTAATGATTTTATATGAGAAAATGTCACAAGCTAAATTTTAAACACTTTTCAACCTCATATCACTTATCATTACTGCTTGAGCTGTGCACAAGGGAAGAAAAACACCCCATGTATGCTTAATTTCTGCATCTCCTCAAAGCTGGAGGATCATTTCCTCCTCCTCTAAAGCCCCTAAATCATTTCTGTACATATCCATTATCTTATAGTAGGCTAAAAAAGGCTTCAATTGTTGAATAAAACATCCTTTTATTTTGTTTTGAACAAGTATTTTTAAAAAAGACCAGCAATCCCATCAGAATACTTATTCCTGAGATAAACAATTTCAGAACTTTATATAATAAAATATATAAAGTAAGAGGGAGCATGCATAAGTGCACTAACGTGCCTATCGTCCAGTGGTGGGATTCAAATTTTTTTACTACCAGTTCTGTGGGTGTGGCTTGGTGGGCATGGTGTGGCTTGGTGGGCGTGGCTTGGGCATGGCAGGGGAAGGATACTGTAAAATCTCCATTCCCACCCCACTCCAGGGGAAGGTTACTGCAAAATCCCCATTTCCTCCCAATCAGCTGGGACTCGGAAGGCAGAGAATAGATGGGGGCGGGTCCAGTCAGAGGTGGTATTTACCAGTTCTCTGAATTACTCAAAATTTCCATTACCGGTTCTCCAGAACTGGTCAGAACCTGCTGAATATCACCTCTGCTATTGTCCCTGTCATTGTATTTTTATTCTTTTATTCTTGTTCTCGTTTTTGTTTGACATAGTCCAATAAATAAATAAATAAATAAAAATAATAATAAATAAATAATCAGTACCAGGTAACCCTAACACGTGTCTATGGATTATAACTTCTAACTTTGAAGAATCAGAAACGAAAAAATATTTTAGACCCATGGAAAACTTTATCATAATTTCTGAAGTTTTCAGAATTATTCACAGCAAATGAAAACCAGTATTGCTAAATAAATGAATCGGTATCTACTTGGGAAAAAAAATGGGCCTTATGGATAGAAAGAGATCATTTACAAACATTTTTTGTATAATTTGGGAATCTAATATCTGTAGTTGGTAAGATTAACAATTACAGCAAAACAAGGGATATCAGAAGCACGATGTTTTGGAATGGGAGAATAAAATTTGAATTAGAAAATCCTATAATATGCTTTTGAATTTTATATATAGTAGCATTTGAACAATTATGCTCCTAATGGATAGAATTGTCAAAATATAAAACTGTTTTTTGCACTAGTGTGCTATTTACTGTATATAAAAATGCAGTTGCAAATAACATAATCTGCATTTAATGGGATTATCATTTAATACTTGTAAGGACTAGTAAGGGTGCAAAAGGAAGAGATCAAAGTTAATTTAAAACATGATTTTCAAAACCAGAAAAGTAGGTGTTCAAATCAAAGACTGAGCACTATGACTCACATTTTTTTGAGTCATTTTTTCTTCTGGTTCTTTAAACAAAATAAAATGTAGTTCATCCAATATAAAATAGTGCTTTCTTTCATGAGAATGTATGTTGTATAGAGATGAAAATCACAATGGATTCTCCCACTCTGTTTTGGCTTCCAAGGACCTGCAGATACAGTTCTGCAGAGCATTTATTGAATCTGTCATTTGCACCTCTCTAAGTGTCTGGTTTGGCACAGCAAACAAACAAGACAGACAAAGACTTCAACTAGTTAGGAATGCAGAAAAAATAACTGCAACCATTCTGCCTTCCATTGTATACTCATGAGCCGGAAAGAAGGCTGTGAAAATATCTACAGACCAGAGTTGGGTTTCAGCAGGTTCTGACCAGTTCTGGAGAACCGGTAATGGAAATTTTGAGTAGTTTGGAGAACGGGTAGTAAAAATTCTGACTGGTCCCACCCCCATCTATCCTCTGCCTCCCAAGTCCTAGCTGATCGGGAGGAAATGGGGATTTTGCAGTAACCTTCCCCTGGATTGGGGAGAGAATGGAGATTTTACAATATCCTTCCCCTGCCACGCCTACCAAGCCACACCCACCAAGCCATGCCACGCCCACCAAACCACAGTCACAGAACCAGTAGTAAAAAAATTTGAAACCCACCACTGCTACAGACCCCTCACATCCTGAACATGAATTGTTTCAACTCCTTCCCTCAAGACAATGCTAAACAACCAGACAGTCCCCCCCCCCCACATGCTATCACTTTGCTAAACAATTAATTCCCACAACACTGTCTTATATCCTGGGATGTCAAACTATCTAGTAGGGCTGTATTACTATTACTCTTATCCTTCTCATCTTTCCTATTACCTATTTCCTTAGCTTCCTATGACTATAACTTTGCTGTTTGTATCTCATGATTTATGTTGATTGCATTCAAAATGTAATTTCTTTAAAGGAAGGTTGTGTTAAAAACATGCAGTTTAATACCTTTTGTAGAGACGTATCACATGTTTATTTACATAAATAACTGTATATCCATATTTCTTAATATAAAAGTCAAATGTACACTAAATGCATCTTTAATATAAAATATGCCCAAAAACATCATCTGAACTCAGAAGACATTTCAAACCTTGAGCTGATATGCTAAAGGACACAAATGGATAGATACTAATAAATGAATCAAAGAAGATCAAACAAAGTTGGAAGGAATATACTGAAGTACTTCACAATAAAGATGCCAACATCCATGATAACATAGAAGTCATTCCTTACTTACAAGAACTTCTAGTACTAGACTTACTAGCTCAAAACTTCAATCATTACCAACTTGGAAGCCTGTAAGAACCGATGGAATACCCACTTAAAAGAATAGAGCAGAGCAGAGTAGAGCAGAACAGAACAGAATACTTTATTGGCGAAGTATGATTGGACACTCATGGAATGTGTCTCCAGTGCATAAGCTCTCAGTGTACATACAGACAATAAGGTAATATAATCAGTGTACATACAAATATACAAACAGTATGTATACTCAAACAACAAGTGTACATACAAACAACGGGTAATATAAGATACAAATAAGAGAAGGTAGTAGAAAAGATGAGTAGAATAATAGTAATATAGCCCTACTACAGGGGTAAATATTCTTAGACATAAGACAGTACTGTGATAATTAGGTGTTTAGCAGAGTGATGTCTTTGGCAAGCAACAAAAGAAAAAGCAGCAAAGTTTCTAGCTGAACTATGGCAGTAAATCTGGAGAATAACACAGTGACCAACTGATTAGAGGAGATCAATCTACAGAGTAATACGGAGAGAAAGGGAAGAGGGAGGAAGATAGGGAGGGGGAGAGAGAGAGAGAGCGACAGAGACTTAACATAGTGTGCAAACTATTATACAATATTCTTGATTTCTCAAGCTTGCAAAATAATGCTTTGGATCATCCAATACAGATTACAGCGCTGCATGGAAAAAGAGATGCCAGATGTTTAAGCTGGCTTTAGAAAAAAGAAAATGAGATTTTATTGCTTATGCATGTGGGGTAATTGAGAAAGCCAAAGAATGTGAAAAAGTCAGTATACATTTCATTGATTATAGAAAGGCCTTCAATGGAGTCAATCATGTCAGTGTGCTCAGAAAAATGGGAATCCAAGAACATCTCATTGTCCTCAACTGGTTCTAGGTCAGCAAAGGAGTCAGCAAATAAGTGATTTCTTTATGTATTTAACCTATATGATATATGTATATAAACACGCACATACATTCTCACACACACATTAAGGGAAGACACTACCCTGATAGCCAAAATTGCAAAGGATCTGCAAGTTCTAGTAATAAAAAGTTAAGTGAACAAATGGGATTAAAATGAAAGAAAACTAAACTAATTACAATAGGTATGGCAACAGCCTTAGAATGGACAATTAAGGTACTGAAATAGCTTCTAGGATCAACCATGAAGAATAAAAGAAAAAGGTTCAAGAAATATTGATGCTTTTGAACTTTGGTATTGAAGAGGACTCCTGAGAATATGAAGTTAACGAACAAAAGGACCTTCAAGCAAATCCATCCAGCACCCTCACTTATCCTACTTTGGAAACATAGTGAGAAAACCTGGCTGCTAGAGAAAGCTCTAATGCTGAGTAAAGTGGAAGAAAAGAGAAGAGGAGAAGAATCAGCACTATGGTGGATTGATTCAGTTACAGTAGTGATGAATACATCATTGGATGACCTGATAGAACAGGTTAGGGAAGATTATCAAGGAGAAAATCTATCAGCGGGATCACTAAAAGTCAACACCAACTAGATGGCACATATTCTATCAAACAAAACATAAATTTTTGCACGGTTTTAAAATTGCTTACTTTTCCATAACAACCAAGGCAATTAACAGCAATATCATTCGATAAAAGACGGTTAGATATTTTCAGATGTGATGTCAAGGACACTGTCCTGTATATGTTGTATTGCATTCTACTGCATTTGGAGCACTAAACCACTCTATAATTATTAAGTAAATTGGTGGAATATTATCAAAAATTCAACAGTTCAGGAAGCTATGTTATCATCATCAACACATTCTCAGCATACCTTCTGTAAAGGAAAAGCAAATGAAAATCTTATTCTGAAAACTATGTCTATGTGGTGCTATTGTTTTGAAAATACAATAGGAATCTCAGAAAGAAAAAGTTGATGGGCACAGAGAGAATGAGGAATGTAATGATAATGTAATTTTTTTAAATGATAGTATATGCATTGCAAATTTCTATTAGAAAGTTTAGTCCTAGCCAAATAGTAAAAATATGTTTTATGAGAATCTGAGATTGCCTGCAGTCGCCACCAGCTTGCATTGTTAAATGCAATGGAAGGTAAAGGAGACAGCAATTATGGATACTTGGAAATACAAGTAAAAGGTTGAAACACAAGATCAATCACGCATATGCATGGACAGGAACACATTGTTAAATTAAGATCTGCTGCAATGAGAACACCTGGAATACAGTAAAACATCTAGCAATCTGCCTCCTCCCCTATCTTGAAGGCTGAAGTCTTGAACATCTGTTAAAACCAAACAAGGATGTGAGCAATTTGAGGTTAGGTAGGGACCAATATGATTGGAAGCAAGAATATGGGTGCAGATTGACTCAATGTTTGAATGATTGAGAGTAATGCACGCATTATGCAATTAAAATTCCCATTTCATAGCTGTTTTCTAGATCAGCACAATCACTCCGTCCTGAGTGGTTTCCAAACTACTGATCATAGAAGGGATATGATATTTGCAATTGGAATAACTGCACTATGTCTAGGCCTCTTAAAAGCCTGAAATGTTTTCCTGAAAGACAGAAACCGCAAAAGTAATAAATAACTATCTACAAATTAGCTTGACTTCTTAGGACAGATTTAGGCAGATGCTTCCTAATTAAGGAAAATTCTTCTTTCACATTTGCTGTGTCTAGCATACAGATGAAAAAGAAATGATTGATTCCTAAAGCAACCAAACTGCATTGTTTTTCTTATAAGTACATCACAAATGGCAAATTAGATGTAGCACATATATGGAATTACTCGATGTTATATTTAGTTCCTTTTAGGCCATTAGTTGTTTTTTCTTCCAGGTCAAAATATATTAATTCAGTAAAAAAAAGAAAAAAGCACAGAGCAATTACAAGACTTGTCAACAAAGTGACATTCCTCTGCAAAAATTAATTGGCTTGATCCTAAAGATTCATGGAATCCTTGAATGGATTATGGGTCCAACAAAACCCATAATCCATTAGTATTAGTATCCATTAGATAGTCAAGAGAAAATAATTTTACTAGTTTCCCTTCAGGCCCCTTCTTCAATGCCACCTAAGAGAAACTCCAATTCTCTAGAGAGGATTTTATGGATTTTATGGATATTAACAAAAAGGATTAGAGACCAACCAGTATCAGATATCATGGTCAAAATTCTGAATCATGATTGAACTCTTGATCCAACCTACAGTGTACACTTTTCTAAGATTGAGGGGTTTAGATTGAAAAAGTATGCAGAACTACTATAAAATCCCATAGATATCATGAATATATAAGTACAAAATGCCATAGATTAAAGTTAGATGATTATTTTTCCAGCTACAACAAGGAAACATTCATTATAAGGCAAGATGTAAATCTCATTAATAGCAAAGCTGGAAAAAGTCATACATAGTTTACATGATGACCATTCATGATGAGTGTCATTGGATAATACTAAAGTATAAATGGGTAATTCATAATTGTTATAAATTGAACAACACTAGTTTACAGGAAAAAAAATAACTTTTACTTTCTAAAACTGCTAATGTATAATTTAAGCAGTTAATTAGTATAATTAATTAATTACTCTAATTAATGGAATAATATAGTAGTTTATTAATTATTTGGGAGATTTTCAGTATGATGGCAAATTCTACAAGTAGTAGCACAAACATTATCTTTATGTATATATAGTGTAATGACTATAAAATGCAGACTTGATTGCAAAGCATACCAGAAGCCTTGGTTGACAGAGTCAAGTTCCTTGGTGATCAGTAACTGAAATTGTTGTTGTTGTTTATATTTACTGTATAAATAGCCTCTCTTTTTACCTTTATATGAAAATAATTATAACAGTCAAATGGACATTGTAGCAATAACCCAATTTAAAAATGATTCTGATTGAGCCTATCATGTCCACTAAGTAGTCATAGCATTAACTATACTGAAAAGTAGAATAGGTTTCTTTATTTAGGAGAAGCCAATGGGCTTCTATTAAACTATAAGAAGAAGGGTGTTTAAAGGTCCAAGCCAATATGCTATGCACTACTTACCTTCAAAAGTCAAATAAAACTTTCCTCTGTCAAACCAGACGAGAGAAGGCTGTTCATTTTCTGTATGGCAGGGAGTTGAAGCGGAATGGGAAAGGTTAAGGAGAGGAGAGAGAAGGACATAAGTGTGAGTCAGAAAGGCAGGTTATTAATCTCACTACAGGGAAAGAGGAGGTGCTGCAAGTTGTTAATGTGCAAGGAAAATTGGGGAGGATTTTAATCGACAACGGTCTTGTTTTGTTTTGGGAAGAAACAAAATAAGCAAGTATGGAATCCTACTAGATGGGGATAACTGTGATCTTCTGAAAAAGTGATTGAGATTTTTTTTCTCTCACTCTTCTTTAATGCTATTTTATTTTTTCCTGGTGGGGTATAATATCAATGCCTGGTATCAGTTTAATATAGTTCAATTCCAATAGCTTTGTGTGGAATTTGCCATTTACGTGTCTTTTCCCTTTGAAAGATGAAGCTGCAATCTTGCAAAGTTGTTCGAACATGAAACATTTAAAAGTAGAGAACCAAATAATGCTACAATTAATGTCTTTAAACAATCATGAATCAAGGGGAGGCCTGAAAAACTTTCTGGAGTCACATGCACTATTCGTAAAGGCAACATAACTGTAAATCTGATATAATGGATCTTCAAAATTGATAGCCTTCCCAAGGGGCCATTAATATCTGGCTCAGAGTTTATCCAAGTAGCAATGCTTAATTAATAAACTGGTGGACAGAATTTCTGTAATGCTTGTTAAGTGCAGAGTTTTAGCCATCCTTTTTACTTTGTTAAAATTCCAAACGAAGAAGCTTTAAACATTACTTGTCAGCAATTAGAAGTTTCCTTGACTTTCATTACTTAAGGATTCAGGCGACATGCCCAACAATTGGAATTACATGATGAACCTCTATTACTGAAGTTAACACACACTGCATTTTTATGTGCAACATGAGTTCCTCTATATCAGCTATGCATTCAATGCATTTGACTCTCATAGCAGTGAGAGTGGTAGTGAAGAAAGCATTTAAAAAACACACAACTCTGCTTGTACGGTACCTGCAGATGTTTCACAGTGCCTTGCAAACATGGACAATTTGTCATTAAAAGTATCATCTTCCGAAACCCACAAACAAAAGAAACGCAAAAGAAAAACAATGAAAACCAAGGAGTTCCTTATTAACCAAATCCACAAATATTACAATGAAAAAAAGTTTTACATAGAAATGGTGGACACAACTCTTTTATTATCAAAGTCATGTTCAATACTATCACTAACACAAAAACAAATACACGAAAAGGCAAATGAATGAACAAAAGCTATGCGGGTATTCTTTTGGACAAAGTATAAATGTACGGAATAAATCTCAGAAACCAAAAGAACAATGTGTGATAAAATAATGTAAGACTGAGAAGCATGAAATCTCTGTGCTGCTAAGCATTATTCTTTATTTCACATGAAAGTGTGGGCAACCACTTCATTTTTTTTTTACATTCATAGATTTAAAATCTTGTTCTTCCCACCTCTTCCTACCTATTGCAATTATACCTGTGGAAGTGTTATTGTTTTTTAATCCAAAACCTTAATGGATTTCTCTGTTTTCAAGTATATTTCATTCACTCCTTCTTGCAATATGAAGATTTTTCCCAATGTATATCCACCCCTCATCTGTTTGGCTGTAAATGGGAGTAGCTTGCATGTTTTGTGATCCAGCTGTGATGAAGACCCAGCAAGAAAGGGTCCTGCTCCAAGGGACAAGTTCCTAGCATGTATTTTGAAATCTATGTTGATTGTTCAAATGAAAGGCCCAAACTAATCTTTGTACAACCAAGATTGGTTCAACTGTAATAGCCACTTCATCCCCACAATAGAAACTGTCCATCAAGTTTTTGACTTCAGCTAGAAATTATTACATGCTAAGCCATTCAGGATATTCAGCACACCTTGTGAAATATGCAGTTGGCTAAGCTCATTCCATCTCTTTCAATAACCAACTACATTACCAATTTCGACAGCATCAAGAGGCTTTTGGAGTATATGATGCTTTTGAACAGATACGGTAAGTAAACACTCTTGTTTTTAGAAGACTAAATTCCATTAATTTTCTTCCAAAGCCAATACATTCTGAAACATTCCCCCAGCGTGTATTTTTTCCCCCTCATCTTGTAAGAAAAATTTAAGGGAGATTGTTAAAATTAGGGTACCTGTGGGAAATACGATCCTTCCCTCCGTCCCTGCTCAGCGAGAGCATGGGGAGAATACAGAATTTGACATTTTAATAATTATTTTCTTCATTTAGAACAATGAAATAAATTTTTGAGCACAGTCACAAACATTCAACAATATCAAAAGGACAAAACAGCTTGCTTTAATGCAAGAAAAACTTAATTCTTGTGTTCAGTAACACATTTAAAATAGTCTTAAAAATGATTTGCCAAGAATGTGACCATTCCTATGGCTCTCTATAGTACAGAAATACAAATTTCAACGAATTTCAAATATAGAAATTAAGAATTAAAATTGCATTGTAATACACACACACACACACACACACCTAGTTTGAGTCATTTTAATATTCTAAGCATAAATAATGCTTAGCCATTTATTTGTAACACATAAATAATTATTAAATATAATGATGATAAAATAAGAGCCAATATGATTTCTTAGCCATTTTTCTTTCATAATTCTCACAATCATTTTGTACTACAGCCTGTCTATATCCCATTATATATTTAACAAAATCTCCAAGACCATCAATCTACTGTAAATACAGCAGATATATTTTGGTAATTTTAATTTCTATAGAAGGTTTCATTAAGGATATCTGAGCAGTTCCCCTAAACAAAGTAATTATTCTAAGGTAAATTATATAAGGTTAATTAAACATGCTTTTGTTTTAGCTTTATATATTTTACAAATCAGTCTGCAAGATTTGCAACTGTAATTTCTGAAATACCCTTGCTGTTTGAAGATTTGATGCATGCTCCTTAAACACTGTATTGAATAAATTCAGTTTTCTATAAAATGCACTAATACATGGAACACTCAGCTTCACATACAATACAAACTCTTGAGTCACTGATGACACAGCCTACTGAGACCACATTTTACAATAGTATAGCATTAAGTAAGGTGCTATTAATTCCACTGATTGATATACACTGATAAAACATTCACAGTTCAATTGACCAACAGCAAATAAAAAGAGATAAATAATGAATTTGCAAAGAAGTCAGAAAAGTGCCTCAGACCCTCTTCCCAATTTCACATTATGCATAATAGGCAATGAAATTGAATTTAGATTTTTCAGAAAGGCAACAAAGATTTTGAAGCATTTTGATTAAATGTTTAACAACTTATTAGTTGAATGCATGCTCTAGCCAAAAGGAAATTCATTTCCTAATAACAAAAGCAATTACAATAACGTAAGTGTTAAAAGATGCGAAACTTTCTGTAAAGGGTAAGAAATCAGTGTTCAGCATATAAAGAAAAATACATCATATCAATTGATTCTGATTTCTCATATTGTCAACTTTGATTTATTTTGAAAGAATATTCAAACTGTTGCCATTCTGACTTCAATCAAGAATAATTACCCTGTTTCCCCAAAATAAGAAATCCCCTGATAATAAGCCCAATCGGGCTTTTGAGCTCATGGCAATAAAGCAAAACACTTATTTCAGGGTTCAAAAAAATATAAGACAGGGTCTTATTTTTAGGAAAATATGGTAGGTAGGTAATCAAAATGCCTTTTGTGTCCATCTAGACTAGAAAAGAGTTGAGAGATTATTGATATAAGAGGGGCATAACAGAAATGGTGATAAAGCAGAGTTTGCATTAATAGTAGAAGGAGACCAACTATGTAAAATAACAGCAAAGAAAAGGATATAGCCTAGCAATAAATGAGAATTAAATGCATACTGATGAAAAAGAAGCAGATCAAAGAGCAAGTCTGAAATCTGCAGCAGAATGAACTGTATCTGACAAAAGAATTTTTAAAAATAAAGTTATGCAACTGAAACTGAGGGTGGCAGTGGGAATCACAATATATGATTCAAGAAGATGAGAATGAAAACAAAAGTGAAAGAAGCAGCAAAGAAAAGGGCAGGAAGAACAAGAAAGGCTAAAGAAACAATGAAACAAAAGGAAAGAGTAAATACAGAATTTATTATTCTAACAATGCAGTTTCTTTAGAGAGAAATAATATTTTAAGTTGTTTTTTTCACATTTCAAATTCTTAGAAGGTTCATATCAAACATTTTTAGATACTTTTAAAGTTTTATTGTTATTTATTTTCTGCAGTTCAATTTTTTTTAAAAAAAACTCATCTTGTTCATAGCACTAGTTTGACAATGTCAATCTGTAGCTAGTTCCTGCTTTTTCTACTCATAATTGCATTTCTGGAATATTGCATGTATTTAGCATAAGTATATTTAATTTAAAAATGATTCCTACAGCTATCAAATAGTCAGACTGCTGTTGTTCTTTACAGACTCTTGAGCAAGTATAAGCTTGACCCATTCCAGATGTTTTCAACTGAAATGGTATTATAGTCGTTTGCTATTAAAACTACAGTAATGAAGGCAGAGGAGAAATAAACTAGAAGGCACCAAGCTATCTACTTTGTAGTCTTTCCCAAACAAGCTCACTGCTGATGAATTGCTGTTTTACTTAGATTGGGCATCCTCTACCTGTGGTCATGATTTACAAAAATGAGGAGTTTCTCTCTGCGGGCATTAAATAATGGCAATTGACATCTTATCTTTAATTGGGCACCCATGTGGCCATAAGAAGAAATGCCTGACAAGTCACCACCTCCCAATTTCTACATTCCCAATAATATCACAGAGTTGAAGGGCATGATTAAAAAGATCAAATTCCAGAAATAGTCTGCCAAGGTATGTGCCAGCATGGTGACAAGATGACTGGCCTGTTAGTCTGAGCTCTGAGCTTGGCAATTTTGTTGCAAACTTTTCGTTAGCATTCGAGGTGACGTTGTCAGTGCACTTTGAAATGTGCTCGTCTGAATTGCGCACAGATGAGCACAATTCAAAGCACACTGATGATGTCTCCTCGAATGGTGACGAAACGTTTCCAACCGAATTGCCAAGCTCGGAGCTCAGACCAACAGCTCAACTACCAACCTGAGCTACTTATATTCAAATACATTTCAGATGACTTCTTTTTTTGGGGGGGGGGGGTAGGATTTCTTTGATGATGGATACTAAGGGACAAGGAAGATGCTCTTGGATACCGGCCATCATTTTTTAAAAATGTATTTATATTCCACCTGTACTATTTTTTACAAATAACTGAAGGTGGTGAATTTATCAACGCACCTTTGTCCTCCTATCTTGATTAGAAAGGTTGTGTTCCGGTATGCAGTTAGTTTTCTGCCAATGCCATAGACCTGTAGCAGAGAGGCGCTTATAATAGCAATAGCACTTAGTTTTATAAACCACTTCACAGTGCTTTACAGCACACTCTGGGCAGCTTACAATGTCAGCACATTGTCCCCAATAATCTGGGTCCTCATTTTACTGGATGGAAGGCTGAGTCAACCTTCAGCCCGGTCAGGATCGAACTCCAGGCTGTGGGGAAAGTTTGTTTGCAATACTGCATTTTAACCACTATGCCACCAATAGACTACTTGAGTGATACAAAGCTAGCTTCCCTTTCTTTCTTCCCTTGGTCTCTATTAAATTGCCAAGATATTAAGGGATATACATGACAATTCTATACATACACATCTTCTGAATAGCTTATCAGAAAGCACATACTTCAATTTAATTTAGCACAAAGCAGTAGTTTAAAACTATGTTGGTTTTAACTAAGAACTTTTTAATGTAAAAATCTGACATTGCATGAGACCTATTTCTTTCTTGCTCCAATTCCTTTTTGGAAAAAGGCACAGTTAAAGATGTAATTTTCTGTCCCAATGTAAGTTAGTTAGGAGTGTGTTCTGTCTGTATAATTTAGGAAATAAATGAGTGTGTATGCAGAATATGAATGTTTTCTCCTTTAGATATTACTATCATATATAATCTGTATAATACTGTTTGAAATCTATAAGCATCCCCCAAACTTTCTGGTGCCAGGTAGCAGTTTCGGAAGAAAATTTATCTTCCTGGAAACAGGGGGAAGGATGCTTTCATGCGCAACCTAGATTCTGCACATATGCAGATGAGCCTTCCCCTCATTTGCTCCAAAACTTCCTAACAGGCTGCGGACTGGCACTGGCCACAGCCTGGGGATTGGGGACCCCTGGTCCACAAGATGTTACTATTACGTATATAAAGATAGGTAAAAAATGTAGTGGTCTAAAGAGAATCACAGCTGCAATTCTCCGTTACGATTTTTTCCCTGGTTTTTTTTTTTTTCTGTTTCCATGCAGCATGATGATGACAACGACACAAAGAAAACATAACTGAAATAAAAAATGTCAAAAACCAAAGGATTTAAGCCATTCTGCTAACAGAAACTATTGTTCAAAAGAAAAAAAAAGTCGTTACCAATTGTAGGAGTAGTAGCTGCGCTCAAGGAATTGGTGGATGAAATAGAAGAGGTGCTTTCGGCACGAGCTAAAGGTGCTATTGGAGGAGGACTAGATGAGTGAATTGGAGGGCTGAAAGGTCTGGACTATAGATAAACACAAAGAACATTAAAAATACACACAATAATCATTTAATGAACCCACTCAGTACTCAAAAATATTCATAACTCTACATAGTCTTAGATTTGGGGATAAAGTGAGGATTAATCCATAAATATCAAGTAGATACTTACTCTGATTTCTCAGCAGCCGTTTCCTGACTACAATTGATTGCAAGTTTCATCTTTATTTTAATTAATAATTAATATAATCTTTGATTTGCCAGCTTCCTCTCTTTATCCAAGAAGAGTGTGATGCCAAAGATATGGGCCACTTTTGAATTTTGTTTTATTTTGTTTTGAAGGCTTTGAAGAATCAAAATGGAATCTTTCCTTTCTTAAGAGGCAAAACCATCCATTCATTTTTATAAATCCCCAAACCAACCCCAAAACCATGTATGATTTTATCACATTTCAAAGATCAATAGCTGACAAAAATTACATACTCTAACTAAATCTATAGGTTCTGAATTCAGACTTGCCTTTCAGGAAATGGGAATATTGTAATAAGGATTCACCTGATAGGAGATTGGAACTAAATTGTTTATTGATTTCCCTTTGCCTTCCACAAACTTCAACCCTATCTCCCATGCCCTCATAGAACAGTTTATCAAAGAAGCACAGTGTACTGACCTACTGGCTTTCAGCAAATTGTAAATTAACCAGGTGTTTTTAATTAATTTGTAAGGAAAGCTGACAGTTCAATTCAATGTATGTTCAAGTCTAGAGTTCCATCCCAGGAAACTGGTCTCAAGGGGCAAGACAAGAAATTAAGAATTCCAGCAGAGAAGAGTAATATATTTATGGGCCCTTGAAAATAAGGTCATAATAAGAAACTGTTCCAGTTTTAAGTATAAACATTAATGCCTTCAGATGTCTATCAGTTCTAATTTCAAGGGCACGTACCACTTAAAAAGCATATATTAATTATAATAAACTCTCCTCATACTATGGTCTGCAGGTATAGATTTTTCTCTCTATCTTCTAGTTTGGTGCCCAAAGCTAATGATGCTCCTATGGGTTGAGTGGTTTCATTTTTGGTGTCTCATGGTGAAGCAAGAGTAGTACAATCTTATAGTATACTGAATTCTGAATTCTTTGTATCAGAATTGCTATTTGGCTAGACTTCTCTGTAGCAACTATCCAGTAATTCTTTACTATTCCTCCTTCTTGGGTAAGGCTGGAGTCATGAAAAACAGGTGAAGGTATTTTAGCAGAAGTCATATTCCAGCTTCATCTTTCAATCTGTTAAGTACTAGTATTTTCCATTCCTATATTTTTAAATATGGGATTACCTTGTCAAGAAATAGTTGCAAGTAATAGCAACAGTGATTGATTTGAAATGATAAAGAACTATACATTATTATCATTTCTTTGCATGAGAAAAGCTTGATATTCTTGCTAAAGTAATAATTTAAAGTTTTGAAAGCCAACAAAACTACCCCACAATTTTAAATTTAATTCCTTTTAAAAATCCAACATTAAATTATAACACTCTTCCGGCTATTTTTAAACAAAATCAAGAATTTAACTGGAGCCCTAACAAACATAATTTTACATTTTTTGTTCATTTACTTAATTATTATATTTCTATTCCTCATACTCACAACCAAGCCAACCCACAGTAGTTAATATAATATTTTTTTCATATCTACAGTATTTAGTGTCTCTATAGTAGGCAAGAGATGTCCCAACTCAGTGCAGTTAGCAATTTGTAAAAAAAATCTAAAACATACCACATCAACACCTGGCTTTCCCGGAGGTAACTTTGGACGAGATGGGGGTCTAGGTGGTGGGGGTGGTGGGGTAGGGCTGCTGCAAGATGTCAACGGGGTCGCAGGGCGAGCAGGTGATGATGACCCTGAAAGAAATGTACACTATCAATATAGGGTTAAGCTGCCCTCATGATAGCTCCCTCATACCTTTAAAGTATATATTCCACAGTGTGGAGAGTCAATCAAGCTAAACAACTGCAAAACCAGCTTGGGATTTGGGTCAGGGGTTACCGAATAAACATATATATTCATATATGTGGACTCAAACTGGATGAAATAGACAGTTGCTAACCAGATAGGTCACCGTGAAGTAGAACAGCTTATTTCTCTGCTTTTGTGCCAGTGCAGTTTTCACACATACATAACATTATATATGCTTTGGCTATATTTGCTTGCGCATAAATCTTACAAAGTTTAATTCAAAAGGAACACTGGTTGAACTGCACCATTTTAGATTAAGTGTGGCTGCTCAGCATTCCAAAAATATTGCCTTCTTTCTTTAATATTAACTTGTAAATAAATGGACAGTATGTTATTATTCCAAAATTTTAATCAGGGACAGTGCAATCAATTAATAATGATAAAAATAGGTACACTGCAAACCTACACATATGTAGAAATATGAATATGCTCCCATGTAAATGGATTTGCAACCTTAGTGAATGGTAATTCACAGTAAAAAGGATAAAAAGCTGGCAAATCAGAAAACAACCAAGGACGATTCATGAAAATTAGTGAAAATCTGATATTACGCTGGAGAAAAATGCATGTCCAGAATTTAAGAAATATTTCTTACTCTTTCAAGGTAATTTTTCCCAAATCGCTGAACACGTTTTCTAAATGGCCACTGACAGTTGTTAAACAAGCTGTTTCATTTAAGTATAATCATTCATTATAAAAGAATAATACTGAAACTGATTTTAGTCGCATGCCAATGTCAATCCAACTACCATATAAATTCTTTTTGTTTTTTTGTTTTATTTTTTGCCAACAGACTAGAATGTCTTTTTTGAAACTTAAGAATATGAGGTATCTTTAAAAACAGAACTCCAATATCATACCCCAAATGACTTCCAATGACATCTAAGCTATTACATATGTTTGGTAACATCAAAAGTTTGTTTTAATTGGAAGAATTCAAGCTGTGTCTTCTTTCTACTCTATCAGTATTCTTCCTGGAAAACTAGAACAATTGCAGCATGGAAGGAATTCACAGCATGGACTCCTTGTATGCCCAGGGAGTGTACAGCAGTGATTAGTGTGTATCACAGGAAGGAAGTATGCTGCAGTTGCTCTCACGCTGCCAAAGGGAAAATATAAAAATGGCCCATAAAATTTGAATATATACATACTTATTATATTATCCGTTCCAATGAATAGTACATCTTCTTTCTCCAAAGATAGAAAGTATATACATAGGGCTGCACAAAGCATTTGGAAGGGATGCTTTGTGAAACATGTAGTGTGAATGAAGTGCCCCTCCTTAAAGAATGAAAGCAGACACATCCTCCAGAAGGCTTGGAGTTAATGCTGGAAGGATATGCCTGATTGTCTGTGTGCATGCAATGCCAGTTTGCCAGTTTGGGGGGCAGTCAGCATAGAAAAATTGTACCTGCAAACAAATCCACAGGCAGCTACGAAAGCCTTTAGGAAGAGGTGACTTGGATGCTTTGAGGATGAATATTTGGCTTGGGTAAGCCAAATATTGCAATACTTTACAAAGATCCCATTTTAAACATTTGGCACAGCCCTATCAAATGACAAAGATTTATTACAAGGGAAGCAAGAAAGGAGGTCTATATTCAACCAATCAGATTTTTTGTGGTGTTTTTCTAAGTCTTAAACTGAACCCTTTAGCATCAAACAAGACATTCTTGTCAGGAGGGTTGATCTATCATGTCAGTGTTAGTGAAACTTATAAGCACTGACTGATCACATGCTTCATGCAGTCAGTAAAACACTCAGCTGCGAGGAGAGGGTGGATGGATGGAGCTTTAAAATATAGCATCATAAATTATTATGTAATATTTATTGCATTAATAATGTTCCATTTGCTAAGCATGCTCTGAATAATTTGCTTATGCAAGATGAGGCTTTGGAAAAAGTTGATAATTTAGGTTTTTTTAGTGACCCCGTACTGCTGGAGTAGTACATTTTTTGCTCTGAAACTTCCTTTCCTTTCCTTTCCTTTCCTTCCTGCCCTGCCCTGCCCTTTTTCCTTTCCTTTATTATCAGAAAGAAAATCTGCAAAATGATTGCACAAATATTAATTGTGTACTGCTGGATAGTTCAGGTTTCTCTATTAGTGACAAATGAAATAAAGAAGGAATGTATATTGAGGAATATGTCTATGGAGATTCTCAATCATCCAGGTCATGGTTGTCCCAAAGGTGCTTTTTCAAAAGGTAACTGGACTTACTTTGTTTTTTCTTGAAGACATTTCGCTTCTCAACCAAGAAGCCTCTTCTCCAGTCAGAACTGAAGAACTATTTTGTATCTAACTCTAATCCATCATTAAAAATAATTTTGGCGGTAACTGACATTTCAAAGGGCTAAAATGGCTGTTCACACACACACACACAGAGTTTTTGGTTATATTGTATGTTTCCTAGATTTGCTTAGATTTTTTTCTTTATGACTTCCTGGTTGTTTCCTATTTTTTTTATTGTAATCAGTAAAGTAAAGGAGAGGAGAGGAGAGGAAAGGAAAGGAAAAGGAAAAGGAAAAGGAAAAGGAAAAGGAAAAGGAAAAGGAAAAGGAAAAGGAAAAGGAAAAGGAAAAGGAAAAGTCAAACTTTCCCTCTGCTTCTATCTAATTATTAAGCAAATGTATTCATCCTTTTTGAGTTCTTGACATACACTGCAGAATTCAGAATGATTGGATTAAGTTACATTATTTTTATTGGGACTGACATCTGAAAATACACTCCTTTCTTCCACTTAAATCCACACATAAAACTTCATGGAAATCTGTTGTGATAAGTACATAAGAAGAAACTTCCTTAATAGCCATCAACTGTGTCCTTGAAAATGCCAAAACACAACAACCCCAAAATATATTGTAATAACTGATTATAGTTACACAGGAACAGAATTTTGAAATAGGAAAGCATATGTGTCTATAGATCCCTATCTTCCTTAACTGTGCATATTATTCTATAGAACTGTAAGAGATGCTAAAAGCCTGATTAACTTCCAGTTCCAGTTACTTGTGGGAATAATAACTGAAACAGAAAACACACAATCTATTTTTGCACTTGCTTTTTATAAAAAAGATGAATCCTAGATTTCTGTAATGTTGCAATTATATTGCAGATCCAACCACAGGCCCAACTTGTATTTTTCAGGGAGAACATCCTAATCAAAATCAACTATCAAACTTCAGGAAAACAAAACACTTCAAGAAATAAGAGAAGTGTTTTATCCCAAAATAAAATAAACTGTGAAAATTTGGTTACTTAAAATAATTTAAATTAAAAAAGGATTTCTTCCACCTAGCGCATTTCAAACTTGCAAAACTGATTTTTTATTTCAATGACAAGCCATATGAAACTGTTTGTGCCTAAACCAGCAGCTATTCACTTCATCATCCATCTATGGATAGATATTTACAAGCTTTAAGCTATTTCTTTAGTCATATTTGGAACATATAAGGGCATTTCCTGCTTTAAACAAAACAATAATTTTGAAGACTAATGATAACATTTATTCTGTTTCCTAAAAATAGTAATGATGAAATTTGCTATTAAGGAAAAAAATACAACTTGGAAGGATAAGTTCTAAGACCCCTAGAATGGGGAGAGGGTTTGCCTCAAAATAGCGTTTGAATATATCTTTCTGTCCCCCTCTCAGAGTTCACTCTTGCCACTCTTGGCATTTTCTTTGAAAATATGGATTATATAAGCATCAACAGGGAGGGGTTATCAAAGACAAGAGAGAATTCTTCAGTCTCATCTTAGATGAACACATTGTTGATTTCCTATTTGTAATTAGACAACAAGTAGATTTCATTTCCCTCCAAAACTGAATTGGGAGTCAGAGAAAAAATACAAAGCCCAAAGCAAGTTACTTACAGGACACGCTCAAGAAATTATTCCCATATAAGAAGTTACAGGGTTTTTTGTTCAGACTCTGGACAATTGTTTTAGTTACAAAGAGAGATGAGTTTAACTTGTTGCTTGTAGAAATAATGGGATGCATGTTTCACTCTCATCCCTCCTTTTTTATTTTCTAAACTACTCAAAGGATACATTAGAAAACATAACAAATTTTAAAAGCATGTGCTGGGAAAGCAACCCAAAGTGTTGCTCCCCTGAAGTGTTGATCATTGATCTGAGATTTAAACACTTTTCTGTCTTGCTAAATTCCCCTCAGAACTCCTATTAGTCTGAGAATAGCCACAGATATTTTCTTATCATCACAAAGGGTAGGAGTTTGTCTTAATGTCATTTGGAGTCTACCTTAGAGTCCATGATACACAACAACAGCTTCGGAAGTAGATGAATGAATTTCCGGGGAACTAAGATCATTTTTCATGCTACCTACTTTCTTGGGCTACTACCGTCATTTGTTATACTCACACTTGTATTTTCAATGAAATAGCACTATCTATAACTTGCTATTGGGATTACTTCATTTAGATTAAATTATTATCTCTCTTAAACTGAGTTCATCTCCTGATGATTGTATGGACATGTCCATTTTTTCCCAATCTCACATCTAGAGGTTAGTGAAGCAGGAAAGACAAAATTGACTCTTTCTCTGTTCATTAACAGTATAATTCTTATCATACCTGTTAGCTGATGTCTGGGCTGATTCTCGTGAGGGTATAGCACTATTCTTGAATAGAATTACAGCTATCTTTAAAAAAAAGAGCTTATCAGCTGAATATAAGCTAATTGAGAGGCTCCTTTTGGTTGCCAATTAATTCGCATTCTCCCAGATCCCATTCCATTTAAGGAGGGTTTGGTTGATGATGTTTGTTGGGAGAAGTAAGACAGGGAAGTCCACCAATCTATGTCCTCAATATTTCCTGTACCATTTGCAGGCACCACTCTGTGGTGGGACAAAGATCCTACAGTGGATACAGGTCCTGAAAGGGGGAAAATCCTTCATTTAAAATGTAATATATTAATATGTGCTTATACTTTCTATAAAAAGCATAAGTATTTCCTAGACAGATGTGATCTTTGCTGCTATTGTTTAAGTGCTATTGAATTGTTTTTTCATGACTACTGTTTATAGAAGTCCTGAAATATATAGATGAAGGGGGAAAGTCTTATTTAGACTTCTTTTTTCTGCAAAAAGATCATGAAGGAACTGTGGCAACTTATCAAAGTACAGATTTTTTTCTTACACTTTTCTCCTGAGGAAAATTCCCAAGTGAAGTAAAATAAAATACTTCATTTCTTGATTCAGAGCTTTAATAAATTTAGAGCAATCCTGATCAATGATAATACATTTTCACCTTTACCTGGTGCTTAAGACATAAAGCTCTCCCATCAACAATTAGACATTCAGCAATGGTAGGAAAATAAAACATACTATCAAGGATTCACAGTTGAGTTGGGTCACAAGAGCACGGAATTAAAGGAAAAAAAAAGGCCACTGGGCACAGTACAATCAAACAAAAGGGAATGATTGATGCTAAAAGCCAAAAAACAAAAAGAAAAAACTAACAGCTAAAAAGGCTTGTTGTTTCACACTGCAGCATTCATGGGCACACTGAAGCACACTCAAAGCTGTTTAGACATACCACTGGTGCTTCCTGTGCCACCGCCAGGGCTGGGTCCAGGTGATGACACCACTGTCCTGTAGGTAGGAGGTGGAGGGGGAGGTGGTGTTGCTCTCTGTCCCACCCCAAAATCTTTAGGAGATGCTGCTGGTGCTAAGTTATCATCTTTAACGTGGGTCTGCTCTGAAACTTTCTTCTGAACCTCTTCTAAATTGAGTGGAGAAGGAACATTGCGAGAGACTTCAGCCTCTGGAGGCTCTTCTGGGATTTCGGATGCCACAGGTGGGGACACCACTTTTTCCCTTGAAGTCACCTCTGGAGTTACATTTTCCAGGGACTGATCAGAAAAACTGATCCATTTATCCTCTGCGTTATCAGCAACAGAATTGGGGGACAATACTGGGCCAAAAATGCTGTCCAAGTCATTGATTGATGGTAGTTTGTCACTTTTGACCTCTGTTGCTGTCTGGTCATTTCCTGTGGTCAAAGTAGTTGTTTCAAACTTTAACATCAACTGGTACAGTTAAGTTGTATTATTGCTCTACGTATGTATGGGGCTTTTAAAATTCAAGCTACATTCTAGCACAAAGACACTTTGATAACACATTTAAAAGGTGCTTTTGAGAGCATAGTTGTGTGCAGGTATCCATATAACTTTGAAGTACATTCCATATAAATTACATTCTTCTTTCACAATCACATATCATACGTTATATATTGATGGAGAAAATTACCTAGGCAACACAATTGACACTCTGACCTTATTACTAGATACTAAAAGAGAAATGGCAAAACAATAAAAATTTAACAAGGTGATGTATGTGCACGTATGAACATGTATATTGCATAATGCATTGGATTATGTGATATGCAATGTGACATTATTTTAGCAAATCAAAAAGAATATAATTCGTAATGCATTTCTATGCTTCAGCTGAATCATCATTATTGCCAAAATAAATTTTAGTAAATGTAGCAGAACATTTGACAACAGATGTGTTAAGTGACAGGAAAAGATTCTTAATGAAAAATTAATTAATGGTTGCTATATTCAAATAATTGTTGCATTACTAAATTTCAGTGCTTGGGATAATCTGAAATTAAATAAACAGTTTCTAAATTCTTTTCTGTGAAATAAATTGTTTAAAGTTCAGTATGCATCTTAAACTCTGTGATTAGTCATCATTCAACAAAAGTTAAGCAAATTTAATTCCCAATGACAACAAGAGATACATCCCCGGCCTCCATTTTATCTGAAATGGCTGCAATTTTCCAAATCTGCATACAAAATAGAAAACAATTTTCTTTTCATAAAAAAGAAGACTATTCCATATGTGCAGAGCTCTGGGTCGTAGCTAGTAAATTCATTGATGGGATATAATTTCTGTAATTATTATTCTGTAATTATGAATAAATATATATAAAACCAAAATGCCCAATTCCATTAGGAATGCAAAATTATATAAATTTTTTATTCAATTTCCTCTCTTCCTGATTGCTATATTCCAGATTGGAGAAGGCTACATTTGAGAAAGATAATCATTATATATTTTGGTATATTTTTAGTCTGCCTTTCTATCAAAGTGTAGCACACCAAGGGGTGGGGGGGTAACCATCTATCATAGGCCATGTATATATAAATGAAATATAAGAGAAAAAATTCTGATCCAAAATGTTACATACGTTTGTAAAGAAATGTTTAAAAAATTGAGTTTGTATGCATGGCAGTTTTCCTTATATTACAGAACCACTTATTGATTGAGGAAAAAACCCTAAATGCGTTGAGATTCAAGACAAACATATTTAAGCTTCCCAACTTCTTTTCTTATACAAAATTGAGTCTTGTAAATAAAAGCTTACTAATAAAATTACCAAAAAAAGATTCAAATTTGAGTACTTAATATAGCACAGGTAACAGAAGGATTTCAAAATTTCAAGGGTTTAGATAATAATCTATAAAGCTTCATCAGTTATTTTTTGATATCTAAAAGAGAAACCTGCTTAAAATATTTTGTGAACAAAATATTAAACACATACAGTATATGCATAATATTAAGAAACTATGATTGAGTTCATATTAATGTTTCATAATGTATACTAAACAAGGTCATCACTATTATGCAGCAAAATATACAAGTATTAGTCTTGACTATGTGTGTCAAATATTCTTACCTACTCCAATTGTTAAAGGAGAACCAGCATGGGGAGGTGTAGCAGGAATGTTTTTGGGTGGAAGTGGTGGAGGTGCTGTAACATAAAAGGAACATTTTAAAGACAAGGATAGACAAAGCTCAATCACAAAGAATTGACATCTTGGTCTCATGTAGATGTTGCTGCAATTCAGAGAGTTCATTGTACAAGCAGAAGACATTTGCACTTGTATAGGAACACCAGTTATTAGCTTCTGACCTTCAAAGCACATCCCATAATTTTTATGCAGAGTATCTTTACCATCAGAAATACACGTTTAATATGGAAGCAGGCATAATATTGCTGCTAAACATTATACATTTTAAAATAAACATAGCAATTTTAATGATAACTTTCTGTTTTCTGATTAATTTCTCTTTTGAATATATTATATTGGCAGTAAAGGTGAGTTTACATTGCAAAATTGAATTAATATTTCTGTTTCCACAGACTATAATGAGCCATGATCCCTAGTAGATTTACTTCTTTCTATATTTCACAATTTTTCAATTACACATTCCCAACACATTAAACCACTTTTTCTACCAAGAATTAATGTAACTTACTTCCAGATGGGAAGGGTCGTGATCCATTCGGAGATTCTACACTTGAGTTCTCTGGCTGCGCAGAACCCCAAACTTCACACTGATCTATGGGACCTGAAGCTATATATAAGCAAATATATAACAACATATTAATCTAGAAGTAACACAAGAACTTGATTCTTTTTTTATTTCCAGTAAGAGTTTAACTCTGAACTTTAGGTATTACCGAATTGCAGCAGCTATTCAAATAAAAGAAATAAAAACAAATTAATCTGAATACTTGTAAGTAGTATTTTGAGTGTTTGTTTTACCATGAAATGTACAGTACAATGTTGGAACCAGTGGCTTCCTGATGCACATATCCACTTCACATTTCTCATTCATCTAATATGGCACATATTTTTTAAAAAATATCAAAATGCTTGTTAAAAATGATTCAGATAGGACCAAAAAAAAAAAAAAAGAAACTTAACATAGAATTGATTCCATGTTTTTCTTAGATTAGCAAATCAGCACCCCAGGGGAACATAGATACACTCACAGTAAGAAAGAAACAATCAGCTGCATCTGCGAGGAGATCAGGGGACAGCATAATGAAAGCAGCATTGGAATACACATCCCACCCTTTTTAGACCTGCACCAAGAAGTTGCATACAGATACAAAAGAGACAGAGCCTGGGGTAAAACTGGTTTTGTTATTCTGAATAAAGCAACAAACTCTGGTGAAAGGGAGATAATTAATCAAATAATGAATCTGTGATTATTTCAGGTGAACCCATCTGATGCAAAATCTACATGGAGTCAGGGGTGAAATGTAAAATTTGTTACTACCGGTTCTGTGGGTGTGGCTTGGAGGGGGCGGTAATGTGACTGGGTGGGCGTGGCCAACTTTTAAAAAAAAACTTTTCAAAGCATTTTTTCTAATGCTTTGAAAAGCCTCTGCCAATCAGGCAACTCAGCTGGGATTGTCAGAGACTTTTCAAAGCATTTTTCTTACCACTTCTTTGGCTAAGAGGTTGCAGAAAAAAATGCTTTGAAAAGCCTCTGATGATCCCAGCTGAGCTGCATGATCATCAGAGGCTTTTTTTTTACTTTTAAAAGCATTTTTTCATCGGAAGAGGTTGTAGAAAAAATGCTTTTAAAAGTTTTTTTAAAAAATCCTCTGATGATCGTGCGACTCAGCTGGGCATGGGGGGGGGGGAAGCGTAGGGATTTTTGCTACCAGTTCTCTGAACCACTCGCTGCCCTCGCTACCGGATCAGGCAATCCGGTCCAAGCCGGGAGCATTTCACCCTTGCATGGAGTAGTGATATGGGAATGATATTGAACTGGAGCAGGTAAGATCCAAGTTCCAATCATAGAAGTTAATTGGGCAACAATCACATTTTTCAATCCAAAATAACACAAAGGCTAGAGGAACAAATTCAAATAGAGAGAAAGCTAGGTATTCCCACCTGAGAGAAAGGCAAGCTATAGCTCTAATACATCCTAATGGGAGTTCCCCCCTGTGTGAGTAATGCTGCAATCCACTTGGAACTGGGCATACCATCTCTCGCTACTGCTCTATGGAAGTGTGCCATTGGCTACTGGCTGACCCTGTGGACCAGACTTCCAGATTACTATTTAGGCCAGTGCTTATGGCAGGATGACTTCCACAGTCCTTGGGCCCGCAATATTCACACCAAATTTTTGAAGATAGGTATTCCTCCTATTGAAGCCCTTATGCTAGGCCCAGATGCAGCCAAATCACTGATATTTCAGCGATTGGATGATATTGAAAGACAACAGAATTTGGCACTTGGTGTGGGAGTATGTTCTCCATTTTCTCTCGGTATTACTCCCCGAATGCACCCCTCCCCAAATATCTTTCTACGCTATCTTTTGTTAAATACAGGTTGGCCTTTCTGAAGGCATGTTTTAATGTGATTCCTTTGAATGTCTTGGATAGCAGGTGCTCGGGAGGTGTGAAACCCACCCACTGTTCATGTGACAGTCGATCTTTGGAATCGTTGGCTCACATCGTATTTACTTGTCCCCATTATCGGGAGATAAGGTCAGAACTTATCTCTCCCATTTGCCAAAGATTTTCTGGATTATCTGAAACTCTTAGTCTTCACTTCTTACTTCAAGATACTGATTCTAAGGTTACACTAAAGGTAGCAAAAATTTTTGCTGCAGTCCTGAGATGTAAGAGCCAGGAGAAGGGATGGGCTGGACCCACTGATCAGTCTTATTGATCGCCAGTGGTTGAGCTAGCTGGTGGTTGTATAAAGTGCGATGTGCAGATTTATGTAAATTGCAATATAGTATTTTCTCCCTATGTGCAACTTCACTGTGAGTTTGACAGAGTGGTTTCCACCATTGATCTTGCTGCCATTTTGCACTTTAGTCTGGTCGTGTGCCAGCTATGTGTCTTGGATGTTTTGGTCTTTTTGGTCTATGATCGCAATAAAGTATGCTATGCTATGCTCTAATACATAAATACAATTTAATAATTTACCTTCCAATTTGTCTTCTTCAAATGCAGATTCTAGAGGTGGACCAAATAATGGTGCTAAGACAGCAGTGTCTTCTGAAGTTCTTTTGCTACAGAAAAAAAATAGTTATTTGATATCAGCAGATGTGAGAAATGGGTTAGATTTTTTAAAAAAATATTTTCTATAAAAACAAACATCAAACTTTTAAATGTCATTTTATATATGTACACAAGAATTGAGTTTTGTTTTGACATTGCTTGTTATAGTTCTGCTAATAACCATTGCCATATATATGTAAGGAAAATATTATGTACCGCAGCAACTCTGCGGTTTTAAGTTATACTGAAAGATATACTGTTGTCAATGTAGCCATTCAATGCTCAAAAGTTTACATATGAACAATTTTATAAAACCTTACATATTAAAAACAAATTAGATTCTTAAGTGCTAATCCTTAAGAAATCAAAGAATACTATCCATATTACCAGATTTGAATACTGCCAGGATTTGGACACATGAAGATGAAACGGCCAATTTATTAACCTCCCAAGAGCCATTAAAAACTAAACCTGCTCAGTCATAGAAAATTCTAAATATTGGGAGAATGGAATAGAATATAAAGAGTGGGTACCTCAAGGCAGTGGTGGGATTCAACTAATTTAACAACCGGTTCTCTGCCCTAATGGTTTCTTCCAACAACCAGTTCACCAAACTGCTCAGAAATTTAACAACCGGTTCTCCCGAAGTGGTGCGAACTGACTAAATCCCACCACTACTTCAGGGATGGGTAAATATGGCAACTTTACAACCTATGGACTTTAAATCCCAGAATTCCCGACCCAGCTATAAAGTTGTCATAGTTGCCCACCCCTGGGCTACCTGAATAGGAGTAATGTTTACTGCATTTTATTTCATGTTATTCATGTTACTTTCTATAGTTGTAACAAAAGCAAAGGAACCAGATTTTGAAATAGTTAGACAAATGGGGCTCAATTTCCTTGAAAACACCATTGTGATTTTCTGGTTCTGCAGTAAAAGCAGAAAATCCTCTGAAAAACTGTCCTTAATATTTAGAAAATTGTGCCCACTCAACTGTGGAGATCTTAAATTGAGCCTTTGGAATACTGTTATGTTTCTTTAAAAATGCAAACACGCATATACACATTCCAACCAAAGATAAAATGTTATTCTTGTAAGTAAAAACCCACAAGCCAGGAAATAAATAGTAGAAGCAGCATTTCACAACCAGCAGTGAAAGTTCCTTTTTTTTTTTAAAGAGCCCTATTCAGTTTATTTACAGCATGACAGACAATATGATTTAGTTATTTAAAAATCCAGAAATTAAATGTCAACAGACCAAAAGTTATCAACTATATAAATAGTTTACGCCAAAATGCATAATATTACACCTATCTTTTTGTATAACATTTTCCACCAGGATTACATATATTAAATGGCATTTTGTTACATTTTCCATTCAAGGATATCAGAATGATAGGGTAATAGAAGCAAGAAATCCTCTAAAATATATCCCAGTATAATATAGTAAGAAAACATCAGAAAACAGATCAAGTGCCTATAAACCTCTATAAGACATTTAAAAAATAAGCCTGACATTTAAAAATGCCTGAGTACAAATAATATTTCAACAGATAATGGCACTAATGACGATTATACTTCAATTCCCACTGATTTCTCTCTATTTAAAGGAGAAATGGCTTCCTACTAAAAAAATATGTAGCGCCTCTACAATGAATTTATGCTGCCAAAAGAATTTACACATATGGTAGAAGAATTTAGGGGATGAAAACTATTCCTACAATTACTATTTCTTAAAATGGAATAAAGTAATGCGTCTACTATCTGAAATGATTAAGGCATTTTAAAAAAACCCGTCAAGATATATTTCAACAATTAGTATTGGTCACTAACGATTGTGTAGATTGGGTTAATATTCTCTCTCTCTCCCCCCCAGTTTGTGTGTGTGTATGTGTGTATACACACACACACATGCACACACACACACACACACACGTGTCTGCAAATGTGTGTGTATATATAAATCTGTGATCAGATTGTTTATGTATTTGCTCTATCGTAGCAGATTGAGATGATGATGATGATGATGATGATGATGATGATTATATTTCTATACCGCCCCTCTCCCGAAGGATTCGGGGCAATGCACAGCCTAATTAAAAGCACAAGGCAAACAACAATTTAAAAATTAAAAATATTAAATAATTTGGCTCAATATAAAACCCCAAATTTAAAAATCCCAGATTAAAACCAATTTAAAAATCTTCACATCAATAGCCCGGCCTGGCAGAACAAAAAGGTTTTGAGGGCACAGCGAAATACATGGAGGTCAGTGATCTTACGTAATTCTGGGGGCAGTTCATTCCAGAGAGTAGGAGCTCCCACAGAGAAGGCCCTCCCCCTGGGTGTCGCCAGCCAACATAATTTGGCTGATGGCACCCTGAGGAGACCCTCTCTGTGGGAGTGGACTGGCCGATGGGAGGCTACTGGTGGCAGGAGACGGTCTCGAAGGTAACCCGGTGCAATGCCATGGAGCTCTTTAAAGGTGGTAACCAACACCTTGAATCGCACCTGGAAGACCACTGGAAGCCAGTGCAACTCACGCAGAAGGGGGGGTCACATGGGCACAATGGGTTGCGCCCATAACCACCCGTGCGGCTGCATTCTGGACCAGCTGGAGCCTCCAGGTGCTTTTCAAGGGGAGCCCCATGTAGAGAGCATTACAGTAGTCCAATCGAGAGGAGACAAGGGCGTGAGTGACCGTGTGTAGGGCATCGCAATCTAGAAAGGGCCGCAACTGGAGGATCAGGCGGACCTGATAAAAAAACCCCCTGGCCACGGCCGTCATATGCTCTTCTAAAGACAGCCATGAGTCCAGGAGGATGCCCAGATTGCGAGCCCTCTCTGAGGGGGGCAAAAGTTCATCCTCAATAGTCAGCGATGGCACCAGCTGACTATATCACGACGCCGGGAACCACAGCCACTCAGTCTTGGAAGGGTTGAGTCTGAGCCTATTTCTCCCCATCCAGACCCACACGGCCTCCAGGCAGCGAGACATCACATCAAAGGCATCATTGGGGTGGTCTGGGGTGGAGATGTACAGCTGAGTATCATCAGCGTACAGATGGACTCTCACCCCAAAACCACAGATGATCTCACCCAGCGGCTTCACATAAATGTTGAACAGAAGGGGCGAGAGGACCGACCCCTGTGGCACTCCCCATGCAAGGCGTCTCGAGATCGACCTCTGCCCCCCTGCCAACACAAACCGAGCAGTCGGAGAGGAAGGAAGAGAACCACCATAAAATGGTGCCCCCTATTGCTAACCCCCTCAACTGCTGCAGCATGATACCATGGTCGATGGTATCAAAAGCCGCTGAGAGATCTAACAGGACCAGGACAGAGGAGCAACCCCTGTCCCGAGCCCTCCAGAGATCATCCACCAACGCGACCAATGCCGATTCTGTGCTGTACCCTTGCCTGAAGCCCGACTGGTACGGGTCTAGATAGATAGCTTCATCCAGGTGCCTGGGTAGTTGTCGTGCCACCACACTCTCAACAACCTTCGCAACAAAGCGAAGGTTGGAGACCGGATGATAATTAGTTAATTCAGCTGGGTCCAGGGAAGGCTTCTTGAGGAGGGGCCTCACCACCGCCTCTTTCAAGGCAGTGGGAAAGGCACCCTCACTCAAAGAAGCACTTACAATCCCCTGGAGCCAGCCTCGTGTAACCTCCTGGGTGGCCAGTACCAACCAGGAGGGACACAGGTCCAATAAACATGTGGCAGCACTAATCCTACCCAGAACCCTTTCCACATCCTCGGGAGCCACAGGATCAAACTCCTCCCAGATAACATTCTCAAGACCTACTCTCATCTCCTCCCCCGGACTCACCCAGTCGGATTCCAAGCCTTCCCGAATCCGAGCGACTTTATCATGCAGGAATTGTACAAAATCCTCAGCTTGGCCCTGTAAGCGGTCTTCCCACTCTCCCCCCCGAAGAAGGGAGTTGGTCACCCTAAACAAGGCAGCAGGGCGGTTCTCTGCAGATGCAATAAGAGCGGAAAAATAGTTAAATTTTGCCGCTTTTATCGCCACTAGGTAGGTCTTGATATAAAAACGTTATTCTTCAAATATTTTGATTCAAAGCCATTTGGTACCAGTTATTCCCTGTGTTTGTTCCTGGACATATTTAATAATCAAATGATATCAAAGAAATGTTGATCAATAGTATCTTTACTTTTGTAAAACTCTTATGGTTGTTTTGGTATAATTTGTTTCTTCTTTTCCCAATGTTCTGTCTTAATCAATAGTTCATACATTACACATTTTTGGATAAATGAAAATGAATACTGTAATCCAGTAAAATAATAAATCAATTATCGGTATATTTTGAATCCATTTTATTTATGTATTTGGAGTTTTATGAGTATAAATAATGAAGTAAATAAATATAAATAGATGGCAAGAACTGACTCCAATATTGTAAATTTTTTTTACACATTTCTGCTAATAGGCTGTCTTAATTTGATAATATTATCTGGCAACCAAGCTATCATATCTGTGTAAATTCAGTCTGATACAGATGGAAGTCTTTCCCAGAATCTAAAAAAATGCATTACAGTATTCTTGTCATACTCAAGATATAAATAAAAAGGGAAGGCCATTTTGCATATAGAGCCACATACAGGGTTGAAAAATTGGTGCTAAGTTAGCTAAGAGATTATAATTTTATATATTTTCATAGGAAACAAATGTAGAATTAATCTTTTAATGCAATCAAGCACAAAGCAATAATCCCTCTGCACATGTCCATTTTGGGAATAAGAATTCCACATCTTTGGGGATTCAGTTTTACACTAACCTGAGAAGCTCTGGAGTAGGAGTTGAACGCCGGGGTCTTGCTATCTCTTCACCTAGCACAAAATATACATTTAAAATTGTTTTCTTGAGAGTACAGTGTAGACAAACTGCCTGCTGAATATTAAATAAAACCAACTCAACAGTGGGCCCACGAAGATGTGGCATTGGTGCTGATCTGAGACCACAGGTATATCCCTTTTGCATAATATTGTGACCTTTGTAAACATTTTGCAGCTGAGGCAATTAATTTTGCAGGAGTGCAGAAGTTATTACTGCAAGAACAATTCTGCAACGTTACCTCCTAAACTATGGGAGAATTCTTGTCTTAACAGGAATTTTCAACTCTCCTGCCTCTTGGCTTCTCAGCATTTTTCCTATTCTATCATACCTTGCCACCCTTTCATTGACTTTAAATTTAACTAAAGGGTATTTTCTTTCTTTGCTTATAAGACAAGGCTAAGGATGGGAAGCTAGGGCTGAATGATAACCTATATATCGGTTCCATGTTTGGACGACTAGAAGGAACACTAGTAAAATGGCTTTGTGTGAAAGGTTATGATAGCTTTGGACAATATTAGATTATAATTTAATATCTCTTTAAAATACGATCATAAGGCCAACAATTGTATAATATTAAAATTATAATTAGGCAATCTACATTTTTTTACTTAATGCATACTAATACTTAATAAATCAGGCAAAAATCTAACTGTGGCCGCTTAACATAATACAAGATTTCATAAACCATTTCAACCGAGATTAATTATGCCCCCTGTCTTCCTACATATACTGTATGTACATTTCACATTCTAGGACTACATATGTGTTTTTATGAAAAACAAATGCAATGAAAACATTTTCATTAAATATGTGTATTTTTATTAGATATATGAGAATATTCCATGAATCGTGATAGATATGCTCTGTGCAGTCAGCTAACTGCAAATTCAGCATGGGCACTTGGATTTAGAATGCATCTATTAATTATGTTTATGCCTTTGTATAGAATTTCATAGCAGTATGCAGATGTATTTTCAATCCGTTTTGAGGTCTCTTTCACTAATATTCTGAATAGAATCTTGTTAATTTGCTGCTGCTGCTCTTTTAGGATATGAAAATTATGAAAGAAATCTACTCCATCTATGGATATTCACCAGTTAAAGCCCAATATGTTTTTAAATGATACTTACTAGATAGGTTCCGCTTAACTGTACCCTAAAATTAAATACAGAAAACTACAGTTTAGAATTAAAGGATTATATTTACATAAAGGGAGCATTGCTCCATTTTGAAATGCTGAAAAGCCATAGATAAATAATATTTGTAAAACAAAACATACACTAAATTGGATTTATAGGGCACACTTTATGGGTTCCTTTGCCAGTTTAATCATTTACTCATGTTTACATACACATGTAAACATCTTTTGAAGAGCTGAAGGTAATACTTACAAATGTATTTCCAGAAGAATTTCACACGTACTCAATTTGCCAAAAAGTCCTAGAACATGTTTATAGCCCCAGAGCTAGATTATACATTCATAAAATCTCAATTGCTTGAACATTGGTTTATGTCTAATTTTTTTAACTAAAAACCTAGACTGTAGTATTGCAGAAGATGAAAAAAAAACCCATAGAAACAGAAAATAGAATTCTGAGGAAGTATGAAACATAAACAGGACATATCTATGCACAAGTGTTATTACACGCTCTTTAATAGCTCCTTATACTTTATATATCGGAGCAGAGGTCTTCAAACTTGGCAGCTTTAAGACTTGTGAACTCCCAGAATTCTCCAGCCAGCTATGGAGAATTCTGGGAGTTGAAGTCCACAAGTCTTAAAGCTGCCAAGTTTGAAGACCTCTGGAATAGAGGGTGCCAGAGGATTGGATCCAGAATGGTTATTCTGTCATTTCTGCATGTGTTTTTCAAGGCAGCTCTTTTATTTTCAAACCATATTCCATGAAATGTTTTAACACCAGAAAATGAGGCCATAATATCACATCCAAGGAAAAGGGAAGATCAAGAAGAACTGAGTGATCAAGAGTTCAGTAGGGAATATTTTAAAGAGAATAAAATGGGAAATATTTCTTAATCAACGTGATCCTTATTAAGCTTGGCAAGGATGGCTATCTCCCAAACACTCTGCAAGATATGTGAGGTATATTCCCCAAATAATTTAAATTAATCCTCATTTACACAACTGTTTCAACATGAATTCATGACCTACCGGGCTGCGTCTCTGTGATCAGCAAAAAGGAAGAGAGAACAGATACCTAGTCAGAGAGTGAAAGATCAGTAGTAAAAATGTCTTTGGATGGTAGGAGATCTTCTAGCTTCACAAAATACCAATTTCAAAACTATTTTTCTTCAGAAAGCTCTCTTCCAAATCCACTTAAGGTCTTGGGCCTGTTTAAACTTGATTTTAAAAATGAACCTATCCTATGAAGATATTTGCAGGAACAACAGCAACAGAAAATCCACATTTGCTTATTTTATCCCACATATTAAAACATGGTTATAGTTCTCAAATTAATTGAAGTGTTATAGATCTACATTTAATTAAAATTTCAAATTAATCAAAACCCATGTCCTTTATATATATAAAAGCCTTTATATATTTTGGGCAGTTTCGGAGACTGGCCTTTTCATATTTGCAATTAATTCCAGTACTTATTTGGAAATTCAAAAACATGTGCATTGTGTTAAAAATGTCTTGCATATATTGTCAGTTTCTTATATTTTTAAAAATTGGTAATTAGTCCTTGTTTTGGAAAAGGGCCATACTATGGAGTTAAATATTCTTCTACCTTTTCTCTTTCTTTTTTTCCTGAAAAACACAGAGCACACTTTGGATGTTGTCAATAGTCATGTATCCCTATTGTTTCTCTACATAACTTTTACCTTATGTTTACTTTTGTCTCATTCTATGAATCATATCTATAGTTAAGTTTTTGTTAGTCTTTGTGTCCAGTCTATCTACAATTCATCAGCTCATTGCGACCTAAAATAGTGAGAATCTGTGATTTCTGGTCTCTTCACTGTGTGCGGTTTGAGGCAGTATGCTTTACATTTAGATTATTCCATATAATGGAAACTATTCTTTATATCATATATGTTATGGACAAAAGAGTCATATACAAAACTTTCACATCTTTTAAATATTGTCACAGAGGCAATATCTAATAAGTTATTCCTGGAACAGCCTAATTTTGCCACTGAGCCATGCTAATATATCTTCTAGTCTAGAAGAGTATGTGTTTATGAGAGTAGTAAATGTGTCAATCTTCAGTAACAAAATTAATTTCGAATAGGACACTTGCTGTGTAAATTCAGTGCAAATTCTCTATAGATTTCCTGCTGGGCAATTTTAAAGCTGCTTTGCTTTTCATTTCCTATCCTTGCTTGTTTTGCCTTTAAAGACATTTAGTAAGAATATTTCAATGCTTTATTGCAGGGGTGTCAAACTCACGTCATCATGGCAGCGTCATGTGATGTATCGGGACTTTTCCCCACTTCGCTAAACCAGGCATGGATATGGCCAGCATGTGATGCATCCAGCCTGTGGGCCGTGAGTTTGACAGCCTTGCTTTTTTGTGTCAAATTTTGAACCTATCTGGCTCAAAACCTGTAGGCTAAATATTCCTTAAAAGATCTTCTATCCATGCTGTTTTTTATCCCATTCGCATTGGAAGATTGATGATACTTTGACACTTCCCTGTTATACTGAACGGTATTTAATCTTCAAATCTTTTATCAAGCTGTACCTCAAAAGTTCAAAATGAATTTTGTTACCTTGGAATCTCACATCGCAAATCCTCACTGATTGCCTATTTATTCTAACAATTTTAGAAGGACAATTAGCTTGAGAGGCAACCAGGTGGCCTCCATGGATGACATGGTTCCTGTTTCTTCAGAGAAAGGAAATAATTCAAATAACATGCAGCCATTTTTTATTTCCCATTAGTGCTGCTGGCAATATGTGGGGAAGAACTGTGCTTCCTTCTCAAAATTCTCAAAATTGTCCTTCGTTTATTCCTTCTTATGAAATGACATGAAGATGAACAACCTGACAGCATTATTTCCCAAATATTACAAAGTATGTATGTATGTGCATATGCATACACACACATGCAGAAACTGCTTACATCCAATAAAATGAGAGTATTAGGGAAGAAGAAGACTTCTTACCGGACTTTTCCTCTGCAAAATGCATTAAGATAAAGAAGAGAAAAAATAGGTATTTTCCACTGTACATAATCCATGAAAAAACTAATGAAATGATACATTAAATATTTTACAGATCAGTCCTAAAGACATCTATTCAGAAATAAATTAATTTTAATTAAACTTACTTTCAAAAGTTCCCATGAAGATAAATTTGTAACAATGAAAAGACTAAAAGTTTTATTACCATAGACAAAAGAGGAAGTCAAAAAGAAATGGGCATTCATAAAATTCATAGGCTATGCTTATTTATTCAGAAACAAGTTGCAATGGGGTTAAAGGGGTTCACCATAAAGCAGCCTTCCTTAGCCTGGACATTTTTTGAATTCATGTTTTTCAACTCCCAGAATGCCCAGCAGTGGCCAAAGTTGTTCACACACCACTGGACAGTAGCCAAAATAGAGAAGACTATTTAGCATGAATTCGCATAGAATCATAACACTGAAACATTGCAAAGATCCAAATACTCATAATTTCATGTACACTCTAATATTTCTCAAAGCGTAATCAATTAGCTTAGCTACTAATTAAAATCAAACAAATGTGATGGATCTTAATGATTATCTGTGACCTATCAAAGAGACTAAGCATATTTGTATTATTTTGGTGTTAATTTTTTTGTCTCTGATCAATCAGAAAAAAATTTAAATTTAAATTTTTAAATGAGTTCCACTGTTATCTATTAAAGAAAAAAAATGGTGATACAGCCTGCTTTGCTAAACTTCCAATTAAAATCCAACATCTAATTAATGTAATTGCCTTGAAAAAAAGTAAATGCTCAAGAAATATCAGTCATAAGGTTATTATCCTGGCTAAGAAGGATAATAAAATATAAAACATACTGGTTTCTGATAACATGGGATGATAAATATAATCGTAAAAAAACCTGACATATTGTTCTCAGCTTAAGCAGGTTCAGATTTTATGCATATCTGTTGATGCAAGACATATTGTATTCAATGAGACTTGCTCACAAGTAATGGTGCATAGCTTTGCAGTCAGAAACTATTAAACAATTGAATTGAGAAGAAAACTTACTGATTATGTATTGGAACAGCACACTTCCTTTCATAATCAAATAGAATCCAATTAAAATTCAACAGAAGGTTCTAAATACTAATTCCTTCACCAGACACAAGAAATGAAATGTTTGCTGCCGCTTCATTTTCAGCCCATAATTATCTGTTAGCCATCTCCACAAGGTATGAGATGAGTTAGTTGAGAAGGTAGTTCTTCTTTGACAAAGTACCACAAAAGGGTTTAAACTAAACTGATCTTTTCTATCATGTGTCGATTCCTAATTATTTTCCCCCATTCTTTTGCCTTTTAAATAGTGTAAGACATTAAAAATGTTACTTGCTCCCAAGTGCTCCCCCATCATATTTTTTCTATGCTTGAGCAGATGGTCATTATCTAAATTAGACTATGGAGTACAGCAAAGCCTTGCTAAGTCTATTAGAGTAAGTAGGAAGAAAGAAGGAGGGGAAAAGGGCAGACTGATCTTTTCCTCTTTGTTGAACTACGTTGAATTATTTGGGCATAAATTCTCAACGATGAGGTTGGCGGTATAACCATCTCACAAAAATTATTTTGTTAACACATCACCTTGAAGAACAGCTCATCAACATTCATCACACAGAAACACACACCATCATCAGATTTTCTTCGTAGAAAACTAATGCATCATCTAGTGGCTTATAATACGTTATTGAGCTAATCATAATGTTACTAAGAAGGGCAAATAATTGCTAAATTTATTTAACATTTCTTCCACCAGATTTCAAGCAAACCCTGTGATAGCCAGTGAGTCATGATTTTATAACAGTGATGTTTGAGACAAAATTTGTAAGATAGGCTTATGTTTCTTGCATTTCCAAAATAATTTCAACAGCAATGATACTTGGAAAAAACGGTTTTAAAATATTGTAGCTCTGCTGCTCTCTAATCTCTTTAAAGAAAGGCATAATAAATCCCATTATAGAAAGAATTATAGCCAAAAGATATGCTGCAACCATCATCCATATAGCCCCCCAAAGTCATATAAAATAGGAATGACTTCTTGTTGAGCAACAAAAGGAATATATAGAATATGTTTTATACCAGCCTTTCCTTTTACATTTTAATAGGGCCAATGTTCTCCATTTCTGTCCTAATACTGCACAAAGGTGCAGATGAAGTAATTTCAGTCCTGCTATTAGTTTGGCTCTAATCTTTTCAGGTGCTGCTTTCCAGCAAGAAACAGAGATTCATGGTGGATTTTCAGCTCATGAGACATCTAAACCTTAAATTAGCATCATTAAGAGTCATATATTCAGGAGCAAAAGAAGAAAATGTTAGTTATATAATCAACTCTATGGAGCAAAACAAGAGTTTGGATTGTAGCATTTCAATTTGCTTCAAAAATATAGCACTTTTAAATTTAAATTGGTTATCTCTGGACCTTTGTGAATGACATGATTTTATTTCTAAAGGAAATCAGCATTTCAAAAAAAGAACAAAAGGTGAGATAACAATTTTGGGACATTTCATATTTCCCCACTGTTGTTCTTATGCTGTTTTAGGTAGCTTTTCAACTCATGAAGCAGTTTTAGAAGAAGTTGCAGGGAAAGGAGAAACCAGCAAAAAGTGTTTTCCCCCCAAATATATTAAATTCTATTTTATGTACATCTGGATCTAAATCCATTAGATATACATTATGAGCCATTGAAGCACATTTTCCCATATATAGTATGTAATTCTCTTTTTTTGAGTAAAATGAATCTGGCTATTAGACAACTTCTAGACTACCATAATAATATTCCAATTACTATTTACTTTTGTAATACTACCTGAACAAACTTCTTCTGAAATATTTTAAAAAGGGTATCATTTCTCCTGAATTTTGCTGCAACAATTAGAATCAACATCTATACTATTACAGCTATGAAGGGAAAACTGCTCTAAGAAACAAAACAAGTTTTTGAAAATGCCAATTATATTCTGAGTAGAAATACTAATAAAAAATATAAGGATTTTAATCCAGCGTACCTAACTTTCCAATCAACGTAGCATGATGGACAACAGCTTACAGAAACCTTAGAAAAACCCTCTTTTTGTCAAAAGCAAATTCCAGAATAAATATATAATAGTTTTTGCACATAAAATTGAATTCAAATGCTGCTAATCAAGGGATATTACTTTTCAAATCAAGAGAGCTTGGTTTAAATGCTCCAGAGATTTTACGTTATTATGCAAACAGTTGTATACAAAATACATCTCATTAATATAAAGTATAGCCCTACTCAATTTAAAGAAATCACACTGTACATTCTAAGTTTCCCTTTTCATAGTATAAAGCCATTTAAGTTATTCTTTTCAGCATCCTGCATTCATGAAAAGCATTACAGCTCTGGAAGCTTCCTTAAACTGTATGGCATCACTTGATTAGGAAGCTGCATTCTCTTCAATGCAACAAAGTCATCATTCTGATTAACAGCTTCCATGTCTTCTACAGTCCAGGAAATGAGTGTTACAAATCACCTCTTGAACTTGATTTCCATATACTACAATATAACACACTGTTGCTTTCAAACCCAGCTGCATCAGCCTTGTGAATTCATAATGATTGCAAGGTTCGTTTACTGAAATAAAGACCACCAAATTGCACATACACACGCAATGCATAAACGTTGGGACTTCATGCAGCAATAAATGATGAAAGCATAGATGTTATCCCAACATTAGGTTTCAAACAATTTCACAACGTTAGATTAGCTAAATTTGTTTCCAGTTGTGTATCCAGTACGTAGTTGGATTCTATATTGTTAAAGCCAAATGATAGAAGAAACAAAGCCTTATAGTTTCTTTAACTGGAAATTCGGAAACTTTATGCAATTAGGGCATGTAAAACTTTATTATTTACTCCTAATCATTTCTTATAAATCTAGCAATTAATAGTACCCAGGGGCCATTTGGGGAATGTTGCAATTATCTTCTTTTTGTACTGCTGCCTTTTCCACAAAACAATCATCAGGATACTATTATGATGAGAGTGATAAACTTATAGACTTACAATTCATTTGCATATTTTTTTGTGAAGGAATGATATTAAAATGGTTCATGTCCAAAGTAGATATATAACTATCTACCTGATGAACAAATCACCCCATTGAGTCATGGTTGAGGCAATTAGAAGCTAACCACCTGTGTGGGATGAAAGTAAGTACTATTTAGTGTTTAATGAATTAATCATCAGATGCAGCAGAAATGAATCTCAATAAAAATCCTGGGTCAATATATTGTTTGAGTAGCTCTGTTTGGACAGAGAAGCCTTGAACTGGCTAATATAATTCATCCTCGGGTATCTGTAAAGTACAAACTCTCTCTAAGGTGTTCTGACATAAGATCACTGGACTTATATCAGGGGTGGGTTTCAAAACCTGTCACTACTGGTTAGCTTGTGGGCGTGCGTGTACTTGTGCGCACGTGCAACACTTCTGTGCATGAGCAGAAGTGTCTGGGAGGGTGGGCGGAGCCTCCTGCCATCGCCGCTACCAGTTCGCCCAATGGGGCGAACCGGTAGCAACCCACCACTGACTTATATCTCCTGTTTACCACTGAATCTTACTTATTTGAGTGCCTTTTTCCATATTGTCAGCCATGTGCTACATTGGAGAAAGAGGCTATTGCTTTGAGAAAGTGGGAAGATTTCTTAGACAGAATGATGAGCAGGTATCCATTTCTGAAAATGCAGTTTTGATAAGAAATAGAGTTATATGTATCTAGAAACCTTGGTGAATAGCCAATGACTTGGCTAACTGATGTAAAAGGGTTAGAAGGCTAGCACATGCCATCTAGATCAGGGGTTCCTAACCCCCGGGCCATGGCCCTCTGCCAGGCCACAGCCTGTTCAGAACTGGACCACTGAAGTGGTAGGCGAGTGCGCGCACACTCAGCTACATTTGTGAACAAAACCATCCCCTTCCCCACCCTCCCACCCCCAGTCGCTGTCTCTGCCAATCCATGAAGCTGGAAAGATTGGGGAAAGGTGATCTAGATAAATCGACGGTGTTCAGAAGCAGTGATAACAATACAGAACTCTATTAATGACACTGACCTCCAATGTTCTTATAACATTCTAGAAGCCAAATGTATATAGGTAATTGGAACCTGAAAGCTGCAACCTGTAAAGTTGTTTTTACTGAAATCCTACTTATTCAGCATACAAGGCTAGCTAATTTTTTTTTTAAAAAATCAATGTTTTGATAAGAAAATAATATGGCTATTCAATTTGTTAGAGACAGAGAACACTTTAGGATAAGCAATAGGTATGCAAAAGGGACAGTGCCCATTTGTCATGCTTAATAATAATAATACCAAATCATTCATGTTTATATTGTCTTGTGAGGTGAGGTAGAAAGAAATAAATGCTAAGAAGTTCATTCAGTTTGAGATGAATCTCTTTGGAATAAAAAAAATACTGATCACCCATATGTGATTAGTAGGTAACAGGACACAAGCATAGAACATGTTATTAAGCCATAGTGATCAAACAGTTATACAGAAAACTTGTATTCATAGCTGTTCTGTCCCCCGTCCTCACACAGACAAATGCAATATCAAACACGCCTGCCAATAATTTATTTTATAAGCAGACCAGAATTCCTGACAGATGAGAGTTCTGGCAGCTAACTGTAAAACGCCTGCCAAGTCCAATTAGTACTCCCAAAAAGCAGGAGAGGCCTTATCTGCAGTCCATTTCCAGAGCGACAAATTATCCACAAGAGTTTAGTCCAAAATATATCTGAGCCGAAGTGCAGGATTCACGATGTGACCCTTTAGAGTTTAAACTTTTGTCCGTCAGAAAGCCTGCTGAGCAATCACGCCCCCTTTTAACCCTTGTGGGGTGTGGCTCAGTGACTCAGCTCAATCCCTGGCCCTCCCATGCCTCTTCCTTTGCTGCACACACTTCTCCCTCCGATGCTGCCTGGGATGAAGCCAGGATTCATCATTATCACTCTCTATCAATGGGTGCTCCGAAATGCCTTCCTCCTGGCCTTCGAATGGAACCTGAGGCATTGCCAGAGAAGAGGGTCCTGGAGAGGGAGGCCTTGTCAGTTCCTCCCCCTCACCTTCTGAGTCCTCTTCCTCCATGAGGACAGGCTCGGGAGTCGGAGTCACAACAGTAACAATATTGGGGTAGAGACAAAGCTAGTCTGAGAACACTAACGGTATTAGTCTCAAGCCAAGAGAGGAAAACTGAAGACTTAATTTTAAAGAATAGAGATACAAAAGTCATAACAAAAACCACAGAATGCAGCCATCTCTGAACAGATAGGTGAAAGAAAGGACATACTGAGATAGTGCTATAATAGAGAGCCTCTTGTACTCTAGACATTGCCAACAAATTGGCCAGAATTACTCTGACTGAAAATATCAGGTCTTGAGAATTCTTATCATGTTAAACTTCTAGAAATAAAAGCTTTGCACTATTGAGAGTAAAAGATACATTATTCAGGTCCTAGTAATGCTACCAATCACTTCTGCATCTCTTAAATCGCTTATCTCTGACTTGCAAATTTCTAATGACATTCTTCATCTTTTTATATTGGATCCCTTTTGGAAATTGGAAACCCAATTTCCAATAAGTGTTATAAAATGGGAGAGCAAACAGCTCAGTTTAATTTTTTTTTTTAAAAAAAAAAATCTCTGAATTGTAGCCATTTCATGACTATTTTGAATAAGTGGCCTCTTATTTCTCTTTCAAATGCTTTTCAAAATGCTTTTTAAAATATAGATCATATCCATGCCATATATTCATTTCTAAAACCATAATAGCAGCATGCAGAGAAAATTGCTGTGACTTCCTTAACTGTAACTTCTCTCTTTAAAAGATCTGTCAAAAGCGCGAAGTAGCTATGGAAGTCATGATATTTTTCACTGTATCTTGAATCTAAAATGGTTTGTAGGAAGCCCTTATGTTGGATGAAATATTTGATAAAACCAAATTTGGAGGAGATGAATAACATAAACTGATTGTATAGCATACCTGGAAAATAAGCCAAATGCAATTTGGGACGTTTTAGAAAGTAGCAAATTAAAAAACATGTTGCTTACCACTGGCGAAGGTGAAAGTGCAATATTGCCTATAGAAGCTTTCAGTTCATCAACAGTTGCTGCACTCTTAAGAGTGTCTTTAGATTGCAAAGGTTTAATCTTAATGTTGAATTTCTTGTGTGCCTCCTCTTCCTCTTCAGATTCACTTGAAGAATAAAAGTGCTTTCCTTTGGTAGGTAGATCACAGTTAAAGAAAGATGCAACCACTCTGTAGACTACAATACATTATTTCAGTTTCAGGATACACCTATCAAGGCACCAGTTTTAAATGAATGGAATCATTCCAGTGGCATACAATACAATTTTAGTATAGTACAGTAGATTGCATAAATTGGGACAAAGCTCTAAACTTAGAGGGGGAAATCAAACAGTGCTAAGGAGCTCGAAAGAGCCTTGAATATGGTCCATTGTAGAGATGTCTATGGAGATTCTCAGACATCCAGGTCATAGTTGTCCCAAAGGTGCTTTTTCAGGAGACAACTTTCAGATTTTTCTTTGAAGATGTTCTGCTTCTCATCCAAGAAGAAGAGAGCTGAAGAAGCTTCTTGGAGAAATGAAACATCTTCAAAGGAAAACTAGAAAGTCCAGTTGCCTCTTGAAAAAGCTCCCTTGTAGAAAGTTTACCATTATAGGAGCAGATGGCATCTGGAATCAGGCAATCTCTTCCCAAGTGGCACAATATATATTTACTGGGAATTTAGGATTAAAAATGCTGATAATATTGGAATCCTATTCTTTTTCTCTCTGTTGGATTCCTCCCCCCCCCTTCCCGATATCAGAAAAGTTAGACATTGGGAAGATTACGTGACTGAGTTTGAGAAGGAGCTGGGAATTCTAGCAGGTGTAGCTAGATCATCTGTGAGCCACTTGTCTGAGCAAGGAAGTTGCAAATTAAAAATAAAGGATATAGCCTAGTTCTTCGGGTCTGATGCTGTATCCTTCTTCATCAAGTTCAGGTGAATTCTGGTATGGCAAATATAGTGAAGGAGTCAAAATATAAACATTCTTTTCTTTTTCCCCTTTTCCTCAAAATTTCATTAATGAGGCTTTTACTTATTCATTTTGAGAATTTATGAGGCCTCCTAATTCAAAAAAATTGCTACAACAAAAATAATCATTAACAGTAAAAAAAAAATCCAGCCATATATTATTAAAAAGTAATCTGACATATAAAGTCTGGGCACAATCATTCATACCTTATTTGGACTTATCTGTTGCAATGAATTCTATATATGGAACTGTCCTTAAAGCTACAACCGATCCAAAAAGTGGGAGCAAGCAGTTATGGGTTCCTCTCAATAAGTCTATGTAATACTGCTATTGTATTAGGTGCACTGAATATCAGTGGGTTTTCAGATACAATTCAAGGTGCAGTGGTTATCTCTAAAGCTCTACACAGCATAGGCATTGGTGATTCGAAGGACTGTCTCTCCAATTTCTGCCTATTCTACAAAATCTGAGAGAATTTATATTTTCCAAATCCCATTTACTGTGTCCTATAGAATATCCTCCCTTCCGCCACCAAAATTTAGCTGGCCCCAAATCTGCTGGTCTTTAAAGACTTGGCTGTCCTAAATATATTTTTGTTGGGCTTTATTCCTGACAGGGTGTGTATTTTATTTCTTTACCATTGTTTTTGTACAACATTTTTTTTTGGCAACTCTGTTAACTATCTTGAACCTGCTCTACAAGTAGATGATCATATACAGGTAGTTCTCAATTTATAATCATTCATTTTGCAACCATTCAAAGTTATAATAGCACTGGAAAAATGACTTATAAGCAGTCCTCACACTTGCAACCATCACAGCATCCCCAAGGTCATACGAAATACTAAAGTAAAAACTATAAGCGTGTGCAATGTCTTTTCAAATTAAGTTAAAACATTATCAGGCAAAATGTAAATTTCTCCTATGAGGATGGCTTTGATATTAGCAATATGTCTGAAACTGAGCTTCCCTTCAAATGATTTGCAATATTTCTTTCATTTCCAAATCAAGTGGGCCAAATGTTCATATACATATGAAACACTAAATGGGGAAGACTAACAATTTATTTCCTCTTCTGTTTGTTCTGAGAGGAAGTGATATTCTTTTATAGGCATGCATCTGCTAAACTGAGGGAATGGACAAGGTCTTTCGTTATTTCCAGCTTGGAAGGATATCCAGTGAGCCGTGACCAGTTTGCAGTTCTCTTCACTCAGCTCTTGGCCAGAGGGGTGAAGAAACAGTGAAGTGTTGCCTCACAAAGATATAATAAACATGACTGCATTTGTATTGTCCAAATAGATCTTAAATCAGTGAACACAGCTCAAATCAATCTTGGATACCTTTTAAACTGAACTGAGTAGGGATGGGAGACAAAGAGTTGGTTATGTGGAAAAGTTCTAAATTTCTGCTCAAGTGAAGCTAGATTTATTTATTTATTTATTTGGTAATTGTCAGGGGTGAAATCCAGCAGGTTCTGATAGGTTCTGGAGAACCGGTAGTGGAAATTTTGAGAAGTTCAGAGAACAGGCAAATACCACCTCTGGCTGGCCGCAGAGTGGGGTGGGAATGGAGATTTTGCAATATCCTTCCCCTGGCGTGGGGTGGGAATGGGGATTTTGTAGTATCCTTCCCCTGCCACTTTCACTAAGCCACATCACACCTACCAAGCCACCCCCACAGAACCGGTAGTAAAAAAATTTGGATTTCACCACTGGTAAATGTGTATAGCCACCCATCTAACATATAGAATTATTATTATTATTATTATTATTATTATTATTATTATTATTATTATTATTATTATTATTATTATATTTCAGCTCCTTCTAGCCTCAGCTTTTTCTGGAAGGTTCAAAAAAGTAGTTGAGATCTCACTGACCACACATTTGGAGATAGACTCCATTACTATTTCTTTACTTTTCAGTGTCCCAAACAATCAGCAAAGATTTATTCAGTTCGGGATCCTTTCAATTCGTCAGTTGGTGGAGCTTATTAGCAAGGGCAAAGATAGACATGGCTGATCTCTTCTATACATAACCTATTATTTCATGAGGGAAAAAAATCAGTCCAGGCCAATTGCAGGGATATATCTGGCAAGCGGATGTATCAGCAGAATACTTTACATGCAGGTGTTGTTACTGATTTTGTGCTGACATGATAGGATAAGCTAAAAATATAATTCATAGTCACTATGACACAATAATAAGCATGCAAATAAGTAGCCAAGTCTCACTGGAACAATGTTTTAAAAACTGTTGTCAACAGCAGGGTTTTTAAAATTACTATTACTTACATATCTTTCCCAGTCAATCTCTGAATAAAATCCATTGGGAGCTCCATTTGTTCTCTTCTGTAATACATAGTTTAAAAAATGTTTTTGTTTTTGTTGTTATAAGAAGGGGGAAAAATTAAATGCTATAATTTCTTAGAAGACATGAAAAACTCAATGTTTCAATGGAGGAATGCTCTGACATCAATCACACCCTTATGAATAACTAAAAAGGCCATTCCAGGTTCTTTACTCTGCATCTGGAAAGCAGCTTTTCATTCTTGAACTCTCAACTATTTCAAAGCTGAGAACCAGTGTAGGAATTGTAAGTAAATATGATAATTTTCATTGGCAAAGTGGAGTATAGCAATAACACTTAAGACTTATATACCGCTTCAAAGTGCTTTTACAGCCCTCTCTAAGCAGTTTACAGAGTCAGCATATTGCCCCCAACAATCTGGGTCCTCATTTTACCGACCTTGGAAGGATGGAAGGATGAGTCAACCTTGAGCCTGGTGAGATTCAATCTGCCAAATTGCAGGCAGCCGGAAGTCAGCAGAAGTGTCGTGCAGTATTGCATTCTAACCACTGCACCACCACAGTTCTTATAAGTTTAAGACAACTATGCAAGAGATGATAGTGGCAAAAGTCCCAGATTTAATTCCTGCCACCCCCACATCATAAGCTCATATAGCAGGTTTTTAGATGTCTTAGCCTAAGACCCTGAAGTCATTGAGAGAAAGAATGCTGAGTTATACTGTGGGATATCCAAATATAAACTAATAAATTATTGGCTCATAACACACCAGACCTAATTGTGATTTAAAAGAAGAAAGTTGGATAATTGATGTGGCAATACTAGGGGATAGCTGGAATAGAAGACAAAGAATTGGAGAAGATATAAGTATAAAGTATAAAGATCTGAAAATTAAAATCAAAAGATTATAGCATAACTAGTAGCCCCAATTGTTATCAGCATGCTGGGTGCCATACCAGAAAATCTTGGACAACAGTTAGAAAATCTGTGATTGACAAAATTTCCATCTCTCAATTGCAAAATGACATACTGCTTGAATCCACACATTTACTATGCTGGTACATTATGACATGATTTCCCAAAGTTGTATATATATATATAAAGTTTATTATCATTGTACGTTTATACACAGTATACCCATACAACGAAATTCACTTAACACCCAGAGATCAAGCCCAACACACATGACAATTCCCAGACACCCCACCCACCCACCAAAAATTCCCCACTCCTAAACCACCCAAGCATCCACACGGCAGACCAAGTGATGCTGTCCAACAGTATATATAACAATAATAACAATCCTAGAATATTTAAAGGTTTGTTGGCATATAATATGTATAGTTTCATTTCAAAATAATGTATTATTAACATAATATAACCAAGGTTTTCTTTTAAAAATACCATTTTAAGCCAAGCTTCATAAAACAAACATTGTTTTCCATCTAATTTATTTGAATAAATATTACTTAATTCCCCCCCCCTCGCAAAAGCTTTCTATTACAAAACACTAATTAATATCTAACCATGAGTAGGTACCATATATATATATGCTTTAAGATGCTAGCCTAGAAAGCAGGAGACTGTGAGTTCAAATCCTGCCTTAAACATGAAAGCTGGCCAGGTGACTTTGAGCCAGTCACTCTCTACCAGCCCAACCCACCTCAAAGGTTGTTGTTCTGGGGAAAATAGGAAAAGGAAGGAGTATTAGGTATGTTCACCGCCTTGAGTTATTTATCAAAATAATAAAGGCAGGATAAAAATCTAATAAATAAATATAAACATATATTAAAAACATGTAAGAACCATCTATGGTTGCTGCAGTGGCTATTGGCACACTGGGTGCCATATCAGAAAACCTTGAACAGAATTTAGAAAATCTACTCATTGACAAAAATCCATCTGCCAATTACAAAGAGCTACACCACTTAGACTGTAATTTGTGTAAAAGTGAAGAGTTAGTCATCCTATCTGGAGCACCAATGGTGAAAGTACATTGAAATAAGTAACACATGAAGAATATCAAACACGCATTTGTGTATTTTAAAGACAAAACAAAACTGTTGGAGTTTCAACATTATTGTAACCAACCCACTTGAAGCTTTAAGCCAATATTCACATTCTTACCGAAACTGCTTTTCCGCCTTCCTGGGTATATTCTGGTTTGCTATTGTAGGATGGATCATGAGGATGAGGGCTGGGTGGCTGGAATGGATTTTATTTTTTGTAGAAAAAGGATTAAAGTGTTTGGTGGTTTGACTTAAAAAAAAATACATGAAACTACATGGAGTAAGCAAGCTGAAAATGCACTTTCTGAAGGAATTATTTGCCAAATTAATGTTGCTATCAGCAGACTATGTTGGAACATAGAGTACCGCTCTATTCAGCAGACATTAGGCATTGTAAGGGAATTCAGCTGACAGCTATCATGATTTTAAAATATCATCTCATGGTCTATTAACAGAACATTAGATTGCTATGTATTTCAAAACCACACCTTCCTCCTCTCTTTTTTTTTCATCGGTCAATAGCCTTTTCAATTTTGTATTTCAATGCAGTATATCTTTTCCAATAAAACTGGACAGATCAATCTTAGGAATAATTTAATTAAGCAATTATTGTACTATATAAAAGGGATGAGATCCTAAATTCATCCTGTTTGTCTATAAGAAAAGAGGTCAATAGTATTTTGATGTTCAGTAAGTTTTGAATAATTGTAGGAAAGAAGGTATTTTCTTAGGACTAGAAACTGTAGTCATCGATTGTATTGGGTTGTTACTCCAAGATGGGATAGAAAATTGAAAGTTTGTTTTGTAATAATGGAGATGCCATATCCAGAAATTTGCAATTTTTTAAAAAAAATTAATTTATATGCCGCCCTTCTCCGAAGACTCAAGGCGGCTTACAATGTGTTAAGCAATAGCCTTTATACTTTTGTATATTATACAAAGTCAGCTTATTGCCCCCACAACTGGGTCCTCAATTTACCTACCTTAGAAAGGATGGAAGGCTGAGTCAACCTTGAGCCTGGTGAGATTCGAACATGGAGTTATTGCAGACAGCTGGATGTTAATTAGGGTGCTTAGTCTGCAGAGCTATCCAGGCTCATATCCTTGAGTTTACAAAATAAACAGCTCTTCTTAGATTTGGGATTATTTACAATATCAAACTTTGAAGCTAGGAACAAAATTCAGCCTCATGGGAAATCCACTGGCTGGAATATAGCCCCAATCATTCTAGTCAGAGTAAACGTGTCCCACAAAGCAAGAAAATTTCTTATACCATTTTAAGAGACATTTAACATATTTTAGAAACTATAGCATAGAAATCCCAATGGTGCTTTTTCAAGAGGCAACTGGACTTTCTGGTTTTTCTTTGAAGACGTTTCACTTCTCATCCAAGAAGCTTCTTCAGAGCTGACAGAATAGTGGGGAATGGTGTCAGAGCTGAAGAAGCTTCTTGGAGGAGAAGCGAAACATCTTCAAAGAAATACCAGAAAGTCCAATTGCCTCTTGAAAAAGCATCTTTGGGACAACCATGACCTGGATGACTGAGAATCTCCATAGTCACATAGAAAAGCAAATAATGTCATTTGAAAGAATGCAAAATTATTAGATAAAAATAATATTCAGTTTCAGGCTTCAGCAGTACTGAAACCTATAAAAAGAACTAGCTGTCACAGACAGTGAATACAATACACTAGACTAACGGTAGTAATGATGAAGCCAAAGACTGAAGATGGAAGGCAAACTTATAGGAAAGTTGCCTGCTTAATAAGCTCCCTTTCTTGTTTTAAGGTTTTCAGAAATATGAGTTTGATTGAAAATGGAAAGATAGGAGGAATGGAAAACTACACAAGTGCATTATCAGTATGGATGATTTAACAGAAACCCTGTTTGGTCTATGACTTTAAGGAAGATTTGATTTGATTTAAACCATGTGAGCCAAATTCAAAGTCGTGTGAAAAAAAACATGCTTGGCTGTTAAAAATAACCCACTAACCAAGATTGCAGAAAGTGGGAAGGAAAAATAGATCAAGACAGTGAGTAATGGCAGGGAAAACTTACTCATTCCCCCTTTATTTCCCCAATATAAACTGCTTGACTCCCCAAGTTGCTAGTAAGATACGGCAAGGGCAAAACACAGATTTTAGGATATTTGCAGGAGGATAACACATCTGTCATGACATCATCATGCAAATGATCTGGCTTCTGCATTTGCTTCATACACTGAGATCCAAGAACACAATTATTTCATCTGTGTGACAAAGTCATGATGCACATGCTATATGCATAACCTATGGGCTCCACTTTCAGAATGATGTAGGTAATCTGGGTTGTGTTTAAAAAAGAAAGAACTGTATTTTGTTGCCTCCATATCTAATATCAGCTCCACAAAAGCTACCAACTTTTTCTTGTGCTTAGATCAGTGGTAGTTAAATGGGGATAATTACCCAAATTGACAATTTGGCATATCCTGGGACAATGGAACAATTCATAATGGCTTGTTTGTGAGTTGAGGATCTGCATTGAGACAACTATTACTGAGATGCTTGTGTAAAACAATAGAGTCTTTTTTCTGTGGGAGTAATGACTCCAATTGGTGCAGAATGTGGTTGCACGGATAGTATATGTTGCCAGATATTTGGCACATGTAACACTACTTCCGTGTGAGCTGCACTGCTTACACTTACTGATGTGTTTCCAGATGCAATTCAAGATACTGTTGGATTACCTTTAAAGCCTTACATGGCTTAGGACTGGGATAGCTGAGGGATCACCTTTTTCAAGAGTTTCTGCCTGTCCAACCAGGTTGAGCAGAATACACCAGTTGGAGTCATTACACCCACAGAAAAAAGGCTCTATTATGAATTGTTCCATTGTTCCCAGGATATGCCAAATTATAAATTTGGGTAATTATCCCCCATTTAACCACCACTGATCTAAGAATGTCAGCTGGCAGGACCAGAATAGTGGCCCTTGCTCTATGGAACATTTTTCTTTCAGAGATCAGAATGGTTCAAACCATGTTAGCTTTTCATAATACCTTAAACATCTAGCTATGTACTGGAGCCTGGGCCACTGACTATGGCAAGGGCCCCATTTCCTGGCTATGTTGCTAAGTAGCCATGTATATTGCTCCTATGCCTATTTCATTGGATGGATTTAGTATTTTGATTGGTTTGACTGTTTTTATTGTTGCCCAGATTTGTTGACTGAGATCGATGACCATAAAAATTTGATTAAGTGATTGATTGAATGATTGAATGAACAAATGAATGATTGAAGGAAATTAGCCAAGACTGGGAAAAGGTGTAATTTGTCAAGCAGTTCAAGAACCACTAGTTTAAATTATCAATACAGACTAGACTGCACTATGAATGGGACTTGAGGAATGAATCAGCTTGCAAGTTAGGAAAGTCTGTGTCTTTTTTTTTTTCTTCTTCTGCTGAACAGAGCTTTGACCAAACTACATAAGTGTTCCAGGTGTGGTCTACTTTTGTTTAAAAAGAAAAAGGAAAAAAAATTAAATGCAATGAGCGGACATAAGGGGGATGCAGGATGATGTGTAGATGCCAGCTTTTCTCAACCTACAATTGCAACTACAAGCATTTTCTACCCAATTCAGTTCTTCGGAAATCACTGCTATTGGGCTGAAATGGAATTATGTTAAAGTGGGAGGATTAAGGATCTTGGGTCAGATGTTCAAATAGTTAGGCCAGCAAAAATTGTATTAGGACCTTTCCAGAAGACAAAGCTCATTCTCAAATAACAGCAGTACTAAGAAGTGTAACTGTGAGGAAGCAGAAGATGCCTTACTTCACAGAAGACACTTTTTAAAAAATTATCTGGAAGGCATATTAGTTCTATATTAATAAAACCTTCTGAACTAAGAACTGAATTAAAAGAAACCATTTTTATAATAGATGATTACTTTTAAAAAGGAAATAAAAATATTCTTTATGTTTATCACTTCTTAAAAAAGACAAACATATGGAATTCTGTATTTCTGTATTGTGTAAGGAATTACACAAACTTTTTAAAAGAAAGAATGGAAGAAACTTTCAATCAGGAATCATAAAAAAATAGGTTGAGTATGCTGGTGAGACAGCATACTGTCTCAGTATGACAGCATAATGATGAGACAGATTTTATATGATTCAGTCCACAATACAACCAATACAGCTTTCCCCGCCAAACAAGAAGGACATGCCAGCTAGAAGAACTCACATTCACCAGTGACATAAATATGCTGGGAAAATGCTTTTTTTCTGGATATCAATTGGACTTCATGAAACCAGCTCATAACCCATGTACTAGAAGTTCAATCACTGTTCAGAAAAGTATCATCTGGAAAGGCCCTTAGGATTCATAATATCTAGGTCTTCAATCTTTTTTTTAAATAACATTTTTTATTAGATTATAGAATAAAATACAAAAATATGAAAGCAAATAATAGGAATTTCTGGGTCTTCATTCTGTTTGTGAAGATCTATTGAGCACACTCAACAATTACCCCTATTTTTTTCTCACCAGATCAATATGAGGAAGTCTTCTGAAATCAGGAATCAATATAAAACAAAATTAAATTTGTATCTGAGCCCAACATTCTTTATTGCAAACATAAAGTCTAATAGCCGAGGTAAGTTTTTTTCTAAAATTAGTTCTAGTATGTATGAAAATCCTAAAACCATAAATGAAAGCAACAATAATTTAAGAGCAGCCCTTCTTTCTTATTTCTATTTTCTCCTGGTTCATTTCTTCAGTTGAGGAAACTGATTTTCCAATTTTAACTCTTGATATAATATTTTAAATTTTTTGAAATTTGAAGAGGAGGTAAAGGGCTTAGACTGGATTCAAGTAAAATCAGAATATATTGAAATTTATTTTCTAAATTTAAAATATAGAAGTTTCTATATTAACTATAGAATATAGTTATATACTCAAAATATTAAAATAGAAATAGGGAAGAAGATTTAAGAATGCTTAAGGCATATTTTCTATTGAATACACCTAATTGAAAATAAAAGCTAATTTCAGAAAGAAATATTATTAAAACTTACAGTTCCATCCCGGTCTGGTGATCCTCTGTAATAAAATTAAAATAGGCTCTATTACTATAAGGAATCCAAAAATCTACATTAATTTAATTATTAACACTGCTCAATAAATAGTTGCACTGGAAATGACTTTACTTCTTAAAATCATGTTTTTGCCTCAAATGTTTCTAATGAAACAATACTATAATAAAGAATAAAGCAACAAACATACTGCCAAAATAAAATTATTAAGCTCCACTGCTCCCTTTGTACATAAATCTCATATCGTAAATAGGACTTTTCCTCACTGCCTCTTTAACCTACATTCCTCCCATTTTTAATTGGCAAAAATTATACCAACATCAATTCTGCCTCTTCTTTTTCCCAGTGGACTTCAGCTTCCAGATTATCCTGTCAACATGGCTATAACTGAAGATTCTGAGTTGAAATCTGCAAATGTGGAAAATGTCAACACTGGGGAAAGCTGTTCTATGCACACATATGCTTCCCTCCGCACACATCAGTGGTGGGTTTCTACCAGTTTGCCCCAGTTCAGGCAAACTGGTAGTGGCTGCAGCGGTGGGAGGCTCCGCCCATCTGACCGGACGTCATCACGGATGCTCTGCACATGTGCAGAAGGTTCATAATAATGCTAGCAAATTATTCAGAATAATGCTAGCATTTAGCTTGATGTACCTACAAGGCTAGAAATCATTCATTATAAATTCCTCCTTTTAACATTTCTGTTACTGGAATGCTGTGATTGAATTTCAGCACTGTTATGAAGCTATGAGTGTGACTGTCAGGCAAACATCTGGATAATTGACAAAACTAGTTGACTCATGTTGTGTCCTATTCAGATGTGTTCCTTTCATGTATAGTCCATATTTCTTTTTAACATAATTCAACCTAATCCAATTTGATTCCTTGGATGTGATGTTATGCTGTGAGCAGGATTCCCAGGAGGGGTGGAGTGTATTCCAGAATAATAAAAGACAGCTCAGTTCAGATGGTTTCTGTGAAAGAAAGAGGGTGAAGACAGTTGCTCCTTAATAGTTCTCAGATTATATCCTTGATGTAGATAGTAGGGTGCTTCAGTTTGGCAAGATTCTGTCTATAGGTGTGGAACAATAAAGAAATCTTCCTAGAAATCTGCCACGTGTCTTTCTTGATTTTGGGAGCCAGAGAGAGATATGTTAGATTACAATTTCAACAATTCTCAGTGAACGTGGCCACTGTTGGGGAATATATCAGCTAAAGGACTTTTCTTCATGGCTATATCAATATACATCCTTCCAGTCCTTGAAAAAGTATATCACAGCATAATTTGCACTGCCCTGAAATCTGAACTCTAATCTGTCTCATTAAAGCTTGTAAATTGATATATCTTTACAGGTTTACTGTAAGACACTGAAGGGCAATGATTGGTCAATTCAATTGGTGTTGTTTTTCCATCTAGTTAGTATTAGCAGCCACCAGGAAAGAGCATTAACTAATGCTCTCTTTTAAGTATGACAGGCAGGCATGAGCAAGTATGTACAGTTATCAGGATGGAAACCTTGACCATCTTTCAGCTTGTGTCAATGAGAGATAACTGGTGCAGCGACACTTGAGCTGTTGCTGAACATAGATATATCATCTTCTGGAAAACTGGTTGACCTACTGTATGTCCAAAAATGGTCCAGCTGACAAGTTGGTGGGACAGAGGACAGTTTATATTCTGACTATATATATATACTCAATTCACTATAAACGTTTATTTAGATAATTTCAGCTGAGAGCCCTAGTTACAATCTGTATTAGTGATGCAGCTAGTCCACCGCAACTCCCTAATCTGATGCTAAGAAGCAGGCTGTGTGCTAACACCAGTGAACATTTGATTTCTTAGCTGATTTGCCTCCTTTTTTATACATATGCAAACACATACGTGTTTTCTATTTTTAATCTACTGCCTCATATATTCAATAGGCCAAAAAATCCAGGAGTTTTAATGCACTCAATGGGGCTCCCCCTTGTCATTTTATGAATAGCTGAAAGTATCTTCCTCTAGCATGTTACTAAGGAATTTAGTCAAACCAAGTCTGTGGTAGAGGTTTACCTCTTATGCGAAACTTGGCTTCACATTTTGGGTAGGACAAAACAGAACTTTCCAGAACCATTGAAAACAATACCATAGGTAATAAGCATGGAGAATCCCAAAAGGGTTATTCCCCCCTTTGGTTTATTCCAGCATTAACCTTTGCATATACTTAACAAAGTAGAATAGAGATGGAAAGTGGGACATTGAGTGGTATTTCCCCTATTCTACACATTTAAACAATTTAGTGGGTGGAGGTGATGCATCCAACAGATTTGATAAACTAATCCATAAATCTAATCTACAGAGTATTTTATTTTACACATTATTCAAAAACATTATTTAAAACATGTCAACTAAACATAATTAAAGGAGAGTACTTGGTCAGCAGTAATCACAGTACTCCAAAAGGTTGGTGCAGGATGATCAAAAGCATTTTCACATATGTCAAAAATGGAAAAAAATCTTGTGAATTTCCTTGATCTCTCTACTTTCCTTTTTTTTTAGGTTGTCTGATATTTGCTATGAAACTTCTCAGAGGGAAAAAAAGGTGTAGGTGTGGAAAAATGTCTTTGAGAAACAAAAAGCAGCAACATACTTAAAATATTTTTTCCCTTACACTTCATTCAGGAACTGTTAAGTACCGCACCATGGAAAACAGTTTCATTTTTAAAAACTCTTGTAAACTAACAATAGAATTCTGTGATATAACTGAAAATCCAAGACAATTCTTCACGGACATCAGAAAAGCTTTCTTTTTTGAGAATTTAGCCTCAGCCTTCGATATGTCTCTATAATCACAGTGTTAAATGATTTCAATCAAACTTGCAAGCTTCATCTCTTTGGCAATTTAGATAAAATATAGTCATCCTATCAGGGAACCAGATAAATGAGCAACTGTGCTTTCATTGTTTATGTAAAACAGCCTCATTCATGAAACAGCTCTAGTTATGTATTTGTTTGTCTACAATTCATGTTTATAGGCCACCACTCAACTAAAAAATTATTTGGAATGACAATTAAAAATAAATTCAGAATCACAAAAAGGGAAATATGGTGTATTAGATAAACTGAGGAGAACAGCACCAACTAAAATAACTAAAATAATCCATGGCATAATAAAATTGCCATCAAGAGACATACTCCCAACTCAGGACCTTGGCTCAGTGTTGAAGGCACCAAGCTAGAAAGCAGGAGACCACAGTTTCAAGTCCTGCCTTAGGCATGAAAGCCAGCTAGAGTTCTTTGGGCCAGTCACTCTCTCTCAGCCCAACCCACCTGACAGGATTGTTGTGGGGAAAATAAGAGAAGGAAGGTATGTTAGATATGTTCACTGCCTTGAGTTATATTTATTTATATTTATTTGTATCCTCAAGAGTTCTTTGTAAAAATGATAAAGGCAGGGAACAAGTACATATATACATACTGTTCCAATGGCCAGGAACCACGAAAGGGAAAGCATACCATCTAGATCTCATTAGACGGCAGTGTTTTAAGGGTGGGACTGGATTCAATCTATATCTTACTCTTCAGACTATTAATTCACAGTACATACTTACGTGGAATCTGTATCCTTTTCTTTCTTCCGTATTCCAAAGGCTTTCCTTGTACGCTTTTTCAATCCTGCGGAGACAGGAGAAAAAATAATGGACTATATCAGACAGCTTTAAACTGGACTAAGTAATACAGTAGATCAGTGGTCCCCAACCTTTGGGGTACCAGGCACTTGTTCTGTGGAGAGAGGCTTTTCCATGGACCGGAGGAGGTGTGATTTCACATGCCGACTGCATCCTGCGGATGGGGCTTCGCTTGTTTGTGCTGCCTGGTTTTTGGTATGCCATGGCCCAGTGCCAATCCACAGATCGGGGGTTGGAGACCCCTGCAATAGATGATTTAGTGGGCAATCTGATTCAACATACTTAGAAGTTAAGTCTTACTGAAGCATATAGAGAGTTGTGTTTTAAAAATAAACAGTATTGTTATATAATGAATAAAGAATTATAGAGGACTTTATATTACACAGCTCAATTAAAGCATAGAATGTAGAAGGCTTTTTTTCCCACACAAAAGGAATTCTAATATGATTTACTATTGAGTTTTACTGGCTTAATAGACAATTACAAGTGAATGATGGTTCTGTCTAGGACTAAATTATAAATGGCAAACTCTCTCAGCAGAATAAATAAAACTAAATATTTTAAGAAATAGATATATTTTTGATGTGTTTTCACAAGCTGTTTAGAAAATGCTATTTTGGTATTCCGGTCATACTTTTCTACGTTAATAAATTCACATGCGCGCGCACACACACATATTATTCAAGGAAACAGTTTTGATTGACATTTCTTATATTTATTAAATTACATTATATTACCAATTACATTACTTATATTTGTTAAATACTGAAGAGAACAATATCCAAAACTTCCCCTCAGAAGAGAAGAGCCAATATGGTCTAGTGGTGAAGGTGCTGGCCTCAAAATTGTGAGTTCTAGTCCTGCCCTAGGTGTGAAAGTCAATTAGGTGACTTTGAGCCAGGTGACTTCTCTCAGCCCAATCCATTTCACAGGGTTGTTGTTGTTGTTGGGAAAAGAAGAAGAAGAAGAATATTAGGTATGTTGGCTACCTTTAGTTATTAAGTAATTAAGTTATGTTTACTCTCTTTGAAAAAAAAGATAAATGAAAAAGTTCTTTTTATCAAACTGGATTAGAATAAGTAAAAAAACTAAACACAGTAGACACTGACCTCACAACAATCTTCTACAGCTAAAAAGCTGTTTCATGGACCTGTAATTTGGTAGATTATTGTTTTTTAAACAACCTGCAGCAGATTATTATTTAGTTATTTTCTTATAAATCTATTTAGTATTTTAACTAATAAACTGTAGGGCTATTCAATTGCTATTTTTGTTTTGCACTTATCAATGTTTAACATAATAACGGAGGAGTAAATGTTATATTGTATGATTTATTCTGGTACTTGTTGGATTATTATTGTTATTTAGTTGCTTCAGTCTGTTTTCATTCTTATAAATTTTTGCCTGTCATTGATCAAATAAATATTATTGATTGCTACTATCAGTACTGCCTTCATTGCAATATAAAGCTGGGAACAGAAGCATTGTACCTGTCTCCACCTATCTTAGGGCTGCAAACAATTCTATACACTTTTCCCTGTGGTACGATCCATCTCCTTTTTTCAGTCCTTGGATGAAAATAAAAACCTCCATTGAAACATCCCTACCCACACATACATGAACATTGTGTATGCCAGAACAAAACAGCTTCTCTTAGCTTTGCCGAGTTAGCTCACAACTTGTTGCTACAGTGACACCCACCCATTTAACCTCCAGAGGCCAAACTAATGATTGTCTTGCTACACAAACACACCTTCGTTTCCTGAAAGTATCTTTAGAGAGTAGAGTCTGCACAACTGTGTTACCTTGCTGGGGCAACAGGGTCATCAGAAGGACAGATACATAAGGACTGAGAGTGGAAGCAGTGAAAATCTGATATCTTAGGCATTGTGTAACCAGACCAGGCTACTGCAAAGATGAAACTAAAACACACATTTTGAACAGTCTTTCCGTCCAACTATAGGCTACATCAGAGATTATAAGGAGTCAAATCTAAATCTGCCATGGAATTTGCTATTCATTGCAGTCAGCAACAGCAGTTCTGAGTCTTTATACCTTATGTACCATGTACCATGTTTCCCTGAAAAGACGACCAGGTCTTATATTAATTTTTGCTCCAAAAGATGCATTAGGGCTTATTTTCTGGTTAGATCTTATTTTGGGGGAAATATGGTACTAAATGCATTTATATACATTTTCATGTTCTGTACATTTTGAAAGATTAAATTGGAGTGAGCAGACTATGCTCTGTATTAATTCATCATCTTTCATAGGAATCAAAATCACTGTGTTTCAATCTCTGTCTCCACTGTACAAGATGACAACATATATTGGATGCTTTCTGCTCTTTGAAAATATTACTGTGTATGCTGATCTCTCAGCTTAGGTATCTGAAAAAGATCAAAAAAAATTTTTTTAGTGCAATCATTTCTGATTCCAAATAGCAGTCTAAGGTTATGTGCCATGCCATTCTGTATATCAAAATAATAATGAAAAAATATTGTAGCCCCAGCGGAAAGTGTTATGGTCTTGAATGCACACTGATTATAGTTATTATCTTTGAATATCCACAGTTAACTATAAGCAGGAAACAGAAATTAATTATATTAATTCTGGAGCTTTGAACACGTGTTCTTTCTTTTCTCCTTCATTTTTATTTACAGTGAAATTTCATTCTTCCTTAGGTTGTATGACAAGCAACACGTTACTATTATCATTGTTCCCTTGTTCAGGTATAACAGTAACTTTTGCTGCAAACTAGAAAGGAGAGGATGGAAAATGTATGTCTGTATAGGCCCATTTACTACTATTAATTAAATATATTTTATTTTTTATACAAAATACCTGAATATAATCCAGGTGTTTAAACCATCCCCAGTATTTTCAGAACTTGAATGACACAAAATATTTTGTGTAAATTTAGTGTGAAGTCAAACAATGCTTTGTATTTTTCTGACTTCTTCAATGTATTTCATTGTTGGAAAAAAAGAAGAGGAATTATCTTCAGAGACAGAAGAACAATTTGATTGGTTGGCATGGCAGTTTGATATGCTCATTAATATTTTACTGCACTCATTTACAAGAAAGAATTGGAGATGTCACATAGAGGGGACTAATGCTAAAATGCTTAGAAACACTGGCATGAGACAGTAGCCTTCAAAGTGAAAATACATAACTCTAAATTGAAGTTAGAATGTTGGAAACCATGGATGATGGCTAATAGTTTAAATATCAAGATCTGGACTCATACAGAATTGTAAGTAAACATAATGAAAACCTATTTGGTGTAATTAAGGTACCAGACTAGAAACCTGGAGACAGCGCCAAAGGCACAAAGCCATCTGGTTAACCTTGGGCCAGTCACTCTCTCTCAGATCTAGAGAGCAGACACTTCCAAGGTCTTGCCAGAACTGCAGGGATCCAGGCAGTCGCCAGAAGTCAATAATGACTTGAAGGTATTAAAAACAATAAACACACACACATATTTGCAATAGAACATTCAAATTAAGCACAGGTATCAAACTTCCTCCCTCCCTCAAATTAATCAGATATGTTCTTTGATATCATCAAGTTGTCAAAGACACCATCAATAGTGAAATATTATAATCATCTAAATGTTTCCCTAAAGGCAGATGGTCTGTTTGCAATGGATTCTCACTTACTTATAAGAGAAAAACTGTTAGACTGAGAATTATTTGAAAGAAAAGTGATAAATTGTTATTTTTAAGTGTTCAGAAAACCACCCCTTAACTACAACATTTTAGAGGAGGAGTGGGAGTGGGAGTGGGAGTGGGTGTGGGAGGAGGAGGAGGAGGAGGAGGAGGAGGAGGAGGAGGAGGAGGAGGAGGAGGAAGAAGAAGAAGAAGAAGAAGAAGAAGAAGAAGAAGAAGAAGAAGAAGAAGAAGAAGAAGAAGAAGAAGAAGAAATGGTCAAAAACTCCCTCAGAGATTTGCCACCTACTCTTGATGGATTGTAGTAATATTGCCATATTTTTCTTTAGAGTCAGAAATGGTTAGATAGAAATACTAATTTATAGGCAGCTTATTTTCTTTTACTATATTATCAGTTTATTAGTTACTCCATATTATTTCAGGCTATAGGTAGAGGAAAACATTTCATGAAATTCAAGTGAAATGATAAAAGTTGTTTACAGTATATATATTTAATCTCTTCATGCTTTTTGCATACTTATATTGTTTCCACAACTACTGAGTAAGAGATGAGATATGGACACTCTTTCTCTGCTCAGAAAACTATCCTTCTCTCTTGTGATTCAAGTCCGGACATGGAGTTGAACTTTCTGGAAGAGCTCTAACTGTTCAGGGAAATTTGGGATGGAGAAGATGCATCTCTTAATTTTCTATCTTTCCCTCTGCAGATGCTGTACAAATCATTCATTTTTAAAATAAAATAAAATAACTGTCTTACCTTTTTCAGGATTAATTTATCTTTCCTGCAGTGCTTTGCAGATTTTCTTATGCTAGGTATACACAATCTACTCATCTTGTAAAACATTTGCAAGATCAATGATGGATACACCAGTAATCATCTTGAGACATTTTTCACTACAGAATATGGAATTATGCCTTTTTCTGATCAAGTAAACCAGAAATGTTATTATCGCTGTTTAAAGACAGTTATCCAAGGAAAATAATACCTGACTTCATAGTTGCATATCACAGTATTAGATCTCAGTCTGGTATCCTCAGATACTGGTATTGTAGACAGTAGAGAAGTTAGATAGTTAGTTAGTTTATTGTATTTCTATACCGCCCTTCTCCCGAAGGACTCAGGGCAGTGCACAGCCATACTAAAAACAGTAACACATAAAAATTAAAAGCCAATTAAAATAATTCAATCCCTTGGCCGTTGTTTAAAACCCCAAATTAAAAATCATTTATAAACCCCAATTAAATCAAATTATTCTGTCAGCCAGGCTTGATGGAATAAAAGGGTCTTCAAAGCACGCCGGAAGGCACGGAGGTCGGGGATCCTTCGTATATCCGGGGGCGGTTTGTTCCAAAGGGCAGGGGCCCCCACAGAGAAGGCTCTCCCCCTGGGGGCTGCCAGTCAACATTGTTTGGCCAACCCTGAGGAGGCCCTCTCTGTGAGAGCGTATTGGTTGGTGGGAGGCACTCGGTGGCAGAAGGCGGTCCTGTAAATATCCAGGTCCTAAGCCATGGAGCGCTTTAAAGGTGGTAACACCTTGAGGTGACTTTGATGCAGATATGCAGGGTTTGTTGCCAAGGCAGAAATCATTTTTAAGTCCAGGGTACATTTCATTCATTTCAAAATGACATTTCAGGCAGACGTCTCCCTAATTTACTGAACAATGAAAGGAGGAAGAGGTACAGCGTAATCAGACTTGCAAGATTATTTTAGTATAGCCAATCTCAATAAGAGTAGTTTCAGTCTTCCTGTGGAATTGATTTCCTGCTCTGTCCTAGATTGTGAAGCTGACAGGTTGCTTGCTTGCACTCATAGCTCTCTATCAGATAAGTAGAATGTACTATGAGCTGCAAAGTCTCCAATTCAAACCTTAGCTCAGCTCAGATTGGTGAAGATATTGTATACCATAGGGCATATCATTTCAATCAAATTTCATCCATCTGATTTAAGAAGAAGATACTGTATAACACAATTCAAATAAGTATAAACGTCCCAATGTTAAATTGGCTGATTGGATGTGCATTTGGATTTCCTCAGCTGGAGAAGCTGGTGAACGGGGCTATGTTTGCTACTGAGATGTGCTGCTACATTTGCTGCATTATCATGCCTATAGATTAGGGACACTGAGGATGAACTTGTGATTGTGGGCCTGGTGCTGGTTGAAGGCATGGCTTGGAAGATGGGCTTCATTTGCAGTGCTGGCTGTTTGGGGTTATGTTTTCTGGGTTTGTGTCCTTTTTGCTGTCAGTGCCTCTACTCACATGGACTATATGACTCTGACTGACTCTTCGTCTGAAGTGACTGACCAGAACGCTAGAGTTTATGGAAACTGGTGTCTAGGCAGAGATGAGGTGGTTAGACCTTTCCTCCTGCAGAGTCCATCTTGCCTTTCTCTCTATTAGCTCTAGAGAAGAGATGAACATGTGGTGTGACTCCATCTGTTAGGTAAGTGCCTTTGATTGTATGACACCCCCCCCCCTTTCGGTTAGAACAGAGGAGAAAATTGGTTGGGTGGAGGTAAATTGGAAGGAAACCAGGGGTGAAATGCTCCTGGTTCAGACCAGATTGCCTGATCTGGTAGCGATGGAGGTGGGTGGTTTGGAGAACGAGTAGCAAAAATCCCTGCCCCTCACCATGCCCAGCTGAGCCGCACGATCATCAGAGGCTGTTTTTTTTACTTTTAAAAGCATTTTTTCTACAACCTCTTTTCTACAACCTCTTTTAAAAGTAAAAAAAAAAGTCTCTGATGAGTGCGCAGCTCAGCTGGGATCATCAGAGGCTTTTAAAACCATTTTTTCTACAACCTCTTCGGCCAAAGAAGTTATAGAAAAAATGTTTTTAAAAGGAAAAAAAGCCTTTGCCGATCAGGCAAGTCAGCTGGGATCGTCAGAGGCTTTTAAAAGCATTTTTTTTACAACCGCTTCAGCCGAAGAGGTTGTAGAAAAAATGGTTTTAAAAGTTAAAAAAAAGGAAGTTGGCCATGCCCACTCACTCATATTACACCCCCCCACCAAGTCATGCCCACAGAACCAGTAGTAACAAATTTTACATTTCATCACTGAAGGAGTGTAGTAGGAAGGGTATTCCTGTGATGTATTTGTGTATGTCTATGTGTGAGTATGTGTGGGTACTGTGGGGGAGATGGACACTGGGCACCCTGATGGCAGTGGGAGCCAATGCAGCTGAAATGTCTCAGGCAGTGGGGGTTGCTCCTGGTTCGCTTCGGTTCAGGAGAACTGGTAGTGGGGGTGGTGGGAGGCTCCACACACCCCCAGAAATCATCAAAAATGCTCTGTGCATGGGCAGAAGCACTGCATGTTCGTGAGCTACCAATAACGAACTGGTAGCGCCGGGATTTGAATCCCACTACTGGTCTCAGGGTACCTAGCTTCCCTTTCCTGGGATAGATGGATGGCATTGAGCACTATAAGAGGACCCCCGCCTTAGAAATTCAGGGGCATGGATTGGAGGATAATGTAGTCTTTGGCTGATATAGGCAGCCCAAAGTATTACAATGGCAACGGGCATGGGAACATATGGCAGGAGGCTCACAACTCATTGATCTCAATCCCTGTAACCAGTCATCAGACTTTCAGAGACTCCAGACACTTTCAGATGCTGTTTCTCAAGGTCAGCTTAGTCTATAATAAAGCCTCCCTGATCTGTAATTTAATTGTTGATTAGAGGGATGACCTGGCACATATTATGAAACAGAATCAGCCTACGCACTGTACAGACTTCCTACCCAGAAGCTCCCTTGTGGCATCCCGGAAGCGGGCACCATTTTGGAAGTGGCCACAATTCTTGCAATTTGAGAATTCAAAATTTAAAAAATTCAAAAATCCTTCCAAAATGACACCAACATCTGTGATGGTATGCGACAGTTTCTGTAAAAGGAAGGCTTCCTGATGGATGGGCTTGGCGCTTTTTCAGAAAAGCAATTTTCAGAAGAAGCAAATGGTGCAACGTGTGGGACCAGTGAGACAGGAAGCAGATGTAAACTCTGTGGGAACCCAGCCAAGCAGGAAGTAGGCCCACAGGGAAGGATGGGGGAAAGATAAGCGAGTGGGGGAAAGTCACAGTACCCCTACAGGTGGGGTAAGGGCAGGCCAAGCACCCAATTGTGATCTTGTGATCATGGGGCACTGCAGAGGCAGAACTTTGGGTATAGATTGTAAGTGCCTTTGTTCAGCACCATCGTAATTTCAAGCGGTTATTAAACAAATAGTTGCATGTCAAGGACTATCTGTAAGATAAATATACCTTCAACCAATATTTCTTCTCTTCTAGTTTTGTTTTTTAACACTTGTAATGTTTTTTTTTAAATAATGATAACAACTTTGGTATTTATTAGCTAACTTGTTTTTTAGTCTAGTTGTATGCTATCCAGAGTCGCTTGTTTATGAGATGGGCAGTTATATAAATTTGACAAATAAAAAAGTCAACAAAGATGAAAGCCTGACTTTCATTCAAGATGGTTGTCAATGGGTAGTACTTCAGGAGATGTATTAATAATAGTGTACTAATTTTTATTGGATGGAATATATTTTTGAGTCCTTAAATAACTCCCGATAAAGCTCTGGCACAAAGGTGACAGCCACAAACCATGAGAGAGTTATAAAATCTGTCCATATAGAGAAGAGAAGGATAAACAACAAATTAAAATTATCATTAATTTTGTTAACTACCAAACTGGAGGTGGCTGAGAACAGACTATCTCAGCTGCAAGATCACAAGAAACGTGTTAACACAGCTATAAGTGATTTAATGAAGTCTAATAATAGTTTTCAGGACATATCAAATACTTAAAATGGCTTGGATCCAATATATGCATGGTAGGAATTCCTAAAGAAGAGAAAAAGTACTACTGTGTGAAATATTAGTTTTGTCAGATTATCACCGGCTGCCAGCAGTTTGGCAGACCGAATTTCACCAGGCTCAAGGTTGACTCAGCCTTCCATCCTTCCAAGGTTGGTAAACTGAGGACCCAGATGTTGGGGGCAATATACTAACTCTGTAAACCACTTAGAGAGGGCTGTAAAGCACTGAGAAGCGGTATATAAGTCTAAGTACTATTCCTGTTAGATAGATATTGGGAAACGCCATTCTGTTCCAGCTTTTCTTTTTCTTTAATAGCTGAAATATCTTGACCATTTATTGTAAAGTTTCTCCATTTTGCAGTGAAAGATTTAGTCCCAAAGCCAGTCTATTGGTAAATGAGCAAGGAAAGTCTCACATTTTCTTTTCCCCAGATATAGAATATGTGTATATGCTCAATTACTCAGTATTATAATGTGACTATTTTGCACACTGCATTGCTAATATGCATTGTGCTTAAAGTGAACTGGCTACTGAATCATTGAACCACAGAGTTGGAAAATATTATATTATATAAATATTCTTTAGGTCATTGAATCCGCCTTGAAAGAGCATAGCTGAACATAACATCTTTCTCCCAAGATGAGCATGCAGCTGAACCTATTAACTCATAAACTGAAGAACCGAACACTAGTACTAATGGGAAACTGTGACCATCTTAGACCAAGCCAAGTCCAAAAATGCTAGAGAATTCCTGGAAGCCTGGCCCTCTGACAAATTGGCTATCAACAGGCACATAGAGATATATAATATCTATATACCATTCAAAAGAGATAATCACTAAACCCAAAAGGGAACAAAAAGGCCAGAATGCCTCCTTAGCAGCAATTAATACCCAGATAAACAGATATTAACACCAAGACTAATGTTAGATTAACAATCATGAACAATATCCCAATCAAGGAATTGCCAAAGAAGCTAACAGTAAACAGTCTAACCAACAACCATTCCCATGAACACTGGCAGGGCAAGCCACTAGAATATAAAATGACCAAAAACAAAACCCCCACTCTCTACTAGCACTTATAAAGGTACGTAATTTAGGTAAAATTATAATTGCAAGAAAAAAAACAAGCTCCGAGAGCACCAAGGACGCTTCAGTTGAACACTGAGCTACAAATATTCTCTTCCATCAACATGAGGGATTGTGAGCAGTCCAGGAAAGGATGCAATTGGTGCATTATCAAATCTGTACAAAGGCATGCTGAAGGATAACCTCCCCTAGCAAAAGGGGAGTGGTGTAAAAAGGAGGAAGGTCCACGACCTGGGGTACCCCACATTGCAGGGGGGGGGGGCTAGGACTAGATCACTTTCTTCCTATCAACCTTAATTACATAACAGATAATTTGCTTTGGGAAACATATGTATGTATGTATGTATGTATGTATGTATGTATGTATGTATGTAGGTCGCCAAGACACTTCCAATTTTACGCGGGAGAAGACCCGAATAACCAAAGACCTACATACAAACACCCGCAAAAACCTCAGAAAACAGATATATATAATAATGATAAACATAAAATTTCCCTTCAATAACCTAGCAGGTTTGCAGGCATTATAATAGGCAGCCAGGCTCTTTTGAGAGTCAAACTAGTACTTTAGTTTGTATCATGGTTGACTTTTTGGGCTAGATTTTGAAAGAGAAATGGCTGATCATTTTCCCAAGTTGCACATTGTCTGTCTAATCCTATCAAGCATGCCTTCAACCAGCTGAATCTTTTGACCAACCAAAAAGACTGCTTCACAAAGAAATGTAATTTATTTTATTTATTTATTTTTCTTATACTTATATGCTGCCCTTCTCCCAAAGGATTTGGGGCGGTTCACAGAAATTAAAAACTATGAAAATAATAAAAATAGCTACTAAAATAATCAATTAAAATCTCTATCTCTATGTATACTGATGATACCCCACCCCAAAACTGCGAATAATTATCTCACCCAGCAGCTTCATATAGATGTTAAAGAGCAAGGGAGAGAGAACCGACCCTGAGGCACCCCACAAGTGAGGGGCTTCGGGGAGGATCTCTGTCCCCCCACTCAGACGAACTGTGTGTGACCTGAGAGGTAGGAGGAGAACCACTGCAAAACAGTGCCCCCACCCCCAACCCCCCAAGTTGTCGCAGTAGGATACCATGGTTGATGGTATCGAAAGCCGCTGAGAGGTCAAGTAGGACCAGGATAAAGGAATAACCCCCATCCTGGGCCCGCGAGAGATCATTCACCTAGGCGACCAATTGCTGATGTAATATATTCATTCTCCCTCTGTCTCTCTCTCTCTCCCTCCCTCCCTCTCTCTCTCCCTCTCTCTTTCTTTTGAGTCAGCATGGATTCCTGGACACTGGCTGGAGAAATGTCTGTAGTTTTTAGAATTGTCTAACAAAGTAAGTATCAAATATTACATCTGCAGCAGTTTAAACACACAGAAATAATGTTTTTTAATTTAGCCTGGTGTGCCTTATAAAATCAAACAACATTTTAAAATAAGGCCAGCCAAGAACCAGTTATCATGTGTATGTTGATATTTAGATTTTTAATGACTACTATATCCATTGGATTATTTTTTAGTGACCACTATGTCTATTGGATTAATAATAATGTTTCTTACAGATGGAGGATTATTCATTTGAAACACAAGTAATACTATACATTTGCACAGAGACCATGTATGTCCCTAAGGTGTATGGAAATCCAAATTACTTAATCAAATCAAAGAATGTCATCTTTTAAATGTTAGACAGATTGCTGCTGAAAGGACATGCATCTTAAAACCCACTTTCTAAATATTTGAAAATATTCATTTTGCTGGCTTAAGCCTTTTACTCATTTATGAAGTATAAATACCGAACAGAGAACATTGCAATCCAGCTGCTATTTAGCCTCCAGAAAATATCATACACACTAGGTATTTTTAAAGTACACGTTGCAAAACACCAGTCTTTATATAGTTTGAAAAGTCACAGCTTTACAATTTGGAGGTAGAGTTTGAAATGGTGCTAGTTCATCACAAATAAACCTAGGGAATGGAGGTAGGATCGGAAGCACGAATAAATCACCAACAATAAACAAAAGTCTACACTACTTATCGATAATAATTATGATGGCATCTAAAATATAGTTAAATGTTTCCAGACTAGCCTGTGGTTCTTTTTCAGGTTATGCTGTTGCTTATTTCTATATGGTCTATTGGGCCAAATGGTTAATGGTCAGCAACTAGCTGACTTTGGCTGATCTTGAAAAATGCTAAGCAGGCTCAGACCTGATTGGATGGAAAATCAACAGGAAATCACAAAGCTGCGGATTAGATTTTAAAAAAGGCATCTCAGCAGAAGGTACCCTTGAGAAAACAATATATGCAGTATATGACTATGTAGTCATCGTGCATTGAGCTGAACTCCAAGGGGATTTTCAGAAAAAGACAGCCATTCAGAACAATGGGGAAGATCTAGCCAAATTTAGTCAGCTGGAAAATTAGACAACCAATTCGTCATTTTAGATAGATTAAAACAAAAGAAGCCTTAACAGTAAGGAAATTAATTGTATCAGATCATCAATAGGTCAGGCTACTTGCAACAAACAAGCCCTATTAATTCTAACAGAGTTTGCGTGGCTTCTTTAAGATTAGGAATAAACAAAATTAAGAGCAGCAAAGCAGAACTCTTGTCAATTTCACACAGTTAAAAAAAGAGAAATGCATCAAAAGGGCCAGCAATTCCCTCTAATGAATTCTAATATTGTAAAAACAGCACAAACAGCCAACGTGTCACTGCTGACCCTGGAAGATCAAAGGGCAGACTTTTCCTCCATGATCCAAGGATTGGAACTATCCCCATATGTAGGAGGATTACAACTCTGGGGGTTTTTGCCTAGAAATATGGTGAATAAAGTGGGGAAGACTGTAAAATAGAAGTATATAAAATAATTTAGAGCCGTGATGGCAAACCTATGGCATGCGTGCCACAGGTGGTACACAGAGCTGTCTCTGCGGGTACGCGAGCCATTGCCCCAGCTCCGTTCCACCGTGTTTCAGTTCCAACCTCAACACCTGTGTAAAACGTTGAACACACCGCCATTTTAGCATTTTAAAAATGTTTATCATCCCCTTTAAGTTAGCATCCAAATCCTTTTTCTTTGCAGGCACCATTACAGTATTTTGTGTAAATAACTGAAGGTATAAAATACAGATACAGTCTCTACCAGGTTTTATTGAACTTAGTGAGATTTACTGTTAATATTCACTAGACAATCTGTGCCCCGCTGATCATCATTTCAGAGATATTTCTTACCAGATTCCTCAAGGTCTTCAACAATGACAGAGCATTCAATATACTACCTTCACTGGAAAGGTTGGGGTGAAAATAGCTCATGTTGAAGCACAAACATCAGCACAGGAAACGTTTGTGACATTTTCTATTATGCCATAAACTGTTTAGCCCATGCTGATCTGGGTAGCACAGTCAAACATCAGCACAGGAAATGTTTTATGACATTTTGTCTTATGTCATAAAACCGTTTTATAATAATGTTTATATCATAAAATGTTTTATATAATTTAACTAATTTCAATTCCATGGGAATCATGGTCCTTAGATTTTGGACACATTCTGTAGGTTAGCCCATTTGAGGTAACTGGCTTCAAAAAGTTTTGCCCTATGGCTTTGGCCAGTTATAGGTTACACAGGAATCATAATTTTGGTAGTATATAGATAAGATTTTGCGGGAAGTGTATCAAATATACATGTCAAACGGCAAATGGAAACCAAAAAAAGTAAACATGATTGTGAAATAAACCAGTACTTATATGTGAATACATTTCTGTAGGGACTGTAATATCCTTTAAATCAGGGGTCTCCAACCTTGGCAACTTTAAGCCTGGCAGACTTCAACTCCCAGAATTCCTCAGCCAGCAAAGCAAAGCTGGGGAATTCTGGGAGTTGAAGTCCGCCAGGCTGAAAGTTGCCAAGGTTGGAGACCCCTGATTTAAATTAAATCTTGTCAGTTTGAAAAAGAATCAGAAAAATTAACTTGTGCTTCTTTTATATTACTGTATTTCTTTAAATACCTCTTTGTTTTACACAATGGCTTTGGTTCCTTAATCTGTCTTTATATTCAGAAGTTTTCTATAAAATTTTTACCAATGTAAAAAAAAAATATCTCATTTATTTACTAGTTTTATGTCTGAATTTATTTAAAGAAAAAAAAATAAATACAGCAATGATAAACTCTTGCTTACAATAACAAGAAAAATATTATTTGATGCTCTATTTTTTTCAATGTCAGGAAGACTCAATGCCATAGAATGACATCAGAAATTTAGAAGAATAGGACAATTTTTTCTGAAGGTATTCTCATATAAGCAGGAAGTGTCATACCCTATTTGGTGATGTATGCCAGGGTTCCTATGCTGTCAGTGTAGAACTGAGCTGATAACTTCCAGGTCAGCTGCAGCCCAAGAGGAATTGCTGGAAGAACACTATCCAAAGGCATCTCTGTGGTCATGCGGCCAGCATGACTCAATGCCAAAGGTGCACAGAATGCTGTTACCTTCCCACCAAAGGTGTTCCCTATTTTTCTACTTGAATTTTTTACCTGCTTTCGAACTGCTAGGTTGGCAGAAGCTGTGTCAAGTAACGGGAGCTCACCCCGTTAGGTGGCACTAGGGATTCGAACTGCTGAACTGCCGACCTTTCAATCGACAAGCTCAGCATCTTAGCCACTGAGCCACTGCATCTCTAAGACACACCCATACCCATACCCATACTAACTACTACCTACCAACCTACTGTTATGTTACTGCATAGACATATCTATGCAGACATAGACATTTTCCTATTGGCCATCAGAAGCATGGACTGGCTCATCCATACATCTGGTAGTTCAATCAATACAGCAGTGAAGATGAACATGGTCAATAATTTGGTTTGTGGAGATTTGTGGAATAAAAGGAGTGCACAAATTCCCCTAGGACTGAAGTATTGTAGGAAGGGACTTGTCTTGGTAAAGACAACTCTAGGTTCCAAAACTTTTAGACTTTAAAAGTCCCAAGCTTTAAAGTTTCTAAAGCTAGAAACAGGCTAGCAGCAGCAAATTGACAAGATTCAACACTTCACATATGATGGCATTGACCAAACTGAACGTACAAATATAATTCTGTAAAACTCTTTTAGACCCTGCTATAGCAAATAAAGCTGGAATATCCCACTCTAAAGCAAGGGAAATGGATTCATGGGAAAATAAGAGAAACATAAAATTAGTCTCTCCTTTTCAGTTCTGACATTTGGCCTCTAATTTTAGTATTTGGATAGTTTACAAATAGCTAGTTATTGCTGGATGAGGTAGTCTACAAATATCTAATTATATCTTCACAAAACTGGGCATGATTATCAGTTGACAAAAACATGTCACAGCTCTCTGGGTATATTCCTTAAACAATCTACCTAGACACTTTACCCTCTCCATTCACACTGCTGTTATATGAAAATAATAACCTTGCTATTATTTTAAGATCTATTTAAGCTATCAGTATGGGCAATGGGCTGTAAATTAATAAAGTCGTAAGATATTACAGTACATATCACAGGTAATTAAATACCCGGTGATTCAAGCAGGCCAAGATAACAACCAGGAAAAACATAACTGAATTGTTCCTGAAAATTTCAGATTTAAATAATAGCTAATAAAGAAAACATTACAACATCCAGTGAAATGTTTTCTTTTAAGTTAAATTTTTGGGTGCTTTCTCTACTAGTTAAGCGGACAAATTGGCTAAGAATGTTTTGTCTCTTGCAATGCCAGAAGTGGTGATCTGACAGGGTCTCTTTCCTCTGATGTGGAACAAAGAAGTGAAGTTACATGCCATTACTGCCTAAACCTTGGTCACATCAGTTTTAGGCAACTTCTGTGCATTCCTGGTCTGACACCAATTATTTTGGTTACACCTTTATATATCCGACAGACAGCAAATGAAGCTTCAGGCCAGAGTCAGATGTAAATGTCAAAATGCTTTACTTTCAGTTAGGGTTTAGGCCCTTGGCACCTTATATAATATATATTCTTACATTATGTTCTACACTTCATTCCATTCTAAAGAGCCCTCAGACCGAAGAATGGTTATTGTCAGAAAAGAACTATAAAAATCACTGCCGCAAAACAGAAATAGCTGCCAAAATGAGATTTAAATATTTATATTTAAATATGTATATTTAAATCAAATATAAATTGTGGTATTATTTATAGAAGTTAGTTGCCTTTCTCATAGTGAAAACAACCAACAGTTTAGAGACTGTCCCATAATAAGCCACTGTATTCTACTTTGGGACAAATCATGGCATTCGGAAAAAGGTTTCCCCTCAGTTACTTATGTTTGCAGGCAGGCTCATTGAAAAAGAAGCATGCCCTGAAATATTCATGCATTCGTTGATTCATTTATTTGTATTGAATGAGAGAGTAGGTGGCTATATAAATTTTCTAAATAAATAAATAAATACTGCTGCATCGACATAGTGTTACAGTGGTTTATGAAACAATCAACAGAAACATCCCTAATAGTTAAAAAAATCCACACTAAATCGAAATAAATATAAACAACCAACAACAAATCAAAGTTACAAAATACAGGGATATTAGGTGTTATGTCCTTATAAGGACATCCGCCTGGGATTGGCTGAAGATCCTTTCGGCGGGAGTTTTGAATCCCTGTCAGTGGGCGGTGCGTCTGCCGGAGTGTATATAAGGAGAGCTCCGGCAGCGCACAGGCTGTTCAGTTCTTGTTATTAAAACTTGTTACTTGAACCCTGCTGGTCACTTCTTCTTTCCTGCGCCGATCTAACACTGGCGACGAAGGTCTAGAGAAGAACCTCCGCGTGGCACGATCGCCATAACGAGCTGAAGTCACTCGACGCGGTCTGAGAAATGGCAACGCCGCAAGCGCCGTTCGCCTCGCTGGCTCCCTTCAACCCCAGCCGGGAGAAGTGGAGTTCGTATATGATACGTTTCCGCCAATTCCTCCGGGGAAACGGCTACAACAACCTAGACGACGAGAGGAAGAGGGCTCTCTTCCTCGCTCACTGTGGTTCCGACGTTTTGGAACTCGCCGTCAACCTCGTCGCACCCAGGGACATTGAAGTCATGTCCTGGGTGGATCTGCAGACTGCCCTGCAAGACCACTATGCACCAACGGGCACCCCCATATCGAATCGCTTTACATTCCGCCAACGTAATCAGAAGGAAGGCGAATCGCTTAAAGACTTTGTGGCGGCTTTGCGTCAAATCGCCTCAAACTGCGAATTTGAGAACGTTGACAATGCCTTACGCGACGGGATCGTCTTCGGGATGAGAGATGCCAACCTCCAAAAGAAGTTCCTGAGCAGAAAAAGACTGTCCCTGAAGGACGTTCTTGAGGAGGCTACGGCTGCTGAAACATCCGAGACCGCCGCTGCTGCCATGCTCCAGTCCCGAGGGATCCATAAGATCCGCAAACCGTCATCGGAATCATCCGACGACTCGACCACTCCAACAGATTCAGAGGGAGAATCGACCGTTTTGAAAGTCTCCCGCCCACCCAGGCGGGAAATTCAAAACGATGGCCGCCGCGCCGCTCAGTGCGGCAGTTGCAAGGGACTCCATCCCCGCCAATCCTGTCGCTGGCGGGATGCCACCTGCAGACGCTGTCTTAAGAGGGGGCACATCGCGGAGGCATGCAGAGCCTCTGATCCGGTTCCTGAATCGATCAAGCCCCAGAATCCAGAAAGTCGTCGCGACTCCCAGAGGTCATCCAAACGGTCCTCAATCCAGCAAAATCGCGACGACCGCAACAGTTATCATGGCGGCGCTGTGAACCAGACAACGATCGCCCTCACCAGCACCAACAGTGCCACAAAATTCCACGTGACACTGTTGGCAGAAGGCTTGCCATGCACGATGGAAGTCGACTCAGGCTCCGTCTATTCGATCATCGACTGGCACCAGGTCAAGAGACTGAAGCCGAATCTCTCCAAGCGCCAACTTGAACCTCTGCACTCCAAGCTGGTGGACTTCGGCGGCAACCCCATCGGCGTCATCGGGCGGACCAACCTCCGGATCGCCTTCAAGCAGTTCCAGGGCCAGCTTCCCATAACCGTCGTGGAGCATAGCCGCCCGACCCTGCTGGGCGTGGAGTGGTTCCAGCCGCTGGGGCTTTCTATTGGAGGCATCCACCAGATTAGCTCAGGCGAACTCGACTCACTCATCGGAGAGTTCCAAGAAGTCTTCGATGGTAAGTTAGGGACCTTTTCAGGGAAACCCATCTCCTTTAATCTGGACAAGGGGGTAACCCCAATTCGGCTCAAGCCCCGCCGGGTTCCATTTGCCTTGCGGGCTAAAGTAGACGCTCAGCTAGATAAGCTGATTGCCCAAGGTATCCTGGAACCCATCGATCATGCTTCATGGGAAACTCCCATTGTGACTCCCATGAAGCAGGATGGATCTGTGCGCATCTGCGCCGACTACAAAGTGACCATCAATAAGGCGTTGCCGCAGAGCGCATACCCCGTGCCAGTAGTGCAACATTTGCTGCACTCACTCGGCAAGGGCAAAATTTTTGCAAAACTGGACCTGGCCCAGGCTTACCAGCAACTGCCAGTAGATCAGGAAACGGCGGAGGCACAGACTATTGTCACCCATAGAGGCGCGTTTAAGTGCAACCGTCTCCAGTTTGGAGTCAGTGCAGCTCCTGGCATTTTCCAATCCATGATGGAACGCCTTCTCCAAGGCGTTCCAGGGGTGGTGCCTTATTTCGATGATGTACTGGTCTCTGGGGACTCAAAGGCTCAACTCCTGGACCGGCTGAGGCTAGTTCTCCAGCGTTTCAGGGAGAAGGGCTTGAGAGTCCGGAGGGACAAGTGCATCATTGGGGTACAGGAAGTCGAGTTCCTGGGCTATCTGATAGATAGTTCTGGCATCCACCCCACCAAATCAAAAGTTAAAGCTATCCATGAAGCTCCCAGCCCCAAAAACAAAGCGGAGCTTCAGGCTTTCCTTGGATTGCTTAACTTCTACGCTATTTTCCTCCAGCAGAAAGCCACTGTTGCTGAGCCGCTCCATCGCTTGCTGGCGAAGGCGGTTTCCTGGAAGTGGGGACGTGAGGAAGAGTCTGCATTCAGAGCCGTTAAGCAACTTCTGACCTCTGACAGTGTGCTCATTCAATACAATGAGACACTGCCCCTCAGACTGACCTGTGACGCTTCCCCGTACGGAGTTGGCGCTGTGCTCAGCCATGAACTGCCTACCGGTCGTGAAGCCCCCATCGCATTTTTCTCTAAGACTATGTCTAGTGCTGAGCGCAACTACAGCCAACTGGACAAAGAAGCGTTGGCTATTGTTGCAGGGGTGAAGCGCTTCCACGAATACCTGTATGGACGGCAATTCACCATTGTCACCGATCACAAGCCTCTCCTCGGCCTACTAGCAGGGGACAAGCAGACCCCAGCCTTCATGTCCCCCCGGATGACGCGCTGGTCCATTTTCCTCGCCGGCTACTCCTACAGCCTCGTCCACCAGCCTGGTAAAGCCATCGCAAACGCCGACGCGTTGAGCAGGTGCCCATCCGCCGAATCCGTGGAAGACCCGGCCCCCACGCTCGAGCTGCTGCATATTGACAACGACAGCAACTGTCCGGTGACATCTGCCGACGTAGCGACGCACACACGAGCTGACCCCATCCTCCGGCAAGTCCACTCCTGGGTCCTGAGAGGCTGGCCGACTCGAATTGACAGCGACGACTTCATCCCGTTCAGCCGCAAGCAAGGGGAGCTGTCCACCATGCGCGGCTGTTTACTATGGGGAGATAGGGTGCTGATTCCCAGCACTCTTCAACGAAGGATTCTTACTGCGCTGCACAAAGGACACCCGGGCATAGTCCGGATGAAAGCCCTGGCACGGAGCTACGTCTGGTGGCCGACACTGGACAAAGACATTGAACATTGGGTCGCCAGGTGTAGCCCGTGCCAAGAAGTCAGAGCCGCCCCGCCTCAATCTGACCCGATGCCCTGGGAGACTCCGAGCTCCCCCTGGTCGCGCATTCACATAGACTTTGCTGGCCCCATTCATGGGCACCACCTCCTCATCGTGGTTGATGCCTACTCCAAGTGGTTGGAAGTCGTCCCCATGGCATCCACCACAACGGAAGCTACCATCCGTGCCCTCCGGCGCCTCTTCGCGACCCATGGACTCCCAGACGTTCTGGTCTCAGACAACGGGCCCCAACTTACGTCCGTGCCCATGGAAGCTTTCCTGGCTGGCTTGGGCATTCGCCATGCCCTTTCTGCCCCTTACAGACCGGCCGGAAATGGGCAGGCTGAACGGATGGTGCGACTCACGAAGGAGTCGCTCGCCAAGATGGGCCCGGGGGACTGGCAGGAGCGCATTGACACTTTTTTGCTTACCCAGCATATCACGCCTCACTCTGCCACCCGAAAATGCCCCGCCGAACTTTTAATGGGCAGGAGACTCCGGTCACCCCTGGACAGACTGCACCCGCAATACTCCTCTGAGGTGCCCGCATCCGCCAGTCGCCAACTTCGCCAGTTTTCCGTCGGTGATGCCGTATTCGCTCTTAATTTCCACGGCTCGCCTAAATGGCTTAAAGCTACGGTACACAGCACAACCGGTCCCAAATCCTACCGCGTTGAGCTGGACGATGGACAGATCGTGCGACGTCATCTCGACCAGCTCCGCAAAAGGTGGAGGGAAGTGAGCGAAAACCACCCCGACGAGGTAGGCCTAAACCACCCCGGCGCAGTAGGCCTAAACCACCCCAACGAGGTAGGCCTAAACCACCCCGGCGCAGTAGGCCTAAACCACCCCGGCGCAGTAGGCCTAAACCACCCCGACGAGGTAGGCCTAAACCACCCCGCCGCAGTAGGCCTAAACCACCCCGACGAGGCAGGCCAAAACCACCCTGGCGAAGTAGGCCTAAACCACCCAGACGAGGGAGACCGGCGACCCGAGGGAAGAACAAACACCCCGGCACCTAACCTAATACCAGATCAGGCAAGGCAAGTAGACCGGGGACAACCCAGCAGGGGAAGCCAACGTCAACCCTGCGAAGTGGGCAACCGGCAGCCCAGAGATGGGGACCTCCAGCCAACATTCCAGGAGGCCCTACAACAACCCGCCAACCGCGCAGAAAGCCAACCCTGCAAGGAAGGCCTCCACCACCCCGGCAGGGCAGGCCAACACCAACCCGACCAGGTCGAGCAGCCCAGCAGCCAGAGGGAACCTTCGGCACCACCACCAGACCAACCGCGCAGAGAGGGCCTACACCACCCCTGCAAGGTAGGCCTACGCCACCCCGACAGAGCCGACCAGTCACCAATTCCGTCCGCCTGCCGCCCCGGGAGTAAGCCGGACTCGACCGGAGAACCCGGGGGCTTAACCCAACCACCACCACCGGACTCGCACCCTGACCCAGACCGGCGCGACCCCAGCCCAGAGGGAACCCGAGGGAGACCCAGGGACCTACCGTGGCTCAGGAGTTCCGGACCGGTCAAGAGCAGGGATCCACACCGGCGGCTCCACGATCCGTGCAGGAACGAGGCAGACCAGCATCGCCCGCAGGCGGAGGTCCGTGACCCGGCCGGAGGTTCGGACACAGTGCCCGCGTCCTCGACGGCCAGATCCAGCCCGGCACCGGGGAAGAAGCCCCGAGCAGAGCAGACACCCTCCGTCCGGGAGAGTGTCCATCTTGACTGTGAACTGCGCAGGTCTACGCGGGCACGTAGACGTCCTGTTTATCTTAGTGACTATTTCCCTGATCGACTGACTAAGAACTAGGGGGGAGGAGTGTTATGTCCTTATAAGGACATCCGCCTGGGATTGGCTGAAGATCCTTTCGGCGGGAGTTTTGAATCCCTGTCAGTGGGCGGTGCGTCTGCCGGAGTGTATATAAGGAGAGCTCCGGCAGCGCACAGGCTGTTCAGTTCTTGTTATTAAAACTTGTTACTTGAACCCTGCTGGTCACTTCTTCTTTCCTGCGCCGATCTAACATTAGGGGTAATGAAAAATAAACAGAACCAAATAACATTCCAGGGAATAAATCTTTTTTAAGTACTAATTCAAAATGAAACAAATTAAACACAGGAACAATAATCTATTCAAATGCTATTAAGGAAAGTTCTGTCTTCAGTAATTTTGCAGACTGTTAGAAAATATGCAGAACATCTTCCTACTAAGAAGGGAGTTTCCTATGAGTCTAGAACAGCAATACTTTTCAGCTTCTATTCCTTTTACTTCATGAAAATAGACATGACAAAAAGAATGTTCATATAGGAAAATACAGTCTTAAAAGTACCTGGGCTCTAAGCCATATTCAGATCTCCAATAATTAAGAAATTTTAAAAGAAATAAGTAACTCTGTTAAATAATATTTTTCAAGGATGCCCTGATACAGTATATTATAACCATTACATTTCAATACATTATTATGGGATTATAGGACAAAAGCAGCTTTTTGTCAAGTTATGATTTACTCACTAGATTAAAGCCTATGAAGAAAGTTAGCACCACCCCTATTAGAAGAATGAAATATTTTAGGAAATATTAAAAAGGCAGAATATTATATTTCCCTGGATGAGAAATTGAGAAACATGTTCTTGGAGACAGAAACTCAGCCCCAGCTCCCTGCCACCAGCAGATATTTTGGTGCCAGTTTATCTATAAAACAAAAGATCTTTGGCTCCAGGATGATGGAATTATCCTTCAGGGCAAAGCCATTCAGCCACAATAGGAATTGCCCTTCATTACATCACCCACCAAGGTTCAACCAAACTTGATTCAGACAAACATGACTCCACATCAGTGGTGGGTTGCCCCTGGTTCGGACCTGTTCGCAAGAACGGGTAGTAAAACCAGCAGGAGGCTCCGCCCACTGATTCAGATGTCCTCGTAGGTGACTGTGCATGCGTAAAAGCTTCAGTGCATGCACAGAAGAGCGCATAGGCGCACTGTGAAACAATAGTAAAGGTAAATAGAAGCCACCCCTGCTCCAAATGGGAGTCTGCAACCAATTGATTCAGATAAGCATGACTCCACATGGGAGTCTCCAACCAATAGAATACCTGCCCTTGCCACAGGAACAGGAAGCTCAAAGCAAGGCCCAAGAGAGGATATAAATATCTCTCTCTCTCCACTCCATGTGTTCAGCTGCCCGGGACTTAAAACCCATGTGGTCCTGGCCATCAATAAAACCATCTTTCCAATCAGCCTCCATGTTTCCAGTGTCTTTTTCCCCACTTGGAACTGAACCCAGATGGATATTTCTTCCAACACCTATAAAAAGTGTTTTTAATAAAAACCGGAAGCAAGCTGCATTAAAAGACACTTCCTAAATCAACCAATCTGGAAGGTGGAATGTCTCCTTCTGGATTACTTGACACTTTCACTAAATGCTAGATTTAGTTTCAGGTATTTTGGGCCACATCCAAATCTTCCCCGAGAAAATCCTTACAACCTCCTTGGAATCAGCAAAAAGGTTTTAAAAAACAATAGCCGTTCTGTTTTTTTTATACCAGTCCTGATTCTTCCTTTACTGGTTTTAGTAAATGATTCTGAGTTCTAAACCTAAGAGAGAGAAAAACAACTGTCTACATGATCCGATTCTTCCATTGTTTTATGATTCTAGCTCAATATTTCTCCATCCAGGCATTTTGAAGATGTGTTGTCTTCAATTCCCAGGATTCGTCTTCCAACGTGGCTGGCTGGAGAATTCTGGGAGTTGAAATCCACACTTCTCCAAGATGCCAAGGTTGAGAAACACTGTTCTAGCATGTCTCCAGTCTATTCTTCATTCCAAGCTAGAGATCCCCAAAGCCTTTCCTTGTAGTGAGCATTTCCAGGCTTCACTCACCATGCTGGCTTTTCCTTTTTCTTTATTTACATTCCTAAACCTCCCCCATCAGATTGCCTGTGAAACAGATTGCATCCTTTGCTCTAAGAAAAAGGATAGCTAAACTAAAGGCATTGTGCAGGCCCTGAGTAATTTAGGAAAAAGATTTTTTTAAAAAAAACAAACAAGTTTTTTAATTATGGGATGCTTGTGAGCCCATCCATTAATTGCAACTGAAATATCTCCTGCATGAGAGTTTAAGGAATGTATTTAGAACAATCCATTTGGTACTGTAGACTGTGATCAATCAATGTTTTGGCTTTTTTCTTTCTTCCTTTCTTTCTTCCTTTTTTTTTTTTTTGAAAGCTTTACTACATTGCTAAAATCATCAATCAGCCTAGCTATAAATGTTTCAGAAGCAGCCTCAATGGCAATGTCTTCCTTCACCGCATGAAGCAATTGTAAAACTGCATTGACTAATTAGAATAGATGGCTCCACTATGTTGAATTTGAGGCTTTTTTTTTCAGGTCCTTGTTTTAAGCACAGGCTTAAAACCCAGGATAACTAGATTGGCAGCTGTCAGATAAAGGCATTCCAGCTATCCTCAATGAGAAAATTTTCCTGGTGAGGAGGCTAAGATAAACATGATTCAACACAGGCAAGATTGAGAGCTTTATGAACGGGAGAGCGGGGGAGGGGTTCTTAAATGCTTTCTTACCAATCCCACAAGAAAAATGGAGCTTTCATTACATGCATGGAGGCTTAGAAATGATTTTTTAATTCAATACCTTGCTTTTCCTCACTGATTCAATTCTAGAAATATTAGAAGCACATCTCAAAGGCAATGCTTCTAAGATACAGGACTAAGTATCTTACAGCAAAATTTAAAACGTTTCAAACATTAGGGTTTTGTTACAACAAAAAGGATTATTTCCTTTCACAGCATACCTATTCTAGCTCTATAACACAAGAATAATGATCCTTGTGGCTATTGAATATCACTAATGACAAGCAACATAGCTCTCTCTACCATCAGATGTTATGGTGTTATTATTAATATTAGTTTATCTAGGTATTCTGCTGCAGGCACTGGACTAGAACCACCAGAATTCAGTGCTCTAGAAATAATCATTAAAAAGAAAAGCTTCAAAAAGTGTTATAAGTTTTATACACACAAGAAGAATCAAAGCATCACTTGGCTGAAATTCTGTTTTGGATATCCACAGAAATCAGTATCCTAGCCAGAGAGCCAGGAAGGGAAGGAAATCAAAATGGCATCCCATGGTTTTAAAAGCTGCACAAAATTTAGCTCATATTTAATTTGCTGCTTATTCTTCTATTCTTTATACTTATTTCCTCCATAAAAAATGGCATGTACAATTGAATTTAGTTGATATTATATAGTTGAGTTTACTACATATATTTGTTTCTTTGAAAGCCAGTTTGGTGTAGTGGTTAAGATATCAGGCTAAAAACTAGGGGCTGGAGAGTTCCAGTCGTGCCTTAGGCAGAACACCCCCCAAGTGACCTTGAGCCAATCACTTTCTCTCAGCCCTAATGAGGAGGCAATGGCAAACCACTTCTGGAAAACCTTGCTAATAAAATTGCAGGGGCTTGACGGATCCTGGCAGTCTGTGAGAATTGGACATGAATAAACAGAAGAGGAAAAAATAATTCCTTTGGCTTTTTTTTTCCTTTGGAAGTCTAAGAAGCGTAATCAATTTCATCTCCCTCCATCTGGAACTTACGTTCATTCCTATTAGATAATGAGCCATCATTTTCTTTCTTTGCATTGCTGCACTGAAGCCCTGCAGTCCTTGTATCGTATGGGATATCAGCTGAATCTTCCATCTGCACTTTTGATTGCAGGGATCGTGTAAAAAGTGCCACTACCCTCTGAATCTGCAGTATTCAGAGAGTAGGGAATGACTTTGAGTCATCAGCAGTAGCCTCCATCTTCCCCATCTTTCTGGGAAACAGGAGAATAAAATCTACCTCTTTAACTGACTGCAGTGAATACATCTCTGACAGCGCCATGGCAACCAGGTGGTGGGGAAGTGATGTCTCAGAAGTCTATTATGACTGAAAAAGTGAATGGCTAATAAATACTCCTCAGTTTACCAAAACTCTCCTTATCTAATTGGAAGGGGGATCAGTTTCATTCCTCTGCAGAGGCAAAGAGAATTTCAGTTCACGCAGCAAACCCACCACGAAGACTATAGATCTTTCATCATCATCATCACTTCCATTCTCTAGGCCTTCAAAAGATGTTTAGGGTAAGCCTCCAAAAGTTATTATGGAGTCAGGGCTATCTCAAAAATTGAAATATTAATTTAAAGCAATCCATCTTCAAAGTTACCAGCTTTAAAATGCTGGAGGCAGGGAGAAAGTCACTGCCCAACTGAGTTTCCAGACATCCTGAAATAACATAAATGCCCTCGACTCCCTCTGTGTGTGCAGAACGGTTGTCAAACTAATTGCTTGTACATCTGTTCTCCCTCCGTGACCTTTCTTCCTGAATTTTGTGCATTTCTTTGGAAAGAAAATGACAGCACTTCCTATAAAGAAGAGCTAAGATGACAACACATTTCTCTTGAAAGACCTGAGATCCAGAGGTGAGGAGTTCCTACAGATGGGGGAACAGATTGCCCACAACTACCCAGAATGATGATAAATTGGCCTATGGTCAGTTTCTCCCTGCCAAACCTGACTGGAACCAAAACCAACAGGCAGGATCCTAATAAGGATCTTCATTGGTTTCTTTTTTAAAAAGCAAAATGGTATTGTAAGGAGCCTGTGTAGCGTAGAGGGCTAATGCCTCTTACTAAAGGCAGCAATTAACACCAGCTGCCTGTAATTTCTGTGAGTTCAATCCTAGCCAGGCTCAAGGTCGACTCAGCCTTCCATTCTTTCTAAGGTGGGTAAATTGAGGACCCAGTTTGTGGGGGCAATAAGCTGACTTTGTATAAATATACAAAAGTATGAAGGCTATTGCTTAACGCATTGTAAGCCGCCCTGAGTCTCCGGAGAAGGGCGGCATATAAATAAAATTTTACAAAAATAATAATAATTCCAATGACTGCTGTATATCAAAACAGAGTCCTGTACTGCAGGGATGTCAAACTCGATTTCATTGAGGGCCACATGAGGGTTGCGTTTGACTATGGGGGACAGGGGTCAGCATGGCCAGGGTGGGTGTGGCCAGTTTGATATCACTCATGTTGTGGGGGGGCACTTGTGGCAGCCCAAATGCTCTGTCAGTGAAAATGGAATCATGAGCTCCAGTTTCGGCTGGGATGGCCTCCTGCAACCCTCTACCAGTAAAAATGGAGCTCAGGAGGCCCACACAAGGCCCTCCTGAGCTCTGTTTTCTCTGGCAGAGGTACCACGAGCTGGTCCTTCATTGTTTCCAGGGCGACCCCATGGGCCACATCTAAGCACCCCATGGGTTGGATCTGGCCCATGGGCCTTGTTTGACCCACAGTTTGACACTGAATATAAAATGCTCTCAGTGTCATTTCTCTGATACTGGATAACGCTTCTCTTTTGGGCTGAAGCTGGGTTTCCATCTACCTCTCGTTTTGATAAAATGGTTGATTTGTGTTGACTACATGACCACTGAGTCTCACACTCACCTCTTAGCATAGCTGAACTTGTAGAATCACAGAAATCTGGAGTTGCTTTCAAAGTAGCATTGAATCCTTATATGGAACTGCCCTTAATGGTCTCTTGGGAGCCCCTTTTAAGTGATTACATGTTGCTCCATTATGATGTAAACCAGTCTGTTGTGTCAGGTTGTATTTGGGTGGGTTTTATTACTCCTTCCCTGGGTCACAGCTCTAAATTTAACCCATCGGTATACCCCCACAAATGCTACATTTTTAAAAATAAATCCTATTGACACTGTTTAATGCAATGTTTGCATGGGCTCAGTTTGGGCCCAACTGAGTAAAACTGCCCCTTCACTGCTCTACACTCTAACCCTCTACAGCATAAATGTCTGGAAAGTAATGGCCTTTGCTTGAATTATTCAGAAGATTCCCTGTGACCCAGAATCTAAGCAAAGCTGTAAATACTGTACCAGTCTCTGCAGATATATGCTCTGCATTAGCCCTATTAATAAGTAGTTTCATATTTTTTTTTGTTTATGTAAAATATGGCTCTCAAAAAACAGAAGAAACTTATCCACTTTAGATGAGAAGTGGCTAAGATCTTCTAACTTCCTAGAAACTAAATTTGATATGTCTTCTTGATGTGGGAATGTTTAGAATTATGCCTCTACTTGTCTAAAATGGCCTCTGGAAAGACAAAACAGGTTTCATTCAGGCAGCTTCCAGTTAGAAGCAATAATAGCTGAAGCCTTGTCTAGCCCTCACATGCAATTTGCCTTGTACCTTTTTTTGATCCTGTCTTTTACCCTCAAAATAAAATAGCCAGATATAGACATCACGCTGCACAGCTGCATTAATTGTTGTACTTTGAAATGCATCCAAGCAACCACTTTGTATGGCCCAAAAGGATCAAGCTGCTGGGTTGCACGGATCATCGGCGCATGCAGAGACCAACTCACCGTCTGTTCCTTGCTGCCTGGAGGCTCCTTTGACTATAGGTGGCCTATAAATTTTTCAAACAAGGATATCAATGATTTTGTAGCACTAAGAAACATCCCAGGCACTCTACAGTGTGTAAAATAAAAAGAGGAAGATGGAAAGGAGGAAAGACATCCTTGAAGTGGTTGGGGAAATAGGATAATTAATCAAAGGATAATGTCTTAGGGGGCATAAAAGATGGAGGAACTAAAAAGAGCAACAGTGACAGGCGGAGACATATATCAATATGAGGAGAGGTTAAGCTAAGGAAGAAAGCAAGAAGAGATTTTTTTTTACTTCATATGCAACACTTCTCTTTCAGCACTTGCAAGAAATAATCTTTCTTCCTCCCTGACTTCATACATGGAATTCATCATGGCACTGGCAGCAAAGCAACAATGTTTTTGTCTTGAAGACCTTTATAAATTATTTTAAGGAGTTCCATTCATTTAAACAACCACGCAATGTTCTCCCCTTTGTAAAACTACAACCACTGCTTCTGGGTTGAAAGTATTGAAAAAAAAAAGAAACTGTGCTACCAAATGCTGCTTTTAATAAAAAAATGCTCTTTCTTGCAAGATGGAAACTAAATCACAAGGAGAAGCTATACTAATAGGACATCCCACAAAGAAATGATTGATACAGAAAAGCTCTTAAGGTGAAGTATAAATTTTGGAACGCTCTTTAGCCCAGACATCTGGGAGGATCTTATCTTCTTAGTCTTCTAGAAAGCGTTGAACCACTGGGGTTTCCCACAAGTGGGGGTACAGTGAAGCTGGAGCCCTGTTGAATTAGTGTGGATGTGCGAGTGCAGGGTATGTCCTTTGGGAGTTTAATTTTTTTTTTTTACTTGTTTGCTTGCAGTTTTTATTGTTGTTTGTTTTTATTGTTGTTGTTTGTAAGCCTCCCAGTTGTGGTGCAAAAAAAAGGCAGCTATATGTCTGATAAATAAATACATTTTATAAAAAAAGACCCAACTAAATTATCAACAACATACTAAAAATTGCACCATTGTATGATTGCAAACTCTAATTGAATTTCATAAATAGTAGCAGCAGCATTCCAAAGAATTGAGGCCTTTGAACTATGGAGCTGGAGAAGATCTCTGCGAGTCCCTTGGACTGCAAGGCGATCGAACCGGTCAGTCCGAGAGGAGATCAACCCTGACTGTTCATTAGAAGGCCAGATCCTGAAAATGAACCTCAAATATTTTGGTCACGTAATGAGAAGGAAGGGCTCACTGGAGAAAAGACTTATGCTGGGAAAAATTGAGGGCAAAAGAAGAAGGAGATGACAGAGAATGAGGTGGATGGATGGAGTCATTGAAGCAGTTGGCGTGAGCTTAAATGGACTCAAGAGGATGGTAGAGGACAGGAAGGCCTGGAGGAACGTTGTCCATGTGGTCCCAATGAGTTGGACATGACTTCGCAACTAACAACAATCAGCAGCAGCAGCAGCATTCAGTTAAATTCAATGAAATCTAAATATATTACTAAAAAGAATTTGAAAAATGAATTGCCATAATTTTAAAATGTTTAGGGTACTCTATTGAAAATGTTTTCAAAAGTCTACCCAACGAACAATGTATGTATACATGTGTCTGTCTATCCCTTTATCCATCCATCCATCCATCCATCCTTTCATCCATCTATTAGATTTAGATAAATATATGAATATCTTCTCTCATAAACAGAAAATCACATACACTTTATTTACTGCTTCGCTATGATAATCTGCAACAGAAAAAAAAAAAACCAAATTTAATTGCAGCCTTAAGGTTAATAGTAGAATGACCTGATGCTATTCTCCCCCAGATATAGAGAGGAAACAGAAGTTGAGTAATTCTATGGCAACTTATATTACTTTGTTTTCACAACACACAAACACAAATGCACACTGGAAGCACACTAATTATAGAAGTTTGAAGCAAATGAGTATCTGGAATAATAGAAAAAAATGTTCAAAATAAAGCGGAACACAGACTAATAGAATTTTGCTGAGACAAATTCATGTTTACAGGAAATGCCTTCTTCCAACAGCCTAGAACTTAATTTATATCTGGAACTACAAAATGATCAACCTCAAAAATCAAACTGACTGCATATTCTCTTAGCAAAGATGGTCAGGAAACACTAGACCTCATCTCAGATCACAAATTTCAGCTAAAGAAAACAAATGATTAACCAACAAGATATTATCTCAGGAATATTTCCTATATTACTGGTATGTGGTGAAAATAAAGAATAGATTTAATATCTGATGAGCAGAGGGCTTGTAGAACTCTGGGCTGGAAATCATGGCATTGTTGAAAGTGAAGCAAACAAAAATATCTTAACAAACAATAAAAAGAACACAAATGGTTGGCTGATGATACATTTAAGCAGCTGAAGGAAGGCAAAGGCAACAGAGACCTAGAAAAAAATGTTCTGGTAAACAATGCCCATGAAGAGACAAGCTGTGACAATGAAAATAAGCCCATTCAATTCATCCATAAAATGACAGTGGGCTGATATGTAACCCGTGAAGCTGCCCATTGATAACAGTCTGTGCCTCTTAGTTGTAGCACTTGCCCTGAAGTATCTCTAGCTGGCAAGAATTGTTTTTATTTTTACTTTTTGCTTCCAATCACTTCTGCTCGTGGTGAGTTTAAATTTGGAGTACTATTTGTTACGTATTCAGAGTACGGCAAGTAATAAACTAGGGGGATAAAGCTAAAGATTTGCAGAGATATAAAATGTCTTCGAAATTAAACCCTGAGGGATACCTATTCAAACTGCAGCCCATGGTGGATGAATGCTTTTAATGGCCCAGAATGTACGAACAGAGAAGGAAAATGAATAGTGTGTTGAAGAACGTACTGAAATATTCTGAAGAAGGCACAAAAGAAACTGCTTTAATACATCAAACTGTCCAAATATTATTACTAAATACAGGACAAATGTATATTAGATCAACGCATGAAGGAGCAATTTGAGCTATTGGTGATCTCTCATAAAGCCCTTCCTTGCTGGGGCCATCTCCAAGATCACTTTGCTCCAAATAAAATCTGCTTTCTCTTACTTGCTGAGAGTCCCCACACGCCTTTCGCTGCCTGAAAGGAGGAGACGTAGAAACATGGATTCCCTGCAGGAGCTCCTCTGCCATGGAAGACTCTCCCACCAGATAGAGGAACCATAATTTCACTTTTGATTTATAGGAACTTTCCAAAAACTCATTTTATTCAATTTGCATTGGGAGAAAGAGGTAAGAATAGGCAAGCTAAGTGAGCAATCATGCTGTTTTGAAGAAACAGGTAATTCTCCACTTACAACTACCCATCTACTGACTGTTCAAAGTTACAACAGCACTGAAAAAAGTGACTTACGACCAGTTTTTACACTTTACAACTGTTGCAGCATCCCCATGGTGACGTGAACAAAATTTGGATCAAATTGGCAACTGGCAGGAATTTATGACCATTGCAATGTCTTGGGATCATGTGATCCCATTTTGTGACCTTTTGACAAGCAAAGACAATGGGGAAGTTGGATTCATTTAACAACTGTGTTGCTAACTTAAGAGCCGCAGTGATCTGCTTAACAACTCTGGTAAGAAAGGTTGTAAAATGGATCAAAATTCACTAAACAACTGTCTTGCTTATCAACAAAAGTTTTGGGATCAGTTGTGGTCATAAGGCGAAGACTACCTGTACTCCATAAGGCAGTGCTTCCTAAACCTTGGTAAATTACCCAAAATTGGATAAAGGTACTTTTTAAAAAGAAATAATGATCCACAAGCCTTTAAAGCAGAGATCTTCAAACTTGGCAGCTTTAAGACTTGTGGACTTCAACTCCCAGCTATGCTGGCTGGAGAATTCTGGAAGTTGAAGTCCACAAGTCTTAAAGCCGCCAAGCTTGAAGACCTCTGCTTTAAACAATGACAACTGGGACATTTAAATGGACTTAAATTGTTTTGCCTACATTGGGTAAAAAGAACCTTTTAATAAATGGTTTGGGGTAATGAGAAGTTTGGGAAGCAATAGTAGAAGGTGACATGATTTTTAATGGCTGCAACATGATTTATACCGCTTGTGTATAAACACATTGCTTTTATGTTAATTCTCATATTCTGATAATTACTGTGATGTTAGGCATGGTATGTTGCTGCTGCCTGCCATTTAGAATAAGAGGACTGAAACAGCATAAAAAAACATTTGAAATGAAGAAATAAAAGCACAATCTGTGTGCCATAAAAGAAAATGTTCAGATGGTGTGGTTGAAGCTTACGTGTATAAGGCTAGATCCTGTTAATATCCTTACCATATGCAGAAAACAAATGTCTAACCAGAATGCATATGTGAATATGCTGCACAGATAGCACTTTTGTGTCAAACTACTTTCAAATAGCTACATTTCTCATATATAACATGTATTTCCTGCTTTTCAGGTCAGTCATAGTGCCCAAATCTTCAGCAAGACAAAAGTTTGACCCAAACATCAACCCAAAAATGCTTCGGCAATATAGACTTGGCCTAGCCATTTCAAAGAATCTCCTGCAACCTATCAGTTTTACAGATTCCATTGTGTTTCAGCAGTACTACATAAAAATGCACCAACATTTTTGGCAATATTTTGAACTACTTTCAAACCACTTTTCTTGATTATCATCCTCTGACACACTTTTGCTGTATTTATGTGATCTTTAAGTCTTCTCAAATGGATGAAAATGGATTACCAGGAGACCAAGATTATTATTTTTTCAACATTGTGATCTCAGCTTACTTGGGTACTGGCCAGTTCATTATTTTGCTCATTGTTTTACTTTCAGCTTTCCTGTATACAGGTATGCTTTTAAGTATTTTTCTTCCATGGCATATTTTCTTTTAAATCTCCCTGTTTCCCTTAGTTCCAGCTTCCCTCGGTTTGAATTTCTCCTGCTTCTTTCTTCTAGAGATGCTTCAAAATATTTTATTTCCTTCTAGCATTAGAACAGGTACATTAAAGTAAGAGAAATATATTTCAGTCTGCTTCTCCATCAATTAATAGGAAGTTTGGTATCTCTTAAGAGACACTAGTACATAGAAGACTTCATAATAAAATGGAGGTTCATTCAGTCTATTCATTGGTTGGCCAATGTCTACGTTGATGAAGATCAGTAATGTATTATTTTTAAAGTATTGTACTCATAACAGTAAGTCCAACACAGGTTTAAAATATTTCTGGTAAGGATTGTATCACTTAAATACAAAACTATCATTTTGCCTTTCAATAAATTTAATATAATAAAGCTTTGAAAACTGATTAATAACAATGCTAAATAGTCTTAAAATGTTTAACTTATTTTGAGCCAACAAGTTTCACAGGCTTATTTTGTTGTATGTTTAAAATTATACTGAAATCCATACTTTGGCACATACCATGGTGCCAATTAAATAAACAGGGCAGAAGCCACATTAATTTGTCCATTGATTTCATAGATTAAGTCCATAAATGACTGTGTATAACTTCACCCAAAATACTTTATATTATTTAAAATACAGAAATTATAAAATAACTCTCAAGGCTCTTCCGATTTGAGCACTTATTTATATGGAATTTGAAAAGCCAATCTCTGTTTTTCTGGGATACTGAACTTCAGTTTTTCAGTCTCACCTGAGAGTCTTGGAAAAATGAAGATTACGATTAAGCTTAAAAAAATAATCACAACAATATTCTAACAGAATTTAACTTAGTCAATTGCAATCAGAATGGGTAATAATATTACTTTTTAATTCTTTGATGTTCTGGTTCTCCCTAAAGCATTATGCTAATTAGAAGCCAGATAACCAATGATCAAACTCGTCTTAATGAAAGCATATATACAAACGCCCTTTTCACAGCAAATATAACATTCTTTGAACTCCAATAGCATCAATTCATGTATCTGTAGATACTTTGTAGTACAGTGCAATCAGACCCCCTTCACATTGGTCAATTTTGTTATCCTGCAGCCTGATTCTACAGTTGATGAAATTCATTTTTTTCTCATTAATCTATACTTAGTACCCCAGAATGACAAAGTGAAAACAGCATTTTAGAAATGTCTATAAATTTATTAAAATGAAAAAATTAAAATATCACATTGGCATTATTCAGAACCTTTGCAACAACATTTGAAATTTAGCTCAGTGCCTCCCATTTCTCTTGATCATTACTGAAATGTTCTTACACATGTAAAAACATGTTTTACACATTGCTGACATGTTTGATTGGAATCCACCAGGGGTGAGTTTCACTTACCTTTGCTACCGGTTCATTCGCTCGCATGCACCTGCTTCGCTTGTTCGCACGCCACTTCTGCACATGTGCAGAAGCTTCTTCGCATGCACAGAGCATATTTGATGACATCTGGGTGGGTGGGTGGAGCCTCCCACTGCCGCTGCTACTGGTTCTCCCGAACCGGGGCGAACTGGTAGCAACCCACCACTGGAGTCCACTTGTGGTAAATTAAATTAATTGAACATGATTTGGAAAGGCACACATCTCTCTATAGAAGGCCTCACAACCGACAATGCATACTGTAGCAGAGCAAAAGCCATGAGGTCAAAGGAACTGCCTGCAGAGCTCAGAGACAGGATTATTGCAAGGCACAGATCTGGGGAAGGCTGCAATAAAATTTCTGCTGCACTGAAGGTTCCTAAGAGCATAGTGGCCTCCATAATTCTCAAATGGAAGAAATTTGGCACAACCAAGACTCTTCCAAGAGCTTGTTGCCCAGTCAAACTGGGCAATCGGGCAGGAGGGGGTAAGGGTCTTAGTAAGAGAAGTGACCAAGAACCTGATGGTCTCCCTGACTGAGCTGCAGAGATCCTGTGTGGAGATGGGACAAAGTTCCAGAAGGACAATTACCACTGAAGCCGTCCACTGATCTGGGCTTTATGGCAGATTGGGTAGACGGAAGACTCTCCTCAGTGGAAAACACATGAAAGCCCACTTGGACTTTGCAAAAAAAGCACCTGAAGGACTCTCAGGCAGTGAGGAACAAGATTCTCTGACCTGATGAAACCAAGATTGAACTATTTGGCCTCAATTCTAAACATTATGTCTGAAGGAAACCATGCACTCTTCATCATCTGCCCAATATCCCAAAGGTGAAGCATGGTGGTAGCAACATCATGCTGTGGGGGTGTTTTTCAGCAGCAGGGACTGGGAGATTGATCAGGGTTAAGGGAAAGCTGAATGGAACAAAGTACAGGGATATCCTCAATGAAAACCTGTTCCACAGTGCTCAGGACCTCAGACTGGGCCGCAAGCTCACTTTCCAACATGACAATGATCCTAAGCACACAGCCAAGACAAGACAGGAGTGGCTTAGGGACAACTCTGTGAATGTCCTAGAGTGGCGCAGCTGGAGCCCTGACTTGAATCCTATTGAACATCTCTAGAGGGACCTGTAAATGGCTGTCCATTGACGGTCGCCATCCAACCTGACTGAGCTTGAGAGGATTTGCAAGGAAGAATGGCAAAAAATTATCCAATCCAGGTGTGCAAAGCTTGCTGCATCATACCCCAAAAGACTCACAGCTGTAATTGCTGCCAAAGGTGCTTCAACAAAGTACTGAATGAAGGATCTGAATACTTATGCCAATGTGTTATTTCAGTGTTTTATTTTTAATAAATTTACAGCCATTTATAAAATTCTGTTTTCACTTTGTCATTATGGGATGTAGATTAATGAGAAAAAAATGAATTTCAACAACTATAGAATCAGGCTGCAGCATAACAAAATTGACGAAAGTGAGGGGGTCTGAATACTTTCTGAATGCACTGTATATACCACAAAAATCATTTGAATATGTAGTTATTTTACATATTTTAAATTAAGTACAATGGTAATTGTAATATTACATACGGTACTCATGTCTGTCATGAAAAACGTAATTTGTAAAGGAAAAATGAAACCAAAGTTATTAATAAGATATATTAAAATATCAATAGTTCCTCCTATTCATCCCTCCTGAAAAAAACCATAACTTGGCTTCAATTATCTATACTCATCTTGCAAGTTAGGTAAGAAATTTAAAACACACACAGACAGATACATCATTTAAAGAAATGAATGTAAATGTATTCACATCATTCAGTTCTAGACTGTATATCCCATAATAGAAAAGACTGATCAATTTCAGGAATTTTAATCCTTAAATAGGCAATTTCCATTGATGGAAATTCCTGAGTTTATAAAATGTCAAATGGTAATCTAATCTCATTAAGATCAGTGAAAAGATTTGGCATGGTCAAGAATAGGCTGTAGGTAGCATTTTCATGATTAGATTAAAGGAAGCAACATCCAGGCAGATGTTCAAACAGGGTTTGAAATTGTGTGTGTGTGTGTTGGGGGGGAGTGTTGAAATGACAAATCTGGAATGAATATGCATCATAGGTGCAGTTTTCAGGTTTGAGACGCAGGCCGTTGCAAGTGTCAGTCAATTTTTGCCAAAAGTATCTCTGCATCATCTACAGCATGGAGACCAGAAGAAATAGAGACATAGTCAGTGGTGGGATTCAAATAATTTAACAACCGGTTCTCTGCCCTAATGATTTCTTCCAACAACCAGTTCACCACACTGCTCAGAAAGTTAACAACCGGTTCTCCCGAAGTGGTGCGAACTGGCTGAATCCCACCACTGGACTTAGTACTCTATTTATGTACTAACTGGTGTATTTATGTACTTAGTACTCTTAAACCTCCTCACTCCATCTATCATTGTGATCTGTACACCATCTACATTTCAGAATTTTTATTGTAACTCCGTAACATGTTTTCTTTGGCCTGGACTTGAGGTGCTTAAGAACATATGAAATCAAAACATACTCCTCATCTTCATTAAATTCCATTCCAGAAACCAATCAGACGGCCTTACATTCTATTACATGTTTAAATGTATATGCTTCAATGTTTTATGTAAACTCTCATCCATTTCACTCTAGTAAACTGTTGGGCAACTCTGTCACCCCCAAATTAGTTGCCACTTAAACTAGTGAGAGGTTTTGTTCTGCTTCCTGGGGTGGTGTCCACCAGCTGCCCACAAGACAGGCAGCAGTCAGTCGCCCTAGGCACCCTCTTTGTTTTGCCCCTAAGCAATGACTAAATCTGAAAAAAAATCCATTCGACTAGGTGAAAAATCCCGACCACCCACTAGATGACAGCAGAGAGTTAAGGATGTCTCTATTTTTTTGCTGCCATCTGCTGTTGTCCCTAGTCAAATTGCCCTGGCTAGCTGCAATTCAACCTACCTCCTGCCCTGATCCCACCCATCACTTTGACCTAGCAAATGCTCAGGTTCCATGATGGCTATATGGTTAGCCTGCAGCAAATCATAGCCATGTTGGGTGATTTTAAAGCCTGAAGGCCCAACCGGCTCATCCTATCCTGTTACTGCAGGCCCAAGGAGGCTGCCTGGACTTCTTGTACTTTCTGCCCACAAGCACCATAACCCACAGCTACAACTGCTGCACATGCAAGCTTTGGACCACAAACCTCATACAAGCAGATAAATATCAAAAGGCTCTTCCTTTAACCAATTTCCACCAGTTATTTGAAGGGCATACCTTGAAATAAGGATAAATAAATAAAGAATTCCATTACATAAAATAAAATCTTTCCTCTGAAAAGATTGCAGAACATCAGCTTAGAATGATACTTGACATTCTATCTCCTCTTTCCCTTGTTTTTTAAAATGACAATATTCTCTCAAGCGTCAATTTTGAAATGGGGTGGGGGGGAGAGGAATCGGACCAAAGCAAAAACATCTCAATCTTTTTGGGCAACTACTTCTCTCTTTCCTTGGGCTGAGACTATTTCTACAGGCCATAGACTACTGGATTTTATTTTCCATCCTGGAAATTAAAAGCTCCATGAATAATAATAATAATAATATTACAGCTCCTCAGATGCACCAAAAGAACTGACAATTTGATCACTGCAAAGGGTATCCGGAAAGACAACTATCGTCATAATCCAAAGCTGAGTTCTCTCTTTTTTTTTTAAATCAGTCCTCATAACTGAGACTAAATGACAGAACCTCCAGCATCCTCATTATCTGCCCTGCAAATGCTGCCCTGAGAAGCAGCAGCAGAAACACTGAGCCAAAAGCAGCCAAAGGACCTACCTTCCATCATGGTGGCAGAATTGCATTCCTCAGTTTCCACAGAGGCTGAAAAAAATACAGGAAATTATGACTCCAGTTGAGCAGATGCTTCATGTAAACTCTCAGTGCCGGGATCTCAGATGCATCGCTGGTGAAACTGTCAGAGTGGAAAGAAAAAAAAAAAAGGAAGGGAGGGAGGGAGGGAGGGAGGAAGGGAGAGAGGAGGAAAGGAGAAGAAATGTGGGGAATCAAAACAGAAGGAGAGTGGGCTAAGGCAAAAGGCAGGCCATGGATGCTGCTGTGACTGTATCACCTACAGAATCACAGAAAGATGCTGAGAGAGAGAGAGAACGGGTAAGAGAGAGAGAGAGAGAGAGAGCAGAGAGGAGAGAAAAGGAGGGAGGGGTAGTGGTGGAAGAAGCCAGCTTAGCTCACACACTTGCTGCTAGCATCTCAACCAATCCCTCCAGCTTTCTCACTCGTCACATGGTCCCTTGCTTGCATCTCCTGACACAATACCCCTGGAGAACACAGGAACCAATTTTTCCCCCTCTTTGCCTCCCTCGCTTTCAACATGCATGCCCAGCCCCTCTGGATCTCTCTGTCGTGATGCATTTCCCATCTCTATCATCATGTACCAGCTTCTGGAGCAGCACATTTGATCAACAGATCCTGCCAGAAAGGTGGAGGGGGTGGGGGGGAAGAAATCAATGGAAATTTAAAAAAAAAACAGGTAGTGAAAAAACAGCCTGAGAATTATAGGCTACAATAATTAGGCTTGGGAAAGCCAGGATGTCAGGTTCTCGTAACACAGAGGAGCCGTTAATGTGGTTTCACATTTATGTGTTGGCTGATGAGCTTCTCTCTCTCTCTCTCTCTTCCTCTCTCTCTCCCCTCCCTGTCAATCTCTCTTCCCCCCCATCCCAACCATTCAGGAGAAGAATCAATTCATATGACGTCACATCCCAATTATCCCCAGGAGGAGGATGCAGAGGGAATTTCATCGAGGCCATCTTCCACGGGAATCTTGAAATTAATTTCGCTCCTAGTGCATCCGTGCCAAAGGGCAGGGAATTGCCACGGAAAAAGAAAACAAAAGGCCCAGGAGAAGGATTTTCACATCAGCAGCCTTCGAAACGCACACATTTCCCTGCAATGCCAGTGCAGAGGAACAAAAAAAAAAAAAAAACCAACAACCCCACTCTTCATTCTCTACTCAAAAATGTTTCTTTAAAAAAAAAAAAACTGGGATTTCCAGCTAAGCTTTTTATGACTCCCAGCTCTTATCCTGCAAAGACACCAACAGAGCTACTAAAGCCTCCCCTAATTTGGAAAAATTGGCACATGCAAAGGAACAACAAACAGGTGATTGTTTTCCTTCTGACAAGCCAAACTGTTTTCAATTAGGGAGGGGAGGAGAGAGATGCAGAGCCGCTTCTAAGCATCTCCAGTTTCTCTTTTACCTCCTTTCCATGACATCCATATTTAATCAAGCCCGATAGCATTTCTTTAACCGCTGCTATTTTTTTCCTCTATGGAAATTTTTGCATAGGGCAGGAGCATTGTTAACCTGGGCAGTGGCTAGAAGAAGTTAACATTTGGTTCCGTGAGATTTTGATGGAGATGCTCTTACTGATTTGGAAAAGCAAACAGCTTCCAGATGACACCAGGATTAGAAGAACTTGGTGAAGCTGACAGACAAATATCTTTTTTTCCATTTGTTTAACTGTATACATTTTGCTAGAGGATCTATTCTGGCAAACCGGATCCTACATATTTCCAATAACCTGTCTTGCACAAGGATTTTGAGATCTTTTTTTTTTTAAAATTATTTTTGCTCTTTATCTGTATATATTTTTAAACAACACAGATCCTAAGCAGATAATTTAAATTGGGTTTGGAAATTCAGGTGCATGGAGTTGAATTTGCAAATTCTCATTCAGGATAAGTTTGATGACTCAGAAAGAATTTCAGATGTACAACCTCCATTTTTTAAAAAAAATATGTACTTTATCTTTAGACTCAACCCAATTGCATCTTGATAGTTTACAGAGGAAGAATCCAAGTAAAAAACTTTGGTAGATGCTAAACCATTATTTTACAAGTCAGAATCAGGAAAATATTCAGTTGGGATAGTATATGCTAAAACTATATATATATATATGAATGTACGTAGTCTTTGGTTATTCGGGTCTTCTCCCGGGTAAAATTGGAAGTGTCTTGGCGATGTTTCGATGAAGTCTCATTCGTCATCTTCAGGCTGGTGTCTTCGGCTTAGTCTGCAACTCAGACTAACCTGAACACAACCAAGCCCCCACCCAAACAGAAAACACCCCCATCCAATCAGAGCACAACCAACCCCCCATCCAATCAGAACACAGCCAAGCTCCCACCCAATCACCTCACACCCCCACTAGCAGTTAAAAGGAAGAGACAGCTGCGATCTCACATTGCTCCTGGAAGCACGAAACCGAGAACACCAGCCTGAAGATGACGAATGAGACTTCGTTGAAACGTCGCCAAGACACTTCCAATTTTACGCGGGAGAAGACCTGAATAACCAAAGACCTACATACAAGCACCCGCGAAAACCTCAGAAAACACACACACACACACACACATATATATATGTGTATGTATGTATGTATGTATGTATGTATATACACACACACACACACACACACAGAGAGAGAGAAAGAGAGAGAGAGAGAGAGAGAGAGAGAGAGAGAGAGAGAGACTTTTTCTCCTCAATTATAAATGGAGGAGGGAGAGGGGCTGGTTGGTTGGATTGGTTGATTGATTATCCCATCACACCTTCACAATACTTAGTAGTTTACAGACATATGCAAAAATTAAAACATCCATTGTGTGATTAAAACAAACATAAATGCATAAAAGAAAAAAATGAATTTGTGATTTATGATTTTGATAATTTAGTAGGATAGACTATAGAAAGCAGAGAATCAGGATGTAACCTGAGTGAGAGGTTAAATTACAAATGTACTTATAACTGCTGTGAAGAAGATCAGAAGCCGCTTCTTTGTATCTTTCCTTCTGCTTTTCTTTTTTTGCACTTTCAGCTTTTTCTTTTATTTCTCCTTTTTTTTCTTCCTTCCTTCTCATTCTACTTTAGTTTGTGTTAGTGCGATTAACTATTGTTAAAACTTCTAATAGAAATTATACACACACACACTCTAGAAATAAATCATAACATTATTGTAATGACAAAAATAGAGCATAGCAATAACAAAAAAAAATGTTAGTAGTTGATGCAACAGGTAAACCATTACTGAAACATTTAATGAAAAGCTCAGTTTTTTAAACAATCTTCTGGAAGCCATCAAGTAGATAGGGTAGCCAGATCTCCAAAGTGAATCTATATTTACACACATACTTACCCACTCTGCCATCAAGTAACCAAGGGCATGCAATCAAGTTTGATACTGAGGGAGAAGGAACTGACTATCAGAAAGAACAAGGAAGTTAAGTTGTAAAATGTGAGCAGAAGAGTATAAAAAGTATATCTTGAACTGAATTTGGGGCCATTGGCCTATAGCTCTCCTTTCTGGACCAGCTATGTCAATGGGCCTCATTGCAATGGGTTGTTAATGTAAGTTGTATTATGATTGTTTATGTTCCAAATTCTTACTGAAATAAACCTCTGAATCTCAAATCTCAAAGTAAGAATTATTGGTTTGTATTGCTGTCTTCTGTTTCTTTCATTGGATTTTTCCATGACAACACCATGTATTTATTATTATGGATGTTATTACTTACTATTATTATAAGTAATATCTTTTTATAGCTGTCCTTTCTGGACCAGCTATGTCAATGGACCTCATTGCAATGGGTTGCTAATGTAAGTTGTATTATGATTGTTTATGTTCCAAATTATTACTGAAATAAACCTCTGAATCTCAAAGTAAGAATTATTGGTTTGTATTGCTGTCTTCTGTTTCTTTGATTGGATTTTTCCATGACAATACCATGTACTTATTATTATGGATGTTATTACTTACTATTATTGTAAGTAATACCTTTTAATACTATTGTAAACAGTGATAATTCTTGTCTATTGCTGGTATGTGACCATAATAAAGTTATTTATTTATTTAGATCTCCAAAGTGGGATTTGTGAACTGTGAACCAATGTCTTCTATCATACATGTTTTTCATTCCCTGAATGTGTGAGATTACAAGAAACTCCTTTCTCAGTGCTTTAATAAATGGCTGAGACAGATAAAAGAAAACAGTCTTGTGGGTATCCAGGATTTGCAGATGGCACTGAGTTTTTCAAGCAATGGTGGTAGACCCATGGTGCTTCCATTGCTTCAAGAAATCCCCATTTTTTTCATCTATCATGGAGGGATGGTATTATTAAAGCTATGTAGCCTAAGAATAACTGCTTAATAGCTATTGCCCTTTAATAACTATCTCCATACTCCTCTCACAATACAGTTATCTGGGAAATACCATATTTATACAAATTCGGGAATCCTTATAAGATAAGGTGATACATTTTTCCTTCAGTCACTTGTATGTCTTTTTGCTCAGATATTAATGTACAGGTATGATGGGTGGATCTATGCGGTGTGAATGTGCCCAACATATATGTAACACTATTCATACATTCTATATATGTAGTAGAGAAATATGTCTGTAATGCTATTGCTTCCTATTTAGAAAAAAAATGTCGTCTTTCAACAATCAAAAACATTAGGATTTTTGAATGAAGGAAAAATAAAGTAATAAGAAACTGAAAAAGAAATATAGAAAAAATAGAAAAGAAAAAAAAGGAAAAAAAAGAAAAAAAATTATATTCCCCCCCCCCTAAGTTTATATCATAATTTCCTTCTTTATAGAAGCTACCCTTTGTAATCTTCAAATCTATAAATCCATTTTTCTTTTCTTTTCTTTTTTCAGCAAAAACCCACAAGGGGTTTCTGGTTACTGATAAATGTAGTTGTTGAGCTTTCACTAGCCAAACAAGTTAATTTTGCTATCTCTGGTAGTTCTGTCATCTTCACTAGCCACTCCTCCTCTTTCTGTTTTTTCATCTAGAAGAGTCTCACAGTAATGGAATATAAAAATGGTCTTTGTAATTGGCTCTTTCTAACTGACTGTCCATTAATCCCAGCAAGAAAAGTTCTGGAAGCTTACAATATTTTAAGGTCATCTTTAAGATTCTGAGTTACTACCAAATATCTCTCAGTCATATCTGAGCAGGATCCAGAGGTAGATGGCAGGAACTAGCCTTGGTATTGAGCAGCAATTCTGTGATCAGAACCTCCAATCAGGGGGTTGACTCCTGCCAAGTTATCCAAGACCTCAAAAATTGGAGAGGATGGCAGTCGGAGGGAGGGAGGGAGGGAGGGAGGGAGGGAGAGGGAGAGAGAGATTATCTCATGTGGAATTTTACCAGAAGATTTTGAGTTCTAGTCCCTCCTGAGATAGAGAGCCAGCTGGGTGACTTGGACCAATCATGCTGCCTCAGTCCCAAAAAGAAGACAATGGCAAACCACATTTGAAAAATCTTGCCATGAAAACTGTAGGAACTAGTTCAGGCAGTTTCCAGAAATCAACACTGACAAAGGCACAAAATAAAAATAAAAACCGCAAATGTAGAAAGTTCCAAAGTGTATCATTTTGAAGCACAATGACTGAATTATAAAATAAACATAGTGTCTGCGGTCACGATGTCCCTGTAACTCTTTAATACAGCAGACCCAGTTTCTGCTGCAATTCTTTGATTTTTCTTTTAATTTCTTCTCAATTCAATCAAAAGTCTCTTGGCGGAACACTTGAATTACTAAGGACTCTTTACATAACAATCTCTTATTCTACAGAAAGTTAAGGGTCTTATTTCAAATTAATTAAAGAACAGAAGGCATTTTAGTAGGATAAGGATACACACATTGAAGAAATCTAGATGCCTGTTGGAAGCAAAAAAGCTTTGAGAAATGCAAAGTTTATGCAGTCTTTAACACTGGAAATGCCCTGTCTCTCTCCCCCTCCCTCATGAAAAGAACTTAACTGGACTTCCCAAGCGAACCAACAAGAAAGGATGATTATTTTGCAGAATGGTGCTCTATGGGAGTCATATTTAAGATTTTGTTATTTAAAGATGAAACCACGATTAGCTGCTTAAACATTAGTAAAGGAAAATACTTCAGCGAAGCATGTTTGAGATATTGCTTTCATGGAACCTGCAATATTTTATTGTTGTTAATTAACTAAAATAAGAAATACATTTAATGTTAAGGCTAATACATATCTATTATCTAATTACAGAAAATAACAGGTGTTGAACTGTTACATGAAAATAGCTAAATTTTGAAAAAAAATACACACATAATTAGACATGTTCATTAAATTACGACAGGATGTTGGACAATGTTTCTGAAAAAGAACAGTCCAAATATTACAAAAATACCCTTTCACAATATTAATTTGATAGTTGTGTCTGCTGCTGCTGCATTGGTGTCAGAAGAACCTACCAGGGGGCTTCTGGGTTGAAGGATTAGCTGGTGACATCACCATTGCGAGGGGACTCCCAAGGGGGTTCCTTTCATGTCCCTGTTATTTTCCCACTGATGTGGTACCTATTTATCTATTTGCATCTGCATGCTTTCCAACTGCTAGGTTAGCAGGATCTGGGACAAACTGGAGGGAGCTCATTCCGTCACGTGACCCACACCCTCAAGTTTTGAACTGCCAACTTATCAGCCTCTCAAAGGTCTTCTGACTCAGTGTCCTAACCACATAAGCTACTACACTCCTAAGACTGGGTCTGTTAAGAGCCATAGGTCCAATCCTCCATCCTCAACAGTCGCCTTAAATTCCCAGTTTATGTTAGCTACCTCATAAGAAAAGAAGGAACAAGCCACAAATATGCACACTTGGTTTCTTGTTAAAAGTTGGGATACTACTAAGTATCTATTTATAGTTCCACTTTAGTTTCAGTTCCTCATCTTTGTTTCTTCATGAATTTCTAATCTATATTTCAAGCCTTAGAAAGACGTAATATGCTGGTGAAACATGGACACTAACCTCGCAATCAATACAAAAGCTACAAGTAGTACAAAGAACCATGGAAAGATACATGCTTGGCATTACAAGACAGGATAGAAAGACCTGCACATGCTCTCTACCTGGGGCCGCCCTTGAAGACCACTCGGAGGCTTCAGCTGGTGCAGAATGTGGCCGCGTGGGTTGTAATGGGAGGATCCCGATACTCCCATGTTACACCTCTCCTGCATGACTTGCATTGGTTGCCGGTTGTCCTCCAGGTGAGATTCAAGGAGCTGGTGTTAACCTAAAAAGCCTTTCATTGCTTAGGTCCAGGATATCTGTCGGACCACCTGCAACCAGCAACCAGCATCGACTTCCCATCGCCTGGTGCGTTCCCACAGAGAGGGCCTACTCAAGGTGCCATCGGCTAGACAATGTCAGCTGGCAACCCCCAGGGGTAGAGCCTTTTCTGAGGCTGTGCCCACTCTTTGGAATCAACTTCCCGTGGGTCTTTGGCTGGCCCCTGACCTTCGTATCTTCTGCCGTGAGCTTAAGACCTGGCTGTTTGAACGCCCTAGCCAGGACTGATGGGGTCTACTGTTTTAAATTGGTTTTAGTCTGTTTTAGTCTGTTTTAATCTGTATTTATTGGGATTGTTTCATTTGATGTGAGCCGCCCTGAGTCCTTTGGAGAGAGGGCGGCATATAAATCCAATAAAAATAAAAATAAAAATAAAAATAAAAATAAAAATAATAATAATAATAATAATAATAATAAGAAGAAGAAGAAGAAGAAGAAGAAGAAGAAGAAGAAGAAGAAGAGACAAATGAAAGAAAATAAGTATCATCAAGAGAGTAAAAGAATTGAAATGGGAATGAGCTGGCCATATAGCAAGAAGATCTGATGACAGGTGGACCAAGGCAGTCATAGAATGGAGCCCACTTGATAAAAAGCGTCTACAAAAAAGACCTAAAACAAGATGGATTGATGACATCAGCAAGTATTGTGGGCCCAATTGGCAAAAGAAGAGCAAACAAGGGGACTAAACAATAATTTCTGTAAATGCAAAGGGAAAGAGGATAACAATCAGCTTTTTGCAAAGGCAGTTGTTTAAGACATAATATCCAATATTTAGGGAAGGAGATAAAGTAAAAATAAAAATGTTAAAGAACCTGAAGAAAGAAAGAGAGAGAGAGAGAGAGAGAGAGAGAGAGAGAGAGAGAGAGAGAGAGAGAGAGAGAGAGAGAGAGAGAGAGAGAGAGAGAGAGAAGCAAGCAGGACTGGTTGTGCTGATGTAATGATATGTGGAAATGACCTTAGGAGACAGGGAGAATAGATGCAGCCAAGGGAACAAATGAAAGGCAACTTTGTCTGGAGCAGGAAGGTGGATGGGGCAAGCACCTCAGAAGAGTCCCTCCCTAGTTTTCTTGGGCTGTAAAAGGGAAGGAGGGAGAAATGTACATTCAGGCTTGCAAGATTCTGTTAATATAATCTTACACTAAAGTAGAATTTGCTCATGTGGCCATGATTCCTGTCTGATTTATCATGCAAGGCTGACATCTATACTGTTACTTTTTAATGGATGGTTCCTTGACTATGTTTCTTCTCCCTGTCTCATTTCTACATACCATTACAGCTATTGAGTTACTATACACTGTTAAGAGTTTTAAGAAACATCCCTGCTTCAATTTGCTCCTTGGTATAATTTCTTTTACTTTTTTAGACACTGGGTAGGATAGATGTTCTTCAGCCACTAAATTGTTACTGTTCCACTGGACCTCTTTTAAAAAGCAGATAGGATATTATATGTCAGAGCACACTCAATGAAATTTCCATCATGGACACCAGGAGCATGGTTGATTGGTTTCTAACTAATTCATTAGAAAATATTCCACAAGTTTAGATCTGTGCATCACTATATACACACACTTAAAGGGAAGGAAAGTAGAAAGAGAATACCCTTCTTTTCCCCATGTCATATGGATGAAAAGTAGTTGGGAGATTCAGCATAGCTCTTGTGGGAATCTCAGGTATTCCAATGCCATGCTTCCACCTGTGTAAGTTATAGATGCTTATGCTTACAAGTTTTCACATCTTGATCCAGACTTGTAATTGTTCTTCTTACTTTAATGTGTCAGGGGAAAAAATGTAATAGTACCAGCCATGCAATCATAACATATTTAATGTTTTGATTCATCATCTCTAAAAGATACTAGTAGATGATTTAGATTGGATCCTTCCTCCCTCCCTCCCTCCCTCCCTTCCTCTCCTCTCCTCTCCTCTCCTCTCCTGCTGTGGTTGACAGTATTAAAATCCACTGAGAGATCAGGAGAAAAAAAGATGAATGTACCTTCTCCATTCCTCTCTGCCACAGGTCATCAACAGGTTTGACCAAGGCTGCTCTGTGCTAAATCCTGGCCTGAAGCCCACTTGAAACAGATCTAGATAATCTGATTCCTCCAAGGACAAAGGTCATCACGAAGAATATCTATCTATATAGTTGCTAGGAAGTGAAAATTATTTGATAGCACATAATCAATTGATTATTATGAATGTTCTACACTAGGGGTGTCAAATTCAAGGCCCAAGGGTCAAATTCGGCCTGCAATGTGGTTAGATCTCGCCCGCAAGACTACCCTGGAAACAGTGAAGGACTGCCCCCCACCCGGTGCCTCAGCCCTGGCCCAAATTGGCTGGGCACTGATCTAAAACTTGGTAGCAGCCATCTGGGCCTTAGATCCACAGGGCTGCCCTGGAGTCAGTGAGGGGTGACCACTGCTCTATGGGCATGCACTGGAGACAATTGATCCCCCCAGCCCCAGCTGGGCCACCACAGCACACACACACACCCAATGTGAGCAAATTGAGTTGGCCATGATCATCCCGTCCACAACCTCCCACCCCCACAAAGTCATCCACAACCCTGATGTTATCCTCAATGAAATTGAGTTCGATGCCTCTGTTCTACACCAATAGGACATAGCACAACTCTTCAGTAAATTATCAGGATATTCAATTGATCAGAGCAAAGTTTTGTAGTCTTCCAATAAACTTTCATGTGTCTATAGAAATCTGTGAAAATTGGGGCTATCTTTATATTTGAATTCTCTTAAATATCTTGAAATAATTATTATGGAAAAATGTTTTGTTTGTAAATACAATTATTTCAAATTGTTTATCTCATATTAATATTGAAATAAATATATGATTGAAATTCTCAGTGAGTTTTCAGGGAAAGACAAAGGTTATAAATATTCCATGAATCATCCTTATCAGGTGTGCATGTTCTTAAATAGAAAGGCAGAATAAAAATATTGGAATACCATTAAAACATGCTCTATCTCTACTATTCTCAATTGTCGTCTAGAATTTAGTATGTTCACAGTCCTGACATAAGAAGATGCACAGCAAAATCCCCTGGATTATAATCTAAACCTTTAAGGAAGGCTTTGGGGTTTTGCAGCCTATGTATAGAAACATAAAGCAAACTGAATTCACCACAAGGAATTATTTTTTTAAATTGTCAGAGAATCATCAAAGCCAAGAATGAAATTATGCTTTACTAGATGTGACACATCCTGCTCAAGCAATTCTACCTTTGCTACTTCACTTACATCTCAAAGTGATACTCCCTGTCTTGCTATCCTGCTAAGTACAAGGAGCTTTACATTCTGATAGGAAGGGATTTGCTAAATACAGCTCAAATCCACCAGCTTCATCTCCAGTCAAAATATAGTAACAGTACACAATAAGAGCACAAACAAAAACAAGAGAATGATGCATGCATTTTGGGCTTTTTTTCAGAAGTAAAAGAGTATTCCCACGTTCAGCCCTGACAGCTCAAGAATTGATTAGTGAAAAGAATGACACACAATATATGTCATGGCTCTAAATCTAAATAATGCATTCAAAATGAAGCCATGTACTATACGTCATGGACAAGTTTATTGTATTCCTACCCTATTATTCAGTTCAGCCCATTTAATATGTTGCATCTAATGCCTTTGACCTTTTCGAGCATTCTGAATCTGAAACATCTCATATTTCATGTTGGGCACATTTTATTCACCCTCGTATACGCACGCTGAAAGAAAATGCTGACTTTCCTTTCTAGAATTTATGATAATCCAATCTGACAAATGCCATTTGACAGTAGCTATGATCATCCCTCTGTAGCAATTAGCGCCTACTGAACGACTTCCAAGCAGACAATATTGTTATTTGTTTCCAATGGAAATTGTGTGCCCAATCTTTTCGAATGAAAAACTGGCTTATGATAAAATCAGAGCAAAAGATTATAAATTTAACCCTCATCAATTGGTTTCCCTCTCAAAATGAATATAAAGTTACTCCTAGTTTTACCAAGTGAAAGAGAGAACAAGAGCACCCAAGAATAAACCTATAGGAGATTTTTTAAATAGTTTCATTTTGCAATTTTTCTCATAATTCTTCCACAAGAAGAAGGGGTCAAATTATTCTCCAAAGCACCAGAGGGCAGGACAAGAAACAATGGTTGGAAACTAATCAAAGACAAAAGCAATCTGGAATTAAGAAGAAACTTCCTAATAGTGAGGACAATTAATCAGTGGAACAGCTTGCATCCAGAAATCATGGGTACTCCATCACTGGATGTTTTTAAGAAGAGTGTAGACAGTCACCTATCTGAAATGGTATAGATTCTCTTGCTTGAACAGGGGACTGGACTAGAAGACCTCCAAGGTCCCTTCCAGCTCATTCATTCATTCATTCATGTTTCTAAAATCTCAGCAAAATGTTCATGCACTGTTCTCCCCCTCTTGTGATTTATCTATTTCAGCAAGGCTGGCGATATGTGATAAGATCCCAGCAGAAAAAAATCCAAATTGCCAAATTCAAATTGCCTCCATTCATCTAACTGTAAAGATTGCTAGAAGTTTCTTTCTAATATAAATTTGTTTTATACCAACCCTGCTTTCAACAATTTAATTTAATTGGGTATTACCATCCTAGATTGGTTTATCTTTTGTAGAGAATCTCAGAGATGTCATTTTTGTGGAGTTTAATGTTACTGGTGAAGATAGTTCAGGATTCCTGTAGTACCGTGTAGTATTAATCAGATGGTCCTACCGAATCCGACGGATTCCTGTTTTCAGCGCAGGAATCAGACTCAATTATCCCTAATAAATAGCTATCTATTTGGTGGAGGTTGCTAGGGCCTCTCTGGATCATTGGTTGTCCTATCAAGCTGCTCTTATCTTGTGAAGCTTTTTCTGACATTCAGTTGGAGCTTGCTTTTTTGGAACTTAATATCTTTATTTCATGACTGGCACTTCAGAGCAATAGAGTAAGTTAAGTCTTTCCTGTATACAACATGTTTTCTGGCATCATGTTGCCAGAAACATGGCAACATGTGATCTTCTCACTGTGATCTTCTCAAAGCTGAAGATTCGTGGGCTGGCATTGGAAGATTGAGGATTTTTGTGTGATTTAGCCGTGTCCATTAGTGGCTCTCTTTTAGTTTCATGTTTCTCCGTATGTGTGCAGAGTCTTGGAGAAAAAGAACAGAGTCATTAAAGATGTAAATGTGGTGTTGAATTATACTCCTAAATATAGAATGTGACATTTTAATGAAGGACTCCGGCTTTGTCAAGCCCGGGCCTCAAAAAGGGGAATTATTTTATGTAGATGAAAAGAAATGTATACCTCTGATGTTAAGGAATAGATTCAAGATATGCATTCTTATCCATCCTTGAAATGTCTTTATATTCTTAAAATGAGAAGGTGCAGCCATATGGTCTAGAACTTATTCACTTTAAGGTTTGTATTAAATTTATATTGATAGCATAAGGATATTGTTTCTTCTTTTTTCTTTCTTTGCTGTTTCTCCACCTACATTTATTTTATATGCAGTTTCTTAAGTGCATTATTCCTGAGGTAGTATTCATTTTGTTGGTTATATTTGACAAATAATTTAATTTTTAAGAAATCTTTTCAATAAAAGCTAAACATATACAGTTGTTCCTGGTAATTATTGTTGCTCTTCTCTGAATCTGTTCTAGTTACAGGTAATCCTTGACTTACAACCATTTGTTTAGTGACCATTTAAAGTTACAGCATGCTTAGCATTAGAAATTTTGGGCCATAAGTACTTCTTAAAGTGTGGTACCAAGGCCTTAACATGGTACAGTCTGTACAAAGCAAGGAAAAATAAAGATACTTTAAAGTCAGGAAACTATACTGAATCTAACTTTTTTTTTGTTTCTTTTGCAACTACATTACTGTAATTTATATTTGCAGTCAATTGCTACCCTGAAACAAGTAGTACCGCTACCTTACAGCTCTTCATTTGATTATTGTCCGAATTTGTGTCTATTATACCTCATTCAACTATTCTTATCTTCTAGAGTATAAGTCCATCCCAATTTTGTGTCATCTTCAGACTGAATAAGCGTTTGTTCTAATTCTTCCTCTGAACTTTAATTTAAAAAAAGAACTGGAAAGTCGAGACCTACTTATTGCTTCTTTCTAGAATGATGAACTATTAATGAGCTGGCTTTGAGCTATGAGTCCTAAATTTCCATGCCATTCAGCCCACAAAAAACTAGTTTGGTAATCAGAATGTCACGGATTACTTTGTGAAATGATTTCCTGATATATATATATAAAGATTAGCCTGCCAAGATTTACTTTAAATAAATCCATTCTGGTTTCTGGTAATTATTCTATTATTTTCAAGGTACTTAAACTGAACTTTATGAACATCTCAAGAATCTTTAGTATCAAACTCAAGAATTGATAGGCAATTGAATGACCGGAGTCATCCAGATTCTCCCTCCCCATCTTTTGAAGCTGGGTTATTTTGCTCTTCACTATTTCCCCAGAACTTATCAAAGATAATAAATAAAGTTCCAGTGAGACCATCATATTCCTTCAATTCTGTAGAATGCAATTTATCTGGCCCTGGGGATTTAAATTAATTCAAAATTGACATTCCCAAACATATTTCTTCTTCCTTTCATATCATTCTTGGTCTTCAGAAATTCCTGAAAGAATAAATGCCCTCTTGTTGGAAAACAACTGAAGCAAAACAGTTATTAAGATGTACTACTTTTTTGTTAGTTATTAGTATTACTGATTTGTCATTTTCACTGAACAAACAATATTTTGATCCGTGAGTAATTTTTTGAGAAAATTTTTAAAGAACACAGGATTATTTGGAGGGTTCCTATTAATATATTTTGCCAATTTGAACTTGGTTTTATATTATTATTTATAAAATAATATATTATTTGTATTGTTTTTACAGTTTCCTATTCACATAAACATTTTAATTATGTTCCCCCCTTTTTTTGTCACTTTAATTGCAAAAAACTGTACTTGTGTAAGGGAAAAATGATTTTAAAAACTAAGAAATTTTTTAAAAAGTCCTTCCCTGCATCCAATAAGGATTCGACAAATTAGAGACTGCTGCACAGAGCACAAAGTCATAAATATGTCACAGGATGTAGGAAGGAAATGACTACTTGACAATGCAGAGTACTTCTTTTCTTCTGAGTACAGTAAACTATTATCAACGTAAGTTCTTAGACATCAAGTAATATAGGAAGGCAATGGAGTAAGTCAGATGCAATTCCATGTTAAGAAGTGTGCACATAGCACCAGCCTGCTATATCTTTTTTGGGACCACACTGCTATCTTCTGCAGCTGCTCTAGGATTGTAAGAAAAGATGCAGCTACTTTAAAGAATCGCCGACCGAAGCTACCATTGTACTACTGTATGTCCTGAAGCACATTTCTTGAACTGAAACCAAACCATTATATAAACCATTATTCCTTATTGGGATTATAAAAATGCCAGTACTTACACCTGCATTAGCTGATTGCATAAGAACAATGTCTCAGCCACATTAAAAGACCCTGATGTAAAATAACCTGAATCTGGAATTATTCCTCCCGGGATGGGATAAATATTGTAGGCACTTGGAATTTAGTGAACAGAATGAAAAGTGTAATCTATATGAATATACATATATATGAATATACATGAAATGGTCCATATCCCTTGAGCCAACAACAAAGGCAGTAAGATTAACAAAATCTGCATCCTGGCAAGGTTAATTAGTTCTCTCCCCATTAAAAAAAAAGAACGAAAAACTTCTACATCCTAACCAAGACCCAACTATCAGAGAGCTTCCTCTGCTGGGCACTGCATGACCACTTACAACCACTCTCATGCTAACTACAGATTTCAGAAACTTTACAATCAACTGGTACAAAGCTTCAAGATCCCAAAGGCTCTTTCCTAGCCTCTTGTAGCACCTATAGCTTTTGCAAACTCTCGTACTTCAATTCTTACCTCATTTGCCTCTCACCTTAAGCAGAACTTCCATGCTGCTACCCTTTCTCTCACCCAATGCAATCCCTAAGAAGGCAGAGAAAGGGAAATAAACTAGCTATCCCTTAGGGAAAAGCCTCCAGATCCAGGTTCACTACTAGTCACCCTCTCTCTCATTCTCTCTTGCCTGAAAAGGAATTGGAGCTGTACAATGCCCTGCTTCTCTTCATCTTCCAACAGTGGTGACTCAACCAGGTACCCAAGACTATCATCACCATCACCATCACCATCACCATCATTGTCATCACCCAACCATCCTTTCTACCTAAACTCTGTTGAGCAACTCACAAATGTCTGTAAGAATCTAAGCCAACTAGCCTGGAATGATTAAAATCAAAGTAAAGGGAGAGCCATTGAGAGATAATCCTGGCTAGCCCCAAGTTCTCGGGTCCAAGCAATTGCCCTCTCAAGTGTCTCCACTCTTGATTCAACTGTTGGTTCTGCCAAGCCATAATGGTGTCAGTAGTGCCTATGCTTGCTAAGCTAACTTAGTTAACATCCAATTTGAAGGCCATCACCTCTATCAGCCCCACTAGGTAGACCAGACCATGAATCAATTTCACAAGAAGGCTACACTTTTATTGAGATCGGCTAATGGCTATACTAGTAGAATCTTGCAAGTCTGATTGTACTGTACTTCTTCATCCTTCTTATACTCTAGTGAATTAGGAAGGAGTCTGTCTGAACCACTCCCAAATGTTATCTAAACTTTAAAAATGATTCAGCACCCTTGCCTAAGCAAAGTTAAACCATATCTCTGTCAAAGTCATCTTCCTTAATCTCTACAGCAGAGGTCTTCAAACTTGGCAGCTTTAAGACTTGTGGACTTCAACTCCCAGAATTCTCCAGCCAGCTTGAAGTCCACAAGTTCTAAAGCTGCCAAGTTTGAAAACCTCTGCTCTACAGCTTCCAACCTCTTAATCCAGAGTAGTGGTAATAAAAGATTCCCATGGCTGTAGGCTGTAGTCAAAGTCAGTAAAACAACTAACTTTGCAATACAAAGCATTCCGTTGGTGGTTTTTAAAACCAAAAATTTTGTTTGATATCTGTCACAACGGACTATGGCTTGGCTTCCAAAATCTCCAATACCCAGGTATAAAGGCTGAAAACATTCAAAACAACCTAAAATACCCAAATCATCCAGAATCACAAGACTTAAGTAGAGGCACACTCCAACTCAGATGAGATTTTAAGTCTATCTATCTTGGATGTGTTTATATCTATCTTTAGCAGCAAAAGGTGTTTGATAGTAGCTCTCAGCTTACAGTCCAATGATCACTGGTGGTGATCATTGGTGGTCTGAGTGTGAGCCAAATAAGTGAAATAGATATTAAATAAAAGTATTTTCAAAGTGGGTAAAGCCTCAGACATCACAAAATTTCTCATGTTGATTTAATCAATCAATCAATCAATCAATCAATTAAATGTATATACTACCTGATGCCAAGTGATGCTGGGCAGTGTTTTTGTTTGTCCCAAACATTTGTGGATTGTTTCCCCACAAAGCTTAAATCTCATGATCTGTTATCTGGAAAGATTTTATCAACTATGTTCTGAGGACACCATTGGGAGATTCAAGTAGGGGTTAAGGTACCATGCTGCTGTCTCTTGACATGTAATGGTTCTCAAAAACTTTCAATGACTAATACAAATACTAACATAAATCAGTTTATAAATACTGGTTTATGATGCAATATCTGAGGCAAAAACAAACCATTGGTCTAAGTTACTTCCAATACTCATTAGTTATTCTGTGAGGGGACAATGGCTTACAACATCTCTGGAAAAGCTATGCATGTAATAATGCTGATTGGATATCATGCTGAAAGTTGTTTGATTGAATGGAACTTTTGCACCTTTAAAAACATTTTTTAAGATAAATAGCCTTGTCCACATGAAATACAGCAGAGGTGAAAAGAGCACCAGCTTCAATTACTCTGTTGCTCACTATAGCTATGCCAAGATCCTGAACTTCTTATCTTTATGAGCACATATAATTTGTATTCCAGGAAGACCAAACTTGGCATCTAAAGTGATCAGGAAGCCAATCTTTACAGAGTCTATTTGTACTTAAATGCTGTTCTCAGTGCTTCCTTCTCTCTGTTCTGTTGTATTGCTGCTTCTGATCACAGCACTGCCTGCATAACTATATACAACTTTCTCATACAAAAATTCTATATTATTCATGGCAGCAAGGTCCAGTGTGGCAATCTGGCTGACCCCTTATTGTTTTCAGTTATGCAGAATTGGGTGAGAAGCGATCTTAGCCTTGTATCACTCATAAAAATAATTGAATTTATACTTTGATTGTATTGTTAGAAAATGCCTCATGTTCTAACTGTGAAACCATCCCCACTGCTAGATAATAAAATTAAAATATATGCCTGTTTAAAAATCTATTATACCTTTTCCCACCAGATGGTGCTATTAACCTATGATTGAATGCATGCTGTACACTCTTCTATGTCATAAACAGGGAATAAAGAGCAACAGATGAGCTAGGTTTTAAAATCATATTGATTGAGCAGTAAACAGGGGCAGGTTTCAAAACCCGTCATTACCAGTTTGCTCGTGGGTGTGTGCTTGCACATGTGTGTGATGCTTCTGTGCATGTACAGAAGTGTTTGGGCAGGTGGGCGGAGCCTCCTGCCGTCGCCGCTATTGGTTAGCCAGATCTGGGGCAAACTGGTAGCAACCCACCACTGGCAGTAAGTGGTATAATATGTAGAGCAAGAACTGGGATTTTGCATATTTTAAAGACTAATTGAGAACAATGGCAATTCTGTACAATTCCACCAAAAAATAATCGGCACGGAGTTCACTGATCTAACTTTCAAGTAAGTTGGTATAGAACTGTGTAACTGTGTTCAGCCTTAGCAGTTTTAAGATGTGTGGACTTCAACTCCCCAAATTCTCAAACCAGCATGCTAGATGGGGAGTTCTGGGATTTGAAGTTCTTATATGTTAAAGTTGCTGAGGTAGAGAAACACTTTTATAGGCACAGAGACTTAGTTATGAATCAGAAGATGCTCGATTTGAATCTCTTTTTAAAGTTGAAATTATTAAATGACTACAATTTCTTTCTGACTTGTAGCATTGGCTTATATAGATTGTCTTTACAAAAATGCTGTAAAGCCATCTTTTTGAGCCTGGGTCTGTACTCCCACCATAAATCTATAGGATTTCACTTACTGTATTTTCCTGCGTATAAGACTACTTTCTAACACACAAAAATCTTCTCAAAAGTCGGGGGTCGTCTTATACGCCGGGTCTCATTCTCCTGTAACCAGGCAGACCAGCCCATAAGGCTCTGACGAACCTTAAATGGCTCTGAGGAGGGTCGTCTTATACGCCCAGTCGTCTTATACGCTGGAAAATACGGTAATCTAATTTGCTTGATTTTCATGATAAACCAACATAGTTGGTTTATCACATAATGGATTATGTGAAAGCAGGAGGAAGTATATCACTAGCAATAGCACTTACAGTCTTCTCTAAGTGGTTTACAGAGTCAGCATGTTGCCCCCAACAACTTGGGTCCTCATTTTACTGACCTCGGAAGGATGGAAGGCTGAGTCAACCTTGAGCCGGTGAGATTTGAACTGCCGAACTGCAGCTAGCAGTCAGATGAAATAGCTTGCAGTACTTGTTTATATATATAAACAAGCTGCCTTTGGGTGCTTATCTTGTCACAAATGCTGTGCAAGAACAACAGTAATGCTAGCAAAATGTTAATGTTCATTTACCCAAAGGCAAACCTTGCTTCTACCTGTCTTTCCTTATTCTGGCCTCAAGGATATTTTCCCAAAACCATTTTTTAAGGGTCAGGGGAATAGTCTTTTAAACCTTTTGTTCCCAGATACCTACTATAGTTGCAGGCTATGAATTGTTTTTTCCCAACCGTAGCAATTTAAAAAACTTTCTAGTTGTTGAGGCTAAGGAACACTATTATAGATACACTTCTACTCTATCAAAGATATTAAAAACCACTGCTGTTCAGCATTTAAAATAAACTTTTAAAAAAGAAAGTTCAGTAAGACAGAGAAAAGGTAAGGACCAAGGAGAAGTCCATACAAGAATTAAACAAATGTCTGGCCTGTTTTAAACTTTCAGAAGTGTTATAAAAATCCTAGAAAGCCAGTTTGTTGTAGTGGTTAAGCCACCAGGCTAGAAATTAGGTGGTCATGAGTTCTAGGGCCAGTCACATATTCTCAGCCCCAGAAATGGGCAATGGCAAAACGCTGCTGAAAATCTTGCCAAGAAAATGTCTAGGCTGTCATCAGGAGTCAACATTGACTTGAAGGCATATATTGTCAGGACCAATGAAGCATTTGCTACTTTTAATAAATACCAAATTGGCACTCCTACTCTCAAGTAGGGAAGTTAATCTGATTGACACTTGACTCTTACTTCTACCTTGACAACAGGGCACCTGAGGACAGCCAAGAAAGTAAGATGGATGATGAGGTACACCTAATTATGCCCTTCAACATTATCTGCCTGCTGCTGCCTGCTAGGAACATCTATTGATGATAAGATGACAGTCAAACATTGCTACGACTGCAGGAGAAGAATGTAATGCTATTAAGTATCAGTAGAACTGTGTTTCCATCAGAATGGAAAATGTGGAGGAAGATGGATGAAAGTTGTCTGAGGTGAGTAGAATAAATAGCACTTATTTTTTAAACTTTATATAAGCTTCCACCAGCTGATGATCTCCAAATGTGTTGGATCAGTTCCCATAATTCCAAACCCTCTGTGATTGATAGGGGGATTCCACAAGTTGAAATCCAATTCCTTTTGAAGATACTAGTTTGGAGAAGTCTGTTTTATACAGTAGTTGTGCTACTGTAACTGTACAACTGGGTTTCTATTTATAATAATAGAGCTTAAAGATACACTTACTTAGGGTCACTTAAGCTCAGAATATTCCATTACTTCAAACTGCATGTCCACTAACCACAAGCTGGCTTCACACAGCATGTTAACTAAAATGTGGTTCAGTGTAGGTGAAGGGATCATGTAAACCTCTGACTGAGGAAGAAATGAACGAATCATTAACGGGAAACTTTTAAAAAAATCTTAGTTCTGAGGAAGAGGAAAGTGTGAGAAAGAAAATCAAAACTTTGCCTCAATTTTGTTTGCTATAAGAGGAAGTGGAGAGAAATTTGGATTCAAGATTCTATTATTATACTCTATAGCAGGGGTGTCAAACTCGTGCCATCACGGCGGCATCACGTGACATATTGGGACTTCCTGCCCCTTCACTAAACTGGGCGTGGGTGTGGCCACTGCATGACACATCTGGCCCGTGGGTTGTGAGTTTGACAGCCCTGCTCTATAGCAAAAAAGAGAATGTTAGGGTCCCTGCTGTGCCCGTTTTTTGACCTTGCCAATCTTGAAAAGATGAAAATATACATGTAAAAAATGGTAGTGATGATTTACTTTGCTGTTAAGGAGTAACTATTAGTATGATAGCTACTCTGACCACTGAGGAAACAGAAATTGGAAAAGAAATCTGAATTGTCCTTCCTATTTTTATGTACAGTAGTTAGTATAATGTCTGTAATTAACCTCCATGAAATAGATATAATTTCTTTCCATCTCAGTGAAAATTTTAAAGTAATTGTACAAAACATTTTTTTGCTAGCCTGGTAGGATGATAGAACAAGCATAAGTGAATTTACTCCATTACAAAGGTATATTTTCAGGAAGACTGACTAAATGAGTGAAGTTACACCCTATGTACATGTTCATTTACTTACTTGAATGCAGATTAATTTTGTACTTTCAAAGTTAGTCTTGCTCAGGGTGTGTCTTTTCACATTTTATTCAGACTAAACACTCATTCAAAGTTATCTTTCTTATACAACACAATACCCCTCCCCCCAGGATAATGAGAATCTAATTTGGTTTTGACCTCCTGTGTGAATATAGCCACGTTAGCTTATTATCCGTGACTACACATATAGTAGCAGACACTGTTTTGCTGGTAAGAATCACACTTAATGTCTCCTGCAAAAGTAAACACATGCTGGCTTGCCATGTTGTATGAATTTACCTTTTTGCATTAAGCATAATGGGGTTTTGTTTTGGTTTAGCATGTTGTATGAATGCTGCCATTGCAGTTTGTGTTGATTTAGTGTTGTGCAAACATTGGTTATGGAGAAGGGGAAAGACCACAATAGTCAGAATGATACTATGAAATGAGTGGGACTTTACTCCATTTCTGGAGAGGCTATGTTTTCCTTGTTTTGCTGGATTTTTGAAAATACTTTGTCTGAGTGCCTCTAAACCAGTGACGGGATTCAGACGGTTCGGGACAGTTTGGCAAACCAGTAGTTAAACTGCTGGCTGGTCCCACCCCTTCCTGCCCCCCATAAGTCCCCATGCACCCCATTTTGGCTCCCAGGTAAGTGCAGGGAGGCCTCCTAGGCCCAAAATGGGGCATGGGGGGAGGCGCATCCCCCCCGGCCCATTTTCGCTCCCAGAAGGCTTCAGGGAGGCCTCTTAGGCCCAAAACAGGGCATAGGGGATGGGGCAATGCATTCCCCTGCAGCCCATTTTGCCCCCAAGGGGGTGCAGGAGGCTGAATACTACCTGTTACATCCCCTGGCCACGCCCACCAAGCCATGCCCACAGAACCAGTAGTAAAAAAATTTGAATCCCACCACTGCTGTAAACTCTACAACAAGTCAGAAGACTTGTGACTTGTTTTATGACACAGATTTGTCTCGAAGCCGGGTTGAATACTTTCAAGCTCAATGCTGGTTTATTGAAAACCCCAACAAAGTTGGCTTTTTCCCTTAAAAAGCTGCATCATTGCAGAGCCTGTGAATATTTTCTCACTGATAGGAACTCTGGCCTCACGCTACTGGGATTTTCTAATCCAAGCCCCTGCTCAGGCAGGAAACCCTATATTATTTCAGACAGATGATTGTACAAACTCTTCTTATAAACGTGTTGGCGTGTTTCTTAAAAATGTTTCTTAAAAATGTTGGAGCACCCACAACTTCTGGAGGCAAGCTGTTCCATGGATTAATTGTTTGAACTGTTAGGAAATTAGTTCTAGGTTAATTCTCTCCTTGTTTAATTTCCATCGATTGCTTCTTGCCCTCCCTTCAGGTATTTTGGAGAATAGATTGACCCCCTATTCCAGTGATGACTAACCTTTTTGCTATTGCGTGCCAGGAGGGGGGGGGCAGGGGAGGTTTGCGCAAGAGTGTTACCACACCCATAATTCTATGCATCCTGCCTTGCGCATGCAGAGCAACCCCTCTCCCCTCCGCTACTGGCATGCGATGGCCTAGTAGGCCCATTTTTTTTTCCTCACCTTGCTCCAGAGGATCTATCTCTATGCATCTGAAAAGGGCGAAAACAGCTTTTTGTACTCCTTCAGAAGCCCTCCAGAGGCCTGAAACGGCCCATTTCCCAACTCCTGGTGGGACAGGAAGTGACTTTTTTGCTGTCCCCAGCCTCCAGGGACTCCTAGAGAGGCCTCCGAGAGAGTAGGAAAGGCTGTTTTCGCCCTCCCCAGATGGAGGGGAAGTGTTCATGGAGTGTTAAAGATAAGGCCTACCATCTATTTAATTCAGATTATGTCTCATTAGATTAAGTAAGACTTTATTCCAAAGAAAAATAGAAGTAAAGCAACTATAATGGAGACATTTACTTGCAGTTTGAACCTAAAATTATTTTTAAAAATGTGCTTAAAGTTATCTATTTCCAAGTTTTATTTTTCATTTTAAATCTATTAATTAATATTTTAATATCAATAGTATAAGAATATAGATAATTTAGTTCCAAGTGAATGTATTTATGTTACATTCTAAGTACAAACTAAGGTAGATTGAAAGAAGTTGTGTGTGTATGTGTGTGTTTATCTGAAAAGATCATTCAGGAAAGTCCAGACTAAATCATGCTTTCATTTATTCACTTCATATAAAAATCTCTTCAGAATGCATCTCAACACAATATATAATACTATAACAACATACATTGTGTGAAACTTTCAGACAATAAAATAACCACCTGGAACAATGCAGTGTTCAACAGACATATAAACCCATGTATCATGCACAGCTGTGCTATTTTCATCAACTAATTAGTCACAAGTTGGACTGAAAGCTTGAAACATAGCTTTACAAATCGGCACTGTATACATGCCTCACAAGCTTTGTTGGAAGAGGTTTCACAGCACAATTATAGTATCAGTTCACATTTTGTCATAGAAACTCACATTGGCTGCTTTGAAAATTGGAAAATGACAGGTGGTTTTGTGGCATTTACTGGGCGCGTCCTTTTCAACATTTCAGTAGTTTCATTTCTGATGAACAAACCGTCCTAAATCCTCACCAGTTACCAAACCCCGATTTCCAGAATCCAAATGAAAATGAAATCCAATGGAAGCCAATGTTTGAATGCCCTTTCTGGGTTCCATATGTCTTTTTCACTGTGCTCAGGTTCTTACCATTTTACGCGGTACAAAAAATTACAAGAAAGGCAACTCTCATTCAGAGTCTTCTACACAAATAACATCACCACTGACAGGCAATGTTAATTTATATAAATTAATACATACAAAACATTACATTATATACAATACATAATAAATACACTGTTATAAACAGTACTGGACGTGTAATAGCTCAAGGCAAGTTGAGGAAAAGAAAAGGAGACTCAGCCTAGCGAACATGAAGAAGGGAGGTGGGTGGGGGCGGGAGCACAGAAGGACCAAACACAAAAATTCCACTGAGTTTTGTTTTTTTTACGGGGAGATTGTCCATCATATTACAACTTGTTGGTTTTTATACGTACTGCATTGTCTAATGAGAATGCAACACTACTTCATCCTGTGTACAACAAAAGTCAAAAACAGTTGAGTGGAAAACCATTTGTTTATGTGTGGCAAGTAACACAAGAGAAAGCTAGATTTTGTGGGACTAATAAAGTGACCAGTGATGCAGTAATGCAAGGAGGAGGGCACCCTGCTTTATTTAGTGAGTCAAAACAATTAAACTGCTGTAAAACACAAGTATTGCCCATAGAGAGGAAGACTTTCTTCATTAAACAGGATTAATAATAATATAAAATATATATTGGTATCAAACAAGTTTTGTTGTGGATTTAGTAGGCGTCTCGAAAAGATGTGGAAGTATTTATAAAAAAGGCACACGGGTCTGAGACAGGTGCACACATTTTAAATGCAAAATTACGAAACCGTATTTTGAGCTGTTGGACCGAACCGGATGTAAGAATCTATTAAGAATAGAAAATATTATGATTGTGTGTCATTCCCTAGCGGGCTAGTTCAGTAACAGCTCATACTGCCTCCCTATCACCAGGTTTATTTTGTTTTTGGCTGATAAAACTAAAGCTGCAGTAGATATCACCTGTTAATTCCTGAGCAGTCATTACACACTCTTTAACCCTGACTCCAATCTCGAGTAATTGGAAAGTCTTCTAGCCAATAACAGGTGCTGGCCTAAGAGCCAGACTTTCAGGCTATAGCACATGAGACAATCTGCATGTGCGTGAATAAAATCACCATGATGAATACAGTGTGTTAAGTATCAATCGGCGATGCATCTTTTGTCACAATCTCTATATTAGTGTCCTGCTGGGAATCCCTTTTTCCTGGGTCAATGACACAAAGTGTCTTGGTACTGCTGTAATAATGGATACTGTCACTTTCTTTCTCAGGCCCATCAGAGTCTTCCTCTTCAAGAGTAAGGTCAAACTGGAACTTCTCCATTAGGCCCTGACAGTCTTGGCTGCGTTCTTCGAGGGGAGGGGAAGGGCTCTGAGGGATCATACTTTGATACCAATTACGGTTGTCTTCCAGGGTATCCAAAATATCTTGAGCATCAGGCTGTACTAGATCTGCCCAGGTCTCCCAAAGTGGATGAACAATATAATCAATGAATCCCACCTGCAATGCAAATACAATTGATTTGTAATGAAACGTTGTTTACGCTCAATATTTATGAATTTTCTCTCAGCTTTACATTTAAAGCAACTAGAAATTACGGTACATTAGTATTTATTTGTGCTGCGATTTATCTAACAAACCACTCAATTTTTTTAAAGGATAAAACAGAGTGAGTACTAAAAACCATTAAAAACTAGATGGAATCATATAATCTCTGCTGTTATGATATCTCTAGAGAAGGAGTGATCTAATCTGTATAGAGGGGAATTGCCAAAACTAGAATGCTGATGTTAAAGAAGAAAATTGCTTTCTGTGCATTTGGGGAAAATTTATTGGTTGTGAATCATTAAGGCCAGATTTGTTTATTTTATTTATTACTCAAATTTATATAGCTACTCATCTTACCGATAAAAGTAAATATTATAAAAATAGAAATACAAAACCTAGGTAAAGAAAGGATAAGAATAGCCAGCATAGCAATGGAGCTATCTAAGCATGGTCCTGGTTTCCTTGGGAGTCTCAGGCCTGACAACGTAACTAAATCTTGAGGGTCTTCTGGAATATCAAAAACAATGAAGCTAATCTAATTCCAGGGGAAAAAAATGTTCCATAAAGCTGGCACCAAGGCAGGAAAGACACATCTCCTGGGACCCACCAAATGAAGATCTGTAGCTGATGATATCTGCAGAAAATCTTTTCTGAAAAATCCAATGGGGTGGGGGGTTGGGGTGGTCTCTCAAACAGCCCGGTCCCAGGCCAGGAATGGCTTTGAAGGTCAAAACCAGAACCTTGAACTGGACTTGGAAGCAAACTGGCAATCTATGCACTTGCAGAGCATGGATGTAACATGCTCTGTTCTAGGAGTGCAGATAACTGTACCAGCTGAGGTTTCTGGGTACTCTTCAAGAGCAATTATAGAGCACATTGAAATGGTCCAATCTGGAGTGACTGAGGCATGAGTGGCTCAGATTTATCTTCTTCAGGAAAGGATGCAGATGTTGCATTAGCAAAGCTAAAAGAAAGCATTCTTGACTGACTCCTATTGCCACAATTCTTTCCAGATCAGTACCCAGAGCACTTGCATTTCCAAGAGTCCTCCTATAAATGCAGCTCTGGATTGGCAACCTTCAATCATAAAATGATAGTCTAACATTAGAATCAAATGTCCAGTGAAGCTAACACTGATTTTTCCACCCATTGTCTAAATCTCAGCGTAGGCCAAGATCAAGGCTCTTTCTATCCTATAATCAGGTTAGACAAAGCCCAAATAATTAGCTTCACCCTAAAAAAAAACACTTCTAACAAAATTCATAAATAAAAAGCTGCCATTACTGTAGCAGTAAATATTTGCTCAGTAAGTTTGTTTTATTTTTTTAATCATGTCACGCTGTTGCTATATAATTTATGGCAATTATATAAGAAACATCTGTATAGCAGTATTTGCATATGAAGAAACTACAAGGTACTGTCAGTGGGAGCTATTTTTAATTATTAGGGTATTCAGACGTAATGGAAATCATGGCATCTGTTGCCTGCTTGAGCTGAAGTGAATCTTGGATGCCATCCTCCTCCGAGGAAAAAGAACACAGAGGAGTTCTTAAGTTTCTGTTCCAAAATTAAAACTGGCTAGTAACTATTTTTTAAGATATCAGGACTCAGGGAAAAAGCTGTTAACAGCCCGTCACATTAAACAGTGTATTGTGAAAAGACCTATTAACATTTAAATTGTTTGGTATGATGTAGAGGTCTAACTATAAAAGAAATGCTTATTGGATGTGGTTACTGTATTAATGCACTTCAATGAAAATTGCCATCTCAGTAAACTAAATGGTATCTTTTTTTTTTTTTAAAAAAAGGAGAAATATGATTCCTCCAAGTATCACTTAAACAATGTAGATAAAAATGCTGGCACGCTATGATGTTTTGACGAAAATCTTTACTTCACAAAAAGTTTGGAATTGGTGTGATTTTTAGGATTAGTGTTAAAAAGCTGACTTTTTCTGGAATCTGTTTAAACTTTCATGTTATTTTGCTGTTTTGTGGAATTTATTTATGGTTAACATGCTTGAATATAATATCATTCAATGGAGAAATGTATGACATTAAGGGAAAACAATGACTGTTCCTGGTATTATCCATTATGTAATAAAGCTTAGGATAACATAAATTCTTAGTTGACAAGCAGGATGAACTGGATGGAGGAAAGTAAATGAACAATAAAAGCTATGGAAAAGTTTCTTGTCTGACTGGATTTCCTTGCTTAACTCCAAAAACCGCTGGATGGCAATTCAGCGGAACAGGAAAATAGTTCTCAAAGGAACCCATCTCTAGCTAGGATGTTTGGTTTGGAAATCACATTTGACTCCTTCAGACACAACAGGATGTTGAACAAGCCAGTACAATTCTATTGTAACTGCTGAGGTACCTTAAGCCAAAAAGTGACAGAAAGTTCCTGTAACCTATACTCAGTAGAGACTTTTTAGTGAAATCACTTTGTTTGGTTATCACAACATGGAGAACTTTAGCTCTTTACATCCATTTAAGGAAACCTCCAGAATTAAGTTGAGAGTTAATTTTTACAGTATTAGCTCAGGTCCAAAAAAACCCCCCAAACATACAAACAAACCAGGTAATTGTTTCAGAGATATTTCCTTATCAGATTCCTCAATGCCTTAAACAATGGCAGAGCTTCTAATATACTGGAAAAATTATTTAAAATTCAAGAGATATTCAGAGATGTATCTGTCTTGAAAGTAGCCCATGCTGAACTATACAGCATTCAAACCTGAGGAGTTGGCCACAGGGAACGTTTTTACGACATTTTGCATTATGTCATAAAATACTTTATGATAAGTTTTGTGTCATAAAATATTTTATAAAATTTGTCAATTTTGAATTCCACATGAGCCCTGGATTTTGGATGCATTTTATACGTTACTTCATTTGAGATAGCTTGGTTCAGAGGTGGGTGGCACATAAATTAACAACCGGTTCGCCCAGCACCGAAAATGTGAGTGTGCATGCGTGTGTCCTTCTGTGAATGTGCTTCTCTCACGCACACGGCTTGCACACATGCACATGGCTTAAAAATGCAGCTAAATAGGCCGGCATAGCGCCGGGGCAGGTGAGCCAGATCCCAACTACCGGTTTACCCAAACCAGTCCCAAAACGGCAACAGCCCACCACTGGCTTGGTTCAAAAAGTTTTGCTGTATCATGAATGTTTTGCTCAGTGAAAGGTTACAGACCTGAGAGTTTTAGTAGTATATAGATAGAAGGAACATTAGAGGCTGATGAAAGGTCTCACAGTGGCTCAAACAAAGGAAGCCTCTGCAGTCTAACCCTAACACTTTAATCACAGCATGAAAATGGCTCTGAAGTGCTCACAGTTAACACTGATTACTTCCTTGGAAAACGAAAAAGTGAGAATTGAAAACCATGTCCTATCAGCTAACGGTGGAAAGGTGCTGCATCCTGTTTCTTCACAAAACATAAGTGGTTGGAGTAAGAGGACCTCCCCTTTCCAATCTTGAAATCTCTGCTACTTCCTGACTATATTACAAGAGAAGAAACAATGGTGCCAAGCCAGAAACTGGCATATGTTTGGCTAAGCTTGGCCCTTGCTAAGAACACTGGTCCAGCTTATGTGAAGCAGCACCATCATTGAAATGCTCTGCAGGTAACCTTTCAGAGTTTTCCAGGAGCATAATGTAGGATTTGTGGCAAACAGATCGCCTTCTATTGACAAAATCTCCTTGTACTGATGTTAGAAAATGTCTGCATTATCCTCTATCATTCAGTGGAATTTATTATGTATAATGCTGCAGGTATGTTTTTACAAAAGTGCAAAGGGCATTTGAAAAGGTGAGATTAATCTATCTGGTATGCTAAAGAGAGGAATCTACTGGGGAATTTAGTATGACATTTTTAAAAGGATGTCTTTCCCTAAGATTTACTGATAACAGCACAACATTATTAATCCTAAATTGGAACATTGCTGACAGATCAAAAAGAGAAAAGTCAAATACCTGAGACTTCTCCACAGAAGCTGTGTGCTTGTCACACATTGGGCTGATTTCCATTCCCCTCTCCCGTTCTTTGTCCCCTTGCTGGAAAAACTCCTCCATAATTCTATCTGTCCACTGCCGATAGAGTTCAAGAGATTTTGTAGGATTACTTAAATCAGCACAATGGACCATATTTCGGAGAACCTGCAATGCAAAAATGATAACATGAAGACTCATGTAATCATGTAAAACAGGGCAACATTTTGTCCTGTACTTATTGGTACTTTGAAAGCAGTTTCACATTAATGCACTTTTTGATTAAAGAGATTTGTTTTAGAAAAATGTATGAAACATATCTAAAGTTCATTTTAATCAAGAGACACATTAAATTATTTGAAGGAAGATTAACTATAGATATGCAGAATAAAGTGTTAAAAATTGTACTGGTCACCTGAATTATCCAAACATAACTTCAAGCCAATTTAAGGTATCTATCATTTCTTTAATAGAAAACTGCTTTAGAATAGTTATATTCTTCTCATATCTTATTGGACAAGTCCACATAGGAGATTAATGAACTGGAGATAAACATAAGATTTAAAGGTCTCTGTTTCAATTGTGGGCACTAGCACCTTTTACCGAAAATCAGAGTAATCTAGCAACAAATGATTAGGATTATGACTAGGTAGTTTAGGGTTACTTTCATCTCATCTCATCTTAATGCTTATGGGCTGTCAGTATTTCTCAGTTTTATGTGAAGATAAAATAGAATCAGAAAACTATAATAAGGAATATAACAAATATATAATAAAATTAACAAAAATAAAAATATATAATGCAAAATAAGTACATATAGCCTTCATGACTTTGATGAAGAATGCATGGTCCAGATTCAAGGAGGTTAGGCATAGATAAGATAGTATCTGATTTTCCACTGAAGTCTGTTCAAAGTGTTTACCTAGATATGTTTCTTTTGTCCTGGCAAATCTCTTTTAAACTGGAGGATTACTTGAAGTAATTCTTAGAACTCATGTTCTGCTTGCTGCAGTGTGCAGACACTTATACAACTAGCCTTTAGTTGAGGGCATGAAGATATGTCTTCTTCATTCCAGATCTACTCTGAAAGAAAGCTTCCACACCTTTCTTCCTTTGCTTCAAAAGTGACTTAAAAAAAAAGTTTCTGCCAGCAGAAGCTATGCTAAAGGGTCAATCAGTTGTAAACTCTGTGGAAACTTCAGGGTGCGTGCCTTCTTTGCTCCTATTGACCACACAAGGCTATGGCAGGCCACTAATTTTCAGAACTGTTGGCTTTTTGGCATGGGAAAAGCAGAGCCAAAAAGACATTCCATCTTTGCAAGCTTATTCATAAAGAAACAGCACCTCCAAATATAGCTGCCCACTTCCTCAGAGCATTGTGCTTCCCCTTGCTATCAATTCTCCAATTCCACCAAGAACTTATGCCGTAGGATTGGATAATTGATACAGAAGATCCATTTGCTCCCTCTTAGTTACAAAAAGTAGTGGGAATAATACCAGGATTGGGGGAAAGGTCTCTTTTCTCCCTGGCTTCTCTTGCCATTAGTGGCAGAAGTGAAGGGAGAGAAGCAATAGAAAATAGCATTTTTAGTGCCAGAACTCTGATCCCAAAGTATTTAGCCACTAGCTCCAAAGAAAGCTTTTCTCTCAGTCCCTCTCTCTTCCCTCTACTTCTGGGGTTTTGAGTATGGACAGAATCTCTGTTCTGCTTCAGTGTTGAGGTTTGGTATGGGTTGACATTGGACTTATTTCTTCTTTAAGCTGGTAGGTTTTTCTGCACAACAGTATTATAAGAGCCAAATTACTGTGGAAGAGCCAAATTACTGTCACATTAACTAAGCATCAAAAGGGCCCCAAAGACATCTTGGCACTAATGAAAAGATATAATTTAAAGATATTTGGGTTGGATTGTCATTTCAGGCTGGTGCAAATTTCTTCAGTTTAATTCATTCTATATAAGACATTTTTATGAACAAAAGAATAACTATTATCACACTAAAGGGATTTGCTTTTAATGATTAACTATTGCCATGTTAGAAATAGAAAATCTGTATCAGTCAAGTTACCATTAAACAGGAGAGCAACAAATATCTCCTGCACTAAATATTGCCACCAAGTTAATTTCTCCTGTTCTGGAAATTATATTCTGTGACATGAATATATGAAGCACAAAGGATTAGAATTTGCATAACTATAGAATAAAAGGGATTCATAGAATGAAGAAATCTGTTCTAACATTTGCGCTGCTTTGTATCCTATTTGACGATTTTAAATATCCTTTTAAATATTTTCCTGAAGTGACATCTTAATATGCATCTTATTCTAAAAATATAGAGAAATTCAATACAGGAAAATAACGAGGTAAATGTTCCTGTGTCTATCACTATTTAATAGACAAATAAGCAGATAAAATATTTAACTGAATTCCCTATTTTTAAGGAAAATATCTTTGTTAACTTTTCCTCATTCCCGGGGCTAAATACTTAATCCATAACATGTAAAGAACATGTTGTGTGAATTGCACAACATTTACCACACTATTAATCCAAGGAAACTCTAAACTGTAAATTGTATTCGTTATGCTGTAAGATCTTGTTTTCCTCCAAATAGAATGCAAGCCACCACAGACTATTAAATTCTTCACTTGAAGAATAATTTGTGTGATTGTATTATTTACAATACACAAAAGTGCTTATCGGTTCAATCCCATCCCTAACAATAGTAACAACATAGGCAGACATTTATATTGAGAGAGCCTCATAAGTATCCAGATGACTTCCTCTAAAATTCCCAACTATTCTTTTCAATCCTCTTTCTTCAAACACTGCCTTATTCACTGCTATATTAAAAGTGGCCTTTCTTAAAAGAAATAGGGTTGAGTGAGGGGGAGAGAGGGAGGGAGGGAGAGAGAAGGTATGACAGCAAGATAGCTTCCCAAACAGACCTGTATTCTATCAGTGTAGTTATCTAGCAGGAGGACTCCAGAGCTTGTAACTTTTTTAGTTTCTACCATCGTCTTTAAATCTGCCAGAAGCGACATGTGCTTGGACATATCTGTTGCCAAGACCTACATGAAAGGAGAAAGATTGTTTTATTTTTTGTTTTCGGGAGCAAAGCATCATTTTCTGCTTTAACAAACAGCTAGAATGTTATACAGAATCACATTCTTACCATGTCTATCACCATTTTCCTGAGACTTTGACGTTGTTTCTTGGTCAGATTGTGGAAGATGTCACAATGCTCTTCTTGTAGAAGCTTAAAGCCAACAGCAAGATGGTGGTTTTCCAAGACGGACTCATCATTGTACATTAAAGCAAGCTCAGAATCTAAATAAGAGAGTAGTCATGTATTTAAAAGGACTCCTTTTAAGTACCATATATGATTTTATATCTAAGCAATGGCTTTTATTGCTACGACATCCTTCATTGTGTTTGAAATAATTTATTTTTAAGAGAGAATGTAAATAAAATTAATGAAAGAATTTTTAAAAATCTTTAAAATTATTAAAGAATTTAAAAAAGAATTCAATGGTAGCCAAAATAAAAAGGCCACAGGTTTATTAATCCATTAGGATACTCTCAACTCACTTCAGATAAACTCCCAGTGTGTAAATTGAGCATAATTTTACTGATTAGTTATGATTGTTTCTGTGTACTATTATTAAGTATCATGGAAATTGGAAAACCTTTGCAGATGTGGTCTCTATTGATAAGTCAACTCGGATATTCTCAGCTTCATTTCTTAATGAGTATTTTAGTTTTTCTTTATTCTTAATAAGAGAGTTAATTAATGAATTATACCCATTGTATGTGTATGTGTGCACACATTAAATGAACACAGAACTCACTTGTATTAATAAGGAACTGATTGGAGACACCAGGGTGATCTACATCATGAATTGCTGCTGCAAAAATTGCTGCCAAAATTTCTAAATCAGTGAATACAGCCTAGAAACAGAAAAGATCAACACATAGACTTCAATGATAAATATAGCTCATCGTATCTATTAACTTATTAACAACCTCCATAGGAAAAAAATTGTGCAATTAAAACTGTACATAAAGAACTGAAATATTTTTTTAAAAAATTATTAGCTACTGCCAATTCATTTGGTATGTATCTGTGTTTTGATACGGTTTTTTGTGGGGATGCAGTAATTTCAATACATCCTCAACAAAACAGTAAAAAGTAAAAATGTAAGTTTTGCAATTCACGTTCAAGTAATTTTTTAAAATATCAAAAAATGCAGAATATTGCATAGGAGGCTATTAATATGATCTTATCTCAAAATGTAAACCCACATTTATATTCTTGGCAATAAACTTGAAATAAATAAATCTGAACTAATCAATACGCCTTAATTGGTGAAAATCTAGCTTTTACATTAGTGAGATGGCATAAAGGCATATTAAGGAGTATAAGATTCCAATCATTTGGGAAGGAGGTGAGCTTGCAGAAGGGTGTGATTGCTGAGAATAAACAAAGAAACATTAAATGGAGTTCAACAGATGATTTGAGAAATGGATGTCTACTTCTTATCACATATTTTGTAATCTTCGAAAATATTATGGGATTGTCTATACTGTACAGTTCGCTTCAAGCAATCATGGATTTATATCAAAATGACAGATTACACTGTGAAATTCTATAAGCTCATCTATTTTCTTTCTGTAACAATTGCATCAATTAACAAATTGGTTAATTGATGCAATTGCTTTGTGTGAAGGAACTTGTAGAAACAGTTGTGCTCTTCCAGAAGTATCAAAGCTAATGAATGGTGCATTAAATTTTATTTATTTTTACAGTCAGCCTATTAATTAAAGCATGAGGGTATGACAAATTACCAAGTGTAAGCAAATTATTGTTTGTCAGGGGTGGGAGGAAGCAACTCACATCCAAAGCTGGTGTGGACAGAAGAACATGAGTAGACTGGGCTACATCAGCTGCATGGAGACTATTATGGTAAGCTACATCTGTGTGGTAGTGGTCTTCCAAAGTCATAGTGTAAGCTATAAAGGTGTCTGATGAGATTTTGAATGTCTTCAGTAGATCTCTTTCCTGTACAGAGTAATAGAAATTACAAGTAGTCAAAGTATTATTAAAAACCCAAAGCCTTTATTACTAAGAAAAGATGAAATTAGTACTGTTTTAAAGATATAGCAATTGGGAGATGATGATAATGATGATAATGATGATGATGATAACAATAATAATAATATCACAATTACTAACCTGGAAAATTGCATACATAATGCAAGTGAGAGGTCTACTGTGTGAGTATCTTGCAACATTAAATATATTCAATCCCCATTTATTCAGATCTTCTAGCTCCTAAAGAAAAATATATATAAAATAATGAATGCATAATGCCATCACAAGGAGAATGAGGCCATATGTAGATTATAATTGCATTTATACAGAGATATCAAATCACTTTTTCCTTAATCCTAAGGATACAAATTCTAACTGCAGTTATCCCAAAAATATGACATATGAAAGGAGAAATAATTTATTATACTAACTAGTTTCTGAAAGTGTGACATTCCCTATCTCCCATTTTTCCTTATTTTTCCCATTGAAACTGTTTAATTGGGAGTTGATCTATATCAGTTTCAGGGCTGGGATAGTTCAGAAATTAATTTGAAGTCTTCCAGATAATTGTATCAATATATTTTTTCCTCTTACCAATAATTTCTAACACTTTAGGATTAGAACTTTCTTTTTAAGAACGTATTTGTCCTAAGACACTTGCATGGTTATTTTCCAAAGCTGTATCTAAACCTCTGAGTAAATTTTTCCACATCATAATACAGCAGAAAATTGCCAAGATCATTGGGGGTGGGGGTAGATTAAACTATTCCCTTTAGCTAAATTAATTTTTACAGTTTTATTTTCAGTAATTAGCAACATATTCCATGGAGGAAGTTACTATTACCATTTCTGTCTTGCAAAGCAGTCTCCTCAAAACAGATGGAAAAGTAAAAAGGATTTGTTGAGTATGACTAATATGTCTAGTTTACACATGTATTTGCAGTCTTCATTAAAAAATACAAATATTATGAATCACACTGACCTTAGCTAAATTATCTTCCTTTTCTGTTTTCACACCAAATCTTGAAATACTAGTGTTATTCAAGCTTGAACTGTGCATTAACTTTTTTACACCACTGATCTGTGTCATAACCTGTTGTTTCTTCTTTTTCTCTCTGTCCTTCTGTGTAGGAGAAGGAATCTCCACATCATTCTGCTTGTCTGTATTAAAAAAGGATAAAAATTAATTTCAAATATTTATTAAATACATTGGGTTAGATCCGAATAGATTATTTTGTACCTGACAAGCTTTTGAAAATGGGCAGATATAGAATTTCAGAATTGTTTTCAAAATTGTCAGACACAGTATGAAGAATGCTTCCATTCCTTTGTTATTTTTTAATTAGATTTATATCCTGCTTTTTATTCAGAAACTCAGAACAGTGACCGTTCCCTCCACTTATTTTGACCAATAATAAAATGTGAGGTAAGATGGGCTGAGAGACCATGACTAGCCCCAAACGATCCATGATTATCTGCTCTAAGCTAGAGCAAAATATCTTGAGAAAACAACCTTTTGCCAAGCAAGCACTTCTCTACCCCTTCCAGAATCCTGGAAAGCATTAGTGGTTGCTAACTAACAATCTTCCTCAATGTTTCTCTACTTGTAAATATTATTAACAATAATATTATTAATACCGTAACCACACAGAGTCATGGAAGTGAGTTAGGCAGCCATATAAATTCAACAAATTAAATATTTGTCTGCGCTAATGTTACATTATAATTAATTCTGCACGTTACTGCCCAAGCTTATGGACACGTGGTTATGGTATGCACATCTGTAATGTTGATATCAGGGAACCCCACCCCAGTTTTGTACTCTTGAGAGAGGACTTCAATTCCCAGCATTCCTTAGCCTCCATGGCCAGAGCTGAGAATTCTTGAAAGTCAGAGAGTTGAATTACTTTCAGCTGGAGAGCATGCAAATGAGGAAAGGTTATCAAAGAATTTGTTCCACCACATTTTGCTCTGTTAATTTTATAGCTTCCTAGATAACTTCCTGTTTCCGCAATCTCCTTCTCTGAAAAGAGATCCTTTCACTACCACGGAGATAGTTCCTTAAAGATACTGAAATGTTGAGGTTGGCTTTGCTCAATTTTTTTTTTATAAGGAACAGATCCAATGTTAACTTAACATACCTAGGAAAGTATTAGAAATATATTCAGAGACTTGATTCCCTGATCGGCTCATTTCTGAAAGATGTGTCAGCTCCCGGTTTAACATTCTCTTGAACTGTTGGTAATTAGAACATAAAAATTCAGGTTAAGAGTCCGCTTACTGGTGGATATACAATGCATTAAAATCCATATTAATTAGAACAAATACCACCTGATTAAACAAGACAGTCAGAAATACATTACAACAAATAAAAAATATTTCCTAGGTGTCATGCAATCATCCACTGTTACATAAGTTTAAGGTTTAAAATGTCATTTAAAAAAAACAAAACAAAAGGTAATTACACTTTTACATAACTCTGGAAAACTATTTAGATTTTATAGCAGTTTTTAATTTCATACTTTTAGGTGTCCTTTAAAGACCCGTCATTAGTCTGTCATTTTTCTACTTATAATATAAAGGCATTTTCAACTTGCAGATATTTCTGACAGGAACATTAATCATGCTTATATGGTTTATATACATTACTATTCAACATAAAACAATGCTGTCAGTTTGCATGCCGTCCTATTAACATTTACAGTTATTTGATTTTAATCCAGTATGAGTTTATTACTGATTAGTGATAAACCTGTTTTCCTCTTTATGATATATAGTAACACAAAGTATACTTAAATCTGACATATACAGAGCAACTGGACTATTTCTTTTTTATTATTTAAACCCACCTTGATGTATCCCCAAGATACAGATAACAAATAGTTTGCCTCAGGCATTTTTGGAAGATTTTGCACAGCAAAACAAGAAATCTCCTATGCAGAATCTGCAGATCAGGAGGAAGAATCTCTCAATAGCAAAACAGCCTGGAGCCTTTGTCAGTGAAAGTCTAAAATTCCAGCAATCCTGGGTACTCTTGAGTACACATCAGCTAGCATTGCTTTCCAGCCTAGCATGAAGACTGTGGTGTTGGAAATTGCACGCACGCACACACACAAATGATATGACTGGCTGCATGAAGGAACCAGAAGATCTAATCCAAATGTTTGCAGCAAGTTATCTTAAAGCCTTTGATGTTTGGCAGGTTGAAGGGGTATTCCCTTCCAGAAAGAATCGTGCAGTTGAACAGAGAGAGAGAGAAAAATTATGAATAGCAATTGCTTTTCACAGATATTGCCATCTTTAGCAACAGACTCATCTAAAGATAAAAGGGAGAATCCCTGTGTTATATGCAATCAACAAAAAAGGAAGTGAGGAATCAGTGCTCCTCTCACAATCAGGGTTTTTATTATTGCATTAAATCCCTCTCCATCCACATTGTATGTTTTCTACCTCATTATTAGTGTACTTCATGTTTTTTTAGGGTTTTTTTTAAAATCATGGAGAATGCATCTCAAGGTATTAGCCACGTTCGAACGAGCAATACCAAATCATGTTCATTCCTGCACCATGTTATTCGTGCAGCTCGAAATCTGAGATTATTGTCGTATTATCTTGCTACAACATCCGTTCCGAGAAGCAAGCCTCCCAACCTTCAATAAGACATTTCTTCCCTTACGTGTGTTAAAGACTGCAGTCTAAACAATGCAACTTGAGATGCCTGACTTTTTCCAAAACGGGGAGTATTTTTCGTGTGTCCTGTGTGTGCCAAGTGTCAAACAGAACCAGCTCCTTTGAAGCAAGAGGCGTTACCACTAAATGGGAGATAATCCAAGATGAAATAATGATCGCCAATGAAAACCTACGCCAATTACTCTCTTTCCCTTTCCACCTTTCAGCCATCAGGAAATTCCTAAGAATACAAGTGGGGGCACAAATGCTTTTTTTCCTAATTAGCAGCCAGAGTTGTTTCATAACGTGATGATTTCCTCTCCCCCCGCCCCATCCCCCAGGCCTGTCCCTTGTTAAGGGCTCCCATTCATCGGGTCAAGAGAACGCCATGGCAACAGGGCCACGTGACCGCCGGTCTCTCTTACTGGAAGGCTTCCCTCCCGATCCCCGTCTCGCAGCAGTGACGGCTCTGCCGAAAGAACCCCGCAAGCGGTGGAAACCAATTAGAAGCTAATTTCACAGTCTTAACGAGCCCAGCCAAAAACAGGTATCCCGGCATAAACTTTCTTATTGTTAAAGAGAGAGTGGGGGTTGGGGGGAGAGGAAGGGCTAATTAGCAGATCCGAACGGGATCCATAAAAGCTGCTTTCAGGAAATCATCTTCTCCTCCTTAACTGGAAAGCCAGTTAAAATCTTAATAATAGCAATAACACTGAGACTCATATACCACTTCACAGTGCTTCACAGCCCTCTCTAAGCGGTTTACAGAGTCAGCATATTGCCCCCAACAATCTGGGTCCTCGTTTTACAGACCTTGGAAGGATGGAAGGCTGAGTCAACCTTGCGCCTCCTGAGATTCGAACTGCCAAATTGCAGACAATCAGCAGAAGTACTGCATTCTAACTACTGTGCCACCAGGGCTCTTTCAAAATCTTAATAATAAACAGAGCACCCTAATTTAGGAGCTCTGAACAGTTTAATGAGTTTGGGTTATTAGAGAACCCTGATAATTAACCTATCTTGCATCCTGAATGTGTATATGTCCCCTTATTCAGCTGCTACCTTAATTGCTCCTAGGCTACCCTTTTTTAACCATAGCCACAGATGAGCCCTCTTTCTTGCATCATTGCCTTGCCCAATAGCATGCCTTTCCCCTTTCAGAAATCAATGGAATGAATACCTCAGGGAGATCAAGTGATAGGGCAGCCAACAGCATGATAGCAACTGTATGCCTGCTGCCTCTGTGGAATAAGCCTGGTCTCCTCCCTGCTTATTTTTACATTATCCATCTCTGCGCCATGAAACCTCAGCTTTGAATAACAACAAAGTTATGAAAAAATGAAGGGCCGAAAGGATTCTAACCATTTTATAAATGTGGTACTCAATTTCCTGCAGCTTTCAGAGTCTGGAATGAGAATGACTCTTTGAAGCATGGACTTTTGGCAACCCCAATATCTTTATTGCCTTTCTCATTTTAAGGCTCTCCTGTTATCCAACCCATGACAGAGAGTAGGCAGAGCAGATTATTAAAAAAAACACACAGCAAAGATTCTTCCCCTTTTTAAAATTAGTGTTTACCATAAAAATTAAAAAATAAGGTGCAGATGTTTTAGGCACTGTTAAATTAGATGTTGATGTGGAAAACAACCAGTTCCTTGTCTTCAAAACCAATAAGAAACCAGTACATTCAGAAATCAATGTATTGTCATGAATTATATGAATAGCATGCAAATTATACCCAAATTGTCTAATATAAAGTGAGAATATCCTATTTCAATTTGCTAAATGTTGATTTCTAAAATTTGAAAAAGGTATTTAGGATCCTTGACTAGGATTTTTAAAATTTCATTGTGGTATGAGAGTGTTCATAATTAGTAATTCTACCTATTATCTTGCAGAAACCTGACTAAAAAAACATACATTGTAAATAAGTATGATCACTCATTATCAAATTCTTTGGAAGTTTGCTTCTTCCTAACCACTAGAAACAATATTCCAATGAATCATAACACATAAAAGTTGGTGATGCTTCATCTTAGTCACAGAACTAAATAGGAGTCTGTCAAATTTAGTACTAGTTTTAGTTTTTATGGAGTTTCTGTAAACAACTGATCAAAAACTAGGAAGTATTTTGATCTCAGAAATATCCATCAGAGACTGCAGGTACAAAAGTTTGTAGCCATCTGATCAGAACAAACTCTTCAGCGCCCTCCATCTAATGCTTATCTCATTTTACTTTGGCATATATGATAGACTAATTATATACTCTTTAATAGTTGGAAAATCAAGCCAATAAATATTTCAATACCAAAATTGCCTTGCTAATAGGAATTGTTGATATATTTCTAATGATGTAAAATTTTGGGACTTGGGTGGCCTCAATATGAATGAATAAAAAATCCTAGAACATCCAGCCTAGCTATGATTTGTCAAAAAAAAAAAAAGCGCAAAGTGTCAGGATGTGATTTAGAAGAACATCCATGTTTAGTACCCTTGGGTTATTATTCCTATTAACTCTGCTATGACCCATGCTTTCTGTTAAAACATCTCTCTGAAACAGCGAACATGGCTACCATGGCTACCTTATGCTAATAGTGTACTATGTTAATAATGTTTCTGTTATTTTTAATATTGAATATGGAATGCTTTGAATTTTAAGTACACCTGCAACCAAAATTTGAAATGCTAAAAGGCCAGGCACAGTCATTGTATTTATTTAACAGCTACATATAACTGTGAGGCTTTGAAATATAAACTGCAATATGCTTATAAAAATAAAATATTACTTCTGGCGAATTAAATGCTAAATGGACAGCTGCCTACAATGATAGATAAACTGGATAGGAACCTTTGGAATTGCCTGTTGAATTTCTGCTTCAAAGAAGATACTGCAGAAGCAGTCACATGAACAGTGGTAACTTCTGATCTGCGTCACTCTCCTCTAGCTCATAGAGGTTTACTGCTGAAAATGTCATAAGATATAGACAGGAAAAGATGTAAATGATGCTCAATGTGAAGGTCAGAAATCCTAGCCGTGTGGGCACATGGGAGAATAACTTTCGGCTGATGAATCTCATTTAAGACTCACATCAAGGGAACGGTAGCCAAACCTTAAAGTACCTCAGAAATTGGGAACAAAAATGCAGCTTAATATATTTAGTTTCATACTTGTAATCGCAAAATAAAACGCTGCACTATAAATGTTAAAAATCTGAAAAGGAGACTGAAATTATTAAGAAGAGATTGTCTCTTAGGTTAAAACTTGATAATGAAGAATTCCTTTTATTTTATTCATTTTTTGAGAGCCTGGCTACCTACCTAGATCAGGGCTGTCAAACTTGCGGCCCGTGGGCCAGATGTGTCACGTGCTGCCCATGCCTGGTTTAGCAAATTCATTTTTCATTTCATTTTTCATTTTATTAGATTTATATACCGCCCTACTCCCGAAGGACTCAGGGCGGTGAACAGCCTTAAGATAACACATAAATACAAAAATTTAAAATAGAATAAAAACGAATTAAGTAATTTGGCTGAGACAGATTTAAAACCCTCATAATTTAAAACAAATTAAAATTTCCATTTAAAAAGAGGACGGACTTAGGTCAGGCCAGCAAAGGGGAAAAAGGTTGCGATATATCACGTGACAATGCCATGACGACGTGAGTTGACACCCCTGACTTAGATAATAAAAACTAGCACAAAGTTTTCCATGAAAACAGCATGAATGTTCCAAGTACTTATTGATTTGCCGTACTCATAATAGTGAGAGTTGAGACCCTGAATTTCTCAGAGTAGAGATGCAAATTATATCCACATCTAGCTTTACAATCAAGATCTGCAAACCTGAAAAGACCATTAAACAATGTGGGTGGGAATAATAAGATCTGGAATAAAACTATACTGCAAATAAAGCTGGGAACTGCACCTTCAGGCTGATGGAGAACATTTAACTGTTTTAGTGATTTTAGTATGCAGTAAAGATTCTTATCTTGACACTGAGCCTGACAATAACAGGTTCCTTCAGGATGTAGCAATTCAAAGGAAAATCAATCCAAATGAAAACAGCTTAGGGATCTCATTGAATTCAGACAAGTGCTTAACTGAACATATGGTTCCACTGTTTTCAAAATGTAGGTAAATGTTTTCAGTTTATGCCACAATATTTGAAGGAACAACTTCCACTATGTTCCTGACCATATTTTAAGAGAATCTAAAGGGGGGACCTGCTCGAGCAGATGCACAGGAATCTGCTGAGCTGTGGTAGCTGCCTCCTTGTGAAAGGGTCTGTTCGGTGATAAATGTCTGGCCCTGGTTTAGTTATATTTTTGTAAAGCAAGCAAATACAGTTTCATTCTATTTTTTCTTGCCTAGAAATGCATTATTAGGTTCTCTCGTACTACATATTAATCTATTATTTTGTACATTTTATACCATACTTAGTGCCTACTTTTATCAATAATTTAATTTTAAAAACTAATTATTTAAACTTTATTTAATGGGAAGTAGTATACAAACATTTTAGATAAATAATTTATGTTTCCAGTGATTTTTTTCAGGAAAGGACCATATTTCACTGCCATTATATAGTTCTATGGAATAGAAAAAAAACAACCAACAGCTACCTATTTTTGATTATCAGGTGATAATCCTGCTAAATGCCTATACAGTGAACAATGTCTTTTTATCACATAAATCCATGAATGCTCTGAAGTGTATTCTTTTGTAAAATTGGTAATAAAGCAAAGAAAATAAATACTTTGGATTGAGTAGTTTGCATTGACTCATATAAATGCAGCACTATGTGTTTAAAAGAATATGTAGGTTTGAATGATATTCTTCATTTAAAATCAAATTACATTTTATACTTTTAATCAACAATGCTGCACATATGATGTATTGCAAGATTACACATCATGTTTCACATCTGATTAGACATTTATTCTAAAATTCTAAAACCTTTAAACAATGGTTGAACTATACATAAAGTTGTGAAAAACAGATTCTAGTTGTATCAGTTTCCTGTTATACAAGTTTTGAAACTACTATAAAATAATGGTGACCTGATTAAGTTTTCCTGACATTGAGTCATTCAGCAAATTGATCTGCCTATTGTAACAGTGATTAAGTGTAATGGAGGCCTTGATTTGTTTTAAAAACATTGTGACATTTTTACTTTCAAATCTTTGGGTGTTACTATTTTAGATTTACACTAAACCTAGGTAAAGGTTCATTTTTCATTTTTGCAGCCTTATTGATGATTTTGCCTTCTCCAAGCTATCCACACAATAGACTGCAACTTTCATTAAATCAGCCAGCACAGTCAGTGATTTGCTAGGAATAATTAAAGGTACAGATACAATATGTCAGGGAAGCATCCATTGGGGGAAGCTAATTTTATAGGAAAGAACTGATATGTATTTTTATGATTCAAACTGACAGTTTGATAATGAGTGAATATAGTAAACTGAAATAGATTATAGATAAACAATTGTGCGATGGTGATCTTAAAAGATTCTAAGCAATATATAATATATTCTTATCCACTATAGGCAGTATTTGTTGACACAGCGATGCCAAAATTATGCAATGGACATTAAAATATCAAAAACTTTGCTTTTCTATATTTCTGTTGCACATTACATGTACGGTAGGTATGAAAGTGATGTTTATATCGTGCCTATCCCCTCTCTTGCTCATTTTTGCACATGTGTGAGAAATAATTGGTTCAGATGTAAAAAAATAATCTACCCAGTAAGATTCTCCAAATAAAAGAAAGGACTTCTTTTCTTCAGTCTTAAAATAGTATCTGTTGTTTGGAAGCATTTCTAGCATTCTGTATTCCTTGCCTGGTTTATATAGCGTTATATAGCGCTCATTGCTGGTTTATGTTCACATGTAATAAAATTAAAATACTATCCTAACAAAGCCAGAATATGCACAAGCAGCTTTAATTACATAAAAGCTCTTTGTTCTCAGTTTTTTCTTTTCCATAGATTTGGAAACTATCTGGAAATCTGTACTTCACAAGAGCTTCCCATTACATGTATGTTTGCATTATGGTTAATTGCTCCCTTAGGATGAATAAGCCGCTTTCGGTCCATGGTTTAAAACTGGCTTATGATGAACATAGCTTCAAGGCCTCTCAGAAAGTAACAGATAGTAATAATTTTCTGGTTATTCCCTTCTTTTGCGAAAAGAACGAATACGTATTCTGATTTAATTAGCCAGGATTTCTGTGTGAGCATTGCATACAGAAATCTAAATGTTGTGTGTCTCTTTGAAAACATTATAGTAATTCCTTTATTACTTATATAAACACAAGACTGGAAGGAAAAGCACTTTTGAGTTTACATAGATTAGCTAATTATGCTATAGTTGTAACTTTGACAGAATGCTTGTTTCCTAAATATCAAGATTGTGCATATAGTTCTGAAATAAAAATACAATGCCCATTTTGAACCAGATTTTGGATATGTTCCAGTCAAGATGAATGAAGCCTTACTGATTTCAGTGAAGTTACACTTTTAAAAATTATTTTAATTTACTTCTCTTAGTCTTAATACTTTTTAGCCTTTATCAATAACACACACCTTTTTGTTTTGTCACTGTACAAATAATATGGAAGTAACATGTATTTCTGTAGTCTCTTGAACTTATTTAACTTTTTGAATTTATCATCATAAACTAAATTAAAATAAAATAATTTTTCCCTTATAATAATTTCCAGGAGCTAGACCAAGATGGAAAGGCAGGAATTATTAAATTAACTTTAGGCAGTAAGATATTTAGAAGAAAAGGAGCAAAATTTCTTCCCTGACCTCCTCCCTTTATGGTTAATTCTAGGGTGAAAAAGCATAATATTATGCAAAGAGATTAAAGTGGAGTAGGTTGGTAAAGATAAAGGTTTCCCTCGTACATATGTGCTAGTGATTCCTGAATCTAGGGGGCGGTGCTCATCTCCATTTCAAAGCCGAAGAGCCAGCGCTGTCTGAAGACGTCTGCATGGTCATGTAGCCGACATGACTAAATGCCAAAGGCACACGGAATGCTGTTACCTTCCCACCAAAGGTGGTCCCTAATTTTCTACTTGCATTTTTTACATGCTTTCGAACTACTAGGTTGGCAGAAGCTGGGACAAGTAACAGGAGCTCACCCTGTTACGCAGCAGTAAGGATTCAAACCACTGAACTGCCGACCTTTCGATCAACAAGCTCAGCATCTTAGCCACTGAGCCACTATGTCCCATCCAAGTACCAACATGTATATATACTAATGCTTTGTTTCATGCCACTTTAACAAAATATAACAAATGGTATGTAGTTACATGCAACCTATTTTAGCTCTTGTACACATTTTTCTTCCACTATTGCTTTAGAAGAAAACTAGAATATTTTTAGATAGAATTTACTATATTGTATGGACATTTGAGCCAATATCAAGTGTAATAGCATTAGGAATCTTGTCAGAATAAAACCTCTCTTTTCCAAGATGAGTTTGCTTCTCTAAAAACAAAGGAAGAATTTAGCACTCTTTTAATTTAGCACCTGCTTTTAAATATATGTCTTATAAAAAGAGATACAGTACAAAGACCTGTATTCATATGACTTGGAAACACAATGCAGGAAAACGTGCAAGAGAAGTTGGCATCGGATGATGGTATGTTTGGAAAATCTTAGTTCTACAAATGCTTTATTTGGCCCTATAATCCAGTTTAAACAAAGGATAATAAATAGTACAGAGCTAGAGACAAGTTATGCACGAATACACATCACTAAATTCTGGCTCAAGATCAAAAATATTTTAAAAGCACACATTTCCTTGAATATCACCTTCCAATCTAGTAATCCTTCCCTCTCCTCTGAAAAATCATTTTAGCAACAAGGACCAAAAAAGTGTGTCTTCTGTTTGTAATATTTTTCAAATGATTTTCAGACAATCAGTAAGTGCACATTTTATTCAAGGAAACACTAATAATGGGCCATAATAATTATCCATAATAATTAAATCATCAATAATGGGCCATAATTAAATCACTAGTTACTTCCCAGCTCACGTAATATTTTCCTCTTTCTGTTGTCCTGAATTGTTCTATTCATATATCATGAAAAATAAGTCTCCTCTGAATCAAGCTTCATTCTTGTGTACTATGTGCATAATATCCATTTGGTTTTCTTGACAAGTGAAATAGTTTGCTATTGCCTTCTTCCAAGATTTCTTTTTTTGTTTTGCAGTCTGAACCATAGCCCTGGTATTCCCTCTGGGTCTCCCATCTGCTTAGGTTCCTGCCCAGGAAAAATCAACCAAGTGTTCCCACCTATTAAAACCATCTTTAACACCTCCCCCTCATTATGTGGAAAAGGTGACCTGTTGAAAATATGGTACTTTACATGCAGACAAACAAAAGTCATATTAAACGTGGTTATCTTTGAAACAAATTGAGTCATGACAAAACTCTTTCAACTTATTTATGAAAAGGAGGAATGGTATCTAAACACATTGGGCAAGAATACAAATGGTTAATTTGTTCAACCATATCCATTCCAGAAGCGTCATCATTCTGACTTTCTGAGTTTGGTTGGCTGGAGGAAATTTTATGACACAATTTGATCTTTCTGCATCCGATTTCAAAGACATGTTTAGCGGTTATTTTGTCTTTTAGAAAATAGCTTAAAATAACCAACTAGTATCTTGTAGGCTATGTACACATTTTATCAGGCAACCATTATTTCATATCCTCCATCATCCACATTCTAGGATATTAAAGTGAACAGTGGGGTTACTGTTAAATGAGGTTAGGGGAGTTCCATTCTGGTAAGTGACACATGAAAAGAATATTCTGAAAGGTATCCAGTGACAAAAAGGGTAAAGCCCTTAAGGATAAGGACAAAACCAGAAAATCGAAAGGATGCATTTTGATGAGATCTACGATCTTCATTCATAAAGAATAAAGCCCAGTAAAAAAGGCCTTTGGACCTATAAGTAAGTAACAGTAGTAAAGCAAAATTTATGGATTCTATAAAAATGCTCTATTTCTTTAATGTACAGTATATAACTGTTGAATCCAGCAAATATCAGAGTGGGTTACAAGCAAAGCAACTAATGAGATATTAGCAATTCTTTTTCTGATACTTCCTTAGTTTGTTTTTTAGTAACAGGCAGTCATTGAATCATACCAATAGCAATTGTTTAGTTGTGTTCTGTATTTTAAATCTGTGTTTTTCTGATTGAGTTGAAGACTACACATTGCTGAGATTGAGATTGAGATGCTGAGATTGAGAAACATGACCTCAAATAGACCCAAATATTTGTACAATTCACTTCTTTGAATAAGAAACAACATGGTTTCTTATTCCACCTGAAAACTAAATGATGAGGTTTAGAGGTTATCATATTAAATGTTCCTCAGGCTCAATAAGAAACAAGTCTTTAGAGTGTAACATTAAATTTAAAATTAATTAAATTTAATCATCATATTTGAACAACCTCATACTTGCAAGCATTTACTTTCTCTAGCTTGAGTTCACTTGAGATTTATCTTATGTTTATTATGCTTTTTATAAAACCATGGGTAATTCTGAGTCCACTCTTATAGCTTATTAGTCTTTCTTTTCTTGAAACATTTCTTTGCTTAGGCCACAGTTCCTAAGGACAAATGGCAATCAACAAAAAGGGAATCCCAAAGAATTCTATGATTCACAGCTGTTAAAGCCCCCTCGTAAGAAACAAAGAAAATGGAAGTAGCAGGTTTTCTAGTTGATTGCCAGCAGTTAATCCAAGTAAATCTTTTAGAGATGTATGACTATTTTGTAATGCAGATTAAACAAAGGAAATTACAGTAAACTCAAAAGCAAGAACAGCTTGGCACACCTTAAGCAAAACATCACGTACCAAATGAGCTAGATTCAGTCCTGGCAAACTCACATCAGGTCCCCCACATTTCTCAATATGGACATTGTGCAATGAAGCACATAGGCAAGGGGCAAGCAGCCAGGAATTACCTCCAAAGTTTACATTAGAGTACTCATGTTTAGTTTATTTAGCCTCCTAAAATCAAGACGTGAGTGTCCTATGTGCCTGAAAACCCTTTAGAAGAAGTGTAGCAAAAGTTTTGTATACATCAATAGATTTTAGTTTACAGATAAGGAGGACAGTCGTCTAGTATGTGACATTGCTAACAAAGGAGAGGAGGTATAATGAGATATTTCAGAAAGTGCCTACGTGATGGAAGGATGCATCTCCCTTGGGGTCATTTGAGTGACTCTAAAAATCTCGGCCTGTCTGATTCTGTGACTGCTGCTGCTCCCCTTACATCAGTCACGCCATATATAAAATAGCTAGACTCAAATGTGGAAAAAGAAGCTTGGTAAATTCTTCAGTTATAAACATAATATGCAATATAATTACCTAAGTAAAAGCAAAATGACATTAAACATTATAACAATTATTGTTTAGGAGAACTAAAAATATGCTGTCCTGGCAAATTGAAGTCCTAATTGTATAACATAAAATGTTTAATAGGAACATAATATTTTAAATTCACTAATCTCAGTTGTATATAAAGTCATATTAAAACATGGAATTACAAACCCTTCATACTACCAGACAGATAAATATGTTGGGAATATTATTTGGTCCAGTGTTTTGTCTAATTAAGAGGCCATGCTATATAATCACAAAGTTGCAAGTCATAAATACCAATTATTATTCGTTAATACAGTGATTGTATAGATTAATGCTTACTAGAAATATCTATAATCTTATAACATGAGGACGCACTCAATCTCTGCCTGTTTTTAGAGACCCTGGTTATATCAAAAGCAGACCCATCTGCCTAATGAATACAATAACTTATTATTATTTATCTACACCTATGGTAATAGATGACTAAGACTATGGATAGAATTCAGAAATGAGTATAATGAATGTTAATTCAAATTAGAGATTGGAAACTTTGGCAATGTAGAAACTACATCAGAAAAACATCATGAAGCTGTAGGGCTAGCAGCATTAATTGATATCATGCGATTGAATAGAACTGAAAATATTTGTTTATCATTTAAATAAAACATATATGCCAAATCACATGTATTGATATCCTGTATGAGGGAGTGGTTGCTGAGGATGTTTGCTTTTTGCATCTTCACAATTGTTTTTAAAAGTTTCTGAATCTCTCTCCTGAATAGCAGGGAATAAATTCCTCGTATTCTAAGTACTTAAACATTTCCAGCTTGTTTATTGAAAGAAAGAAAAAACCCTGAATATTTTCACGTAGGATCTCTTGGTGTTTATCAATATCAAGAATCATCTTTTGGGAAGCAATTCTGAAAAGCGATTCAAAACCAATCTTTCCTCTGTTGTCTCCTGTTTTTGCAATGCTGTACTTTTAAAACTACGTCTGTCAGGAAGGAGACAGGAAATTCGAGTCACACTTACAACAGCTGTGCCATGCCCACTATCATTCTGAAATGACGTAGTTTGGGCTTCAGTGGCACGGAGCCAGGAACTTAGCAATAGCAGAGGTCAGGAAGATAGGTCACTGTTTTTACAGCCCTCACACTTGGAATCCTGCAGGATCTACTTGCTGCCTTCCTTTCTCTTCTGTTTTTTTCTTCTTTACTATGGGGAGCTAGAAACATCCTGTTTTCAAAACATTTGATTGTTTTGCAATTAGCAAATTTCTATGCAGAAGTCTTTGACGGAAGGAAGGCAGATTATTCAGATACTTCACAGATGTGGGAAATTTGACAACAACTCAGCATATTTCAAAAGGCTTCTTAGGTTCTGAAAAGTTCAATTTACTCTATTTTCAGCTGTAAGCATTCAATTTTCAAATGGTTTTTCAAAAATTGCAACACAGAATGAATATGACATAGTAGAGACGAAATGAGAAGGGCAATGTAAACTCATTTCATATACAGTATACATGTAGGATCTAAGATCTTAGATCTAAGAGAAGTAAAATTGGGACAATGCAATTTTATTTATATGGTTTATTTATAAAAAATCTAAATTTTATTTGTTTTAATAGTTTTAATTTTATTTGTACTCAAAAAATGATATAGTATTTGCTTGAATAGCTTTTTTCCTATGGAGAACAGTTGTATCACCTTCATCTCATTGAAGCTGATTATTCTTTACTTAATAATAGAAACAAACTGCAAAGTATTTGCATAAGGCTCTAGCCTAGTGACCATCCTATAATGACCATTGTAAATGACTTCTAGACTATACTTATAAATATATATGAATGCACACTTTGAATGAGACTGATAAAAGAGAGTTAATAATACAGTTCTAAGTAAATTGGGAGTTGAAAGCCTCTGAAGAAAGTTATACATGTTGTTCACTAATCAGAGTGTGAAGTCTTTGCTTTAACACTGGGCAAAAATTTATTAAGTCCTTCAGTCAGACACAACCCATGTTTTCTCTCAAAAATGCCTAAGATTATGGTTGAGGTGATACCCATGCCATCAGGGAATACATTGGCCTTTTGTTATCCAAAGGTTTGGTTGCTAGCCAACTAAGGAGTGGTTTCAATTTTAAATAATATCCAAGTCTTACATATTAAAAGAGGTAAGTGTATTTGTCTTTAGAAAAAAAATAAACACTTTAGAATGCAAACTCATAAATACTAAATTATAATAAGAATCAAATATTTTAGATAACTCAAGTCTAAAAATCAACTTCCCATTATACCTTCTTACAGAGTTTAGAAATATCTCCACTGATGAAGCAGTATTTTATATGTATTGCTACTTTTATGTTTCTTGTTTGGCATTTATGAGCTTAAGCATATTATTGTCAAGCTTAAATGGTTAGCTGTTCCAAACATATACAAGATACATGCAGGTAACACTACCAAAAATATACATAAAATATATAACTAAAATTAAAACAATCCCCACATACACAAATCATGGTAACTAAAGATTGTAGGTTGAAATATGCACCATTATAAGCAATTCAATTTAATTTATTGAAGGGGAAAAAACTAGCAGAAGTTTCATAAGGGTAGTTGTACTTTTTATCTACATCATTCTTTTCAGTTGATTTGCTGATGATTGCTAGTGCTCGTATACATTGTAGAAATAATATTAGAATATTTCTAGAATTACTTTTAGCATTATAGTTATGGTATATGCTATAATTCGTTTTCCAGCTTTCTAAATTGCTGTTTTTATTAATAATAGCATGTTATATTTAATTTTATAACATTAAAAGTAGCAATACTTGATTAACTTCAATAGCATTCTGGTAAGGATTTTGAAAATTTGGATTCATTCGTTTATATTGCTTAAATTTTTTACAATAGGTCAGCAACCTGACCTATCAAGGGAAGGCAGAAAAATTCATAACTTTTCACTTTGTTCTTAAAATATATTTGTTTGCATGTAATTTTTCTCTCTTACCTTATTGGATGCCATCTCACTAACAGATCGATAGGTCTGAATAGTTTCAAGTTGGTCTAAACACCAGTCCAATTCCTCCAAAGTTTCCATTGCTAATTTTTGATAAGATTCTTCTGCAAATAAACACACCGACATGTAGTTAGGCTTGAGTGACGGCAGGCTTTCCATGGTGGAATTGCTGATTTGACTTGGCCCAACACTGCTGTAGGGACTGCAGTGCTCTTTCATCATAAGTTCTTCAGGCTGCTGTTCCACTCTCTAGTAGAACAAATCAATGCACGTCCAAGCTTTTGAATGGTCGTTGTGGTTTTGTGTATGTGTGTGTGTGTGTGGGGGGGAGTGTTCCTTGCTTTCTTTTTTGTCCTTCCTTGCAGGCTTTGAAGAATCAGTTTCTGTAATATATCAACAAACTTCCTCTACGAAGTGGTGTAGGAGGAGGGATACTCGCTTACAGGCTCATCTGCATATGTGTGCACTCACAGAAGAGCAGAGGAAAAGCAAAGGTTTTTCCCCTCCACTTAAACATTACTCATCTCACCATTTCTACTATTAAAGTGATGACATTTTTATAAGACATTTAAAATATCATCAAGGGAGATTAGCCCATCAGTATAACTCGTCTTTTTGCCCTTGTTAGAAAACAGATTCAGATTTTTCTGAAAAAAGAAATGCAGAAATAATTCAGAATAAATGTGTTCAAGTTTTTAAACTTGTTCAAGTTTGATTATCTGTTTCAGAGTATTTTCGTAGGTGCTACAACCCCCCATCCATTAATTAAGGTTTAGTTCATTATATTTTTGAAGTATCTAACAATTAGGAAACAAATAGAAAGTATGGCTTTTCTTAAATTATTAAATTTCCATTTTCTTCAAGCCAAAGTCACAAAGAAATTTTAGGCTGAATTTCTAGAAGGGATTTCCAAAACATTTACTCTTTCTGTTGGTTATTCTTCCTTTTTGAAACAGAATTTTTCAAAAGATATTCTAAAACTGTAGTCTTAACTTTAGAACTGGCTATGTCTATGAAGCTCGGATTGATTACCAAAAATCTCTTTTGGAAGAAATGTCTAGGGAAGCTGCTTGAGAGCCTTGGGAATGCTACCAAAGCTGGGCTATAAAATCCCAAACTTCTAGACCCCCTTTGCTACCATCTAATGGATATTCAGACTTTTGCAATCCAGATCCAATAGATTTAAAGTAATGGCAAAGATGACAAATTTCAAATTTTTTTTTCTTGCTATCACTATTTCAGTTACGATAGCTGAGCCCTACTATGCTGTTTCCACTATGCACATATAAAAAAAACAGATAATAATTTATATCTAGTAAGAGACTGTCCTACAGAATGGTGCCAAAGCTGGAAAAAACACCCTTTTTTATTAATGCCAAATGAACATCTACAAATATGGTATAACCTGGAGAATGCCTGTTGATAAGGATAGCAGTAAGGTAGACTTATTGTACATATGACTGGATTTTAGATTTTCTGTCTAGAGTGTAAGGCCAGAATATTCCTTAGTCTTCTTTAAGATCTGGAATTTCATAATACCCCAGGACCAGCAATCCTAACAATGCTCATAATATATTTTAGGCACGCATAGGTTTGCTCATCTTCAACTATGTTAATAGCTATTAGTGTCTTCAGGAGGGTTGTACATTTGGCTGAAATCATATGATTGTGATCAGTTTTCAGCTGGTTTGGTTGGGAATATTTGCAACTCTTGGCATCTTTAATGTTTTTTTTTAATAAGTTTATTTTGTACATTTGCTGGATTTGTAACTTGTTTTTCATCAAAAAGCAGAAGGTAATTTATATGGCGCCTTTGTTATGTCCCGACGAAACTTGTGAGGTAGGTTAGGCTGAGAGAGAATGATTGGCCCTAAATAATTCAAGAAGTTTCATAGGTAAGAATGGACTTGAACCCGGGCCTCCCCATTCTTGGTCCAGCTTCATCATCAGCTCCCTGATATAATAAAAAAATTGATACTAGCCAATGTACTCTCATCTTTTCTACAGTTTCTTTTCAATCTGTTAGCTAATCAACTATGTGCAGGCTAAAAGCCTAGAAAGGACTACAGAGATGCTCCTCGTCTGAGGTAAATTACTGTTCACTCTTACTGCAATCACAAAGTATGCCTTCTGGGGAAGTAAACTTAGAGTCCAGTAATGTTTCCTGAAAATATTAGATATCTTAGTCTGGAAAAGAGGATATTCTTTTAAACTTGAGCTATTTCACTTAAACATTATAAACATTGTTTTAAACATTGCTTATAAAATGAGCAAGAAGAAATTTGGCAAATCTGAGAAACCACTTCTTACAAAACCAGGGGTTATATGACATGCCTCTCCAAGATTTTTTTTAATAGTAGTGGTTTCACACTCAACAGAGATGTATTATCAAAAATCTACTATAGCAAGGATTTAGCTCCTGTTCCAATTTTATGATCCCAACCCTATGAAAGCACACTTTTTTAAACCTTTTACTGAAGCCATATTGACCACACTCAGATCAATTTCAAACCAATAATTATGCAAATATTTTGTCAACAATGAAACTAAAAGTTTTAACTTGACCTCTTGCTATTTGATACATGAATGTTTTTGCTGTGCTGAGCTCTTGATGGTTCTGAGATAGTTGGCAGCAGTTTTAGCATATCATTAAAAGGGGAATCTCACTTAAACAGCATGGAGGCTCCCATCTTATTATAAGCATGGAAAACATGGCATTCCTCATCCATTCCCCTTTACTGGTTGAAGTAAAACTAAGTAAGTTGAAAGCTTAGGGTGGAGTAAAATTCAATCATCAAAAAAGGGTTGGTTTCTCATTATGTCTGAATAAGGAGTTTCAATGATCAAACTCTGGGTGTAAAGCAATAGTTTCTATAGAACTTACTGAACCCAACAAGCGAAATGAAACCACCTTTTATTTAATATAATTTTGAAAAAAGATAGAACACCTGACACCCACCTACACAAATGAGCTTAAGGTTCCTGTTCCTGATAATGATCACAATGTGCCATCAAATCAATATAAACTCTTGGCAACCAAAATTTCTCCAGGGTGATTTGTTCTTAGCCTGGTCCCTCAGGTTTTCTAATGGTATACCCATTACCACTGTAATTGAATCTATCTACTTTGCTGCTGTTGTCTCCTTTTTTTTCCTCCCCTTCCACTATTTCTACCATAGCACTGCAGATTTCTTAAAGTATTTCTACTCAAATTTCAGACGTGTGTACATCAGGAATGTCAAACTGGTGGCCTGTGGGCCACTCCGACTCCAGCTCCACAAATGGAAAAAACCATTGCAATATGTGATGCTGCGCGTTTGACACCCGTGGTGTACACAAACAGGGATGGTTCTTTAAGCAGTTGCTAATGTTCCTTTTTTATATACATGTTCATCAGATGCTGTTGTGCAATTATTTTTTTACTTGTTTAAATTTAATTATATATTTATTGTTAGTACTGTCATTCTTTTTTCTTGCTACAAATCAAGGGAAATATTTTTTTTTAAAAAAATCTTCAAGATAATATTACCATTAAAATAACAGTTCATTTGGGAGCCCAAATGCCTTTAGCCAGCTAGCTAATTTTTGGATACATTTCATTTATTTTATCCCACTTTTATTTTTTTTTATAAATAATTAATTTATATTTTCCCCACAAAAACAATCCTGTCAGGTGGATTAAGCTGTGAATGAGTAACCAGTTCAAAGTCATCCCTAAAATGGGACTAGAACTCACTGTCTCCTGGTTTTTAGAATAAGTATAGATGGAAGACTGGATCTTACTTACCATGGTTTTTTATAATCACTGGGGGATTTTTATTATTATTATCTCTTATTCATTAAACATGAAACTCAATCAACTGAACATGTATCACAAATATTGACTGGCGCTGATGGTTGATAGGTATCAACCAAGTACCTTCTTACAATGTACGATGTTCCAAGTAGCGCAGTTTTTTTTGTAGTTCCCCTGGTGTTATTGCAGGAAGCTGTAATTTCTTGATGTATTTTGCAAAATTCTTGGACGTGGTACCAGTGCCCCCAAGACAATGGGTATTACTGTTACAAGTTTCATCCATAATCACGTAGTTTCGATAGCGAGGTCGCAATATTTTGTGATTTTTTTCCAGGTTTTTTATTTTTTAATTTATCTATTATTTATTTATTTATTTATTTATTTATTTATTTATTTATTTATTTATTATTTATTAATTTATTTATTTATTTATTATATTTCTATACCGCCTTTCTCCTGCAGGGCTCAATATTATTAGTAGTATTAGTATTCGTAGCACAGTCAGCCAGATGTTCAGGCTGGATTTGGCATTTTTGTCTAGTTATTGAGTGCTTACAAAGGACCTGGGATAGGCAGATCTGAATGTTTGATTGTGTTAGATATTGTTGCAGGATGGAAACTGTACCAAGTAAAGCCACTTTTTGCAATTGACTGCAAAATTGATGGCAAATTTGTCAATGCCAATGGTGTTCAAGTGGTGCTGCAGTTGTTTTGGGATTGCACCCTTGGTACCTATTACTATTGGTACTATCCTTGCTTGCCTGTGCCACAATCGTTCTATTTCTATCTATAGGTCTTTGTATTTTGTTATCATCTCTAGTTCTTTCTCTTCTCTTCTGCTGTCTCTAGGCACTGCCACATCCACAACTCACACTTTTTTGTCTTTCTTATTGACAATGGCTAAATCCAGGGTCTCGGTCACCAACCCAGATTAGATCCAGCAACATTATCCTGGGACATGTATATTCGGCTTCATTCTACCTTACAGTTTTTGACTTACAATCTTTTAAAGTCTGTAATTACTATGCTTAAAGTACCTGCATGTGGATTGTTCCATACACCGTATTTTTTATGTCATGAAAATTAAAAACTGAAATAAGGATATTAATTGATTTGACTGATTCTCCAGTGGGAAGAAGTTATTTGTGTGGCCCTTCTTTAGCTATGTATAAAAATGAGAAAAGGCTAAATGAGTATTTCCTATCATTACTTTTTAACTATAACTTTTTCTTTTGCAGAAAACTGTTTTAAAAGAACAAAATTAAATCAAAGAGCCCCAATCCAAGGAAAAATGTGTCTATAAGTTTACAGAGCACTAGCCATGCGCATGAAAGTCACGCTGGCGTTTAGAGACGTAATAGAGAAGGAGAAAAATAATCTACAGCAGCTGACGGCAGACATTTGGGCAGGGTTCAGGTGATCATTCAATAATCCCAAATTAAAACATGTATGTGAGAAACACCCTTCATTTAACTTTCAAAGCCAAAAGAGCTGCATCTTTATTATTCTGACATGCCAAAACATGAAATAAAATTACAGTATATGAAACAGCCGACATCAGTTCTGGATTTTCAGCAGTGAATGCATATCTAAGACTTTGTACTTCCATTAAATAATACTTACATTCAGATATAAAAAATAAATATATCAACCTGAAATGTATTAGAAGTTAGTCTGAAAGCTATGCAGCTGTTATTTGGATGATTTTACGATAAAATGACTCCCTTTGGTGCAGTAGAATAAGATAATAATACCAAACCTCAACTTTTTACTTTTACATAATAGACTAGAAACTAGTCATTTCTATAACAACAAATCTATTGAATTGGTAAAACCCAAAATCAAAGTTTTATTTTTTTCCACCTCAAGCACAAAGTCCAGAAGCGGTTTCCAAGTAGAAACAAAGTAATTGTATCTTTTTCTTTTATAAAAGCAGTCAGTTTAGCCATCTCTGCTGACTCCATCAACTTTTGCAGCCATTTGTCCATTGTGGGGATCGAAGTGCCTTTAGTGAAGCTCTTAATTTGAAGAAATTTACATAAGGATGTGTTTCACATAGATATTAGAAAAATATATAATCAACATAATTCAGAATGTTATAAGACTTTTTTGGAGAACAAACATTTGAACTGGTTGATGCTGTTTCTCACATGGCATTATGCAAATGTAATGTATTTTTATTGCATAATTGTCTCTGAATATTGTCTTCTGAAGCTAATTACCTCATTTAAAATATTTTCCTAAAAGATGCACTTGTTGACTGTTAGGGACTTCTTACAATGCTCTAACTTAATAGAATTTGCAGGCAAATGGTAATTTCCTCACTGATTCATGAATGCTTGCAAAAATTCCACTGGACATTGGAGAACTAAGGTTAGTCAATAAAATGATTATATGTGAAATCATCATTTCCTCAAGGAACCAGATCTGTGTAGATTTCCTTCCAGTCCATGCTCCAAGATAAGTTTCTTTTTTTCTTGCTATTCCTGCTTATTCAGTGATCAGAATACTTCTAAGTATATAGGTAAATTTCATTTTTAAGGCTACCTAACATATTAATGTGCAATGACGTTTGATATATTTCCTGCATTTTATGATTTCTACCAGGCGCCATTCAATTATGATTATGATTATTATTTTTAAATGATTTGTGATAGTTTTAGTACATACTGTTCGTTTTATGCAGTTCTGGGAAATATAACTCTGTCAGAACATAAATGCTCTGCACTAAAACTGCTTTGTAGGCAGAATGAAATGTAATGTAAAGCATTATACACAACCCAAATTTCCTTTTAGGAATGGTATTTGGCTGTAATTAATAATTGATGATGATGATATCCATTCAGTCATATCCAAGTCTTGTCAGTTTGATTGGCCAATTACTAGATGTGTATCTCAGTACATTGTATGTTTCTGTTTTAATTGGGCAGAAGCAGTCAACAGTATGCCAAGTATCTTGACTGCTGGGTATATTTATTTTGGATGGTTTTTTAAAATAGCTTTTATTGTTTTGTTTTATTTTACTGTCAGGAGCCATGATGGCACAGTGGTTAAATGCAATAATGTAAGCTAACTCTGCCCACTGCAGGAGTTCAATCCTGACTGGCACAAGATTGACTGAGCCTTCCATTCTTCCGAGGTCGGTAAAAGGACCCAGATGGTTGGAGTCTGACTTTGCTGACATTGCAAATTGTTCAGAGTTTGCTGTAATGCACCATGGAGTGGTATATAAGTCTAAGTGCTATTTGTTTTAAAATGTTTTTATTCTTTTATTTGTAGTATATATTTTTAAATTGTTAGCCACCTAGAATCATTGGTTGAGATGGGTGACTATAGAAATTGAATAAATAAATAGTATGATGGCTTGCAAGGTTGTCTCTAGATTTGAAGATGAATTTGCATAAAATAGACTGAACATGCCTGGGGTAAAACTGGGCTTTGACTGCGATCGTGCTTTAATGAACAGAATATGCTAAAACTGAATAGTACATCCTTATCTCTTGGAATTGGCATAACTAAAAATGGTAGACTAATCCACTCTTTTCTTCTCAGAGTAAAGTATATAAAGTATTATATAAAAACTTCTATTGACCGAATTCATGATTGGTAGACAGTCACTTAATCCTGAGTAGAAAATGAATACATGGAAGAAAATGAAGGTGTACGCTTAATTCTGAATCAAAGAGCTAAAATATATGACAAAACATTGTTGTAGATGCATACAAATATAGAAATCCACAGCCTAGTGATAGGTGAATTTTACACTCCACAATAATAATGAAAGAATCAGTTGTCTGGAATAAGTGTGCTACATTCTGAACGAGTGCAGTCTAAAGGAGAAATTATTTTGGTACATAACACAAATGAATGACTGGAAATAAAATGAGAATTCAGAAAAAAAATAATTGAGCTATTCAGAAATCCCAAAATGAATAAGAATGAAGTTTTTTCTACCTGCTTAGAAAAGATTTGTTTATTTCAAATGTATGGATTAGGCATACATAATTGTTGTTTTTTGTTTCAACAGTGAATTACAGGGAGAAATGGACCTGAAGAAAAAAAAAACAGTGAAAGTGGAAAACTGCTGGAAGAGAAAGTAAACTACTTAAGAAGAAGTACTAGAAGTTAGATTAATCTCCCAATAGAATGAATTCAAAAAGGACATAAAGAACACGGAAATGGAAACTACTTGGTATATAGTGAAAAAAATTATATTACAGAGTTCCAGGAAAGTAAGTTCAGTTATGCCTGAGAAAAGTATGAAAAAGAAGTTTGGTGGGAGGATGAAATGGCTCTGGATGTGAAAAAGAATGCATATGTGAAAATGATTGCCCAAAAAATGAGGATGAAATATAGTCTTTTATTTTATAATAGCTTTGGTTTCTTCTCGTTTTGTGTGGTTTATATATGGCACTCATAACAAAAGGGGTATATGCATACATGTTTGTATGTAGGCATTGCATATATGGCCTACAAAATTTGAGAGGACTATGAGATGACAGCAACAAGATACAAAACATTGTAATATCTGGATATTTTCAGCCAAATTTAGTATGCCTATGATTATATGAAAGACTATTCATTTTTACATATTATAGAGATCATATACTACAGAAGTGTGTTTATAAGAGTGTATTTCCTTTGCCTTTTCCTCCCTACATCCTCTATATGTTCACAAATACACTTCAGAGTCCTATAGAGACAAGGTATTTAAGGCTATCTATTTGGTCTGCAAAATGACTGGTATCTGTGGAGTGTTGAATTTCAGGGGAAGACTAGAGGTCTATGAGGACTATGTCTCCCCTTCTGTACAGCACCATTTACTTGTTGGCCCTTGGACTGAAGTAAAATACTGAATAGAGGAACATAAATGTTTCACTTAGCCATAGCTCAGCGCTAAATCAAAGACTATTCTCAGTTCAACTATTTTTCTGTTCTCCCTGGCACCTAATTTCTGTCCATTGAAATACTTTATGCCTAATATTTTGGCAAACTATTTCTTGCACCATGAAACTGTTTCTTTGCACACCTTTGGACTCTTGTCTGATCTGTGTATTGTTCACCACCTTCAACAATATTATAATAGGTAGGTAATAAAGACAATGTAAATGTACTATATCCTATTAAAACAACGGTCCCTAAATGTTGTTTGAATTTAGTATTCATAATCATCATAATCACCCACCAATAAGACCAGCAATCAGAAATGGTAGCAGATATGCTCTAGCAATGCCTGACTCAGAATGGGAACCCAAAGCACGGCTAATGGCTTTCTAAAAACCCAATGTTGTCATTGTTCTTTTGCTATTTAGTTATATACACTAGTCCTATAATGCCAGTCAGAATCGGAAGCAAAATGTAATACAGACTTGCATCTATTTGCCATTCTCTTTATGTAAACACAGAGCTATTTCTTGACATGGTAATCTTGATATACCCAGCAACTTATTTGGGACACAGAATACTACCCTGTTGGATAAAATACAAGCATTATAAATCTAAAGTGTGTCCCAGTATGAACGGGACCATTGTCAATCTAGAAGAGACCAAATGCTACCTGAAGTAGTATTTCCATAGCTACCTGAATCATCTATCAACAAGAGTTCAGCTTTAGCTCAACTGTGTTTCCGTTCATAAAAGCCCATGCAGCCCACAAATGTTCCCCACCCTACCTGAAAGAGTTAAGAAGGAAAAAATGTAACTCAGTGTAAGGATAATAGTAAAGGCGTATCATTCTGAGGATTTCTACCTTATTTAGCCATAATTGTTAAATGGTTTCTTGTACTATAATATCGGGGGCCGGGGGGGGGGGGGGGAGGGATGACAACAAATTTTCTAAATAGTTGTTATTACTTAAGAATCACAGTTATTTAAGACTTATGCAGGGTTGTTTCTTTTTATGAAAATGATGCTAATTGTACATCCATTTTAGACTCTTGACCAGGTAGCAATTTACTAGTTTACTAAGCACTTTGAAATAAGGATTCTAAGCCACTTGGAAAGCACTCTAAACCTCTGGGCTGAGCCCCGACAATCTTCAAGATGTTAGAGAACGGACTCAATTTATTTGCATCTTATTATTCTTTGGGATACTATGTGGCTCAGTTTCCCTGTTGGAAAGAACTTGTACTTCCCTTTCCTTTCTGGTTTTTGAGCTTAAGATCCTGTAGAGAAAACATTAACTTAATAGCTTTGCATCTACTTAGCATACAGGCAAAACAACCAGAGATGAAGCTTTTGTGAACAGAGATGAAGCATTTGATTCTCCTTTCTTTTCTGCAGGGGTCAAAAGTCCGCAAAGAACCCAGTTATGTCCTTTTCTGTTTTCAGTGAAATGGGGGGGGGGGGGGAGACCCAATATTTTTGCTGTATCTATAACAGCTTGGAGTGAAACAATTGTGTTCATTCCTTATTTTCAAGATTTCAAGTTGGCCAGAATCAGCCATCACTGATCTTCAGACTATTTCAAGAATTTGAAAGAGAGGTTAGTGAAGATGTCCTTAGAATCATGAGTTAGGAACTACTTTAAGTATCTTCCTACAGTCTAATATTTAGAAATATGCTTATATTCAAAATAAGGGAAGAGTCATTACGCATCATAACAAGAATAAATATTGACAAAAAGAAAAAAAAGATTTGTCCCTATTTTTTGTTCCAGGGTTTCAATTTTTTATCATTACATTTATTAATACATTAATAAAAAAGCTTTGATACCTCCAATTTTTAAATATTTCTTACAGCAACTTCTCCCAATAAAATGTGTTTAAGTGCATCTCAGGTTTTATTTTTTATTTTTTTTATAGGCAAAAATAGCAGAGATGAAGCATTTTTTCAGGAGAATGATGGAATTTATTTCAATACTAAACCCTTCAATTTAATTAAAACATGGAAAATTTAATCCAAAACATGAAAGATGATTAAAGGTTATTTTTCTATATTTAAGGTCACTTTCTAAGGAGACTTGAGACTAAATACCAATTGACAGAATAAAACTTGTAAACATCCCAAGAGCTCCCAACTGAACAATTTAAGGAAAGATAATTATTTTAAATTTAATGAGAACATCTTCAGAATAGACATTATTGAGACACTTGATTAGAATTCTAATGTTAGTGAGGAATTAATATTTATGGATATGTTTTCTATACACTGAAAATATTTCCATTTGTATAAAACATACATGAGTATATTTTGTGGTCAGTAAAACTAAAGTCAATATCATTAAATATTAAAATATTTTGTTTTGAAAACTTTAAGTATGATATAGAGCAATATCAATTAGCAGTATAATTTGTTTTTTAAGTGTTAACAAAATATATGATTAAGAGGTGCTGGTAATTCTAACTATAGCCATTTCACTTATGTTTATGACTATATTTTTATTCTTATTATTGACCTGATTTTAATTCATTTCCTTTGTAGTTATCTGAATTACCTTAAGATTCCTTGTAGGATTAGCATGTAATTTATACACTTGGTAAAAAATTAAAATAAAAGTTCTTATCAAACAGCTAAGGAAGGCAAGTGAAAAACTATTTTTTCTATTAAGGAATGTACTGGAAAGCACTACAGTATGGAAAACAATATTAACTTTCACTTTTTTGAGTTTTCTGACTTGCCTCAAAATGTTTTAATGTTTCCATAATTGTTTCATGTTATGGTTTCTAGTCTTTTCCTGGACATTTCTTACAATCACTGACATTAGCATAAGACATGGGATGGATTCCATAAGAACAAGAATTAATAAAAGACTTATGACTAATTGTTGCCATATGCTTTCTTGATTCCTGAATTATTTTTTAGTGGCAACACATTTTCCAAAGCTCAACTGCAAAATACTGTATAAATATGATCTTTTGAAGTTGCACACAGTTAAAATTTTGATTTATTAATTTTTCAATATGTGCATATCTTCATTACATAAAATGTATCCACTACGTTGTGGAGATTTAGGTTTTATCTTTCCCATTCTCAGTTGACGTAAATCTATGAAATCAGGAGAGCTTGCTAGAATGATTCAAGGTAGGACCATGATATTTTAAACAATATTTTAATAAACAACAGATTCAAATGAAATTGGATGAAGAAATGAAAATAAAAATAAAAATGTTAGAAATCATCCCCAAACCAGAACTGTACTATTTAAAATGTAATAAAGCACACTTAGTTAAAATTGCAATTGTCGTTCAAGTTGAGTTTAAACATAAACTTTTTTCCCCCTGTAAAGCAGGCCAAATATCAGTTTTATGAACCTAAATTATGGATTATAGAGAAATATTTAGAGTGCTTCAGGTTAATAAGTGAAGACTGAAAAAAGCTATAATAACAAGGTAGGAAGAACATTTCTAAACCTAACGAAAAACAACCAATAAGAAAACACTGAGAAATTATCTAATTTTCTCTTAAACATACCTGATTGTTCCATCAAAGGGCAAAGTTGTCTGCCACATATTTATAGCTGCCATATATCCTCAGCTGTGAATCTTTAATAGCCTTTTTAAAGAAAAATCTTATCTGTCAGTTTCAGACAGCTGCATATCCTTTACTGTACATGACAGAAGATGGGAAGCTCTAGACTGCAACTGGTCAGGATAATGAATGAATCTGTTAGTAATTCATCTGGAAAAAGTCCCCTCCCTCCTCCTGGAACCTCAGAAGGGTTCCTTGACTACACTTGGGGAGTCCCACTGACATCATCATAACTTGCTCAGCTGCCATAGATGGCATTTGGACTGGATGGAATGGCAGAGCGCATGATGAGTGTAGCACGTGTGGAATGTCTAACATGAAAGTTCACAGGTGTGGCTGAGGGGGAACAGTTTACATCGGTTGCTATGGATACATGATTGGCTGACATGTCTTCAGAGCCCACAGGAGACACGGCAGCTATTTTTTAATAGGCTCATGAAATCAATCCCAGAAGGTGTGGAGTCAACGGCTAAAAAGGTTTAGGTGATTAAAGTTACATGATGCATGCAAGATAAATGAACCAAGACGTAAAATTTGTGGCATTTCCCAATTGAAGCTGATCGTAAGAAGTAATTTTTGAGTCACTCGTTTAAAATTGTTGGTGAATTTAGGAACTGAACAGCAACACCTGAGTCTACTAGTGATTCTCAGCAATGCAATTTTGACATGCAGGGAAATTGTACAGAAATACTAAGAAAGAATCCCCCCTCCTTATTCTCTCAATCTGCTGAAAGAAAACCTGATGTTCTTCTTTTAAAATGTGTCTGCCTCTAGGTCTTCGGCATAAGCTTACTGTCAGGAGGGCAGACAATCTATTTAATGACTGCATTGACGTCAATAGCATAACTGAAATACTTACTAAGATGCATGATTCCAACTTTCAGGGGGAAGCTTGTTTCTAAGCAATAGGAAAATGAGAAGTGGATTCGCTGTGGGAATGAACTACATCTGCAATGCAGGAAATAACATTTAGGTTGTAAGCAGTATCTTTCAAACACTAGTCAATTCACTCTTAATCATGTGCAGGACAGAATCTGAAGATGCATTGGCATAAACCAAGTAATTCTTTGATCTGTGCCGATTTTAGAAGAATTAATTTATTTTTCTCAATAATACTTTGTTGCATTATAAAGAGTCCTCTTACTGACTTCTGGCACAGAACGATAGCTAACGTATCTGCTGGTTCCAGCTGTCTGCATCATCCAGTTTCATTACAAATAATAATACAAACATTACATTTGTATTAAGAAAAAATTAGGGCTAGATAGCAAAATATGGTGCTTGTTATTCTTTGTTGGTGACAGAATAGTCCCTTCTGCCCCAATTACACTTCTCTTTTCAGGGTCCACATTAACACACGAAGAGCTCACAGTTTTAAAAAAAAGAGGTGGTGTATACAGAGCTCTTCTTTGTCCCTCTGAATGTGAAATACACTCACATTGACTTGATTGCTCACATTGACCTGAAAGCTCACCATGTGATCTGAGACTTGACTAGCACTGAAAGATGTACTTGCACCTAAACAACTGCCTGAAAGGATTTGGTGTATATCTCATGACATCATTGTACAAGAAAAGCAATACAAATTTAAGAAGTCTTTGTGAGAATTAGTACTAGCAAGATCAGAAGTAAAACCAGATCATGACACCAGAAAACCGGTTAAGGTTTGACCTAAGCGTAGTACACAAAATTGTCTGCTACAACATCCTACCTGTCAATGACTACTTCAGCTTCAACTGCAGTAATACACGGGCAAACAATAGATACAAACTCAAGGTAAATTGCTCAAACTCAATTGCAGAAAATATGACTTCAGCAACAGAGTAGTCAATGCCTGGAATGTACTACCTGACTCTATCCTCAAACCCCCAAAACTTCAACCTTAAACTGTCTACCGTGGATCTCACCCCATTCCTAACAGGTCTGTAAGGGGGTGTGCATAAGGGCACCAGTGTGCCTACTGTCCCTGTCCTATTGTCCCCATTTATTCATACTCATTTCTTGTGTTCATGTTCATGTTTATTCTTATACCTGTTTTCTTGTACATGTTTGACAAACTAAATAAAATAAACTAATTTTTTTAAAAAAAAAAGATGCAAGGGTTTAAACCTTATTTCATTAGCAGCCACAGGAATTCTATACTAATGGTCCAATTAGTTTTTAACCATATGCTAAACCTACAGAGCAAAAATCTGCACCCTAAAATGCCCATCTGTGTTGGCTTCCTTTTCTAGTGATTGCTGACAGGTGTTTGGCAGGCCTTTATTGATAATGGTATTGACAAGACCAAGAACACTTCCATACCTCCAATGTTTTCATTCCCCCATACCCTGTAAAGCACTTTTGACAGCAACCCTGAATTCTCTCACTTTCCATAACACCAAAAAAGAAATAAAATAAATTGCTAGCAATCACCAACCCACATTTTTTCAGAACACGCCTTTGTGTGTATTTCACTGGTACTCTGAAAAAAACAACAACAACAAATTGAGAAGCTTGTTGTAAAAAAAAAATGAACGAAATGATTGAAATTCTGCAAAGCTATTCCAGCAATCAAACCACCATCTGTATGTTGCATTTCAAATTCATGGTTAGTTGTGAAAGTGAAATCATAACTTGCTGGCAATTTTGCAATCAGTTTTTCTCCTCGTAATCAGACTTTCATATTGCTAAGGTGCTGAAATGGTTGAGAGGTAAGTGAAATTCTAAATAATTCAGGAGTAGGATGCTGAATCTTGATAAGAGACAATACTGACTATTCCAATCCAGGAGGCAGATGAAAGCAGATGAATCTCCACCAGTGAGAAAATAGTTAATGCAATACAAAGAAAAGCAGCTCTCAAAACCATATGATGTTGTGAGATAAAACAGCTTCTGACTATATTCCAAAACCAGATAAACTGCTTATGTGGAAGTACCACAACTTATCTACATAAAGCATTATTACCCTGTTTCCCCCAAAATAAGACATCCCCTGATAATAAGCCCAATTGGGCTTTTGAGCGCATGGCAATAAGGCCAAGTACTTGTTTCAGGGTTCAAAAAAAAATATAAGGCAGGGTCTTATTTTTGGGAAAACACAGTATTTCCTCCCTGAGCCAGGTCAGAAAATTTTCAGGGTTTTCATGAGATTATGGGCAATTGTACCAGTATCTCATGGTTAATTTATTTAATCTATCTATTGTAAATACGCAGGAGGTTCTGTTGCCAAAGCTCTACATCTCATAGCAATCTTGAAAACGTCTATGGAGATTCTCAGTCATCCAGGTCATGGCTGGGGTTAAAGAGGCCATCTATGTCGAAATTGAATAACTCTCTCTCAACAGAGGGGGAGGGAGACAACATCATCTATCTCCAATCTACAACACAGTCCTTTCAACAGTTCCAAGAAGGCTTCACACCAATTTGCACCACATGGGTAACTCTGATGACGCAGATAAACCTCCAGATGACCTTAATGACCCACTAAAAGAATGCAAATGTTCAGCTGCTGCAAGGAGTATAAATCCTTCCATTTCCCATCATCCAGTCAGAGCTGAAGAAGCTTCTTGGATGAGACATGAAACGTCTTCAAAGAAAAACCAGAAAGTCCAGTTGCCTCTTGAAATAAGCACCTTCGGGACAATCTTGAGAATGCCTTACAGAGTCTGAATGAATAGTTATGGTAGCTAATTGATAATTTAACAATTCACTTTTTGGGTAATTCATACACAAAAACACAATGTTCTAAAACATGAATCTATACATATTTTTCATGTAAAGACATTCAAAGAGCTTAAATAATGGTAAAGAGACAAAACATGTAGGATATACCCAGAACAGAAAATGCTTAGTTTCAAGATGGAAGTATGATAGTTGCATCTAGGGTGGGTTCTAAAATTCTTTACTACAGGTTCTGTGGGTATGGCTTGTGGGGGGGGGGGGGGTAATGTGACTGGGTGGGTGTGGCCAACTTTTTTTTTTACTTTTAAAAACATTTTTTTCTACAACCTTAAGAGGTTGCAGAAAAAAATGCTTTTAGAAGCCTCTGACGATCAGGCAAATCAGCTGGGATTGCCAGAGGCTTTTAAAGGCATTTTTTCCCCTACCTCTTTGGCCGAAGAGGTTGTAAGAAAAAATGCTTTTAAAAGTCTCTGAGATCTCAGCTAAGCTGCACGATCATCAGAGGCTTTTTAAAAAACTTTTAAAAGCCTTTTTTCAGCCAAAGAAGTTGTAGAAAAAGTGCTTTTAAAAGTTAAAAAAAAAAAGCCCCTGATGAGGTGGGCAGGATAAGCGAGTGGCGACCGGGCCAGGAACCGGTTCGGGGGCGTGGCCAGCCAATGTTATTACCAGTTCTCCAAACTACTAAAAAATTTTATTACCGTTTTTTGTGAACCGGTGCGAACTGGGAGCAACCCACCACTGGTTGCACCCTAAAGTTTCTAAACTATTTTCAGTCAGCACATACAACCCAAACCTGAAGGCATTTCCCATCTGCCTTTAATCTACTAAAACATCCTTCCCTTCAATTGACAGTACTGCTTATGTCCCACCATGGCACTTCTTTCCTGTCTGCCTACTCCCAAATTTTCCTAATAACCAACTTTTCAAAGTCTTTTTCTATTTTATCTAAAATCAAATATATCCTTCCAATGTTGGTTTTCTATAAATAATAGGGAAAATAACACTTTATTGGGTAGCTTGTTTTCCAGAGTTGTGATTCAGTTTCTAGCTAATACTGGATTCTCTCTTTTAAAAATAAAAATAAATTATTGTTTTATTTACAATAAGGTGAAGATGCCTTCAAATGATGCAGTTTTCATGACGATATTCATGCAAGTGATTTGCCACTTTCCAAGACTCCTAGGTTGATGCCATTTGAATGTAAAACATAATACCAAGAAATTTTTTTTTTAAATAAATGTGTAATATTTTGTTTGTTTTTAAAGCTACCTTCAGAAGAACCTCCTGTGGAAGAGTGTAATACTTCATCCTGTTTTGAATTTCAAAATGTATCAGTTCAGCAAAATGGATTAATAAATACATCCGGATGTGAAAAGACACACACACACATACACATGGGCATCTTCTATTCCATTTTATCTCCCAACCCCTAATCTCTTAATGACTTTATTGAGAGATAACAGCTGGATTTCATTCAGAGAAGCCATTCACAAAGAAATACTATAAGGGTTTCAACCTGGCTTTCTTAACCTCAGCTCAACTTAACAGCACACAGTACTCCACTTGAAAAGTGTTTATTATCCACTTGTTTATTATGCAATTGCAGAATTCGTGTTCCAACAGTCTCTATTTGTTTATTTGTACAATACTTTCTTTTATTATCCCACAAGAACCTTTTAAATTAATGAACACATTTCTGTGTGTTCCTCTGTAATTGAAACAAAATAACAGGGAACAATTTCAGCAGTTTTTAAAAAAACACAGGATGTATTACTAGAAGTGTGTGTGTGTGTGTGTGTGTGTGTGTGTGTGTGTATGCCCCCCCCCGACTGTATATGTAATATTTTCGTACTCTTGTAGGTTTAAGGATGAAGCAAGTACACTATGTTACAATAAGATTGAATAGATGCTTAAAGAAAATTCAGTTCAGCAACTTGTGTAGCAGTGGAAAAGGCTGTAGGTTAGCTTCAAACTCAATTTCAATGTATAGATAAGAAAGACAAATTTCTCATAGCCCGCAGTGACAATATGGTGCCCATAATATTAATGTAACATAAAGGGCTCAGTCTCATAAAATACAGTGAAAGTGAAGTCTTTTCAACTCTAAAAATGTAGTCCTTCAATGTCAGAGGTTCTCTATGGGCAAAAGTACCGGTAATTCTAGATAATTGTTTAAGATAGTGCTGACTGAATGCCATTTATTTACCATGCTAAATTGACTCTTAGAATCAGATATATTCCCTTAACTTACACTGAAAATGTTGAATGAAGTCTCTTGTATATTTTTCTATTTTAGTTTTAGGAGTTTTGCATGTCTCCTTACAGAAACTAAATCAGATTTTTAAAGCAAAGAAAATGATCACAGAATGAATACATTAATTTACTGTGTCAGTGCTATTAATCAAAGGATAATAGTGTAGTAAATGGAGCACAAGCCTTGTTACTAAGAAATGGGAAACCACATTCCATATATTACATAAAAATATATTTCAATCTCTATACTGGATAAATGTGCACACAATAAAGGATCATGTTTCAAATTAGGGGGATATCATTCCTAAAATAATAAGACTTAAGAACAATAATTCACATCAAGCTAATAAGATATAATAGATAAGATATAATTTATTGGTTCGATTTATATGCCGCCCTTCTCCGGAGACTCAGGGCGGCTTGCAATGCATTAAGCAATAGCCTTCATACTTTTTTATATACCTGCTTTGTAGGGCTTTTGCCCCCCCCCCCCAAGTGGTGTTCTTTTTTATACAAAGTCAGCTTATTGCCCCCACAATCCGGGTCCTCATTTTATCTATCTCGGAAGGATGGAAGGCTGAGTCAACCTTGAGCCTGGTGAGATTCGAACTTGCAGTAATTGCAGGCAGCTGGCAGCTAAGTGCTATTTAACAGTGTTTTAGTCCACTGCTCCACCAATTGCCAAATACTGAAACTGCTACTTAAGCAGCATATGTTGATTACTTTTGTCTTTACATTTCATGTTGGGACTAAAACTTATTACTGTAACTAGAGAAATATTTTAAAAGATCACTTATTACAACTTGTTCTTTTATGTTCAAGCATCACTCAGGTTGCATTGACACTGAATCAATGTGTGCTGTTCAGTTAGGCATAACATTGCTTCTGTTATTGGCATATTAATTATGCCAATTTGGTGGAATTGTTAAGGACCAAGAAATCCACCTTCAACCATGGAAACCCACTGGTGACTGTGGGCCAATCACTCTCAGTCCAACTTACACCACTTTGGGAGAAAAAGTAGAAGAAAGAGTGATCTGAACACCACAAACTCCTGGAAGGCTGAATATAAACTAAAGACTCATCATCACTGTTATTCAATATTTTGACTAACTGCAACTTGATATACACTTACTCAGAAGTTTTCTTCAAAATAATTTAGATCAAGATCTATTTTCTAGTTGAACTTAATGGAACAAGGGTGGCAAAAAAAATATGGCAGTCTAAAAGAGAAATAATACTTGCTCGTTTTCAATCTCCCTCAGCTATATCAAATCTAATGCCAATCTAATTATTCTGTAATGATCAGAATTCTTAGTCTCCCTGAATTAGGAATTGAAACCTATGATCACAGCCACAGTCTAAAGAGTGTATGGGAAAAATTCTTTGTTAGGTTATTAATTTCTGAAATACTGGTATAATTTTTAAAATGTGGTCTGTGTGTCTGTGTAGAAACAAAGGGATAATACAGGTACTCCTCCTTACAACAGTTCATTTACAACAGTTCAAAGTTATAATGGCACTGAAAAAACAGACTTTTAACCGTTTTTCAGTTATAACCCTCGCAGCATCCGCATGCTTATGTCATAAAAATTCAGATGCTTGGCAAGTGGTTCATATTTATGACCGTTGCTGTGCCCCAAGATCATATGATCACCTTTTGTGACCTTCTGATAAGCAAAGTCAATGGAAAAGCCATATTCACTTAAAAACTGGGTTGCTAAGTTATCAACTGCAAGAAAGGTCATAAAAAGTGCAAAATTCACTTAACGGATGTCTCACTTAACAAGAGAAATTTTGCGCTCAGTTATGGTCATAAGTCTATAACCTGTGGTCTATAACCTGTTTAGGTACATTAAGTCTGTTTAAGCCTTGGCAAGATTCAAGGCATCTAATCTAGCATACAAGACAAGGGAATTTTGTCACCACATTAGTCAGCAAATTCACTTACTCCTTTCTCTGTACAGAGTGAGTCATCTAAGTGGTGGTGTCAATTAAATATTTCCCAACATCTAATTCATCATCTGTTGCTGTAGTTTAGATCAAGCTTACATTTTCTAGAGAAATCTTGTTGGGTGTGGGGCAGGTATCGAAAAACTAGTTTCCACTTTAAAAGAAAGCAGCGTAAGGGGCAAGAAAACTGATGTTGCAATTAAGCACAGGACCATTTGCATTCTTCTAAAAATAAAGAAAACCAAAGAACAGGAAGCATTACAGAAGGAAAGCTGAATTGTGCAGTTTTGAAGTAGTGATATATTAATACTCATATGCATTATAATATTGAGTAACCTATACCAATGACTAACCCAGGTAATATTTGAGATTTTGGAAAAACAGTGCATGACCTTCGAAGAATGATCAACATTTTCTAATGCCAAATATGGTAGGCTTATTTCAGAATAATACTATACCCTCACAACAAATTTGCAGGCTGATAGAAAATGGATACACTTCAACTGGAATATATCTGCTCAAAGATTCAATTGTATCAAGTGACTCTGATACAAGGTACCTGCCTTTTGTTGAATAAAAATCCATTTAATACTATACAAATAATGAAAAGAAGTAGAACACATTGATGACACAGCTAAGAATTAATTTTACTTTAGTCTTAACTTAATGCAGATGAAATAAAGAAAACATGACCCATTTCTCAAAATGAATGGAAGCTGTCTTTCTGAACGTCAGGGATATTGGCTGGAATTCTAGTGGCCATCTCTTTCCAAATCAATTATGCTTACTAAATTTGGATATTATTTTCTTCCAAATCTGTGCAATAGAGGAAACCATTTTTTTAAAAAAATTCTAATATTCTAGTTACATCTGGCTTTTATTATTACAATGAAAAACATATATTGCCCTAGTTACTAATGTTCCTCAAATTGCAACCGAATTTAAATTTTATTATCTTTGTCCATAATTTTAAATTTTTTATATTCAGTTGTTATATTTTTAACATTTTACTATTTTCATTGTACAAAGGGCAGAGTCCCTCTGGCAAGAGATGGATAGTTTCTAAATATTTATAAATTTATAAATATTTTATAAATAGAAATAGATAGATAGATAGACAGACAGACAGACAGACAGACAGACAGACAGACAGACAGACAGACAGACAGACAGACAGATAATTGTGTGTCATATAGTGAAAAGGCTAAATAATCAAGTTATATGAGTTCAACCTAAGAATCATACAGCTAAAGAAAGACAACTCAGAATGGTTACCTTTTCCCGAGTCCTGGGAATATTGAAATAAATGCTTAAAAAAGTAAACCTTCATTTAATTTGATTCGACATCCATGTTATTTTAATTGGCAACATTAGAGAATTTGCTTTTTCAACTTTTCAATTTCATCTAAAAACTTTCCAACTTCCCATCTAAGCATCGATCAGATATGATCTTGCTTAGCTTTCTGAGATCATCATTGGTAGATAGGGGCTGCTACTGAACAGAAAATTGGACTATTTAAAGTAACAAAGGGGTATTGGAGAAAATTTGCTTTTACAAATGTTAAATGGAGCCTTTTAAAAATTGGGGCAATATATTTGATCCTATTGTATCCTCTGTTCTAAAGAGTAAACATTTGAATCAGTGTCCCCAGTAATCTCAGTTGTACTACCATGCTTAGAAATAAGGCTAAGTATGAATTTCAGGAAGATTTATGTCTGCAAGAGTTGCTTCTGGTGAGGAATTATAACTGACATCCTATTGCCAGTAGGAGACATTACAGCTAAAAACGGCAGCTGAATGCTGGATTCTGACTATTAAAATCTTTCTGGAGTAAGGAGACATACTGAGATCAGTTTTAAGTACTCCAGACAGGTGGTCTTCGTCTCTGTGTGTGTGAGAGAGTAGATGGCATAAACTGCGTTTTTGTGGTTGGCTTGTAGGCAGCTAGAGGTCACAGGCTTACATTGAGCTCACAGCTGTCAATGTAGCATTTAAGAACTTAAAAGTTATGGCTGAACCTCAGAATTATGTTGAATTTTATTTTTTTCTACTGCTCTTTTTATCCTTCAGAACTGCAAAGGTATTTTTTATAAGTTGAAAATTTCTTTTCTGAATATACAGCCAAAGAGGGATGATAAGTGTAGATTTCAGAAAGTTTTAAATGGATTAAGGGTTCAAATGGATTTGGATCAGAACTCTGAAATTAATTGTAACAATCCTTTCTTGTGATAATCTTTTTTATATTTACATCTGGAAACAAAATAAGTAATAAGTTGACTTTGAAGCAGGGGTGAAATGCTCCTGGTTCAGACCAGATCGCCTGATCAGGTAGCAATGGCGGTAGGTGGTTCAGAGAACCAGTAGCAAAAATCCCTGCACCCCCCTCCCCTCATGCCCAGCTGAGCTGCGCAATCATCAGAGGCTGTTTTTTAACTTTTAAAAGTATTTTTTCTACAACCTCTTCGGCCGAAAATATGCTTTTAAAAGTAAAAAAGAAAAAAAAAGCCTCTGATGATCATGCGGCTCAGCTGGGATCGTCAGAGGCTTCTAAAAGCATTTTTTTCTTGCAACTTCTTCAGCCGAAGAGGCTGTAGAGAAAAAAAAATGCCTTTAAAAACCTCTGGCGATCACAGCTGAGTTGCCTCATTGTCAGAGGCTTCTAAAAGCATTTTTTTCTGCAACCTCCTAAGGTTGTAGAAAAAAAATGCTTTTAAAAGTAAAAATAGAAAAAAAGTTGGCCATGCCCACCCAGTCACATTACCTCCCCTCCTCACCACCAAACCACGCCCACAGAATTGGTAGTAACAAATTTTAGATTTCACCCCTGCTTTGAAGGTTGGTTTTTAGAGGGCGTAAGGAGATAAATAGATCAGTGGATTTTTTTATTTTTTTTCTTTTTTTTTTTTTTTCTTTTTTTTAATTTTATTTATTTTTTTTTTTTTATTGAAAAAGTTTTACAATAAAAAAATTTTTCCCCCTTTTTTCACCCCTGCCCCCACCCCCCCTCCCATCCCCTCCAACCTCCCCCCAACCCCAGCCCCTCCCTCCCCATCCCACCCCTGACTTCCGCTGCATATTTCTTAAAAAGAAAAACAACAACGAAAATTTTTAACAGCCAGAAAAACAAATACTATTATATACTCAATTCTATTCTGATCTAAGTTGAGAGGAAGAGAAAAGAGAGAAAGAAAAGAATTAAAAAAAAAAAAAGATGAAAGAAAAAAAATAAAATAAAATGAAATAATACAAAGAGAAACCTATAAACATGAATATCTGTCTAAAATTAACAATATTATAATAAAAGAAGGCACCAAAAAAGAATAGCCATTATAATATTTAAGCCAATTTAGAAACAAAAAGAAGAAAAAAATAAAATAAAATAAGAAAAACATTACTAACATTACTAATCCTATACCATACTCGATCACTCCAAAATTCTATACCTTACTTATTCATATTAGATAATGCCAGCTAGTTTAATCCGAACTACTCCCCCTAATTCAAAAACACTAAAATCCCCCCTTCAGGGAAAAAACATACAATATAATATAATCATACATATATTATTATAATTTTCCATAACTCGAATTACAGTCTTCTCTTCTTCCTGATTGAAGTTAATTCTTCTTTCTTCACCTATATCCAATTGCGATACTCTTCATCTTCTGTCTGCCCCCATCAGTAAAACAAAACATTCCATATAAACCCCCCGTGTGACTTTATATGAATAACATCCAACCAAGAAGATATTCACTCCTGTAGGTAGAATCATTCCAGCTAACGTATTCTATTTCAGCAAAAAAGAAAAACCCCAATGCAGCTCCACCAAGCCTTAACAAAAGAATAAGAAAAAAAGGGAAATAGAAATCCTTGAGACTGCATCCAAATGTTCTTGTAAAAACTGTTTCAAATCCTGCCACCCTTTGTTATCCACTCTTGGTTGTAAGACGTTTTCATTTCCATTCTTTCCTCTTAGATAATAATTTCCAAAAAAAACCATGATAGGGTAATCACAAAACACTGCTACTATATAGATAACATCCAACCACGAAAATATTCACTCCTCCAGGTAGAAACATTCAAACTAACGTATTCTATTACAACATAAAAAAAAAAAAAAAAAACCCCAATGCAGCTCCACCAAACCTTAATGACAAAAAAATCAAAAAGAAAAAAAAGTTCTAGCAGCTGCATTCCCAGATGTTCTTATAACAACTATTTCAAATCCTGCCACCCGTTATTATTCACTCCTTCTGGTTGTGAGATATTTTCATTTCCATTCCTTCCTCTTAGATTGTAAGTTCCAAAAAAAACTATAATAGGATAATCACAGAACGCTGCTAGTTCCAAAAGAAAAACTATAATCGGATAATCACAGAATGCTGCTACCATTGCAGCCCTCTGTTAAACTTGCTCAAGATGTTAAATCCAATTCAGAATAAAAAAAAGAAACTCCAAGTCAGGATGAAGACTTTATAATCCATAAATCCAAATCCATATAAACTTTAGGAATTTTATAACCGGTATCCAAGATTGTCCAAGCTTTCTGATAACAACTGCATCTGATGAAGGACTTTAAGACACTCATTAGTTAACTCTCGAATTTCCTCGTTAGAATCTGGTTCCTGCTGTTCGATATCACCATCCTTTTCTTGCGGAGCATTGGACCTCTGCTGCTGATCATCTTGAATAATAGTATTTCTTGAATCTTGCTCCAGCAGTTCAAGGTCCAGTGCTCCTAGATTAGGTTCACTGATGTAGTTTATTTTCCCATCTGAGAAGTCCATAGTAAGATCCTCCAAGAAACCAGATTGCGCTCCTTGTTCTTTTAACATTCTTTGATTCATTCTTTGAGTCTCATCCTTCTGTTTACCTTTTACAAGCTCTCTTTCTTGTTTCTTATTCTTAAGGTCTTTCGAAGCTCCCTTAAAAATATTTTTATAAAAATGTTCCGCTTTTTCAATAGTATTCAAACAATATCTCACTCCGTGATATCTAAAAATTATACCGGCTGGTAAGTCCCATCTAAATGGGATATTACTTTTCTTCAATTCTTTAGTTAAGAAAGCAAATTCTTTCCTTTTCTTTAAAACCTTCGATGGTAATTCTTTAAAAATATTAATTTGTTCACCTTCTACTTGCACTCTGGCAGAGTAGGACCTTTGTAAGATGTCATCTCTCAACCTTTTATCAGTAAAGTAGACAACAACATCTCTGGATAAGTTCCTTTGTTTGGCTACTCGTGAGTTGACTCTGTAAGCTTTCTCTATACAACCAAGAATTATCTCATCCTCAAGCTCTAGTAGTTCAGCAAGAACCTTTGCAATAGTTGCTTTTAAATCTCTCTGGTTTTCTTTAATACCTCTTACTCTGATAGCAGAGGCCATAGTTTTAATTTGAAGCATGATAATATCATTCTGTGTAGTCTGATTACTAATCTCAGCTTTCACAAACCTTTCTTGTATTTCTTGAATCTGGGAGCCAATTTCACTGCTAATTTCAGTTACTTTCTCCTCCATTTCAATCACCACATTTGAAAGGTCTGAAATTACTTTAACAATAGTTTGACTTAATTGGTCATGCTTTCCAGCAATCAAATCCACAAGATTCTTCTGTGAGTTTTTAATTTTGTCAACTACACTCAATAAAGGAGTTGTTATAAGTTCTTTTAAGTCCCCTTCTGCCAATCCAGACAATTGCATCATCTCAGCTTTATTCTTTAACTGGCTCAAGGGGGAGCCCCCCCTTCCTTTAGTCATCTTTATTTTACTTTAAATGGCTTTAGTATACTACTTCACTTTGCCATACTTTACTTTAAAAAAGATATCCAAGAAAAAAGGGAAGAGAAAAAAAAAAAATTCTGTTTACTTTAAGTGACTCTCCCATAGGAAGGCATTCATTTCAAAGCTTCCGTTTTCAATCACTCTGGCATTCTTTCAATTAAGACCAGTCGCCATTTTTAAAAAAAAACTTTCTTAGGAACTTTCACTTCTCTTCCTCTCCTTCCCCCCTCCTCTCGTTACTCTTCCAAAAAATCAGTAGAAAAATCAGTTTTAAAAATCCATACTTGCTTCATCTTTGCTTCTTTCTTTTCTTTTCTTTTGCTTCTTTCTTATTCAGCTTACTCCATAGACGCTGTGGTGTTGCTTCCAGCATCTGGCTCCGCTAATTGCTTAGCGGAGGACAGTCCCGTCGCGGAGCTTCTCTGGAGGTATGGAGGGGGCCATCCTTCTGAGCCCTCCCCAGGACAAACGAAACGATCCTGGGGCGACTCAGGGGGCCCTGCCTCACCCCCAGGAGCTCTGCCTGCTCCTCCCGCTGAGGAGCAGGTTGTTCGAGCCGCCTGCCAGCTGTGAGGCGGCTCTAACGCGGCGGGATGCCGGCGGGCATGGAGGAGCCCGCCGCCGACGAGGAAGGCGCCACCGGAAGTTGAAAATTTCTTTTCTGAATATACAGCCAAAGAGGGATGATAAGTGTAGATTTCAGAAAGTTTTAAATGGATTAAGGGTTCAAATGGATTTGGATCAGAACTCTGAAATTAATTGTAACAATCCTTTCTTGTGATAATCTTTTTTATATTTACATCTGGAAACAAAATAAGTAATAAGTTGACTTTGAAGCAGGGGTGAAATGCTCCTGGTTCAGACCAGATCGCCTGATCAGGTAGCAATGGCGGTAGGTGGTTCAGAGAACCAGTAGCAAAAATCCCTGCACCCCCCTCCCCTCATGCCCAGCTGAGCTGCGCAATCATCAGAGGCTGTTTTTTAACTTTTAAAAGTATTTTTTCTACAACCTCTTCGGCCGAAAATATGCTTTTAAAAGTAAAAAAGAAAAAAAAAGCCTCTGATGATCATGCGGCTCAGCTGGGATCGTCAGAGGCTTCTAAAAGCATTTTTTTCTTGCAACTTCTTCAGCCGAAGAGGCTGTAGAGAAAAAAAAATGCCTTTAAAAACCTCTGGCGATCACAGCTGAGTTGCCTCATTGTCAGAGGCTTCTAAAAGCATTTTTTTCTGCAACCTCCTAAGGTTGTAGAAAAAAAATGCTTTTAAAAGTAAAAATAGAAAAAAAGTTGGCCATGCCCACCCAGTCACATTACCTCCCCTCCTCACCACCAAACCACGCCCACAGAATTGGTAGTAACAAATTTTAGATTTCACCCCTGCTTTGAAGGTTGGTTTTTAGAGGGCGTAAGGAGATAAATAGATCAGTGGATTTTTTAAAGAGAAATTTGTAATTATTGCATGCATGCCCAAAATGATTTAAAAGTTATCTTCTATAATAGGAAAACTTTACTATACCTTTAAAGAATAACTTCCATTGAATAAAACTGAAAGTGATATGAATGTAACTTTAAAAATGGTAGTCTGCAAGGAAAAAGATGAAATAAAGGATATATAAAAATATGATATATTGGATGTAAAAACCAAACTAACTGGTGTAAAAATCAAACAACTACAAAACACACAGAACTGAAGAAACTTCTTGAATGAGAAGTGAAATGTCTTCAAAGAAAAAACAAAAAGTCCAGTTGCCTCTTGAAAAAGCACCTTTGGGACAATCATGACCTGGATGACTGAGAACCTCCATAGGTTCCAACCCCAAAATACTAAACCACAAGTGTGGTTTGGATAACTTCTTTCCAATGGAGTTACAAAAGGGACTTATTGAAGTTGTTAACAGTTTTGTGACAAATAGTGAAAATATTATCTGGATAACCATTTTATATTGGATTTACAACAAGGATTGATAGAAGTCTTAGTAAGTCTGGGAGAAAAGATGAAGATGGCTTGTAAAGAAAGCAGATACTAAGATATTATTTGAGAGGATTAAAGATTGCTGGGAGAAAAAGGAAAGAAGATCACATTGGCTTATTTGATCAGGGTTAGAATAAATCAGATCTTATCTCTGATAAAGTTTAATGCATTTTTTAAATTAGGGTTGTATGACAATGTTTTAAAATGTTTATTTAAAGATGAGATGGAGGAATTTGTTTAAATAGAAAAAGGAAAGATTTGAAGTGGGTTTATTAATGTAATTTGTAATAATAATATGTTATCATCCTTAATTGACTTTTTCTGATTAAGATGGAATGAAGAAATTTTAAAGATTTGTATATAGAGAATGGATGGGTATGGCATAAAGAGGTAATTAGGAAGAGGTTTCTTCTTTCTTATGCAATTTTTCTTTTTCTTTTTATATGTTTTTATTCTATGTAAAGTGTATTAGTTCTATCTGTATAATATAATCTTTAATAAAATTATTACCAAAAAAGGGAAGATTTATTCATGGCATTGTTGCAGTGACCTAGAAGGTTTATGCATGAAGAATTGTTGCATTTCAGTTGACACATACCATTAATAGTTAGGCATACTGTTTTTGTAAAGAGCATATTGAGCAATGAAATCCATCCCTTTGTTAAATGAAATGGTTGCTCACAATTGTTTTTTTGTGTCCCCTTTACTGTAAAGTCTTCAACAATGAACCCTTTGCATTTCAACAATGAATCATTTCCTCCATCCTCTTCCTGTCTGCCCCTATACCACTCTTCTTCTAGGCATTTTTTTTTTTTGCATACCATCTGTTTCTGTTCTCCTCACAAAGGTTCTTTCTCATCTCTGCTACTCAGTTGTGTTGCAAAACACAACTAATGACAAAACAGCTTGAGTAACCTATGCTCGACCAGCAAACATCCATTATAAAAATGTATGATGATACCTCTCTGCTTGATGCTGTAAATGTACAGAACAGGCCCTGTAATTGAACAAAGCAATATTCCCCCACCCCCGAACAGAACACATACCTTGAATGTTTACTTTGGAGATGGGTAGCTGACTTGCTGCTGGAGACCTCCTGTAGAGGAATGAATTGAAATTTATTATATGGTTGCACTGAGATTCAGAGATGCCTGTGAATACAATGCAGTTTCCCCCTATTAATATAGATTAAGGGTTGACTCTATAGGAATAATAGGTAGCTGAAGGCTAGAGATGCCAGCTAAACCCAAATTTGAATGGAGGATATGCCACATAGTATCTTCCATTCAAATTTGTAAACATTTGTAAATTTAACATCAGTTGCCAGTGAGGTGATCCATCCATGCTAGTGCTTCTCAACTTTGGCAATTTTAAGAGGTATGGACTTTGACTCCGGGAAAGCCATAGTCAGCAATACAGTCTGGGGGAATTCTGGGAATTGAAGTCCATGTCTCTTAAAATTGAGAAATGATTCTGCATGCAGTCTAAAACAGCCAAGCGCATCTTTTTATGTGGAGGAACCTTCAAACATTGGCCTATCCATCTCGCAAGTCAATGCCTACAAACTGCTTGCCTCAAAAAGCAGCTGTCACCCAGATTCAGTGTCAAGGGCTTCCATACTGCTTGTTTAGGAATGTTAAGTGAAATCATACTGCACGTTCTCATGACTGAGAGGAAATGTGAAGGGGATGGGTGCACCTGCATTAGAATACTCTGATCAGTCAACACAAACTGATGGTAATACTTTTAAACATGTAACTATCATCCTTCTGATTTTGCCCTCATGAGATTCCACAGGGAAGAAAAACCTAGTTTCCTGAAATAAACATTAAGTAACCCGAACAGCTAAATAATGGATCTGAACAATGGACAATGAAAAGTAATAAATATATGCCAGGCTTGGAACAGGTGCTTTTACAGGCCGTAAAGCACTCCTGGGCCGCCCCACATTTTAGGTTCTTGGCAGCCACTTTGCCTTCATGTGACTGCAGTTTGTAATTTTCTGGGGAAAATGCCCATTCAGAAGAATGAATTTGATTTACAACTGTGGCATTTGCTTAATGACTGCAGATTTGGTTAATGAACACAATGGCTCATTTAACAACTGCTGCAAAAAATGCCGTAAAATTGGGTCCAGTCACATGAGAATAACTGTAAATCTTAAACAAGTTTCTCCAAATGCTGTACCACAATTTCTGTTATATTTGAACATTGACAGGCTTTTTCAAAATCTGCCAATTAACAGATAGTGAAAATTGCAGTACAAATGGTGTCATTATTGAACAATTTAATTTTTTTCATAATTCATTCCAATATGGTAGACTGAATTTAATGTGATTTTCAAAAATAGGACGGACACACACACAAAATATATTAGGAGAAATCTATTTTTAAAATACACCTTAAACACAATAAATATATTAGGAAAAATGTGAATGATATACATATGATTTTTCATTAAGAATTTGTCGTTTTAAAGAAACCAGAAGTTGTTGCACCTAAGAGATAGAATGAACTAACAATAGAAAAAATGAAAAATCAAGATGAACCAAACTGAGGACCAAAGCCATAATTATGTTTCTGCAATTCAAATCTAAACTCCAAATACTGCTTTGGGGATTAGTTTGTATTTCAATCCAACCAATATTTGGATTGAAACTTCCACTGATTTTAAACAGGACCTACTTCTAGATAATTCATAGTTTTACAACCTTAAGGTATGATTACAACAGCTAATTAAAAATAAAAGTGAAAAAAAGCAGCTTACTTGTTTGACGTTCCCTGCAGATTAGTCAGTATTGTAAAATTATTTCTTACGCTTCTCAAACTTGCCAAGACCTATTAAAATGTAAGAGTACACTGAATAACATAATACACTGGAAGAACTCAAAATGTAGAATTATATAAATATGCAGGTGTTCTTTGAAGTCCCATAAACGTCTGAAGAGAATTAAGCAAAAATATTTTTATTAAAACAAATTGGTTTCGGTTTTTAAAATTATGTTTAAAGCCATAAAATAACAAGGACTTATATTATTCTAATTGATTAAACAATATTATAGCTCACATCATATACAGTAGTGGCCAAAATTGTGGAAATCTTTTGGGAAAAGTGTATTTTTGAGGTTTAATGGCTAATAACACCACTTTGTTTTTTGCAGCAGTACCATAAAATTATATATTAATGGAAAGATAATTTAGTCAAGAATGTAATGCAACAAAGGTTGTTCAATTATCTGTATTCTATGAAAAATTGTAGCCAAATATTCAGAAAAAGGAAGCACAACTTGCTTAGGTTGATATCAGGTAACTTTCCTTCATCTGATTGTAGCCAATGAGCATGAGTGTTTAGGGAGCCAATCAGGTGTTATCTTGTTTTGGCCAATCAGATCACAGTAGGATTCAGTTATTGATGTCATGTACTGAAGCTGAGAGGAGGACATTTGTCAGTGTGTTATGTGATCACTATCAAGTTGGTTGGGGTCTTTTGTGTTCTTTCATTTAGTGAGCTTGTAAAACGTAATAAAATTAAAATAATGGTGCAGAGTTAACTGGTCACCCAGAAAGTGATGTAAAATAGTATTATTAAGTGAACAAGGCTACAGTTATAAAGAAATTAGAAGAAAAAGTGGTGGAAAATTAACCAAAGGTGGCATTTTTAAGTTTTTGAAGAGGTATAAGGAGACTTAGTCATTACAAAACCACACTGGTAAAGGCAGGAAAAGGTGCACAGCAGCAAGTGATGATAGAAGAATTAAGAGACTGTGCCTATGTGACGGAAGAAAATAATCTGGGTGTATACAAGGTGAAATTACGCAATGCAGTGTGAAGTTGAGTGTAAGGACTGTTCAGCGCAGACTGCAGGAATTTGGCCTAAAATCTAGAATTCCACAAAAAAAGCCACTTTTATCTCTCAAACAAAGGTTGAAAAGCATTAAATTCTTGATTAAATTATTTCCATTGATATATAATTTTATGGTACTACTATAAAAAAAGTAGTGTTATTAGCCATGAAACTTCAAAAATACACTTTCCCCAAAAGGTTTCCACAATTTTGGCCACTACTATATCTCTAATATTAGATATAGGTTGCAAAAATCTGGAAAATCACCAGATGGCAGCAAAGAGATAATAATTCTAATTCTTTGTCTCTGCTTAATGGCCATATAGATTTTTTGCAGCCCAGATTTATATAATACATATTTAACTGAGTTTTATATTCATATATTTGAAAATAAAAAATCACAGTCTATTTATTACCAATAATAGTTTGAAAGTATACAATAGACAATAGCTGGAAAAGAGAATAAAAGTTTATGTGTCTATAAAAAGTTGTTAATAGCTTAACAGTTAAAACAGGGCTATAGGCTCTGGAATTACTGAAATCTTACTGAAATTATTGAAATTGTAGCAATGCCGCAAAATGCAAAGAAACTTAATTACTTTGGCAACATCACAAATATAATCTGTTGCTTGTATTTTTTTTCTTCTGAAATAAATTAGTTTTTCTATTTCCAAGTCTGGCATTTATAAATTGTGCATTGTTATTGGGAATATTAGTCACATTAAAGAGATAAAGAGGGCCAGTTTAGTTTAGTGGTTAAGGTACCAGCTAGATACAGGAAGACTGTGAGTTCTAGTCCCACCTTAGGCATGAAAGCCAGCTGGGTGACTTTGGGCCAGTCCCTCTCTCGGCCAATTCACTTCATAAAGTTGTTGTTATGGGGGAAATAGGAGGAAGAAGTTGAGTTGGATATGTTCACCGCCCTGAGTTATTTGTAAAAACAATAAAGGTAAGATACAAATAAGTAAATAAAATAAAAATTTAAAAACCATATTTAGGCTATTAGTACAGTACTTCTATAGGAAAAGCATACTGTGAGCAGCAAAATGGAAGTACATTTAACATAACATAGCTGGCAAGATTAAGGAAGCAACGATTTACAGTAAAATAAATGTAATGCTAATCTGTAGTAAATACAGGACCTGGAAATTGAAATAGGAATGTCCAGGTCTTTTATTGTGAGGTCATAAGAAAGCTGTCTTTTTGAATATTTTTAATGCTTTTTACCAGATCTTTCCTTGTGACAACTGAATTAGTTGTTGTTAAAGGCATAAAACAACTTTATCAGATAAGTTTTCAGAAAGGGTTTTAGAGAACGAGTGGAGAATTTAAGGACTTTGAGGTCTAATGTGCCTAGGGGAACTGAGAAGGACAACGTGGGCAGGTATGATGATATAGGGATCCTGAGGCCATGTCTAGGTGAAACAACGAACAGTACTTACACCTTCAGTTTGGTTCTCAAATGTTTAATCCAATCTTGTTAGTGTTAGAAACTGTATTACAATATTTGAAACATACCTGTGCAAATGGTGTCACTATCAGGTCATCTCCATGTCTAATAAAAAATGAAAACAAAAAGGAGCATGTGTTTTAGAAGATTTTGAAAAATAACTGTACAACTAACAATCATCACAATATCTTGTTCTAAAACTTTGACTAACTTTAAGCTTAATGGCTGTAAATTTCATGTCCATGCACAAATTAAGATTATATACAACCAAACTTGTGAATAGTGATTTTAAATTAGAATGGGAAATGAAGTCCTTTATTGCTGTATAGTTTTTTCTCTCTCCAGAGTTGGAGTTGTTCAAGATTCTACCCAGGGGTGAAATGCTCCCGGTTCAGACCAGATCACCTTATCCAGTAGCGATGGCGGCGGGTGGTTTGGAGAACCGGTAGCAAAAATCCCTGCGCCCCTCCCCCCCATGCCCAGCTGAGCCGTACGATCATCAGAGGCTTTTTTTTCACTTTTAAAAGCATTTTTTCTACAACTTCTTCTGCCAAAAAAAATGCTTTTAAATGTAAAAAAAAAGCCTCTGATGATCGCGTGGCTCAGCTGGGCTCAGAGGCTTTTCAAAGCATTTTTTCCTGCAACCTCTTTCAGGGAAGAGGTGGTTTAAAAATGCTTTGAAAAGGCTTTGATGATCAGGCAACACAACTGGGATTGTCAGAGCTTTTTCAAAGCATTTTTTTAACCACCTCTTCCCCGGAAGAGGTGCAGAAAAAAATGCTTTAAAAGTCTCTCTGATGATCCCAGCTGAGTTGCCTGATTGTCAGAGAGACTTTTCAAAGCATTTTTTAAAACAATCAGGCAACTCAGCTGGGATCATCAGAGAGACTTTTAAAGCATTTTTTTCTGCAACCTCTTCAGCGGAAAAGGTGGTCAAAAAAATGCTTTGAAAAGGCTCTGAAAATCCCAGCTGTGTTCCTGATCGGAGGAGGCTTTTCAAAGCATTTTTTTGCATTTGCAAAAAAATGCTTTGAAAAGTTAAAATAATAAAAAAAAAGTTGGCCATGCCCACCCAGTCACATTACCCCCCCCTCACCAAGCCACGCCCACAGAACCGGTAATAACGAATTTTACATTTCACCCCTGATTCTACCTTTTGCTTTTTGACTTATTTTTATAATTGATTCAAAAGAGTTTCTTCATTTGATCCTAATAGATTTTCCACAGCATATGTATTAGAAATGGCAACTTTCAGTGTACGGGTTAGAGATGCCTTTCTATTTTAAAAAAATTAAAAAAATATTTAGCATTTTATGCATTTTAGTAGTAGATCTATGCACATAAATGATTTTAAGAGATACCTCAGAAAGTATGAGAATGGGCATTCAGTATCGCTTTTATGTAGGCATTTGTTTTTTCAGCTTTCCATATGAAAAAGCCATGGCTACTTTAACGAACTGATTGATTATAGCAGCTACCTCTTTCAAGTGGGTCCTTAAAGCAGCCATGTCTTTATTCAAGCTTGTATGAGGCCTGAAAAAGACACTGCTGCTTTAAAGAGATGCTGGGTTCTATGATGGAATGTAGTGAGGAACTTGATTCCCAGGAGGAAGGGGTGATTTCCACAAAAATAAGAGGCAACTCACCTTAGCCCAGATATTATGTGTGAGAGAAAGTGGGTGATACAGCCCCTTCCTAATATCTGCATCTACCTGCATCTATATTGTAGATGCAGATAGTGGAGTTTGGCAAGATTTTGTCTATAGTAATAAAGAACTCAGCTTGGAAGAATTGCCACATGTCATTCTTGGTTTTGGGCTAACAGGTTGCAATTTCTGTGCATTTTAAAGTACCCCTTGAAAAAATTTTTTAATCATGCAGAGTCCTAGTATTTAAAATGCATGGATAAACTTTTTATCAAGTTAAATCATGAAGTTTTGAAATTGTTTGCGCTTAATTATTGAAATATTTTCTGTCTAAATGCCCTATTTAATTACAAAGTGAGCCCAGTGAATCATTTTAATATATGTTGTTGATTTGAAATGTTTCTTACTTTAAAAAAAATATGTTATTATAATAAAGTGATAGTCAAAACCCAGGTTCAAACTCCCCATTGGCACATAAGGCAGTTGGGTGATCTTAGACAAGTTGTTCCTCTCAGGTCATACCAATATTAGTCTATATAACAGGTCACTGAAAAATAAAACACCTAATTGAATCATGCATTGATGATATTACTCCAAGAATTACAATGAATGCAGTACTAATTTAAATGGTTCTCTAATCAGAATGTATATCCAAACAAATGAAATAATCCAATGAGAAATTATCATTTTCTTCTTGTAACATAAGGCAATAAAGACTAGGAAATTCCAGTTAGGTTTATATACTAACTCTCAGTCGGAAAAAGGGCATAACATTATGAAAAAAAGGCCAGCTTTGGATTTCCTGGCTTTTGTTGACATACCCAGCTTTTAATCTATTTAAGCACAGACAATTTGTCTGGATTTTCAATGTGGAAAATTAGATAATAAGTATGCAAGAAATAAAAATAAACAGGTGTTCGTCATGTAAACTGTGATTATTCAGGCCCACCATTACCACTGTTTTTCCAGAAGTTGGAATGCAACAGAATGTTGTTCTATATTCTTAGTTTCTAAGTTGTCCAGAATTCCAGCTTCCCAGTCATTCCACTCCTTGTTCTCCCAAGTCCTGATGATCACTAAAAACTCATTCTTTATTGGGTTGTGGTTTTGGCAAGCAGAAGGAGAATGGTCCCTTGGATTCCACAGAATATACAAACATCTTTCTTTTCTTTTTCAAGTCGGCATATTCTGTTCTCTCTGTTGTTACGCTTCAGACCTGATGATATGGAGATACTGAATTTTTTTATTAGAAAACGGTTATTGCTTTTTGCCTGATGATGATATTCATGGAGCTGATAGCAACAACTACCCACATCATTAGACACACATACTTTTCTGATATTATCAACTTGCAAACTGGTTTCACTTTTCTGAGAAAATTCTTTAAGAAGTTGCCCCAGGATTATTCTAGATCAACATTTTCCAATTTGTTGCCTTCAGATCTGTTGAAATTAGAATTCCAGTCTGCTCAGTAGAAATTCTAGAATATAATAGATCTACTTACTGTTCACTTGGAACAGAAGAATTCCGTGACATGGTCTTTGGTGACAGGTCATAGTCACTGTCCGATCGATAAAGAAATGACTCTCTACGCTGGCTATGCCCTGGAAATGTGGTGTGAAGCACAAGCCCTGAAGAAGAGCCGGCCTGAGGATCAAGTGGGCTACGACCAGGTGAAGGGCCATTTTCGACATCAAAGCTGTGAACAAGAAATTCATGAATATGGCTGACATTCATATTTATAATCTTAATTATGACTTCATTATAAATTTTCAAAGCTAAAAATTACAATATCATACATTTCCGCTTATCACAACTGGAAAACAGTGGGTAAACACCTAATCAGAATAATGTTTTTTGAAAACTGACTGCCTTTATATTCTTGAAGGCATTTCTAATTTTGCTATTGTTTAGTTTTTGGTTCCCCGCAGCTTGAATCTTTAGTGATTCCCAGAATCCATTTTCCAAGGATACTTCTTAGGATCCTTCTATCCTAAGAGATACTGAGAAATATAGGCAACTATTTGTGAAATTAAAGTCAGCTTTGAGTATTTCTTAAAAGTATTGATTACAGTTGTGGGATAAAAGAAATGAGATATCAAATCATGTTATAGAGATCTATAGTACAAAGCAAACTATGGACGTGAAAATTTATTTCCTAAAACAGTTGTTAAAAAAATAAAAGCATGTCTATTTTTGGCACTTAGCTACAAGAACCCTGTTTTCAAGTAATTTAAAGTTACTGAAGTACTATAGGATATTTATGAACAATCTCATAAAGTGCTACTAGTTCTTTGTCTAGAAATATCGAACAAGACTGACTATATGGCTAGAAATTGGAAAAAAATCAGTATACGGACTTATACTGAAAAAAGTGGTGCAAACAGAAAAATTTCTTAAACCAGAAAATGTTTGTTTAACATTTTACAAAGACTGATCCATATGTGCAAAAAGACAAGCCAGAGAACAGGTAAATTTCTGAAAAGACAAAGAGTAATGAAATTGATAGCTAATATAAAGTGGATAACAAAAAAGGAAGAGAATAAAAGGAGTTTTATTTTTGCTTCACTGACAACAGTCAAAAACTTTCATCATGTAGGTCATAGCAGAATATAATCCATGTTACGACTAACAGGTATACCAGAAATTTTGATTTATTTTCCTCAAGAATCTTATAAAGAAGACGAAGCTATTGAAAGAACTGAATCTGTAAGAACAGAGTGGTTGTACAAACAGTATTGTAGTTAAGGAACTGTACTCTTTTCAGTTTTTCTCCATCTTACTCTAATGGTTTGCAGAAATGACTTTTGGAGACAGGGGAAGAGCTGCAGATTGGACAAAAATCAACTGAGCATGCAAAAGAAATGGGGGGGGGGGGAGATGGCAAAAGTCTCAGAAGGAACCATCTCTAGTTTCTTGGACTAAAAGTGGGAGGGAGGGAAGAGATTTACGTTCCGTTAATTTTACAGTACAGATAGACTTAGTACTCTAGATGTGCTTCTTGTGTGGACTGCCTTGCAAGTCTTGACATCAATCTGACATAATCTGAAAAATTATCAATAAGTAAGTAATTCTGGTTTTATATTTCATAGATTTTATCACCAAGAATAACCTCCGGCAACTTTTATAATTGCAATAGCAAACATATGGCTCAGCAACTTTCTTCCATTCATTGTTAGTCTAGCATTTTTAAAATAAATATTTCTGCAGATAAATTGCCCAGCTGAACAATATATAGCCATGATGGCGAACCTATGACACGCGTGCCACAGGTGGCACATGGAGCCATATCGGTGGGCACGCGAGCTCAGCTCCAGGGAGCATGTGCGTTTTGGCCAGCTGATTTTCAGGCCTTCTGGGCCCACCAGAAGTAGGGACACAGGCTCTTTCCTGCCTCCGAAGGGCCTCGGGGGCGGGGGAGGCCAATTTTTCACTCTCCCCAGGCTCCAGAGCCTTTCTAGGAGCATGGGTAGGGTGAAAATGGCATTCCTCGCCCCCCCAGAGGTCCTCTGGAGGCCGGAAACGGCCTGTTTGCCGACATCCAGTGGGACTGGAAGGCCCGTTTTTCTCTCTCTCTAGGCTCCAGAGCCTTTCTAGGAGCCTGGGGAGGGTGAAAACTGCCTCCCACACCCCTGGGAGGCCTTCTGGAGGCTGGAAACGGCCTGTTTGCCAACTTCTGATGGGACCTAAAGCCTCTGGAGCCTGGGGAGGGCAAAAAACGAGCCCACCATGCCACTGCGTACCAAAAGCGGGTGGAGCGCGAGGGGAATAGGGTGCATAGAATTATGGGTGTGGGTACACATGCGCACGATCCCACTGTGCTCCCCAAGCTTTTGGCACACGATGGGAAAAAGGTTAGCTATCACTGATATATAGTATTTACTATCTTCTCTTACAAATTGTATATGATGATAGATTAGGGAATTTTGGGGAAAAAATGAATCTAGAATCCTCTTTCCAATTTATCTTTTTTTATAGGAAGGATTTTATTTATGAAGTAGTTACATCAGTTCTCACCTAGGGAATGAAATACTCCCTGCAGTTTAGATTTAGAATGCAGAACATTACCTAAGTATGTGCCTCTCATACTCATATCCTTCCTGCTCTGAGTCAAATACAATGCAAATCAGTAGGGCCTTCCAGATCTTTGAAGGAATTCCTACTTTGTTGATTCAAGTGTAGCATTTCTTTGAAACTATTCCAAAAAGCAAAGAGGTACTCCCACTTCTATGCAATGCAGTGGAGCAGCTGCTTCACTTCATTCAGTAATACTGCTCCTGTGTAGGCAAAACAGCTCAGTCAGCAGGTTGTATCTGTTAATCAAAGTAAGCCAGCCTCAACTCAATTAGCAATATACATTCACAAGTGCTTCATCTGGAGGCCATCACCCGTAATCTTCATATTCCTATGTAATAGTTTTTCCATTGGTCATAGATTCTTGTTATACTATACTTGCTTCATGTGTATTTATGAAAATACCAAGAGCTGCTACGTTTAAAATGAAGGATGAATTAAATAAATTATGGAAGGAAATTCACTTTAGCAGCTTAAGGAGGAATGGGTAAATTGTCCTTTCTCTCCCAACCATTTTTCCCATTCGAGATGGCTCTCTCGCAGCTTTCTAGCTGGATTGCATATGGAATTTCATCAAACAGCATTTTGCATAGTTATCCACCTCTTCTCTAATTTCTCATTTTTAATTCCACCCCTCCTGAGTTAAATTTTCTATAGAAAAGTTGGCCATAGATGCATTAAAATATAATTTGTAAAAGGATAATTTGGTCCTTTAAATATTAATGTGTGCTTGTGAAAGGCCCTGAACCTGAAAGACAAAGAAAATAGATGCCTCTGAATTATAGATTTGGACAGGACTATAAACTGTAAGAAGAACCAATCAATCAATTCTCATCCAACTGAAGTCTGACTTGCTACCTTGGCACAATGAACAAACCAAAAAATTACATATCTTGAACATGTAATGTGACCAGATAATGGATTAGAAAAACTGATTATTCTATGATGGAAGTAGAAGAAAATGGACAAGTTGGATAGACTGGATCAAAAAGGTTACTAGAATGCCCTTGGAAATTTGCAAGTGAAAAGAACAAGATAATGTGCAGTTTTTTTCTGGGCAACTCCCAAGAATTGACTTGATGACATCCAGCTTGCAATCTAATTATATTCATCTGGCCCTATATCATTATAAATATGTCAGAAGTTAGCAGAAATCAGATTGCATGTCTTTAGATTAAGTCCATCATTCTGTCCTCAACATTATCTTAGATTTCTATCATATTAACTAATGTTTTAGAAATCATCTATGGTGTTTTCAGATCCTGAAATGAAAATTTAAGACCTTATATGCACAGAATATATAATGTTCACTGAACTGTAACCTTTTTCAGCATCCATGATTTACTCAATACTGTGCAAATCTGCAATTTTTGACATTAAACATATCCATCATGATGAAGCCAGATTTCATTTATAGTTTATTGATTCTACATCGGGGTGTCAAACTGGTGGCCTGTGGGCCAGATGCATCACACATAGGCCACGCCCACCCCAGCTCCACGAAGGGAAAAATGTCGTGATATGTCACGTGATGGCAATGTGACGTGAGTTTGACACCCATGCTCTACATTGATGGAAAAGCATTAGATGTCCATAAACCATTAAGAAAAAGAAACTTTTCTAATACCTCTAAAAATACAGAAGAACAAAATAGCCACTAAATCATGTTTTATAAGTTTGCCATTCTGAAAACTTCTGGGCACTGAAGTAGCAAAACACCTGGAGGGTACCAGTATAGGAAGGCTGACATACACTAACAATGTTATTAACTCAGCTCAGCACTCACTTAGAACAGAGATACAGTACAGAAGCTGTCACATTCCAGATGGTGCTGAGTTATGATTCCCAGCATCTGTGCAGCTGGGGATGTTTGGAATTACAGTTCATCTGGAGTATGGTTGATTACTTGGAACTTGTTCCAATGAGTTTGTTATGAGCATTACATTTGTCACTGATTATTCAACATGGTGATGAGTAGCTAAATTCTGGTAATCTGAACTATTTAAGAATTCAGCAGATTTATCAAGGCGGGAAAAAAGCTATTATACTTCATGCATTCATACATTCAAAACATACTATATAAAACAGATGTTCTGAAGTAATATAATAAATCCTTACACTCAAGAGATAAGAATTTTCTTTTCTTTTTTTTCTTGTTAAATCACAATACTCCACAATGATTCCACATGTACCATGAAGTCAATTCACAAAGGTCATGAATTATATAATCTGTGTCAGACACACAGAGTTATTTGTCTCCCTTCCTCCCTACACCCAGGACTATAATTTATTCCATATCAAAATCAGACTGAAACTAGAAATTTAAATAATAGCAATGACTCTGAACTGAACTGAAATTGCTAATGCTTGACTTCTTAATAACATCTATCTTTTTACTGCTTATATAATAAGGTCCGAGAAGGTGTGTTTGTTTACTTATTTATTTATTCTATTGTCAATGATGCTTCTTTACATAGTTGGTTTTGCCAGTTTCAAATTTAGTTGTTCTTTGCTGGCCATTACTCTTCATTCAACAATAAGTTACAAGATTTCAACTATATGATAATGCTTGCAGATGATTAATTCTAACAATTATTCATATTTAATTACTATAATTATAATGTATTAAGAACCACAACTGTAGTTCATGTCAATCTTCACAAAATTCATTCCTGACTTGAGAAATCTGAATCTACTTTGCCCAGAGAATGGGTGGACGAGATCTGAAACCTAATATGAGCCAAACAGAGAATGTTTTCACAGTTGAAGAACTTTGAATTTAGCTTCCACTTCATCTCCCAAGAGATGTTAGAGCAGTGTTTCTCAACCTTGGTAGCTTGAAGATGGGTGGACTTCAACTTCCCAAATCCCCCAGCCAGCACTGGCTGGGGGATTCTGGGAGTTGAAGTTCACCCATCTTCAAGCTTCCAAGGTTGAGAAACACTGTGTTAGAGAATGAAGTTTTTCCAAAACTATCTCCATAACATTTCTTGAATGTTATGGGTAGGGTATAAACTGAGTTGGATTGTAATCTTTATGGCAGCAGAAAGTATGAAAAATTATTCATTATCTAGTTTCTCCCCAGAATTTTAATAATCCTCTTGAGGATGAGGGTTTATATCCATGATTTTCTAATAAAGCTTATGATATATCCAGCTTCAGCTTTTTCTATAAGTACAGGTATGTTTATTTAAAACTGAAGTTTCTATAACATACATCCATACATCCATGATTCATATGCTGCATCAACCCTCTTAGCTTTTCTGTTACACTGCTCTTATTGCAGCCAATTCTGTAGTAATATTATTTGCAGAGGAAAAATTTATCTTTATATATGACCACACAGTATGAACACAAAACTCCTTACAATTTTTGTTATGATTCTTAATAGCTGATTTTGAAAGAGCTTCAGAGTACTTAAAAAGAGTCTTTGAAGCTTCCACAAACATTTATTTTGGAAGAGATTAAGTTGTGTGGCAAATAATTTGATTAGTGCAAAATAAATTGCTTCCCTTTTTGTTTTGAACATAAACATACAGCCATATTGTACATCTCATTAATTCCAATGCATTTGTTTGGAATTATTTTCCTCTTTCAATGCATTCTTCAGAAAGAATGAATTGAAATGACTGATAACAAATTGAATAATGTATTTTTATAGCCAACCTCAGCTATTGTTACAGTTCTTTCTTCACTTGAAACAGCAAGTAATTATTGACCAAGCTTTCATTAGAGCCATTCCAATTAGAATGAACTTAGCCATGTTTTCCAAGCGATAATTTCCATTATCATTCAGGTAAAAATTTCCATCTTTTAAGTTAGTCATCAAGTTCTTCTGATGCCTGGCTAGATATTTGTGATCATTTTTCTAATAAAAATACTACTTTCTATTATGAAAGAAAATAAAGTTATTTTATAAACCTAGTATTATACATTTATCTTCAGAGAAAGAATATCAGGGGGGAAAAAAAGAGATTCAATCTGATAGGTGCAAAATAAAAGAGATATGTAGAAATGATTTCAGAAAAAAAAAAGAATGTATCATGATGACGATGCTCAATTATATATCATTCTAGCCTGGACTGAAGATGCTGTGAAATTTTCTGGTTCAATATCTGAAGCCTATGAGGGACTAGATCAGGGGTGTCAAATTCGCGGCCCACAGGCTGGATGTGTCACATGCTGGCCACGCCCATGCCCGGTTTAAAGAAGGGGGGGAAGTCACGATACATCACATACAATTCACATCATGATCACTTTACACTTATAATGTGCTACACTTGAAATGTGCCCTTGAAAACAACTTGAAAACTGCAATTGTTCCAATTGCCTTGGCTACTAATAGAGAGGTTTGGATTTAGTTGTGTTACGCCTGTTTTTTGGTTGCTGCATTACCTGCTAATGATTTCCAGGCCCAGTTCAAAATGAAGGATATCACCTATTGAAATCTTACTTCTCTTGGCCCCATGAGACTTAACTAATATCCTTTCCTACCCAAATTTAGCTCAATGTTCATGCATGCATCCCCTGAGGAGCTACTTAAAATTCTCACTCTTCAGGAGGAGAGGAAAGTAGGGACATACAGACTTGTCCTAGGTCTCTATGTCCTATGTATAATATGGGCCTTCCTTTCTGAGTGGAAGGTGTATTATAGACCCCACTCTGGTTATTTTTAAGGTTTTTGAAACTACATTCTTCCAATGAGTTTTGATATGGATGACTTGTAGAACTATTGTTAACTTATTGTTGTTTTGTTTTTGTAAGCTTATTGCTTTATCTAGTATTTATACAATACTAGACAACACAGTATCAACAATAGAGACCTTCATATTTCTAGATTCTATCATATCTCAAGACTTAAAATGGACACCTAACATCAAAAATGTCATCAAAAAAGCACAACAAAGAATATACTTTCTGCGCCAACTCATGAACCTCAAACTGCCCAAGGAGCTGCTGATACAGTTCTACAGAGAAATTATTGAGTCTGTCACCTGCACCTCTATAACTGTCTGGTTTGGTTCTGCAACCCAACAAGACAGACACAGACTTCAGAGGATAATTAGAACTGCAAAAAAAACAACAACAATTACTACCAGCCTGCTTTCCATTGAGCTTCTTGCTTAGACAGATAATCCCTGAGCAGGCCCTTTAGAGGAAAGTCTGTAGACCAATTGATTCAGAATTAGTGCCATATTGAAGTGAGGGAAACTGAGCTACTACTTTTCTTTGGGTCAGTTTATTTTGGAATATGTTCTTAACAGCAGTTGCCCGGTTTTATTTCATTGCCAAGTTAAGACCTAATTATTAGCATAGGTCTACTATGTCTCTGCTGCAAAAGTTTGGACAACTAAAAATAAGCAACAAAGAAGTAGAGAAAACTTTAATTTTGGAGTTCTGTAGCCCAGACATTCATTCATCCATCTCAACTATACCCACTCCACTCAATTAGATTTTCAGAGGTTTACAGTAACTAAAAACGAACAAAAGAAAAGTTGAAACATGATAGGTCTATCCAGCCACTTAAGTTTTATTGACCATAGCAACATTCCATTTTGTTTGTTGCTTATTTGTGAGTTATTATTGTTCACTTATAAGGATTTTATTGATTGTATTGCTTAAGAATATGTTAGAAATATTGCTATTAATAGAATTTTTATAACTGAATCAATATTGCTTCATACTGCATTGTGTGTGGGATCTTTATTAAAAGATGTGGCAGGAAGATCCACAACTGTGAACTTTAAAATACATTTTTTAAAAGCTGTATAATTTTCTCACAGACTATCTACAATAAATGATTAACAGAGTTTAAGAGAACAGATAATAGCAATTTTATGACCGAGTAAATATGAGCAAATGAAGTTACACAGAAAAATGTTTCTTAGTCATTTTATTTTGATTAGGGTAAAAAAATGCTATAAAACCATATTGTCAGCGTTCCAGAAAGTCCCCAACTCCAAGTAAAAATTCCGAGACAGGCATTTCTCAAAGTTCCATTTTATTAGACTAAGTATACTGGCACAGCTGGGAAAACACGAATCTGAGGGCTCCGGGTTTTCCCTCAATAAATTAAAACCTCAAATCCAGCCCCTTCACTCATCAGTCTGTCACATGTCCCAATCATCATCCGTCCCAACTTGAGCCAGCCCTGCAACAACTCCTCCTCTAGATGCATAGACACCATGACCTTGACCGAAGGGAAGAATGCTATTATGTCTAACTATATTCACTCTCAAAAATCCCCCCTCCTACTTTCCCAGGTGCATGGAATTGACAGCGTGGACGCTTCTGGTGCTAATATGGCTTCCAAAGCTGACACATACAACAATACATGCAAAATTGTAAGTTGAGGTTTAAGAATTTAGGGTACAAAAATTAACATATAAAGTATAATACAATTTACGTAAGAAAATTAAATGATTGTTTAGAATAATAGAATAGAAAAATTACCAATTTGAAATATATATAACCATCATAATATTGAATGCAATGGACAAATTATTATTATGTCTAGAGAAAATATATGTAGTGATGCAACTTATAATGATTATCTGTATTGTTAAAATGACATTGACAGCTAATGAAATTAATGGAAAATAAGTTTCAGCTGAGAATAAGGAGATAGATGATAGATAAAAAGTAGAAGCTAATGCTACATTTGAAATGTTTCCAAACAGAAAATATTTAGGAGATGTTTAAAGAGAAATTATAGCATCTGTCCAAACTATGGAATGATATTTGGCTGTAACGATCAAAGTAGATAGACAATTGGTTCTCATCCTTTTCTTCACCATGGACCCCCTTTAAATATCTTTTGTGGTCATGGATCATGGCCATGGACCCCAAAGACTTAACTCAAGATTTAAATCCTATCATTTCTTTAAGCCTCCATGACCCCCTGTGATGACATTGCAGCTCCCCAGGGGTCTGCAGACCACTGGGATAAATTAACAGTAACAATTCAAATTAGAAAGAATCTGTGTGGCCCCAATGTTTTGTCATGAGTGGAAATACTAACTTCCGGTACGCATCAGCATAGAGAGAGCAATATTTTCCCTGCATGAACACAAACCTCCACTCAAAAGGGATGTTCCAGAATCTTCCTTCAATTTCTGCTGTTGGGTGGGCATTGAATCTAGCCAAGGACAAAGTCCTTCAAATTTAAGGGTCAGTGACACTGAGCTTGTCGATCGAAAGGTCGGCAGTTCAGTGGTTTGAATTCCTAGTGCCACGTAACGGGGTGAGCTTCTGTTACTTGTCCCAGCTTCTGCCAACCTAGCAGTTTGAAAGCACGTAAAAAATGCAAGTAGAAAAATAGAGACCACCTTGGGTGGGAAGGTAACAGCGTTCCGTGCGCCTTTGCTGGCCATGCTGGCCACATGACCATGGAGATGTCTTCGGACAGCACTGGCTCTTTGGCTTTGAAACGGAGATGAGCACCGCCCCCTAAAGTCAGGAATGACTAGCACATATGTGCTAGGGGAACCTTTACCTTTATCTTTATGGAACTGAGGTATTTGGCTGGGTGAAAGAACTGAAATTTTGTTTATGTAAAACTAATTCCAGAGATGAATAAATCAGTTGGTTGAGCCTCTCTGCCAGAAGCCAGGACAAAAGGGTCCTTGGTGAGGATCTGGAAGATGTTGAAGAGCTTTGGACTTCATTTAAGGGGGAAATGAGTTCATTCTCAGATAAGAAGGGAGTAGATACCTCATCTGCCTTCTGAGTCAAAAAAGAGAGTCTGACTGCAGTCCAACTGATCAATCCTACTCCTCAGTTGCCAGGAGTCAGTGCTGAAGTTTTGTGAGCTGGCTTATAAAGTCCTTAATTCAGATTAATACGAAAGTATAGAGGGTGGATTTAATGGTAAGGCACTAATCTAATATATTGGGGGCTGAAGAGGGGAGCCAGTCCTAATCTAATAAGTCCCATTGGAGCATTGGGCAGTGAAGAATCTGTGAGATACAGTGCACTGCAGCCTTTTTCTTTTCGAATACATTCTTTCCAAATCAGACAATGTGATTGTCTGAATTTGTTTTCTCATTTTGTCTCTCATAGTTGAGGTCCACCTATGATGTCAATTACAGGCCTCTGTCACCTTTTTAAGTGGGAGAATTTGCACAATTGGTGGCTGACTAAATACTTTTTTGCCCTACAGTAGCTGGGTACTGTCAGCCAATCTTGGTCTTCATGTGACCAGGTTCTCTGGTCCAAGAGCTACTGGTCCAGAAGACATTTTAGCTCATTCATCTTGTTACTAGCTGTCAGCAGCTTGTCACAGATTGAGATTACCATCTGAGCTGTTAACAGACAGATCTTAGCTAGCAACTCCACATCGGTTTCGGTGGAGGGGGGAGGGAATTCGGATCTTTTTTCTTCTGCGGTCTCAAATTGCTCTCTTTCCTGGAGGAGCATAAGTTCCTTGCTTTCCCAATATAACAAAGTGCTGGATGGTGAAACAAGAATTTGACTCACCTACACAGGTATTGACGGGTAGAAAGTTTTCAATTGTAAGTTGATTAGAAGCAGCATTCTTTCTTAACCCAGAATGTTTTTGCCATTTGGGGGCAGTTAGGTTTAACCTACTTTTTATCTCTACTATTGCCTCTTTGGAGAAATATGTTGTTAAAGCTGTTACGTATCTGACATCCATTGGCAGGGTAGTTTGGATTTGAACAATAATTAAGAAAGTCTTAGCTTTTGCAGTCAGTTAAGAAATAGGAGACAAACAGAAAAATCTAAAGCCTGGAAACCAGGAGCCTGTGAGTTCTAGTCCTGTGATACGCATGAAAGCCAGCTGGGTCAGCTTGTGCCAGTCATTCTCTCTCACCCCAGCCTACCTCACAGGGTTGTTGTTGTGAGGAATACAGAAGGAGGAAGGAATATAATGTATATTTGCTGCTTTGAGTTACTTATAAAGGCAGAATAAAAATCTAAAAATCTAAATAAAAATCTGAGTCCTTCGGGAGTAGGGCGATATATAAATTTAATAAAATAAAATAAAATAATAAATAAATAAATAAATAAATAAATAAGGGAATTGCTGCAGCTTTTATAAACGTATATTGTTCTTTTCCGTCTTGCCTCCTCCCTTCTATCTGTTCATCATAAGGACACAGGTAAAGGACCATGTTTAAAGGAATCAAGTTATTGTCTATGTTTATTTCCATATTACTTTGAATTTATCAGACGCCCAACTCCAAAAGACAGTGTACAAAACTAGAAAAACTATTTAAAAAAAATAAAACCATTAAACCAAGCAGACAGCCCAGATTGAAATGATCTCGTAGACCACAAACAAAACAAACAAGGGGCCCTAGATGAATAATAATCCATCAGCCCTAGGCCTGGGGTTAAAAACAGTCATGTATTTTGAAATTTTAACTGAAAAAGCCAGCTGAAAAGTAACAAATAGAAAAACATTTTAAGATCAACAGGCAAACTAATGTCGTATTGACAAGAATGAAACAAGCCGGATACCAAGAAGCTACTGAAGTAACGTAGTGCCATCTACTGAAATAACACTTCTCAGCCATAGCTGGCCTTTCGAGCATTCAAATACTTTACCTTGAAATTCTTGGTTGCCTGAGTGAATGCTTCCAGCTGCAGTTCTATTATATCCCTACTTTAGCCTTAATCATTGATCTATCAAATTTACAGCTTCCTTAGATGATTCACTCTAGAAAATATGTCATTTTCAGTCATCCTTGTCTCAAGAAATATCTTTATTATATTATTTGCAAATAATACAATGAAGACATTGTATTATTATACAGAATAACATATGATCGGATCATGTTATTCAAATAGTATACAACAGGGATGTCAAAATCACATCGTCACGTTGTCGTCACATGACGTATCGTAACTTTCCCCCCCTTCACTAAAATGGAAGTGGGCGTGGCCAGGACATGATGCATCCGGTTTGTGGGCTGCAAGTTTGACACCCCGGTAAACATAGTTATTCAGTAATGACATCATTATACGTTTCTACTTTCAGGTATGTACTGGTAATCTTATCTTTAACCAGCTGTTAAGAATATAGTTAAATTGTGTGCATGTGTGTGTGTGCGTGTGTATGTAGGTCTTTGGTTATTCGGGTCTTCTGCTGCGTAAAATTGGAAGTGTCTTGGCGACGTTTCGACGAAGTCTCATTCGTCATCTTCAGGCTGGTGTTCTCGGCTTCGTGCTTCCAGGAGCAATGTGAGATCACAGCTGTCTCTTCCTTTTAACTACTAATGGGGGTGTGAGCTGATTGGATGGAAGCTTGGCTATGCTCTGATTGGGTGGAGGTGTGTTCTGATTGGTTAGGGGCTTGGCTGTGCTCTGATTGGATGCGGGGTTGGTTGTGCTCTGATTGGCTGGGGGTGTGTTCTGTTTGGGTGGGGGCTTGGTTGTGCTTGGCTTAGTCTGAGTTGCAGGGGGATTTGAGCTGGTGAGCTGCGTTTTTGTTGTTTGGCTTCGTGTTTGTGGCTGTGAGAGCTCTTCATGGTGGGTGTCAGTCTGCTTTATGTATGGATTGGAGGGGTTTAAAGTGTCTAATGATGCAGCTGCAGTCTGGCTTCTGGTCCTTGGTCATGCCTCATTATCAGTATGGGTTTGAGTCTGCTTTCTGCGTGGATGTGTGGTGGTGACATCCTGTGTGGCTCTCGTGAGTGTGGGTCTGGTGTCATTCGTCGTGTTAGGGACTCGTTTGTCAATAAGGGCGGGTTTCCAAATGGCTGGTAGGCGGGAGGTATTGTCTCGTTTTTCATGCTGTGTGGGCATTTTTCTATCTCGATGGCTTCTCTGATTATTCTATTGTTAAAGTGTTCAGTTTTGGTGATAGTTCTGGTCTTTTTAAAGTCAATTTCATGTCCTGTGGCTTTAAGGTGTTGGACCGTAATATAAACACCTTTTTTCTCTCTTCCTTTCTCCATCCTGACTGCAAAATGGGTGCAAAATTACAATTGATTCCATAATGCCTCTTTGTGCGCTCTATGTATAATTGCATATAGAATGGTAGACAAAGGGGAAGTCTTAATTCTGACTTGAGAAAAGAGCTCACTAATCCAGCCACAGGAATCACAATGACCTAAAAATTCAAGAGATCCCCATTATTTCTACAGATTAGGACCCATAAAACTCTGCCAGCCCGTAGTTTGTTAATTCCTGGTCTAACACTAATTAATTTAGGTCAAGTGTCCTCCTACTCACTTATTTTGGGCTACAGGGAAAGAGCTGCAAGGGAGAGAAAGGAATGATGTACAAAGTAAAAACAACTGGCATTAGCTTCAGTGGCGTTTTACATTGGAATCAGCAGGACTGGGAGGTACAAAATCTGATTTCTGGCAATGTTGAAAGAACAAGAAAAAAGAAGAGATAATAATATAGGATAATAGATTAGAATTCTATACTGTACTGTATTGACAAAATGTCAACCACTGCTCCCACTTTTCAAAAAGTAATAATGATAGCCAAGGAAATGCTTTAAGACTAAAGACATCTCAAATAAAATCTTTTTTTTTTTTTTTTTGCTTTACATTAGTATATTAGGGAGTATTTGCCTTGAACAATAAATGGGATTTTGATAGAAGGGGCAGGGAAGTGCTTCGGAGATAATTTGAATATGAGAATGAAATAGAAAGGAAAGAATTAAATTCCTTTCATTAGATTTCATTAGATTAGATTCAACTGTAGGCTGTCTACTGCCGACCTCACCCCATTCCTAAGAGGTCTTTAAGGGGTGTGCATAAGCACACCAGTGTGCCTACGTCCCTGTCCTAATTTTCCCTTTTATTTGTATCCATTTCATGTATTCATAATCAGGTTTATACTTATATCTGTTATCTAATACATGCTTGATGAAAATAAATAAATAAATAAAATAAAATAGATAAATAAATAAAGATATGAACCAAAGCTATGCTTCTAGGCTTTTGTTTTCAGAACTGAAGATCTAATCCTACTTCTGCCAGTAGCACCTATAAAATGAGACTGTTTAAAAGCTAGAACTCACATTTAATAAAACAGCTTACATAAGAAACCAAAGCTAAAAACTATCAGTGCAGAATAACATTGATCAGCTGGTGCTTATGTTCATTACTGCTAAGGTAAAATTAATAAAACCAGCATGCTAGTTATTTTTCCATTATTTCGTTGTTAATCAAAGCGAAGGCAGTAGGTGGCTCTGTAGCATTTGTCTGTATTGTAACTAACATGCATGGAGGAGGGAGGGAGGGAGGGAGGGAGGGAGGGAGGGAAGGAAGGAAGGAAGGAAGGAAGGAAGGAAGGAAGGAAGGAAGGAAGGAAGGAAGGAAGGAAGGAAGGAAGGAAGGAAGGAAATTTAAGAAATACGTTTTAGAAAATAGAGAAATAAGATGCAGTGTCAAGATAAATATGCACTAATTAAGTCTCATATATTCTTTTATTCAAAGTGCTTGGGTTTAAAAATATAACACCACCACTTAGGTGAAAACAATGATCAGCAGGGTACAGTTTACAAATTCGCTAGTTTCTTAATAGCAAGAAAGTTATCTCCATTTTCATATTTTTGTACTTCCGATTCCAAATTTGGGATAATCTGGAATAATCGGACACTGGATAATCTCATTTTTTAAAGTGTAACTCTTGTGCTTTCTGTCACTCCCTATCCTATGGAAAGCTTACATTCCAAAATTGAGATGATCATTTTGGCCATTTGAAAGTGAAGACTTAACTAACGGGCACTGGAATAAAGCACCAAATGAATTTGATCCTAGAAGATATTTAAACAAATGTTTTATTTTCTTCAACAAAATGTTGAAGAAAAGAACTGAAGGAGTATTTAAATGACAGAAAAACTTACACATCATATACCTTGTCATCCAAAGAGGAAATCATATTCCAATTTAATGACCTGATTTCAGATCACATGATTCCATGCCAAAAGATACATAGAGTATACTTACAATATCAAAAACAAAATGTAAAACGAAATATCACTCATATCGGCAACCGATATGGACATCTTTATTCCAATTAGGAAAAGCTGAATAACAAAAAAGGCTCTATCTGATCCATCACTTAGCTATATAATGAGACTGGCTAACGGAGAAATGAACAATGGAATCTGTTAACCACCCACATTAGTGCTGGCTTACTTTGAGCAACTTTCAGCTATTCAGCAGAAGAAAGAAAGGAAAAAAACATTTCTAGAGTTAACACAAACACAAGCAGTAATCATTTAACCACCAGATACATGATATGTTATAAAGCTACTAACAATCAACAGAAATTGATAATCAATTTGCATCAAACTCAATCATTTAAGCCATTGGATTTCCGAAAGCACAAAGCTGATTTTCCTTTTTGATGTGATTTTTACTGATAAAAACAAAAGGAAGAAAAGACTGATGTGAATTTGCAAACTTGGTCCTCTGCTGAATTAAAACGCTGCCTCTTCATATCTTGATTGCTTAATTCATAAACAGAGCAGCCTTTTTTCATCATTTTAATTACTGATATAGGGTAATAAATATGGGTCTGAAGTTGAGAAGATAAAGAAATTACCTTTCCTCAGCTGAACTCTAAAAACCTGAATTTATTCCAGGCCAGAAAGAGAATGCAGTAATGCAGAAAGAAAGTTGTTTTCTTATCTCTTTAAAAGCTTTACGTGATTTATAATCTTTTTAGAAAAACATATTTCATGCAAATAATAACCTCAATGAGTGGGTGAAACCTTAAAAATAACCTCAGCTGGAAATGTAACATAAATCTGATTGATCAGAAAAATGGTGAAATTAAAAACCTTAATGACTGAAACACATGAGAACGCATCGCCCAACTTAGGAATTCTGATAAATCTTGCAGTTCTGACAGAAGTTGAAACAGTATTAAATATAAAGGTGTTCAAGATGAAGCTATCCATTTACAGTGTCCACTTTGTAAAAATAATTAATGACTTTAAACTATTCCTTACATTAATGAGTAAAATAAATTTATAGCAGTGTTTATGGAGAATTTCACGAGATCTTTGCAATGAAGATGGAAGACAAAGTGAAAACTGAAAGTGCTTTTTGTATGGATTTCGATTTCTATTTGATGAAAAAACCCAGACATATTGTGGTGAAGTTTTTACACTCTACAATCAGAGTCGTATCTTAATGTAATTTAATGTAATGTAATTTAATTTAATTTATCAAATTTCTATGCCACCCAACTCCCAAGTTGTTCCAAATACAAGATAAATCTTGTATTTATCTTGGGCAACACGATCTTTGGAATGAACTACCGAGAACAAAATGATTTTTCCAGATCGTTCTCCATAGTCCAAACCATAATCGACTTATGAGTAGCATAGTCCATAAGCAGTCAAGGAGTTTAGACATTACAGAATGGTAGTCAGATGGTCTGAGATAAAAAAAATATACAAGGTTCAAGCAGTGCACAGGAATCATGGATATGAGAGCACAGAGTTGAGCTGAAGTGGCTTTTCCCAAAAAGGATGCAGTGTCTGGTAATTGCTCTGGTTTAAACTGGCACGAATATGAACTAGTGCCTCTTTTGTTTCTTGAGAAGCTAAACAGAGCATCTCTACTCAGACTTTTTTCAAACCAAGTTAAGCCAGCAGGTGTTCTTAGGCTGGATAGTCATTTTAAATTGAGACTTTCAGCATTTGTTACTTCCTGTATCTGCTCCAGATGATTCAGAGTCAGCCTAAAGTGGCTGATTGCTCCCCAAATCCTGACATTCTCCCAGTACAGTTTCCTCTCATTTTCCCTGAGTTTTTGAAAAGAAGGAGACCATGACAGATGGGAACGGTAAGCTTATAACAAAACACTAATTTAGCAGCAATCATAGCATTAAAGAGATCCAAAAAATAAATCAGTGAAATCTTTTAAAATTTCATTATAGCCCTTTTGAAATAAATCCTATACTAGATCAACACTGTTTTTGCATTTCTGCACATTGTAAGATGGAAGTATTGGGTAAACTCTGCTTTGGGGGAAAATAAACTTAGTTTCATTGAGGTAAGCATCACAGTCTTTCCAAAAAAGAATCTAAGTTCCTTTCAGATCCAAAATGAAGACCACAAGCTAATTCTTGTAGACTCAGAAATGACTTGTGTCATTGATTATACATATTTTACAAACAACAACCCCTCCAAGTTAACAACCACTGTACATGGATACTCCTGTTTCACTAAAATGTCTGGAAATATAAGGTAGTGCTTTTGAATATGTGCCTGTCTTACCTATATGTGTAATAATCTTCATGCTCTTCAGAAATACCAGTTTTAAAGGACCTTTCTGTTGTGGCCCCGTCCTCTGAGCCTATCCCATTGGAGGAAGGAAGCTCTGAGCATGAGGAAGAGGAGCCAGCCAGATCTCCCAGCCCCCCCCCCCTTTGGCACCGTCTCAGGTGCCAGCTGAAAGAGAGCAAAGTAGTGGGGAAACAGGTGTCTCAGATGAGAGTGAGGGAGAGACGTCATTCCTGGACGCACGTCAACGAAGGCGAGATAAGCGCTTGCAGCAGCTGAGGAGGCGTGCGAGGGAATAGACCTGAGTCACTGGACTTGAGTCACAGGACCAATGAGTCACTGGACCACACCCCAGAGACTATATAAGAGAGGGTGGTGGTCAGTGATCCCTGTGACGAACAAAACTCAATCTGGTAGTCATTGTAGCCTGAAGCTGCTAAAAGAACGGATTTTGGCAAAGCTACGTATGTGATTTTCTTTCTGTGAACAATTAAAGCACTTGGCAGACGGTGTGAATATCGCTGCCAAGTTGGAGATAAGGACTGTGGTGTGTGCCAAGTGCTTCTTTAACCCTCGACTGGCTGTGTTTTTGTAGGTGTGTGTAGAGGGGGACAGATCACTTTCTGAAACAATTTTAGCATTTAAGGCTGAGTGCTGTCCAAAGTACTAATCAACAATGAGGTAGTCAAATAATTATCTGTCTACAACTGAGCTTCAGGAAATGCTGGAAAGGAGCAAGTAAGACCACTCGTGGTCTTTCTCATGACAAATCCTTTGTGAAACTATATGATGCTAAGTATTAAGTATCCTTATATATAAAATGATGAAATTTCTTCCATTGGAATTAGAAATAGGTCCAGAAACTTCACAGTAATTGAAAGGCAATAGAAAACAGAATTATGAGCAGCAGTAACCATCATCACAACAAAGTGATTTCAGAATCATCACCAAGAGAAAATCAAAAGAAATTCTCAAGCACCCCGAGAATAAAGTTTTTTAAAAACTTCTCCTTTTTCAAAGAGGAAGGGAACTTGCAAAGTTGGGAGGCACATATTCCCCTCGGCTGAATGCTCCTTTTTTCAGGTTTTCAAATTAATTGTACATGGACATTCATTTGTAGAACTGTTCAGACGTGAACAGATTCTTTCAAATCAATATAATATATATACCTTCCAGAATTAAAGTATTTTTTGCACATATTAGCTTTTGAAATAAAATTGCTTTTTTTCTTTCTTTTTCATAATTGTTTTTATATTGTGAAATGGAAAATATCTGGAGGAATTAAATCCGAACTTGCAAGTAGTTAGATTTGAGTTTTAGATACTTCCCTATAATTATTTTGTGCTCCATACTGTTTTCCTGCACATTCAGAACATGCAGTCATGTTTTATTCATTAAGCCACTGCTTGAGTTTATATTTCTTAAAAGTATTGCAACTGCACATCTTTAAAACGAGAGATGATTTTGAGAAAGTTCAACTAATTTTAAAGAATCAAAAAATTTAAAAAGATACTTCCATAGCTCAGCATATGTATGATTATTTAACCCAAACGCCTATATTTGGATCCCCCATTTTATTTGGTAGGGCTGATGGATTAATTAGGTCACAGTGTTTATTTTTGGGGTTAGGGTTGTACATACACATGCAGCCCAACGGCTCTTTTGTGTAGATCAAGGATGTCAAACTCAAGGCCTGTGAGCTAGATCCAGCACCACAGGTTGGTTAGATCTGGCCCACCGGGCAGGCCTGGAAATATCAAAGGACCAGCCCATGGTGCCTGTGCTGACCAAAACAGGCCATGAGGTGGGGGGGCTCACACAGACCCCATGGCCCATTTTCGGCCTCCACAGCTTCCTGTGGCATGACCCATTTTGGCCAGCAGAGTGCTGCAGGAGGCAGCACCTTCTTCACCTTCTTTTAACAGCATCTGCCAACTAGAACTAGGTACTTTCCAAGATCTGGATGGCTGCTGGATGAGAGAGAGTGAGTCGCCTCGTAACACTGAGTTTGTCATCTTTTATCTTCATCTTTTACCTGTGATTGATTTAATTGTAATTTTTTTATTGTTGTGAGCCACCCAGGGTCATTGAGAATTGGGTGATATATCAATTTTGTAAATTATTACTAATATGAAGTCCTCCTCTAGGGCTGTGTCAGAGATAGAAACAAAGATTGATAGACTGTTGGACAGACAGTTTTTAGATACATCTGGAGAAATTGTCAGTTCATTTATGCTCTGCTCCTATACAAAAGAATCAAGCCCTATAGCAGCTGGGGACTCTACATGTCTTTAATCTCTACATTATGGAATTGAGATTATTTGTGCCAGAAAGTACATCTCCCTTTGTCTAGAATAGCTGTTTTGAATGGAAAGGGGAAAAAATACATCTTGAGCCTGTGTCAAATGTCTACCATGGCCATGCTCCCATGGCCACGCCTCCCAGCCCTCCGAGGTCAAACACAGCCCTGATGCAGCCCTCAATGAAATCAAATTTAACACCCCTGGCTTAGATCCTCTTCTAAGTACTCAGCCTGGTTTTTTTTTTCCTTATCAGGTGACAAGAATCTTTGATAAAAACCAACCTGATAAAACAAATTATACTAGAAGATAAATTGAATTCAAAGACAATACCCCAAGAAATAATCTATTCTGCATAGACTTAGAAAGACAATAGTAGCACAATGATGAGCAGTTCTTGAAAGATTGATTGCTCAGAGCAATTGGCAAAATCTGATGAAATTATTATCAAATGAGTTATACTACCTTTGAAAAAGTTGCAACCTGCTCTGGCCACAATGTTAATATATACATAACACTTTTTCCCTTTACTCGTAAGATTTAAAGCTAATTTAGAATTGCCCACAACTGCCCGTAGCTATTGTTGCATATCTATGCTTCAAATGGGTTGATGGATAGGTGGAGGTTGCAGATGACTGCAGATAGGCTGGCACAAACCCCTCCCAAATCCCAACAGCACATTGTGCAGAAGTGCATGCCCTGTGTGCTGTTTGGTTGATCCAACTTCCTGTTCTATTCTTTGAGTGACCCCCTAACCAGAACGTTAAAATTCACTAACATATAAAAGGAACATCTATGCAACTGTTCCCAAACAACAGATGCATATGTTCCTTCATACAGTGCCAGAGAAGTCTGCTCAGGCCTTCAATTTGCAGCTTTAGAGAAAAGACACACCTCTCCTCTAACAGAGCCAAAACAAAAATAGTGACTACTTTATATAATAAGCATAATTATTTGATTTGTGCAGTTTCAGTCAGATTTGAAAATGAATTTTTAGCAATTATTTTGCTATTTTAATAAAAAATCTCTATTTTTAGTTGTATACTTCAGAATATTAATGTATATTTTACCATCTTAATCATTTCCCTAGAAGACAAATTCTATTTAAGGAATTTGTAGTTTAAAATGATCAAATTTTAGAAATCAAATTAAACTTAGCTTTAGATTATAATATGTATAAACCATGTGTAATATTTAAAGAGCTGCCTATCAAAGTATTCAATTCTGTTACAACTGTTATCAAATCTATATATTGGACAAGAACATGGACAGATCCTTGTTTCTATGAACTGAATTCAAGTGAGTTCTGGCATGCCATGAAATCAAAAAATGAGATATGACCTGCTAATTAGACCTAGAAACGAGCCTGGTGATATTCTAATTTAGATAGGAGAAGCTATTATTTTGCCCTATAACTGACACTGAAAAAAATCAGAAAGCTATTATTTCATTTCTCTGTTCAAAAATATTTAAAGTTTCAATTTATTCTATAGGGCAGGCAGCAACACTCAAAGGCTGGCTTGCAGGTTAGCTTGACAGCCTTAATTTAGTTTCTAATAAACACAGACTTTATGAGATTATCTCCTAAAAAGAATACCATGCCCTGTTATTGAGTGACAGTTGTGATAACACATATTTAATTATATATGCTTGGAGAGAAATAATGTTTTGATGTTACATTTGAATATATTGTTGAAGGTACATTGACTGTAGAGCAGAATTGGAATCATATGAAGATAAATTTGTTGAAAAACACAGGGAGACCAATTGATCTAAGAACTGGGAGGATTATTTCAATTGGTTTGTGTTGGAAATAGGGGCAAAACAAATCTGCCTCATTCATTAATTCCATTGCAGAATTAAAATTCCAAATTAAAACATTCCTATTTGCAATTACATTTCCACAGTTCAGAAAAAACGAACTGTTTGGCTTTGCCAAACAATAGATTCAATAGGAGAGTGATGGCTGTCTATTGGACTCTGCAATCACAATTGCGGGAAAGTCAGGAGCCCTAGTGTTGGTCAAGAGACTTGGCTGGTATGATAACCTTGAGGACAATTGGCTAAATGGAGAATACTTAGTGCCCTGAATAAGGATGACCCACTGTGGGCCAGAAACACAGACTTATTCTGCTTTTTTTTAGCTTTAGCTTTAGCTTTTATATTCTGACGCCCTTTTTTTTCTTTTCATGTCTTCGGCTTTCCTTGGCCACAGCCTCTTTTTTGTTTTATCATCCATCTTCAGGACCTCCCTTGTTGCCTCACATTGATGACTCTCCCTCAACTTCTATCTTCTTCAATCTACTTGCCTTTCCTATACTGATTTTCTTTCTTTCTTTTGCTCTGTTGTCTGTTCTGCTACTGCAACTGCTGCTGTCGTTTTAACTAATCCCTCTTCTTAAACTGAATCAGTCTCCCCCAATGTATCAGTTGCAGTCTGGATAATAACTGGGACTTCCTGATAGGCCATAAATTTGTGTTCTGCATCAACGCTCTACTTTTCCCAAAAGTACTTGTCATAAGAGAAAAGCTTGTTGCAAATTCCTATTCCAGAAATACATCAAAATATGACTTTTGTGCAATTTTAAATTACAGAAATAACTGTTTGGAAATTGGCATAAAACCAGCGTACATGAATCCCATTCAAGCTGGAAACTTGTTTTGCTTCCTCCCGCCCCATGTTATATGTCTATTCTTCAGCAGTATATAAACATCACCCTATATACCGTTCAGCAGTATATAAACAGTATAAAATAAACATCTCCTTAAGACTCACAGTCTTGCTAATAGGATTGCAGCAAAAGAATATCCAGTTAAGTTTAAATGATGTGAACTGAATGATAAAAGAAATGGTCAGTTCTTGGACAAAGTTGTTCCAGTAGAACAGCTTGCCTTCAGGAATTATGGATGATTCACCACTGGAGGTTTTTAAGAAGAGACTGGACAGTCACTTGTCTGAAATGATATAGGGCAGTGATGGCTAACCTTTTTGCAGTCACGTGCCAAAAGCGGGGGGAGCGTGGGGGGTCACGGGTGCGTGTGTCCACATCCATAATTCAATGCATGCGCACGTGACCCCCCCACACTTCCCCCTGCTTTTGGCACGTAATGGCATGGTGGGCCCAATAGACCCATTCCCCCCCCCGGCTCCAGAGGCTTTCTAGGAGCCTGGGGAGGGCAAAAACAGCCTTCTCATCCCCCCAGAGGCCTTCCCGGAGGCCAGAAACAGACAGTTTCCCGACTTCCGGTGGGACCAGAAGGCCTCAAAATCAGTTGGCTGGTGCGTGCATACATGCTGGAGCTGAGCTAGGGCAACACTCACATGCCCACCAATATGGCTCCACCATCACGGGTATAGGGTCTCCTGCTTGAGCGAGGGATCTGGACTAGAAGACCTGCAAGGTCCTTCTAGCTCTAGTCTGATCCTGAAATATCCAATTACAGCAGAATCCAGTTAATCTTTCAAAAGGTTCAGAAAAGTACATAAAAAGTGTAGCCCTTTTTCAATAAAAGCATTTCATACAATCATAAAAGTTGCTCTTCAAATAATTTTTTATTCATCCACCATGGTGAACTATTGAAAATAATAAAATGTAAAAAAATTATTTCTTAACCGTAGGTAGTTCTAAATAATAATTTGAAATGACTACTGCACCAAAAAAAAAAAAAAAAAAAAAGGAATAAATGCATGCCATTATCTGTTGGTGGTGCATTGTGATGGAGAACCATTAGCCCCAACCAGCTGAGTGTTACTTTGTGTAACTACAGATGTGCCTAACTACCGTTTCAAAACCATATACGTCTGAAAACCAAGAATGGAAAGTTATCCACTTTTGGAAAAGAAAGCAACATGGACTGCATTTTTACAGCACTTAATCAATTTAGTTTCTAGGAAAAGTTTAAAGGCTCCTGCCCTTAAGGTTTGAATGAGTCATTTAGGCTTCAAGTTGCTCTACTCAGATAAAATCCAATAAAAAAAAATGAAAATCTAAGAACTCTTCCATTTACAATGTTTTGGTACATAAAATATTGGAGGGGCTCACTATTTTAAGTACAATGGGATGGGCCTTCAATGGAGTTATAGGCTTGGCTACACAAAAAGATAGAAATTTGTATTTTGATTTTGCTATATGCTTCTCAATATATAGAGGTCATATTAAGGTTGCATACAGCCTATTCAGTTATTAGTAGAACTTGCTCTAATAATATCAAGAAGTAACACTTATTGGAAATTAATTCAAAAGCTTTAAGGTGTGTTTGTGTGCATACGTGTGTATCTTCTGTGTATGATTAACCCAATATATTTATGTTAATAATGGTAGAAATAACAATTTGAACAGGCAGGCAGCTGACTCAACTGCTGCACTAAGCTATCTGTCTGCACCGCCTTATTCGTCTGACTCTTTCTTTCTGCAGTGGCTACATTAATAAATAGATGAACTTTTGGTTAATACAAAGTGCTTGGAAACAACTGTGTAGCTAAGCAGGAGAAAAATCTTTATCCACATGAAGAGAAAGTGCTAGGAATAAGCTCATATTGTTATAGTGCTCCATCTGATAATTCAACAACATTACTAAGATTATATCCCAAAGCATGTTTCTTTTGCTATATTATGAGAAATAAACTATACTGGACTGTAAAATGTTTGCGATTTGTCAAAAAAAAGGGGGGGGTTTACTTCAATAAATAGAAACGAAGCATTCAAAATCATCAATTCTTCAAAAAATTAGCATCAGTTTGCTCATGATTGCAGACATACTTGTCATTGTTGTTTGATCTTCAAACTTATTTGAAAATTCATTGAGGCTTAATCTTTTCCATTCTAAAACTTACTCTAAATGGTCTCTCTATCAGTCAGTCAGTCAGTTTGTTTAGCTATCTATATCTATGCACAGAATCCCATACTTAAAGAATTTAATTAATGCCTAAATATTCTGCTTTAAGGAGCAGATTTTCAATAAGTCCTCTTGCAAGTTTTATTTGAATCATAAAAACAATTTCATGATATGGATTTTCCATTCAGTTCCCATTTCAGACAGATCTGACAGTTAAGAAACATTCAAACAAATAGTCTTTGGCATTTATCTGAAATAAATGTATAGGGCAGTGGTGGGATTCAATTTTTACAACCGGTTTTTGTGGGCATGGCTTGGTGGCCGTGGCAGGGGAAGGATACTGTAAAATCTCCATTCCCTCCCCAATCCAGGTGAAGGTTACTACAAAATCCCCATTTCTTCCCGATCAGCTAAGACTCAGGAGGCAGAGAATAGATGGGGGCAGGCCAGTCAGAGGTGGAACTTACCAGTTCTCTGAACTACTCAAAATTTCCACTACTGGTTCTCCAGAACTGGTCAGAACCTGCTGAATACCACCTCTGGTATAGAGTCTCCTGCTTGAATGGCATTGAAAAAAAAATCTCCAAGGTCCCATCCAACTCTGTCATTATCTTATTCTGTTAAACAAACTTAGGCTATGTTATATTAAATATGGTTTTAAAAGATCCTTCTTCAAATGTATTGGTCCTCAGAATATGGTCCTCAATGGAACTACATCTACATCAAGAGAAGCATGCAGTGAGGTCTCTGCATCGAGAGAAGCATGCAGTGATATTGGCTCAGTGCTCCAACATCTTCATAAATGATATAGATGATGGGATAGAAGGGGACCTCATCAAATTTGCAGATGACTCCAAACTGGGGGAATTGCTGACACTTTGGAACACAGCCTCACAATTCAGAAGGATCTTGACAGTGTTGGGCTCTAGCAGTTCATTGGTGAGAAAAGTAAGATCCTACTTACTTAGACAACAAAAGTCAAATGCACATGTACTGTATAGGCAGTACTTGACTCAATAATACTAACTGTGAAAGGGATCTCTGTGTCCTGATAGACCACTGATTGAGTATGAGCCAGGAGAGTGCTGCAGTTGCCAAAAAAGCCAATGCAGTCCTAAACTCCATCAACAGAAGGATAGCATCAAGATGTTAAAAACTAATAGTACTAATCTATACTGCATTTGTGACACCACACTTGGAATACTGCATCCAATTCTGGTCATCAAAATCCAAAATAGATGTTGAAACCCTAGAAAGAGTGCAGAGATGAGGAACAATGATGTAAGGGGGCCAGAGTTAAACCATACAATGAACTAGTAAGGGAACTAGGAATGTTTAGCCTATAGAAGAGAAAGCTTAGGTGTGACAAGTTAGCCATCTTCCAATATTTGAAGGGCTGTTGCAGGGAATTTGTTCTCCAAAGCACCTGAGGACAGGACAAGAAGCAATGGGTAGAAACTCATCACAAGGAGATCCAACCTGGTACTAAGGAGACATTTCCTAAGAGTGAGAACAATTACTCAATGGAACAGTTTGCCTCCCATCACAAGAGGTTTTCAAGAAAAGATTGGATAACTATTTGCCTAGGAAGGCATAAAGTCTCCCCTCAGGCAGGGGATTGGACTAGAAGACATCCCTTCTAGTCCTAGGATTCTACGTAGTTTCTTGAGAAGGATTTGCAACAAAGGGAAACAAATATAGTACTGGGAAATTATTAAGGAGTAAGAGTCTTGATAGATTGGCTGGGAATAAATTTCTTCTCAAATTCTTTTATTTTGGATCTCCAAAAAAAAGGTCCCTTTGTCTTCTGATAGAATAGAATAGAATAGAATAGAATAGAATAGAATAGAATAGAATAGAATAGAATAGAATAGAATAGAATAGAATAGAATAGAATAGAATGTCAAACTTTTGGTAGGAAAGAAGGGTCCAAGTGTAGCACTACCCTTTTGTCATAAAACAGTGGACCGAAAGAGCCGTCAATTCAGAGACCATCCTGGCCAAAGTTATGGTGACCAGGAAGGCCACTTTGAAAGGCAAGAAGTGTAGGGATGCCTCTCACAGGGGCTCAAAGGGATCTGCCATCGGAGCCTGTAGCACCTTGGTGAGGTCCCATGTCAGAAACCGGTAAACCACTGGAGGCCTAAGATTCGATGCCCCCTTAAGAAAACTGCGAATGTTTGGGTGGCGGGCCAGAGAAACCAAACCCCTACAGGAGAGAACTGAAGAGAGAGCCACCTGGCGACGGAGTGTGTTGGGCGACAGCCCTTTGCACAGACCCATGTGCAGAAACTGGAGAATTTGGGGCACTGTCACTAAGGTTAGATCCAGAGCCAACTTACTACACCAGGAACAAAACGCTCACCAAATGGCATCATAAATCCTCTTGGTTGAGGCCCTCCTAGAGGCCTGAATGATGTCAGTGACCTCTGAAGAACAGTTGCCCTGGCTCAGAGCCCTCCACTCAAACAGCAGGTGGTCAACTGGAACCACTGAGGATCTGGGTGGACCAGTGCCCCCAGGGTGAGGGAGACTGTCCAGTGGAATCCACCAGGGCCTGACCATGGAAAGGGCTACCAAGTCAGCAAACCAAGGGCATCCTGGCCAGTGCGGAGCCACCAGGATCACCTCAGCCTGTTCTGCAAGAATCTTCCTTACCACCCTCGGGATGAGGGGAAGAGGTGGGAAGGCGTACAGCAGTTCCGCCGGCCAAGGGCTGTGAAGCACATCGACACCCTTCACTCCCAGAGCCACAAACCTTACAAAGAACCTGTCCAGGTGAGCGTTGTCCGGGGTTGCAAAGAGGTCCTCCGCCAGCTGTCCGAAGTGCTCCATCAGCTCATGAAATAAGTCTGGCTGCAGGTGCCCCTCTGCATGGTCAATTGTAGCCCTGCTGAGTCAAACTGCCTGGACATTGGCAGTTTGTCCTGCAATGTGCTCTGCCTTCAATGATATCTGGAGGCACTCCGCCCAAAGAGAAAGACGTGTCACCTCTTCCATAAGGACCCTAGACTGGGTACCCTCTTGCCTGTTAATGTGAACTTTAGTGGCCACGTTGTCAGTTAAAATAAGCAAAGGTCTGCCAGACACCAGATCATGAAACTCCTGAAGGGCCAGGTAGACTGCCCTGAGTTCTAGCCAATCAATGTTATGGGCTAAGTCTTCCTGAGACCACCTGCCCTGAGCCACCCTATCCAGCAGGTGAGCCCCCCAACCATAGAGACTGGCATCAGTCGTCACAATCAGGTGCTCAGGCTCCTTAAAGGTACAACCTTCAGCCAGTGCTGGGGAAACCCACCACTCCAAGGAATGTACTGTTGCGGCAGGCAACCTAACCTTGTGTAGGGAAGTACTGGTACTGGACCTTTGTTAAGGCAGAAGAAACCACAGAACTGACCTAGCATGCAAGCGCACCCAAGGCACGATTGAAATGCAGGAAACCATCTTTCTCAGAAGTTGCGAAAGTGTCGCCAGGGGTACAGAGCGAGCCCCCTTGATGTGATTCACGAGCTCAACTAGGCTCGCCTGGCATTCCTGGGAAAGGAATACCCTGCATGCAATGGTGTCAATCTCCACTCCCAAATGCAGCAATCGTGTCCTTGGTGTCAAATGACTCTTCTGCCGATTTACAGAAAACCCGTGCTTATTGAGCACCTGCATGGTGACCTCAACGTCTACACACACCTGCTCCCTAGAAGTCAATTGGATGAGGATGTCATCCAGATAAAACTGAACGCGCATGGGATGAGCTCGAAGGTGAGCCGGTATGACAGCCAAGATCTTTGTAAACACCCTAGGCGCAGAAGAGAGGCCAAAGGGCAAGGCTCTATATTGAAAATGCCAGCCGGCATAACAGAAGCGGAGATACTTTCTATGACCTGGACAAATGGGGATATGCAAATATGTCTCAGTTAAATCTATAGATGTGAGGAAGTCGCCCTCCCTGATGCAGTTCAAAATGGACTGAAGAGAATGCATCTTGAACCGCTTGTAAATAATAAAGTGGTTCAGTCTTTTGAGGTCTAGAATTGCCCTATACACCCCCCTCCCAAGGCTTTTGGAATGACAAAGAGGATGGAGTAAAACCCCAACCCCTGTTCAGCTTCTGGAAGTGGTTGAACAGCATGGATATCCAAAGGGTGTTGGATAGCAGTTTCCATGAGGCCTTGTTTGGCCGGATTACCCGAGACAGGGCAAGAGATGAAAAACCTCTGGGGAGTAGAAAGGAACTCTAGAGATAGGCCCGAACGGACCGTATCTAAAACCCATGCATGGTAGTAATGCCCTCCCATTGCCCGGCAAAGGCGGCCAGGCGTCCCCCAATGAGAGGGTCTGAGAGGCGATTATCACTGGTGCTGGAAAGGGCGGCTCCCTCCCCCTCGAAAGGACCGTCTGGAAGGGAACTCTTTAAATTTCCCTGCCCTATCCTGATGCTGATCCTGCCTGGGTTGGAAGGAGCGCTGAGCCTTAACAGAACCAAACCCCCCATCCTGTCCTCTGAAGGACTGGCATTTGTAATATGGGGAAGGGCATGGATCAGACCATCTGGAAAGAGATGGGAAGACCTTACGTTTCTTCTTCATTTCCAAGAGCAGCGGCTCCAGCGACTCTCCAAACAGATGTTTTCCGGAGAACGGGGCAGAAGCAAGTCGCCATTTTTGCTTGACATCCGCCTGCCATTGGTGGAGCCAGAGAAGTTGCCTGGTCACCACCGATGAAGCGATGGCTTTTGAGGCGAACCTCGCTGCCCCTAGTGTCGCATCAGCTGAAAACTCCAGAGCAACCAATAATTTATTCAGGTCCTGGTGGACTCTAGTGTCTGCCACAGGGATTTTATCCTGAAATTGTCTTAACCACATTAAGGAGACATGGTTAAAGAAAGAAGCTGCAGTTGAGGCCTTTACGGCCCATGCCGCTGCCAGGTGAGCCGCCTTTAGAGATTGCTCAGCTCACCTATTCTCTGGCCAAAGGGCCTCTTCTGGGGCATCTGTCATAACGGATGAAGTGACCAATGAAGCCACTGGTCCATCCACAGCTGGCACCTGAAGTGTCTGTGATAACTCTGGAGCCATGTTGAAAAAACGTTTGTCTAGGGAGCTAGGATTTGCTCCTGCTCCCGGAGTGGCCCACGGCCTGCCCACGACATCTATAAACAACTGCGGAGATGGAACCACCTCTGCCTCAGCCTTTGGTTCAAAGAAGAAGGATTCTCCTGTGTGCGTTGACACAGCAGGTGGAACCTGCACGGGCAGATGGCCAGCCAAGCGTGCCATGGTCATAGCCTTGTATAATAAAGATTTAAATAGTTGAGGACGAAACAGTCCAACAAAGGCTGGCTGGTCAGGGGATAAGCCCTTGTCCTCTGAGAGCTCCATCTCTCTATTAATGTCCTCCTGGGAGTCAGAGTGGGAGAATGATACTGGGAAGTAAGACCTATGAGGACGTAACAACCCCCCTTCACCTTGCTCCCTTACAGGTGTATCTACATATCCAGAGTAATCTGACCTAACAGAAGCCTCTCTGTGACCCCGGCTGCATTGTAACCCAGCTGCAAGGCCTCTTTCAATTCCCTCAGAAATAATGTTTTCCATATTAGAAGGAAATTGGCCTTGTTGCAATTCCCCAGATTGAACATTCGATGCAGATGGGGTAAAAGTGAACTCAGGGGCTAGAACCCTGGGCCTAGCAGGCTGTTGCCAAGCAGGAGAGGCAGAAAAGGGATCAGGGAGGGAGGAAGTTTCCCTGTTGCCAGGCAGATTGCCTGCAACAGACAGCTCAACAGCGCCATTTGGTGACAGGGAGCGGTTTGGTGTCAGAATCCTGAGGCAGAAGCAACTGCCATTCCACATAATGGCGGGAAAAATGTGCCTCAGTTTGTTGAGGAAGAGACTCACTGCTGGCCAGGACCCTGGCCACCTCTCTATCCAGTGCCTTCTGTCTACGAGCCGTGTCTCTCAGTGCCGCTTTAGATGCCTTTGGAAGCTTCTTCGATCTTTTGGATAGCTTCGTGGCCGCTTTCCTGCTGGTAGACCTCGCTCCCGAGGTCTCCGCATGCTTATCTCCCTGGGAGCCAGCCTGTGAGACCGTCAAAGTGGCAGTCTGAATGCCACTAACGCTGGGCACAACGTCCACCATTTTTCTGAAGCCGCTAAACAGCTGAGCCGATCAAAGGCTCAAGACACCGCAATTGAAAGCCCCGGGCTGCTTCCGAGTGTGCTCAGATGAGCAGAGGCTCGGGAATCATGTCCACGAATAGGGCACTGGCCAGCTCTCATTAGAATGCTTGTAACGGACAGGGTCCTCTCAAGCTCGGTGGTGGCGGCTTTCAGTGACAGCCCAGGCTTTCCCTATCAGCCTGGCTGTCCTTCAGCTAGAAGGTGAAGGCACAAGCTAACCGCCAAGCCGGAACGTTTCGGAGCCTTGTCCGCAGGCTCATGGGTCACCGCTAAGAGTGACAGCCGACTGGCTGCCCAGCAGAGTCACTGGCTGGTGACCTGCTTGCTGTAGGGCAGCCTTCAGTGGGCTTGAGCTAAAAGCTCGTCACCCTGGTATATTGGTGGCACACCAGTTTGTTGGTAATATAGCTGCCACAGAAATCCAAAATACCAGGAAGAAAAAATCTCCAAACCAATCTGACAAATTAAGCAAAATCCAGAAATGGATTGCCCTAGCAAACACATGTCTGTCCTCAGCTTAATACTGAGACAAAAGCTGGGGACCATTGGTGTAGGCATGTCCTCACAACTTTGACAGTCTCAGTCCTATTGGCTAACAGACGAGGACAACCCATTTCTGGATGCTTCCACCACTATAATGGAGAATAGAATAGAATAGAATTCTTTATTGGCCAAGCGTGATTGGACACACGAGGGATTTGTCTTGGTGCATATGGTCTCAGTGTACACAAAAGAAAAGATACATTCTCAAGAATCATAAGGTACAACGCTTAATGATAGTCATAGGGTACAAATAAGCAATCAAATCATATTAGGAATCAGTCAATATAAATTGTAAGGATACCAGCAACAAGGTTATTCAGTCATACAGTCATAAGTGGGAGGAGATGGTGATAGGAACAATGACAAGATTAATAGTAGTGCAGACTTAGTAAATAGTTTGACAGTGTTGAGGGAATGATTTGTTTAGCAGAGTGATGGCATTTGGGAAAAAACTGTTCTTGTGTCAGTTGTTCTGGTGTGCAGTGCTCTATAGCGTCGTTTTGAGGGTAGGAGTTGAAACAGTTTATGTCCAGGATGCGAGGGGTCTGTAAATATTTTCAAAGCCCTCTTTTTGACTCGTATAGTATACAGGTCCTCAATGGAAGACAGGTTGATCGTAATAGTTTTTTCTGCAGTTCTGATTATATTCTGAAGTCTGTATGTGTTTTGTTGGGTTGCAGAACCAAACCAGACAGTTATAGAGGTACAGATGACAGATTCAATAATTTCTCTGTAGAACTGTATCAGCAGCTCCTTGGGCAATTTGAGCTTTCTGAGTTGGTGCCAAAAGAATATTCTTTGTTGTGTTTTTTTGATGGCGTTTTTGATGTTAGGTGTCCATTTTAGGTCTTGAGATATGATAGAACCTAGAAATTTGAAGGTCTCTTCTGTTGATACTGTGTTGTCTAGTATTGTAAGAGGTGGTAGTGTGGCACGGATGCATCGCTCAATAAAGGGAATATTTCCTAAAGATTGCTGCTTGGAAATTAATTTATTTCGAGGATGAAACCGAAACTTCTGACACTACCACCACTTCTACGGTTTGGTGTGTGTTCAGTTCCAGATTGTTCTGGTCGCACCTTGAGGCTAGTTGTTCAACCTCCCACCTGTATGTGGATTCATCGTTGTCTTGAATGAGACTGATCACTGTTGTGTCATTTGCGAACATCAATAGTTTAACAGATGGATCATTTGAGATGCAGTCATTGGTATATAAAGTGAAGAGAAGTGAAGAGAGCACACAGCCTTGGGGGGCTCCTGTGCTAATTGTACAGGTATCTAATGTGATTCTGCTTAGCTTCATCTGCTGCTTCCTGTCTGTTAGGAAGCTTATGATCCACTTACAAGTGTGTTCAGGTACCGCTAGCTGGTTTAGCTTAGTTAGAAGAATGTCTGGAATTCTATTTAATACAAATAGACCCAGAATTTGCATTTCATATTTATTGAGAATAAATTCTTCAGATTCATATACCTATGAGATTTCACATTGATGAAATTGGTGATGATAGATAGATAGATAGATAGATAGATAGATAGATAGATAGATAGATAGATAGATAGATAGATAGATAGAATAAATTACCAATTTATTTCTGGAACTTGATCTTTCTGAATGATCCTACTATGTCCTCTGCGTCAAAATAAAAAATGAGAAATAACTACCTTTTGATTATGATTGTTTGAATGCCCCAAAAGACCTTACTAAAGCCTTTTAGAAATATAAAATTGACTAAATATTGATCACAATTTTTGAGTTGCTACAGCAGAAGAAATCTTACAATCAGTTTTTCAAAAGTAAAAAGAGAAGACAACCTCTGTATTTTTGTTCCATGCCCAAATAACTTTTTCTTATTCCAGTAAGAAGTTGACAACTACCTTCCTGGTAATCTTCCTATCGAGATTGTCACATCTTCCAGTTGTGTGGGAAGACCACTCTTGTAAATTATATATCAAACAGAAAGGCAGGGAGCCTTCTCTAGATCTTGAATTTCAACTGCACTTGAACTGTCATTTAAGTGTGTCCCTGTCACAACTTCTGCTACTGCAGGCCTATCCAAGATATTTAAATCAGATAAGGCACTTGGTATTGATTTTATCTCTGCTGAAGCAATTTAGAGCAATCTGTTTTGGTGGGTACCAACACATTCCAAAGTATTAGGGAACTGTAATAATTTTTCCAATCTACTACAAAAAGGATGATACAGAGCTTCATCCTAATTGTTACTAGCCCTTAAGCATAAAAATGAAATATGTACAATTCTTTATGATAGGCTGGACTGAAATAAAGAAACATAATGGTATAAGAATTAGCAGGTTTTTGTCTGAGTACTTGTCTCTTGTACTAAATTTTAAATAAACAAGATATTACCTATATGCAATGTTTGTTGATCTCACATTTTTCTTGATCAAGTAACTAGAAGATAGCATGGAACATCTGGATTAACCTGGTAATAAATATACAACTCACTGTTGGAATAACGAAGCTAATTTCCATTTGCTTGTATTTCAGTTATCTTTAAAGTCCACCTTAAATTTTATCCATATAAACTTGATTTACCCTGCAGGGTCACACAGAGATATAAAATAGGCACCCTGTCCCATGTGGAAGCACAGTGCAGCATCACCAGAAGTTTATTACGCTTTTGCTATGTGTCTGATCTGAGAGTATAAAAGTGACCTGGAAAAAGAGTATGGTAGAAGGACAGTATGATGCCATATTGTTAACCACAAAAAAAGGACTATACAAGAGTACAGAATACAGGAGTGCAAGGATTGCATTAGTTTTTTTGGCAGCAGTGTGAGGCGGCAGCCAAAAAAGCTAATGAAATCTTTGGCTGCATAAACAGAGGCATAGAGTCAAGATCACCTGAAGTATCAGAACCACTTTATAAAATATTAGTAAGACCACATCTAGAATATTGCATCCAGTTTTTGTCACCACGTTAGAAAAAAAGATGTTGAAACTTTAGAAAAAGAACAGAAAAGAGCAATTATGGTGATGACTCGTCTATGGTGACATGATAGTAGTATTTCAATATTTGAGGGGCTGCCACAAAAAAGAGAGGGTCAACTTATTTTCCAAAGCACCAGAAGGCAAGACAAGAAATGATGGATAGAAACTGATCAAGGAGAAAAGCAACCTAGAATCAAGGAGAATTTTCTAACAGTGAGAACAATTAACCAGTGTAACAGCTTACCTTCAGAAGTTGTGGGTGCTTCATCACTGGAGGTTTTTAAGAAGAGGCAGGACAGCCATTTGTCTTAAATGGTACAGCATCTCCTACTTGAGCAGGGGGTTGGACTAGAAGACCTCCAAGATCTCTTCCAACTCTATTCCGTAACTAGCTAACTTTTTCAAAAAAGTTTATGGGAAAAAGAGATGAGGAGGCTAAAAAAATGTATGGGTTTTTTTTACATGTGATTTCAATTAAAAAAATGAAAACAAACAAAGCCTGAACCATAACAGAATTATGTCAAACTGCCTTACAGTTAGCTTTAATTATTTTTGTTATTTTGTTATCTGTTTTACTGGCATCTGTTGATTTTAATCTCACATGCCTTCTTATTGTAAATGGCTTGGGAGAAAACATATTCAAGGCTGCTGATTTTATTTAATTCTTAAATTGATTAGAAATTATTCCTTTTCATATTTTGTATGAACCTGTGAAATTTAAAGATATTCTGGATTCTAAAGGGTGTGTGTGTGTGTGTGTGTGTGTGTGTGTGTGTGTGTGTGGTTCTGAAGCTATGGAACGTATTTCTATAGGAATCATGTTTAGTTCCCATTTTTTCCCATTTTCTTAAGTTATCTTTGATTTAATTGATGATAACTTTAGCTCTTAGGTGGTCTAGTTTTTAAAAGATGGCTTTAACTAGAATTGTGCAAAATGTTCCATCCTAGAACATTGCAACTCTGAAACAGATGTTCCAGAACTGCTAATTGTTCTGGAAATGGCCCATTTTGAGGTTAGACCACATCCAGAATGAATCATAATGACTCTTTTAAAGAACAGTATGTTCTAGGATAAAATGTTTCATGCATTTCTTGTTTTAACTCTTTTACATGTTTTTTATATTTTTCTATCAATTGCTTATATGGCTTAGGGATGGAAAGGTGTGTGTGTGTGTGTGTGTGTGTGTGTGGGAGAGAGAGAGAGAGAGAGAGATTGTAAATCTGTCTCTGTCTCCATACATGCACACAAACACATATACTATTCTATACCAAAGAGTGCTATTTAGAAGAAATCAATACAGACAGCTAATTTGATATCACCTACATTCTAAATAGTTTGATGAAACACTGATTTTATTATAAATTATTTTCAGTAATAATGCATTATAAATGATTATGAATAAACCCACATTATTTTAATATCATCAGATCTATAAGCATTCGTTATTACTGAAAAGATTGTGCTTACGACAAATTTATATTTTTAGAAACAAAACAATTTCTCCAGTTAGTAAACAAAATATCAATTATGAACTGTGAATGTTTCTAATTTTTAAAATAACATATAGATAAACCAGAGGGTACATTACGGTTACCAAGATGATTTTCTATAAAATTAAAATACAATACAAGCAAAGCAGATTAAATCTAAACCTTGTAGTTCTTGAAACATAAAGCCGGCATCCTATTATTTTTAATGTTTTAATTGATCTATTTTTCTCACGTTCTTTTAGACTTATGTGCAAAGCTTCCCTTATAAAGTGCTATTTCACATCCCTTTACAGTTATTTTTACACTAGGGTTTTATTTTTTTGTTTTTTTTTTAAAAATGCATTTCCCTTTCTCTAGCTGTAGCTCTAAAATATTTTCATTTTAAAAGAGAAAATAATTACTATAGGAATTAGCACACTGGAATAAGAAAACAAAATCCTTAGCTTTTCCTGAGCAGCGGGTTATACAATCAGTGCATTTTTATTCCTTCATTTCATTTATGAGCAAGTTTACTAGATGTCTTGGATTGGTTTGAAACCACCTAATGACGTCAATGGGCCAGAGAAATTAGAGCTAAGCTAGACAGCTGCAGTGCACTGAATCTACAGAGGCTTTATTCTTTTCTCTCATGGTGACACCCAAGACAGATATTATCCACCAGACACTCCTGGAACAGCACCAAAATGACAGTGTTTCCACATTCAGTATCTGGAAATGGCTGCAATTAGAACAGGTCAGAGAATCTCCAAAATTCTGTTGCACATTGTGATTATTAATAACAAAAGAAATAGTTGCTTTAATAAAGCTGCACAGACATTCACTGCAAATGCTTATTACTGATCTCTAACATTTTTTTTTCAAGAGGGCAAGCGTTGTTTTATAGAGAAAACAAAAGTGATGGTTTTCATTTACTTCTCTTTCCATAACACGTACCTTTGTTCTTTTGTGGCGTTAACTTAAAAGCCCAATAAATAAGTAGCATGGTTCAAGAAAACATACCTTTAAAAAGAAGATCTTGGATACAAATTCTCTCTCTCGCACACACACACAACACACACCAATAAATTATGGACCAATTATACACCATATATACAGTAATTCACACATTCTTACAAAGCATTCTAGCTTCTCTGGCTATTAAAAATAGCACTAACTCTATATGTGTAAAGCAAATTGATCCCACTCAAGTACTCTTAGTTATTTCTTTTCGCCTTATTGCACCTTATATTGATTTTACAATATTCTCTGGTTACATTTTTTTTCCTAGTGGAATCCTGCCTTGCATTACGTACTAAACTTGACTTTAGGGAAATCATTAGAAAATATTACATAAGATAGTATAAAATGTAGGAATGAGGATTTGTATCTCTTATTAAATTACATGCCTTCATGAGATGTAGGAGAGATTTGCTCCTTCTTAAGATGGACTATTAAGAAAAGCTATCCCAAAAGAACTGTCTTCCGAGAACAGTTCTTTCCACATGGAAGAGTGTTCATCACCATGGTATCTAATGGATGCAGCTGCTGATTTTAAGGCCATACAAGGTGAAAGAAAATTCAGACTATGGACAGGGAATTTAGCAAGCAATCAACACACAATTCCTGTGCCCCCCCTTTTTTCCCAAACTTTTTCCAACTCATGACCAAGGATTATTTCAAGAAAAGTTTTTAATATGCAGTCACAGCCCGATTCACACAATGTTACATAGCATCAGATGACTTTATCATTCAGTTGTAATACTAGCTTGTTTATTGTCTTATTACAGGAAGGAAAAATATGAACAAACAAACCAGGAAATAACAATAAAACAGCTTTGCACCTCTGGTTAGGAAAATGCATGATTGAAACAGGGGATTTCTCTGTAAGAAATTGGATGGTGCTTCAGAGATTCTACTCCCTGGGGCTGTGTACATGTTTAGTTTCCAAGTCAACCAAAGAAGAAGGAAAGGGAAAAGAAAGAAAAAGGAAATTATGCCTCTATATTAGATTAGTGACAGCCAGTTTGGAGTAGTAAATAAGATGCCAGGCTGGAAATCACGAGATTGTGAGTCTTTGAGCCTCAAGAAGCAGGCAACAGCAACCATTTCTGAAAATTTTGCCACGAAAACTGCATTGATTTGTCCAGACAATTGCCAGGAGTCAAGACTGATACGGAAGGAGGGAAAGAAGACAGAACACCTATTGACACCGGGCCACAATTTATGAAATGAAAATTGTACTGACATTAAAAAGTCGTAGCCATTTGAATTATAAAAAGTTAAAAAGTGAATATAAGTACACATGAGGCATTTTGAAGTGAGGGGAACTGCAGCTTGATTAGTAACCATATTATTAATCCTACCAAGTAAACTCACTTGCAATCCTTCAGCAACTCTGAAAAAAACTCTTTTTTATATGTTAAAGAAGCTTGTAAATGCTTATACTGAGATAGACAGACAGACAGACAGAGACACAACAGATATGTGAAGTATAGATGTTCAATTCAAATTCCAATTGTAGCTTCCAGCAAAGGGACTATGGATGATAGCTATAGGCATTTGCTATCTGTAAACCTTTCCAGACCTATCAATCTAAAGGAAAGTACAATTTAAAAAGTCTACTTAACTCCCCCCATTACCTTTTCTCTTTCCCCATTTCTACTTAAACAGAACACTTAAGGGTACAATTCAACATACACAGTATGTTACGGTATATACAGTATTTGACAATGTATAAATGAAATTCTGTAATTGTCTCTTCTATTGAGTTTCCTGGAGTTATGTTGTGATTTTTTTGCTAGAAGAATAGAATAGAATGAATGGAATGGAAAGGGAAGGGAAAGGGAAAGGGAATGGGAATGGAAAGGAATGGAATAGAATAGAACCTGGAAGGGACCTTGGAGTTTTTGTAGTCCAGTCCCCTGCTCAAGCAGAACCTATATCATTTCAGACAAGTGACTATCTACTCTCTTCTTAAAAAGTTCCAGTGATGGAGCGCCCATGATTTCTGAAGGCAATTAACCACTGATTATTTGTCCTCACTGTTAGGAAGTTTCTCCTTAATTCCAGGTTGCTTCTCCCTTTGATTAGTTTCCAACCATTGTTTCTTATAGAAGAACTTCTCTAAAAGGAGAACTAGAACTGATGTCCAGTTTTTGTATTTTAGTTAATTGCCAGTAAGACTTGTTCTAGTTCCCTGAATCCAATGCTGGCTTTAGAAACTTAATTGGCAGAGATGGCCAAGATCCTTTTGCTTGGCCATTCCAGCTAAGTTCCTTTTATGGGAAAATAACTGGTCATATTTATTAATTATATCTCATTTGGATTATTGAATGTATGGCAGTCCTTGAAAAGTGTTCATAAAGTACAGTGCAAAATAGAAAATGCAGAGAATTTGTGAACAATTCCAAATTTGGGAACTTGTGAATTTGGTTCACTGGTTTTCTCTTTATTTTCTTGCACTAGTGAAGGGGCTGATTCTGCTCTGCAAAACCTACATCTATAAAACAGGAACTCAGAAGGTCAGAAGGAAACTTGGAGATCATTCAATCCAACCTCCTGCCCAATGCACGGGTCAACTGCTTTAATACTAAGTCAATTTCTACAGAAATATCTGAGTGCTACACAAATTGTTTCAGCTGAGATACCTGAAGGTCAATCTTTTTCCACATTTTTCCTAATCATTAAGACTTTGCCTGTACATTTTTTCTTTCATAAATCAGGAAGCATAGCAAAGCAGGTTAGTTCATATATAACACTAAACCAGGATTTTATAAAAATTAACAAGCCATATGGTTGGATTCCCCCAAAGACCTGAACCATAATGCCACAGGCTCACACATCATCTTAAAAGAATCAAAATCAACTGCTTTCAAGGATCTGAGACTAACAAAATTCATGTCTGGGAAAACTTGGGGAAATCTCAGCTGAAACAATTTGTGTAGCACTCAGATATTTCCGTAGTCATATATATGCATGCATACGAAACATAAACATTTGGATTTTCTCCTGAAGCAACTGTTTAATATAAACCCACATGTTGTTGCTTTTTTATCTGCATATGGCTTATTCTCTCTTGAGTTTGCAGTTTAAAGCTTTTCCCATGTTCAGAATGAGTAATTGCATATAAGTCCCTGACAGCCATAGGGAAAAACATCTGTAGGTCACTGTTGCTTTTTTTTTTTTTTGCTTCAAGACAATACAATGATATGATGTATTCCCAGTTTTGCCAGTCAAATAAATTGCTGTGGGGTTCAGCATCATTAAAATACAAACACAGCCAACCTGAGTCCTATTGTTTACTCATTAAACTGAGCACTCAATAAAAAAAATCAATTGGAATTTTTTTTTTTGAATGAATACCACGATGCAGAAATATGGAACTACTTTTTTATGAGTCTTAAGTATTTGCCAGTGTTTCATAAACAACTTCCATATTGGTTACATAGAAACACCCTGCCTGGAAACAAGATGAAAAGACTTATTTTGGAGAAGACAGTCACACAGATATTTGGTAATGCAGACCCAGTCAAATCAGCCTTTGAATTGTATTCAGAAACATAATAGCTGCCAGTGCAGCTCTCACAATATAAACATAACATTACAGAAACAGCCTGTAAAAAAAGTTGAAGTTTCTATATGCAGAGGCAGTCCTAGCTAAAGTTTCTTCCAATTTTGGGATAACAAGGGCATGAATGACCGATATCAAAGCCAGTGTGTTTTTTCTTTCTTCCATTCACTAGTTTCAGATTTTCTGAGACTTCCTAGACAAATCCCTGTAGATTTTCTGGCAAGATTTGTTTGAGCAGTGCTTTGCCATTGCTTCCTTCTTCGGCCTTAAGTGACTCACCCAAGATCACCCAGGTGGTCTTGTGCCCCAGGCAGCACTAGAATTCAATTTCATGATTTCTACCCTGGTGCCTTAACCACTACACCAAACTGGATGTCTATACCAGCAAAAGTTGAACAAAGAGTTTCCCTACATGCTAATCAAGCAAAAGCCATGAATCCAGAAGACCTAAATCATGAACATGCTCCTTCAGAAGCCTCATCAGGTGCTAGCTATCTTAGGTTTCTTGAAAAGATATAATTTCTTCTTGCTAAGATTCAATATCAGTTTGTTTTGTCTCATCTTATTGGCATCACCCACTTCATCTGCTATCCAGTCAGTGTGAACATGGGAAAGTGGGTTTCCTCAAATATTGATGATACCTCATCTGAAATGGACATTTGATGTCCCCCAGCATTCACACAGATTGTATATAACTGTATCGTTCAAAGTAAGAGATATGACCCCTCCCCTTAAGGAAATATTTACCACATCCCAAATCTAACTGTACATATTCTGTTGTAGCTACTCAAAGGAACCAGGTAGCACAGGAGCCAAACCTACAGTTGGCAAAATTCTTGCCATTAAGAACTATGTACACATTTTCAAACTCTACGCAATCAATAGAATGCCAGATAACTTCACTCCGGTTGACTCCAGTTCTCCCACTTGTATCTGACTAAGTGAATGCAAATGATTTTGTGAGGAAAATGTCTTGCAAACCTACCTCAGCTACCTAAAGTGAGATCATTCTTTCTATGTTTCTCAATAGGCTATGAGTCACCTTAAATAGTAAAACTGCATTTTAGTATTATTAAATACTTTAATTGATATGCTTATGAAAATTATTTTGCACACATTTCAAGAAATTACACTATTTCCCCCTTTTTCTGATATTATGGCAAGACAATAAGAATGGTAAAGTATCCAATATTTGCTACATATTGTCTACAAAATAGTAAAAATTGTTACTGATGGTAAAAGTCAATTATATTGAAAAAAATTATAGATGTTAAAAAAAGCATTGAAGCTTTCTCAAAATAAATTCTCTAGTTGCCTTTCATAATAATTTGATTTGATGATGTGTCATCAAGTTAGTGTTGCTACTTAGGGATGACAGACATACTCTAGATCTCCAGAACTATCTGTCCCTAACCTGGTCCTTCAACTCTGCCTATAATGCAGCCATCTTCACTCAATTATTGAGTCCATTCACCTTGCAGCAGGTTCTTTCCTTCATCTTTCTTAGCATCAAGGCTTCTCAAGAGACTTAGATCTTCACATATGTACCAGGGGTGGGTTCTAAATTTTTTTACTACCGATTCTGTGGGTGTGGCTTATTTTGTGGGTGTGGCTTGATGATCATGTGACAATTCTTTTGGATTCAGCAGAGGTACTGGTCTACCAGGCTTTTAACTGCTTGCAGAGTTGTACCGGTTTACCCATTTATTTTTGCAGGCACTAGTCTACTCATATATTTTTGCAGGCACTGGTCTACCCATTTATTTTTGCAGGCACCGGTCTATCATTTGTTTTTTGAGCCACCGGTCTACCACCAAACTGCCTTTTACCACTGATCAGCTGTAGGGCAGCTCTTTGAAGCCCCGTGGCAAGAGTTTAAACAGTTTTTTTCCTTATAGCCCATCAGCTGGGACTCAGGAGGCAGCAATATTGGGGGTGGGACCAAATAAAAAGTAAGAATAATGCGGGGGTGAGAGTGGGGGACGGGGGGCAGAACCGGTTCAGTGACATCATATCGTCACCACTACCAGCTTGGCGGAACCCACCACTGATATGTATCCAAAGTACACTAGTTTGAGCTTAGTCATTTTATGTCCCAAATAAGAACACTGGATTGATTTGTTTTATGAGCTTTTTATAATTAAAATCAATAATTCATGCATCCTTTGTCTTCATTTAAAATAAATTCTAAGTTTATGAAAATATTTTCAGATCCTGCTTTCTCTGTCCTAAATAGAAAGTAAAAGGGGGGAGAATAACTGAACACTTTTTTTAGTGATGTCTTAAAAGAATTAATAATTTGCTCTCTCTAAAACATGGAGATAAAACTGATTTTTAAAAAACTTTATCTCCAATATTAATAATTGAGTTTAATTTGTGAGATGTAGGAAAGACAATCTCTTAGTGTAATACAGACATCTGTATTAAGTGTCCTGAGTTGCAACAGATCCTGGAGAAAAGATCTGATCCTATTTTGTGTATTTGCAAATATGTCAATTATGAGTGAAATTGGAGGAATAGAAGACTTCACCCAAGTAATTGATTTTTCTTTTTTATGAAAATGAAACTGATTTTTAAAAATCCATTACAAATCTAACTCTGTACAGAATTTACCTTATGTGTCATTTAAACTTGAGAATTCAAGATTTGCTTTCTGAATAACAAAGTTGGAAGTAACTTGGAGGTCTTCTAATCCTATTTGAGTAGAATTTATACTATTTCAGACAAATGGTTGTCCAATTTTTTTCTTAGAAACCTCCAGTGTTGGAGCATGCAGAATTTCTGGAGACAAGTCATTCCACTGATTAATTGTTCTAACTATTAGGAAATTTCTCCTTAATTCTAGGTTGGTTCTCTCCTTGATTAGTTTCCATTCATTGCTTCTTGTTCTGCCCTTGGGTACTTTGAATAATAGATTGACTCCCCCTTTCTTTGTGGCATTAATCAATTAATTTTGTATTCATCTAGATTTATTTAAATCCTTATTATTTATTTTATGCACAGGACAAATTGCCTTTCTTTGTTTATCTGTCTCTGTGTGCGTGTATTAAAGAAGAAAACAAGATTACAAAACGTAAATTATTTTAATGAATTTTAGGCTTTAATCTACTATCTGTAACAAGGCAGCTTTATACAATTTATTTTCTCTTTAAAGTCATAATAAATGTTATCAGAATTATACACAGTTTAGGCAGAATACAATGTGAACTTGATCACATTTCACAATCTCAGAGTCTGGTATCTGGAGATTATTCATTTAAAATTCTTAATTAGCTATTAAGATACTAAGCATAAAATTAAGACAATATCCCAAATGTATAGGGCACAAGTTACCCCTTATCTGATGTTAATGATCATCAATATTAAGTTGTTATAGAGATAATTATCACCCATGTTTGTTTACAATCATTTAGGAACTGCACAGTATGAATATACAGAAACAATGCTCTTATCCACTATGAACTGGGGATTGTACCATTAGTCATAATGAGAAAGAAAATGCAAGATGATATTCTGAACATTTCCTTTGAAAAACATCTAGACTTCCTTGTACCATCCAATTTGTCTGCTGCCCTTAGATGTGATGAACAATGATGTCCTGTTGCCAGTGCTGAAATAATACTCCCTTGCCTGTTGATAAAAAGTATTCCTTGACTTGCAACTATTCATTTAGTGACCATTTGAAGTCACAACAGTACTGAAAAAAGTGCCTTATGACCAGAGGTGGTATTTCAACTGGTTCGCGCAAACCGTTGGTGGAAATTTGGCCAAGGATGCCGAACTGCTAGCGATGGCCAGCTAGCCACACCCCCGAACCAGTCCCCCAGTCGCCACTTACCATGTTCATCGCCTCCATGTTCTTCACGCATGTGCATCCCATTGCCTTGCAAGTCCAATGGAATGTGCATGCATGAAGAACATGGCGGTGACAGCAACAGCTTTTTCCGCGACCTCTGGTACTTTTCGGTGGCCTGCAGCCAGTTGCCACAGCCACAAAGTGGCTCTCAAAGAGGCAACAGCTGGGAGGCTTCCTTGCCAGCTGCTTTCCTATAGCGACAGCTGGCTGGGAGCTGCCAAAAACTTTGGTCATCTTGCCTTCCGGACGCTGGATCAGCCGCCGTGGAAGGCAAGCACCTCGAACAAAGAGGATGTGGTGGGGGAGGAAGTGGGGCTTGGGCTAGGGCCAGGGCCGCTAAAGGAGGGGAAACAGGGGAGACTGGCAAAGGGGGGGCAGAGGTAGATAGGTGGAAATTCCAAAAATTTTCCTATCTTTTCCTGTGGGTGTGGCTAGGTGGGGGGGTCATGTGACTGAGTGGACGAGGGAGGGAGTAATATCAAGTTGGCCACATCCACTCAGCCACATGGGTACCCTCACCATGCCCACTGAACCAGTAGCAAAAATTTTTGAAACCCACCACTGCTTATGACCATTTTTCACACTTAACAATCATTGCAGCATCACCATTGTCACATGATAAAAACTCAGATGTTTGGCAACTGGTTCATATTTATGACAGCTGCAGTGTCCCAGAGTCATATAATCATCTTTTGTGTCCTTCTGACCAGCAAAGTCAATAGGGAAGCCAGATTCACTTAACAACCTTGTTTCTAACTTAATAGCTGCAGTGATTTGCTTAACAACTGTGACAAGAAAAGTCATAAAGTGGAGCAAAACTCACTTAACAACTGTATCACTTAGCAACAGAAATTTTCAACTCAATTGTGGTAATAAGTTGAGGAATACCTGTACTTATTGAATTTTTTTAAAGAATGATACCTTAATTCAAGGATCTCCAATCCCCAGGCCGCAGCCCACTACTAGGCCTTGAACTTTTTGGAACCGGGCCATGGAAGTAGTGGGCACTGCGTGCACCTCCCCACCTGCGCGAGCAAGAGAATACATGCACATTCCATTTGCATGAGCGGCAGTTGAGCATGCCCGCCATTCATGCAAATGGAGCCGCACACACATGCGCTTGCCTACCGCATGTGCAGAGCCATCCCCTCTCCCTGTCAATCCACAAAGCCAAAAAAGTTGGAGAACTCTGCCTTAATTAATTTAATTCTCATCTTATCAGTCAATATACACTATTATATTGACTTTGCTGAAAACTTAATACCAGTTTCACACAATAGAAATTAAAATTCATATTCTTAAACTGTGTTTGCAGTGCACTGAGAAATGATGACCAATTTGAGGAGTTGCAGCTGCCAGAGCCAGGATACAAATATTATTTGTCTTTGTTTAGTTCTTGGATGGAGCCATCATTTCTGTCTGTACCTATAAAGATAGCATCACACATTCTATTTGCTGAGGCTCCTGCTTCATTTCTTCTCAGTGGAGACAGAAATAGCCTAAAAATAACTTTGGTAGTATCACCCATGAAAATCAATGGGAAAATCCATGTCTGTGTGAAGATATTTGCATCAACATATAGCTGCTAACCCAGATACCACTGTAAGCTTCATGGATGGACATATTCTGGTCAAACCTTAGGGTCCCAAGCAGAAAGACTAATGAGTATTTATAAAAGAACAGATGCTGGGACTTACTTGCTGTGTTGTTATAGTTAATTCCCCAGCTTTCATTCCAACATAATGTATGGCCAGGAAGAAGGAAGTTTATATGTAAATTTGTTACACTACAATTTATATACCACTCCAATCAGGAAATGAAGTTGAGAACATTACTTATTACATAAAATGATACCTTATTAAAATGCAACTCAGAACCAAAAATATTAAAAGCCATAAAAAACAGCAAAATAAATCATAACCATCAACAGAACTGGACTTATCATAATTCTCAGTAAATACCAGCACTAATTCTCCAGGATAATTTAGCTTCTTATACCATCCCCAAAGGTCCTATGAAAGAGCAAAGTCTTAACTGGTTTCTGAAACAACAGCAGGAATAATTCTTCCTCTATCTCTGGGGCTATGTATTTATTTTGCCAAATTTATATCACATGAAGATATGCAAATATGCTGTAAAATTATACAGGATATGCTGTTCCAAAGTAGAGGGGAGGCAACCATGGAATTGCTTGCTAAAATTGCCCACAGATATTTCACAGAGAGCTCAAAGATATCATGATTGATTCTATTGATGGCAGCTGTAAGATCTAGCAAGACCAAAGGGTTACATACATCCACTCCAATCCCATCAGAGGTCATTCACAAAAGTGATCAGTGTCATCTCACTGCCTGAAAGCTGGTTGAAAAATTTATCTAATCTGCTATGACCAGGGCTCTCTATAACTAAAGGATCATCACTTCCCAGAAAAGCAAGGTTGGAAACAGTTGCTTAAAATAGCTAAATTGAGTGACACAATAGTCTCCTCCCAAGAATTACCTAATGCCCTTATCCAGTCTTCTGGTATCTCCTTACCAGCTTTCACAAAACAAGTGAGGTAGTTATCTAATCCTATGACTATCATTAAGTGTTGTACCTTATAATTCTTGACGAATGTATCTTTTCTGTCATGTACTCCGCAAGCATATGCACCAAGACAAATTCCTTGTGTTTCCAATCACACTTGGCCAATAAAGAATTCTATTCTATTCTATTCTACCCTAGGTGGCATTGCTGCTGTCACAGAGGACCCTGCCCTTATATTAACAGGCTCCAACTGTTCCCAGATAACCTACAAAAAAAGGAAGCTGGTTACTTAGTATTGTTTACATATGTCTACCACTGCATGGCACCGTTGAAAACGCTACCCATTTTTTGTATCTGTGTAAATGGTTGTGTCCTACTGTAACACTGGTATTATTTCATCATGCATGATAGACAGTCAAGCTGCTTTTATTGCTACAAACAGCAAAACTATATTCTGTCATTTGAGCTTTTTGAGCTTCCCAAAGCTGGGTGTTGAAGAACTTCAGGCTAGCCTTTGCACTTCATTTTATTTTAGGAAGGTGAGGGAAGATGTCTCTGTGCCTGTGTTACTTTCTCCCGGACTGGTTTCAGTTAGAGTTGGCAATTTAAGGTTAATAAGGAATAGAAAGGACACACTGCATTAGTCTCTATCGCTGTCTCTCTGTCTCTGTCTCTCTCTTTTGCTCTCTGATTATTTTTAATTATTAGCAATTTGGCAGCTGGTGATTTCTGGTATGGTATCTAGTATATCTATATATATTATTCAAAGGAGGGAGTAATCATACAAATTTGTTTATTAATGCAGGTGGTTCCAGGCATCATAAAGTTTGAGAATTCCTGGTATAAATGTAAAAAAATATGTAAATGTTAAAAAATATAATGCAGATTAAAAGGGTAGATGTTCTTGAAATCAGTAAGAATGAGTAAAATGAGGAGCTAAATGTTTGTGATCATAGGAATAATAATAAACTTTGAAAACTGAAGAAACATACCTTTACTCCAATAAAACATATTATTTGTTCATCAAAAACTAAAATATAATTCTGTACTAACCGGTGATTCTTCCTGACAAAATATTGGTTGTGTGTGTCTCTCTGTGTGCCTCTGTTTTAGTGCCATCTTGTATTTTATCTTCTGTAAGACAAATTCTTCTCCAACTACTTTACTGTGGCAGATAGCTTCCATTTTTCAATACTTCCAATTTTTCTTATTGTAAAGAACAAGATTTTACTCAGAACTGCTCAGATTTCTTCAAGAGTTATGTTTATTTCCTCCACAAAATAACTTTAATGGAGGTTTCCTGTTTGCATTCATATATCTTCACAGTGACAATGAAATATAAAACTAGAACTATAAGCAAGAAATTTATCCAGAATCCAGCAACAGCTTCAAAGTTAAGCACATGATGCAATTCAAATACAGATAGTGTAATATCCACTTATATACTGAATCTTGATATTACTTACATTCATCTTTCCTTACTTTGTATTATTCATGTAGCTGTAACACCCCCTATTTTGATTCTATATGCTGATCTTGTTAGCTGTAAACCTATCATAGAGCCCCAAATTTCTTTAATGAACATTGCTGCTAAAGCTGTAGAGGGTTTAAATTATATTTTCCTCATTAATAGCTATTGCCAGGGAAATTTTTTAAAAAGGTGATTTCAGCAGTAGCACTTCGTCCCAAAAGTTTTTTTTCAGGAGGAAACTGGACTTTCTTGTTTTCCAGTTGCCTCCTGAAAAAACATCTTTGGGACAACCATGACCTGAATGACTGAGAATCTCTACAGACTTTTAGGTGTAGCACTTTGTTAACATGAATATATTTATAAGAATTTCAGTAAGCATTACTGGCATATAGGATTAGCTATGCATGTGCCCAATTTTATAACATTGGATATATTAACAAGTTGTGTGATCATCCTGCTCAAATTGGTGCTAGCCAAACAAGCTAGCTTTTACCAGCTGACGGCTTCTGGCTGCTTCCATAAAATACAAACAATTTATTGCATGCCGTGCTTATTTTTTTTCATGGAACTATGAACCTAAAAAAATACATTGACAAATATCTTTGAGCGTTGTGGAATCACGTTACTATTAAGATATTCAAAACTTTGAGATATGAATGTAAAACCCGGGGAAAATGTTGTGAGAGAAGATTTGCATTTCAATGAATAGATTCCTTTCACGGAAATCCCGCATGGAAGGATCCATTCAACATTCACCATTTTGTTAATTGTGAAGAAAAGGTATATTTAAAACAATGTCTATTTAAATGCCTATTCCAGATCCTTCCATACAAATAGGTAATTTCAGTATAGGATTACTTGCACGTGCTCAGTCCACAGCTGATTTCAAAACAGAAGATGAAGACAGTGATAAGGAAATATATATCAGGAACCTCTTGATTATAAAATATGTTTGCTTCATTAGATTCCAAAGAAAGGATGTTATACTACTGCCATACAAAAGAACATCCTGTAGGCAGACTTGTAATAGATTAACAGCCCACTGCTACTGAAAGAATCCCAGCTATAAACTGCACAACTAGTTATAAGCTGCCAACAACATTTCATTGCCACATGTCACTGCTGGAAAAATATCACTGTGATTGCCTTGTCTTCTGAATCCAGCGCTGGCTAACAAAGTCTGTGAATTCAAGTGGCATAAGTAAAAAGGAAGGTAAGATTTTCTATTTTTATTAAGGTTTTTTTTTAAGCAGAGGTTCTAAAACAGTAGTCATTTTCAGGTCAGCTCTTGATGGCTTTTAGACATATTTATGAATTTTTGTTAGATGATATACGGTAGTTTGCCATTGTTTCCTTCCATTTTTTTTTTAGTTCTTTACTTTTTATTGTAGTCCCAACCTCATTTTAAAAGGAAATATTATTACATGACAAAAACATAATGGATTATAATATTTCACAATAATTGAAGAAAAATAGTTCTAGAAACACACTTTTTTTCTGTTGACAGGTTTTTAAACAGAACCACAAATTTATATTTTATTGCTTTAATGTTTACAATTAATGTTCATATAATGGAGATCATGCAGAAAACTGCAATTCTGCATATTTTTGTTTATTGCCTGCCATATATGCTTTCCATATTTATATTCACCATTCTCTTAAACGTCTGTTTTCCTAATATCTTCATTTACTCTTATTTTCTTTAAAATTGGTAAACTTAAATATGTGAAATACATGTAAAAGCAGCACATAACGGGTATTTATCAATAGAAGTATTACATATTGGAAATCAATAATTTAATTTTAAAAGTTTTCTTTTAATTCAGAAACTTGGTAGGTTCCATCTCTCTGTGTCTCTTTCCCATTCACATATACATACATATGCACATTTTAACTATTCAGCAACTAAAAGTGAATTAATATATTGGGTTACTACATCAGTAAATTTTGTAGAGAAAAACCTTTTAGGAATTAGAATTAAAAATGAACATGAGAAAGAATTAACTACATGTAATATACTTCGTTTTTAATTCCTTCAGGAACACAAGACGTATTTATAGACATTGCTAGAAGTGTCATTATGAAAACGAACACTAGAAACAGGTGCTAAAGAATAACAGACAAATAGAAATCTATATATAATGATTATGAAACTATTCTCTCCTGAGGTTAATTGTAATACATTTACATATACATATACATATACATATACATATGCATATGCATATGCACATTCATTCATTCACCTAGCCACTTGATTAAGTCATTCAGCTTGGTATAGTCAAAAAAGGTTCCTTTTTTTAAAAAAAATGTCACAATTAATAATGTGCAGATATATGATTGGCTTAACATACCCTGACAAACAGAGGAGTAAGCTTTTTAAAAAATGCAATGATTTAAGTTGGTTGTTGTTTGGCTTTTCTTTCATTGAACTCTTTTGGATGGTCATTTTTTTAAAAAAAGAAAGGCTATAAAAGAATATTGTGAGCTAAAATGTAGCATACTTACTCATTTACAGAACTCAACAAGACTATCTGCACTTATAATGCAATTTAAAAGTGAGCATCTGTATCTTTTAACAGTTACAGAAATCGCAGCATTTGTGAAGTTATTATCTTTCAGTTCTTGTAGCTTTGTGAAAGGACGAAAGACATCTGTCCAAATTTCCAGAATAAACAATAAAGGGAGGAAAAAATTAATTTCACATATCTACCTATACAATATCTACATATACATATATGTTGAAGTTCAACCACTGAACAATATTAGCTGCTAACCTGTTCTTACAGGTGGGCTGGCACAATTAATTGGCTTTTTTCCTGATAATTATTTGTGAATTCTCTGAAAGGACTCCAGAATATGTAAGATTTTTATCTTAGCCTGTAATGAGTGCTCATGCTCCTTGTGGAATTGCATGTGCATTCTGTATTGATCCTGAAAATGATACCTAGCAACCAAAGTCAAAGAATTTAGTCATAACCAACAGTAACTTACCTCTGGGGAAAAAAAGTAAAATGGGAATATTGATAGCTAAAATGTTTATAGAGAGAAAAAGATGAGAGTGAAAGAAAATACACCAATAAAGAAAATAAACATAATCTAGTTTAATAGATTTGATCATTCTGTGCACAGCAATCATTAAGAATTTCATTGACAAGACATGATAATGAAGTTGAACAATCTACATAGTTGTACTTAAGTTAAATCTTATTTTATATTGTGAACCAAAGGCGTTTTGACAAAATATTGTTTGATTCATAATATATTGAAGTGCAATTAACTGAGATCATTTATACTCAGCAGATAGATAATTGTGACTTAAATCATGACTTCTCAGTTGGCATAAAGGGAAGCTTAGGCCCATCATAAACATTTAATTCTTTTTACTGTTTTTGCTTTTTTGCTTTGATGAAATGCCACCAGTAACAATTTACTACTTGATAAATAACACCATTCAAAGGAAAAAAGCTGAAATCCACTTTGCAATCTTAAATTGCTGAGCATCAATTTATATATGGTGCTAGCTACTGTATTGTAACTATTTCTAAAAATCCCTGGAAATGCATCCTGATGTGGGAAGTCTTTAAGTTAGAATACTGTATTTATGGATTTATGGATTTGATACAACTATCTTTTTCACCTTTCTAGGGGAAAAAGACAAAAGTGGACCCAGTGCTATACCAGCATAAAATATCAGATACCACAAGTCTGAAAAACAAAAACTATATAATTTCTATGGAATACTAAAACAGAATATTAAGCGTACTAAAAGAAGGCAGATTTGGTACTATAAAATAATTATATTCAATAAATATTAAGAGTTTTCAGTATCAGTCAATCAAAAATTGCATTAGAAACAAAATCTAATTTCATTTAGTTTTATGCATATTGTGATTTCTTTTAAATATGACAAACTATTGTACACACATAACCGAAGACAGAACATCAAAATATTAAAACATCATGATAACTGAATAGTTTAAAAGATCTCCATCAGGATCATATTTTGTTACATGTTTTCTGTTAGAATAGTCCAGAGAACTGTCTCAAAATAGATAAACTTTACAATGGGAATAAATTAAAATCGAATCTGTCTGTCTGTCTATCATACCGTATCCTTTAAATGAAATAACGTTTATCAGTTATACAGTTGCCATTTTTGGGGGAAGATCTTTTACTTTCACATTTACTCAAGAAGTTTTGACACATATGATTTTCTTTCATTTACAAAAGTTGTAATTTGGAAGAAATCAAATGATAGTATATATGGAGTGCTAAAGAATGTGAATCCTGCACTGAAATAGGTCATTTTGAGTTAATTGGGGTATAATAAAGGTATAGCTAACCCCTGATGATATCCTGGATGCAATAATGGGGTTTTCTAGTGATGTGGTTTCACATCAGCTTATTTCAGGCTCATTTTCCAGTCAAGTCTATAGGTTTGGCATCAGGGGTGAAATGCTCCCCATTCGGACTGAATCACCCGATCCGGTAGCAATGGCGACAGGTGGTTTGGAGAAGTGGAAGCAAAAATCCCTACGCCCCCCTGTGCCCAGTTGATAATCAGAGGCTGGTTTTTTTTTTTACTTTTAAAAGCATTTTTTCTACAACCTCTTCGGGCAAAAAAAAAAATGCTTTTAAAAGTTAAAAAAAAAGCTTCTCATGATCACGTGGCTCAGCTGGGATCGTCAGAGGCTTTTAAAAGCATTTTTTCTGCAACCTCACCAAAGAGGTTGTAGAAAAAATGCTTTTAAAAGTTAAAAAAAAAAAGCTGGCCACGCCCACCCACTTACATTACCCCCACCCCGACCAAGCCATGTCCACAGAACCAGTAGTAACAAATTTTACATTTCACCACTGCTTGGCATGTATTCTGTATTCTTCTATCCAAGCACTCCCAATTAGTCAAGTTCAACTAGTTGCTACCACTTAACTATGCAAATGAGGTTTATTCACAGGCTTGTCATTTCTTCCACTTCAGAGTTATTTTGGTTCAGTTAGATAACCCATGTATGAATATTTAATCACTATTTTCATACAGCTTTCATACATCTTACTTCAAAAACACACACTAGCAAACCATTGTAAAACAGTAACTGTTTCCCAAATTATTTTTTTTTAAATATGCCAATATTTTGAGGATGGTCAACTCCTATATCCCTTTTTTCCCCCTCACTGCTCCTATACCTTATGTCCGTGATGGCGAACCTATGGCACGGTGCCACAAGTGGCACGTGGAGCCATATTGGTGGGCATGTGAGTGTTGCCCTGGCTCTGCTCCAGCGCGCCTGTGCACACCAGCCAACTGATTTTCAGGCCTTCCGGTCCCACCGGAAGTCAGGAACTGGCTATTTCCAGCCACCGGAAGGCGTCTGGGGGGCGGGATGTGGAAGGCTGTTTGTGCCCTTCCCAGACTCCTAGAAAGCCTCTGGAGCCTGGGGAGGGGGAAAAACAGGCCTACCGGGCCCATGGTGCCAAAAGCAGGGGGGGAGTTTGGGGGGGTCACATGCACATGTGCAGGAGGGCGGAGCGCATTGAATTATGGATATGGGCACACGCAGCTGCGACCCCCCCAAGCTCCCCCCTGCTTTTGGCACGCAACAGCAAAAGGGTTAGCCATCAGTGCCTTATATAATACTGTGGGTTTTTTTCCTCTTCTAATATTGCATGCTTCTTATACTTAAGAGCTTCATTTCAAAAGAGAAAACAACAATTTGCATTTTTGGGGCATTTTGACAAAACAAACTCTGTGTTTACCTGTTATAGTTACTTCAGGAAACCAGAAGTAAACTGCAGTTTTAAACTGTAGTGTGCTACCCTGTTTAAAACAGACAGCCAGATCCTAAGAAGCTCAGAACCAGGGCAAGCCAAATAGTGGGAGGTAGCAGCAGGATCAATATAATCAGCTTCCATAGTGAGGGGTCTGCCCTCCTTCTCCTTGGCTGTCTCCTTGGCACTAAGGGGTAGTACCTTGCCACCTACTTAGTTCTTGGGGCTTCTGGGTTAGCATCAACAGATGGCTTCCATAAAGCACTGCTACTATTTCTTCATACTAAGATTGTCTGCCATATTGTGCTGAGTTCTAAGAAGGAAAGCATATCATGGGGGGGGGGGGGGGGGACCACTAATTGTTATTATTTAATTCTTGAACCGTATAAATAAAAACTCTGCCTATTTGGCAGTCATATTTGATATTAAATCAGAGGATGGGGATGCTGCATCCAGCCTGCCTATCAACAAAAATTCAAAATGAAAATGAGCAAATTATTGTAATTATTATGATTGATCACACAGCCAATTGTTTTGGATTTGGCATTTTTATTCACCTATTGATCCCAAGGACCTGAAATAGGTAAATGTTGTTTGATGGTGTTAAAGGTATCGACACAGGATGTAAGTTGTTCCAAATAAAGCTGCTTTTTACAATCAACTGATGGTGATTTCATCAATACTTATGGTGTTCAAGTGGTGCTCTAGCTGTTTTGGATTGCATCAAGGTGCCTAGATGTTTGTTTTTTCTATCCTGCCTTATTCAAGATGGCAAACATATCACCACTCTTTTTTGATATTATATTTACTTCCTTTTACCATAATCATTCTGCCCAGTGGTGGAATTCAAAAATGTTTATTACCTGTTCTGTGGGCATGGCACCGCTTGGTGGGCGTGGCTTGGTGGGTGTGGCAGGGGAAGGATACTGCAAAATCCCCATTTCCTCCCGATCAGCTGGGACTCGGGAAGCAGAGAATAGATGGGGGCAGGGCCAATCAGAGGTATTTACTGGTTCTCTGAACTTCTCAAAATTTCCGATACTGGTCAGAACCTTCTGAAACCCACCTCTGATCTAGAGCTACTAATACAACTGTACTGCTTATATATGTCTGTCTAACATTCAATGCCCAAATTTGCCTGATCAATTAGGCACACCATAGTTTTAGTACCGTTTCCCCGAAAATAAGACATCCCTTGATAATAAGCCCAATCGGGCTTTTGAGCACATGCACTAAAATAAGCCCCTCCCCCCAAAAAATAAACCCTCCCCAAAAATATTTAAACGCATGTGCAGCCAGTCCCTGCCATTTCCTCTGATTAGGGAGACAGATCTGAAAATCAGGTAAGATGGCAAGAGGAGCCCCGTCTTGCTCCAGGCACCCCAAAATAATAAGACCTCCCTGAAAATAAGGCAAGTGCTTATTTTAGGGTTCAAAAAATATAAGACAGGGTCTTATTTTTGGGGAAACACGGTATATGAAATTGTGTTTAAGTCTTCATCAGTGATGGTGGGTGAATAGTGTATTAACTATATTCAGTTATACTTCATGCAAATAACTTAGCTGAGTATAGCTTTGGAATATACTTACAAAAATGGTATATGCAATGAAAACCTTAATATATTTTGTTTCCTTGGAAACAGCACCTTTCACCTTCATTGAATAAACTTAATCACTAGAAATTAATAATATAATGCCATGTTATTTTAATTCATAACAGACACATGCTGATGTGCATATGTTTGTGTGTTAGGAGGATCATATCTTTAATAAAACAATTTTCTCATGACAATGAACAAGACAATTTATTGAGTACAAAAATATTATTTGCTTGAATGATTATAATTGAATTATAGTTTAGTTTTCTATTGTGACAGAACTAGTGAAGTGATGCAACAACATACATTTTTCAAAATGCTTTACAATTCAAAATATTGTTGCCAATATGTAGTCTACTTTACCTACAGTAGTAATCAGTTGATTACAGTAGTAATCAATATGAAATGTTTGCATTTTACTAAATTAGTAAAAAAAACTCTCTTCCTAATCTGATAAATTATTTGAAATTTCATAATAAATCACATTTAAGAATTTTAGTAAACCTACTTTGCTACTTATTAGCTTCATTTTATAATGAGGGGCGTTAGTAAATTTTACTAGTAATTTTACAGTCTGCCCATAGAACTTCAATTATATGGCAAAGGAAAATAGTAAACAAACAAAAAACCAAATCTATAAGATACAGTAGTTCTTATTATATGGTTTTATTGGACTATTACTCTAGATAATTTCCAGTTTATTTTGCCCTCAGCATATACCCTATCAGTCCCTATATCCAGAAAGCAGAAATGCAGAAACTAGCAAAAATACAGCTTGATGTTTATTTCTTAAACATCAGCAAACATGAGACATTTATTTATTATTACCGTTTCTATTTTATAGTCAATTTATAATCATTTATTTATAGTAATTTTTAAAGTGCAGAAATAATTAATTCATTAGATAAAAGAAACTTGGGTGGCTCCCTATTTTAATTACCAGTGATCAATCAGAATGAAATCAATTTGAATTAGATGCAGTGAAAATTACCAGAAAGAAGATCTCATTCTTACGGGAAGAGTCAGGGAAATGGCCTGATTATGATCTAGAAATACAGTACATGGGTTTCATTTGCAAAAGCAAAAAGTTAAGCTGGGGATGGCAAGTCCCACCCCACACATCCTTCTGTCTATGTAGGCTGAAGCCCTGTAAGAGATTTGGTTGTCCTTGTATAGGTACTTGTGTAAAATTCCCAAACATGGAGAATTCCCAAATGTCTTCAGTTACCGGTAAATATGCTAATTAGTTTCTTCCAGCTCTTTGTGCTAAATGCAGTGATGGCACAAAGTTTATTTGCTTACATTTGTCTTGCTGACAGTAAACAGAAGCTATCATTTTCAACTCTGTTCTAAACTTGAAGCTATAATATTAAAAAGTGCATTTGAAAGTAAGTAACATATTGGAAAGACAAATTGATTTTAAAAGTTAAAACAATTTATATCTGAAAATTCAGCTCATTTATCATTTAATCAGGTAGCTTTTCAGAAACAAACTGCATATCATTTCTGCTAATGTAAAGCACAATCTGTAGATTAATATTAATCAAAATGGATATGGTGATAGTTCTATCTCGGTAGAAAGATTAAGAAAGGTTAATAATAATATTTTAACTTCCCATTTGACATTGACATATAACAACATCAAAGTAGAGTACAACTGAGCAGAAGCCTTGTGTATCCGCATTAGTAGCCAGAAGTCTAAATTAAATGCTTTTTATAACATTGATTTTATTTTTACTTTAATTACATTATTTTTGTTTAAGGTTTATCAATATTATAAAACACACAATCAAAAAAAAAAAAGGGAAGAGAAAGAATTCATTGCCTCCCTTGATTAGCATGTATTTTCATAATTGCTGTTTATCACTATGGTTAAACAATGTTGTCCGCCTACACATGAACAATTGTTGTCTTGCATTTTATATTAGCTCTAACAGTCTATATAAAAATCTGAAATAACTGCTATTATCCCTATATTTAAATTGAGCCTTTGTTAGGTCTTTATTGTCTTTTTGCCCCCTCACACCTTTGGTTTATTTTTATTTTGTTTGGTACTGTGTAGTTTATCTTTTTCTGTCTGAATGCAACAGCAATAATAACAGTGATAATAATTTTTAAAAGTTTTAAAATGAAGGGGCAAAGACAAAATAATTAGGGAACAGGGCTGGACAGATAATTATTGGAAAGATAAATATCCACATTCAGTATACTGAATACATATAATTATAGCAGTAATTTTTGCGTACTTATCCAAGAGGGTGTAACTATAAGTAGGAAGAGTAACTAAACAGCAAGAATATATGGTCCAGCACCAGTTCATTAATCACAGTGTGGGAAAGGATTGTGTAACTTAATTACACCCCCCCCCCCAAACACACAGATATAGTCTTTCCCACCTGCAAGCAAAATATAGTTTACTTTTATTCTGTTACATAAGGAATATGACATTTATATTTGTACTTTTTCAAACTTTAAATCCAGATTAAAATATTTCACTGCAAAATGCATTTATTTTACTTCTTTTAATTTAACAGATTAAATCTCTGGCTATAAAAATAATATTATACATTATACTGCATGCCTTTCTGCCTTCAAGGTTATACTCCTCTACTCTTGAAAGAGAAGATACCTATTCTTTTAAAATGCTTTATTTAAAAGGCTTAGCATGGTTGTTGGGGCAAACTGTTGTGAAGCAAGCAGAAATTATTTTTTATTCAAATTCTTTGCCAATAAAGTTTTGATCATTAGTGATTAAAGCTGCAGTTCCTGCCTTGAATGTATTAGAAAATCAGTTGGTATCATAGTCAGTTTTAGCAAGAGTAGTCATTAGAAATAAGAGCTGGCTGTCAGAATGTCCTTAAATATCAAGATATTAATGAATGGTTTAGTGCAGTCACTTTTTAAGACCTATCTTATTAACAGAAACATTATCCTTAAACCATACTCAATATGACTAATAAACATCTGATAGTATACCTAACATATAATCAGAAGGAGAATAAAATCAAAGTTGCTAAAACATAGTGGTACTGCTGGAATTTAATGTTAATGTAATTATTTAAATGTTTTTTTAAATTTTTAATGAGTTTCTGGATATAAATAAAAGGTCCACTTTTTCAAATCAGTGCACTGTATTATAACACAAACATTCACATTTTCCTTACTGTAAAATCGAGATACGATATCAATGCTTCTGGAAAATGTGAACGCATTTCCATTATCATTTTTTAAAGTTAAAATAATTCATGGAAAACTCTGACAGTTATTGAGAATTGAATTATGACAATGTCACAGAAAATGCACGACAGCATAAACTAATCTCTTGATGTCTCCACATTTTTCAATAGAGAACTATGTAATAATAATCCACACTGAAGTATGGATGCTTCACTATCTAAAACTCATTTGCCTAGTTTTTATTTGTATTTTTGTGAAATATAATAAATAATTTTGCAGAAACAATGTCAGCATCGCAGGGACAACGGTGATTTTACGTAACATTTTTCACCGACAGACCAAAAAGAGAGAAGTCCTAGAACCCTTATAATGAGAAGGTTTTCAAGGTAATGTGATAATGACTCACAGTTCTTCTTGCTAAATCTTGCTAAATAAAGCAACTGGGGGACAAAAATGCAAGCCTCTGGTTACATTTGTAAAAGCAGCAGATTATACAGTTCTGTATGAGATCAAAGAGACTACAAGCTTATCTTAAAATCACCTTTGCACTGTAGCTGATTAGTTCTCATCCATACTCATGAGAGATAAACTTAAAATGCCTTTTTTAGTATTGTTCTGTCCTTTACTATTTCTAATGTAAGAATGATTATTGATGTTTGGATAGACCCAGTGTCATTTAAAAACATCTATTTCCTCAACATTTCTTCTAATTTTTTAAAGCCCCCTTCCTTTTTTCTCTGATGTTTAGTTGCAATTTATATGTATAATTAGCACTGCAATATCCTCAGCCTGATAAACTGCTAATGAGCTCAGAGATTCTATCCAGAAAGTACAAGGCAAGGCAAGGCATGGGAATGGGAATGTTTGCATTAGTTTTGAGATGGTTCTTATGGGAAAACCCCCCAGAATTTTCCTTTTTTTCCCTTAAAAAACAAAACAAAAAAGTCTTCTCAAAGAGGAATACATTCCTTGCCAATTCTAGCACAGAAAGATCTGTAGAAATTTGGCTACTATGTTTGGGATGGACAAGCTAAAAACAAAATGTGGCATGTTTTCCTATAATTACCACTCCTTCAAAATAGTTTGAACATGTGTTTTTACTATAACATCCAAGAACCATATTGCCAATATTTCAACAAATGATATGCAATTCAAGAGTGTTCTGATATATTTGTTTTGTTGTGAAAACAACATCCTTTGAAGGAGAAGGTTTATAGGTTTCTATCCTTTCTTTACTTGTTTTTTCCCATTTTGAAAATGCCAGGTGTGCACTTCTGCAGAAGAAATGGTGGATTGAAGATGGTGTGATGGATTGTTTTTACAAAGGGGGAGATGATGGGACAGACTACAGTAAAGTGTTTCTTAGGAAGGAGGAAGCAGGAAGTGGGTGAGTGACCTAGATAATTTTCCTATATTGGAAACAGGCTTTAAATAATTTTATGAAAAGAAGAAAATGAAAATAAATCAAGTTCTAGGACATTATTTGAAGGGACTGAAGATTAAGATTGTTCAAAGTAAAAGGAAGGCATATAAAGTCTGTTTATTTGGTCAAGGTTAAAATTGGTAGGTTGTTATCTCTGGTAACCCTTAATGATTAAGGCTTAATCGACTTTTGCTGATCATGACTGAAATGACAAAGATTTTAATAATATGTTTATAGATAAGAAATGGGATATGGGAAGAAGAGATTGTTTGCTGGCCTTTAAGAGAAGGTGATAAAGTTCTGAAATTGTTGTTATCACCTTTATCTGAAGGTGATAAAGTTCTGAAATTGTTTATACTTGTTATGATGAAGGGGGAAGTAATATCTTTATAAATTTCTTTTTTTTTTTTTTACTATATTCTCTTTTTTTTCATTTATTTTCTGCTTTCTTGTTTCTGTACCTTCTCTCTTTTAGGATGTATTTCATTTTTTAATCACTGTAGTTGTAATGTTTACATTATATTACATTACATTACAACAGATGATTATTATAGAAAATGCCAAGACTCATAGCCAGTACTCTTTAGCAATAGGACAAGAAACTGTGAGATGGTGTCCAGAGTGATGGAATGAAAAAAGAGCAAACAGGAATACGCCAATTTTACAAGAGAGATATGAATAGTGGAGCTTATCTACTGAGCTTTAGGGAGAGCTTCTCTGACTGAGAATGTGAGATATTTTTCTGGCTGAAAATATATGTTTACAGATTGCTCTGTGAAGTCTTTTCCAACATCAGGGAATAATTTAAGACTATCAGGCACTAGAAGTAGCAACATAGCTTGCCAGAAAAGAGTACCCTGGAAGATGACTTCTAAAGAGAGTTGGTTCTATTGAGTATGTTCCCTTTAATAAGTAATCAGTAGTCACTTGTAATAGTCTATAACTAATTCAAGCAGAAGTACCTCCCTATGCTATTCAGGGATCCTTGCTTCATCATAATAACTCTAAAGTTGTCTCCGAAATAATTCCATTCACCTAAGCAAGACCTTTCTCTAACTATTTGATTAAATATCCTGCAATAAATGGCAACAGTAATGCTAATTGACTTCAGATATACACAACAAATAAAAACATACTGTTCAATGAATTATTGATTATGTAATTCAAAGGTTCCCCCCCAAAAATAAGCTCAATGTCTGACTTTTTTTTTAAAAAAAGCACAATTGTATAGAAATGTTTGATATTACTGTTAAACTGAGATAAATAGAATTGTAATACTACAAAATTTCACAATAGACTTCTCTTTTACATCCTCTCCATATCATTAATTAAATATTTTCTCAAAATACATGGATGCAGCAGGGTCATTATTCATTCTATACATCAAAATATACTACAAATAAAAAGGATTGCGGTATTTAAAAGATAATACAGGATGTTTTGTACAATACATGGCCATGCCATCTCAAAGACACATATTTATTATTGCATGACATTTGTAATCTAAAGTGTGTTTGGTTAGTAGACAGCTAATCACATCGTTCTCTAGAGAAAAGTTGGGCCACAGGGAGATTCCTTTTTTTTTCATGTTGACAGAAGAGGCAAAAGATCTTTTTGGAATAAAAGACTTCTCAGTCAAATCCTAAAGAGGTGTGATTTCCTTCAAAAGATCCAAGAACTAAGCTTTAGATTTTTGCTATAATGAGAAGGTTCATGGGACTTCAATTTTAAATGAATATTTGCATCACAGTTTATTGATTTTAACAGTTACAAACCCAAGAGACAGTTGTAACCTTTAGATGTTTCATAAAAATTATCTCGTTTGTCATTATCAGTCATAATTTGCTGCCCTTATGAAGTATATTGCTTCTGGGAAATATTTCAAATTAAATAAATGACTTTTGACAAATATTTCATTAAAAGAATACATAATAAAATAAGATGCTCTTTTTAAAAAGGATATATTTTTTAAAAAATACTAGTGATGGTTTGTCAATGTTCTTTTATGAATAAATATTCCATAATAACTTAGTTGATTCCATAAGAAACTAGGAAAACACATCTAACCCCATTAGAACCAGTGGAATTTATGCAGCAATCAAGATTCTGTAGCTTGGTTTCCTTATTTTTAAAAAACATAATAGAAGGCAATTATTTGACCGGTGCCATTGTACTGTAAATGCTGAAGAAAAAAGAGGGCTTAAATTGGCTTTAGTACGTAAGACTGGGATATATGTATCAATGGTAAATGTTAGAACACTGATCCCACAGAAAGTTAATTTCATATTTTATTACTGAAGGGAATATAGAAGCATGAGTGATATTCACATTTTCCTCTGCTAGTAATATAATGAATGAATCAGTTCTCTGAAAGAAACCTTTTTATATTAAAAAAAAAATTGGATATCTATTTTGTGGGACTGTGGAAAGCATGAGTTATTAAACACCACTGCAGAATAAAAATAAATGGAACAGTTTAATTCTAACTGTATTAGCAGAATGAAATGGTAAATATATGAGAAAGATGCTGGGTTACAAATCATATAGAAAACTACAAAGTCAAAAATGTATCAGGCAAACAGCATTAGAAAGTTTAAACAGGTTCAACAGCCGATTGGCTGCCTGCCTGCTTGCCTATATGCTTACCTACCTACCTACCCACCTATCTACTTACCTACAAAGTGCTTCAGTTAACATAAGTGGTATACAAGAGAAACATCCGTAGTCAATGTAATAATAATAAAATATAATGACATAGGCAACAATGCTGTACAACGATATAAGGAACACATTACACAATTTGTAATGGCTTAAAAATTACAATTAATATTGCTGATATTGGGAACTACAGTACTAATGCCCCAAAAGCCCTTTCAAGCACCTAAATTTTGTAGTCTTCCAGAAGGGTATAAAAAGGGGACTATCCTTGACTTAAGAGACTGGAATCCCTATAGATAAAGTACTGTATAAAGCAGACATTCTCTCTAAACTATTAGTAAAAATCATTAATTAAATATCTTCTCAAAATGCATGGATGGCTGCAACAGCGTCATTATTCATTCTATACATCAAAATATACTAATACTATTTAGAACGTTATCATATAATACAAACTTGATTTTGCTTACTTAAGAAATTAAAAAGGCCTCCAACTTAAAATAATTAAGTTTGCAGATATAATGCCCCTATTGAATGAGCTGCATTGGCTCCCAGTTTCCTGTCAGGTGCAATTCAAAGTGCAGATTACCATCTTTAAAACCCTAAATGGCATGACACCAGGTTATCTGTGGGATTATGCCTCCCTGAGATTATCTACCTGTCCCACCAGAGTGGATAGGGTAGACATACTCCAGGTCTATTCCTGTAAACATTGCCATCTTGTAGCTCCTTGGAAGTATGTCTCCTCTATTGCAGCCTCTGCCCTAAGGAACACCTTTCTGATCCAACAGACCCCACCCTTTTAACCTTCCAGAGAGCACTTAAGATCTGACTCTTCCCCCAGGCATTGGGATAAGGTGAAATCAAAGTGGGATAAGAAGGTAGGGAGTGATATTAGGGAAGTTTTCCTCTTGTTTTTTATAGGTTTGGGTCTTTATTGTTATTAAATTAGTCTTGTAAACTACTTTTATAATCTTATCATAAGACTTGCTTCCGCATCAGCACAAAATACATGGAGATGAAGTTGAGGGTACAATCTTCCTGCCTCATACTCATTACATATTCATTTAGATATATATTAATATTAATAACTTGCTGAGGAAAGTGCAGCACAGATGTTTTCATTTGAAGGCCCACAAAATTATATTTGAATTCTGGCGATATCCCTTTATTCTACTTTGTGTTGGTATTAATTAACCAAACAACCTAATTTTCTGTGAGTTTTGCCTGAAGGAAATATCTACTGCCTCCCAATTCATATTTTGATATACTTTTTATATTTTCCTCAACATTATAAAACAGAAGGGTTGGGGTTTTTTGGGTTTTTTTTGCAAAATACAGTCCATTTTGTAAGTAACAGAAATAAAGTTTTCTTAGAAAAACTACTTGAAAGAAGACATTTACTATTTAATTTCTTCAAATTACATGCTCGATTAGTTTACTTCTTCTAGATTTTTAGATGTATTTTTGTACGCAACTAAAACACTTCCTTAATCATAGCAACAAGAAAATGGTAGAGAAAGAATGGGTTAACGCTTCTGCCATACATGGCTGCTGGAATATCAAATCTACATTGTTTTTTATGTTTGTGGGTCCCTGGCATATACTGGGTGTGAATAATACAACTGCTAGATAAAATTATATAAAATCTAAGTATGATATTCTAGGAACAAAAGAGAATAACATAAAATTACAAAAACAACATATATACACACAGACACAGACACAGAAAGCCTGGCTATGGAAAATATTGCTCAACCAAGTTAAAACCTAGGACATTTACTGGTGACTGAACAGTTTTGTAATGGATAGGCCAATTTAATTAGAGCCATATAATGGCTTAATTTACTCATGAACCAGATTAGCAACTATCTGAATAAATGTTACAATTCCTTGGACAGATATAAGTTTAGAAGAGTTTATTATCTTAGAGATTTCCTAAAAATCAGTACCCCTTACCATCATCCAACCATATACCCACGGTTATGTGATTGTGGACAAGGGCTCTACTAAACAGGATTACCAAGGTTTAAGAATCCGTCAGAAGTAGACACTTTGAGATAGTTAAGATTTTAGTTTGATCTTCATAGTGTGGGTGTGGATGCTTTTTCACTATTCAAGAAAATTGACAACAATCATTAAGCCATCTTGAGGGATAGCTATTACAGTAACTAATTAGAGGATGGGAGCAATGCCAAATCTATCAATGATCTCTGCAGTAACAGCTGCATGATGCATGGAATAGGCTAGCAGGTTGAGCCATCCAAAGTACAAGGGAAGAAACTAGACAAAAGGAGAATAAAATATTAAAAAACAGAAGACATTCTTCCCTGCAGAAATTCTTCTTAAAAAAGCAGAAGTATCTTATTTATTATGTAGAACATTAACACTAATAGAATTCCCCTATTATTAACCTCAGATGATTCCACAACCTGAAAGTGAGCAACTGGAGCCATGCTTCAAGATAATTAGAATTTAACTCATGTATGATTCAGATACTAGTATATTTCAGGTGTATTAAATGGAGTAAGAATATTGTAAAAAATAATCACAGGTTTACTTTTATGAGATTAGCTTATTTTATAAGAGAATCATGCAATAGAAGAGTGAGACTGATTCTCAGGTAGGCCTATTTTGCCTCAGGGACAGAAAATTATCTTACCTTGGAGTCCAAGATGCAGGAAAGGCGATACATTGGTTCAATATACCAATGTCTCCATTCCTCAGTTTCTCACAAAAGAGTTCAAAAACGGTTATTATGTTTTGTTGACTTTGAAAATCAACATAAAGAAAACAGTGTATATAATAGCCTTTCTCTCCAATTGAATTTTATTTATTTTATTTTATTATTTTATTTATTTATTTATTTATTTATTTATTTATTTATTATTTTATTTTATTTTATTTTATTATTTTATTATTTTATTTTATTTTATTTTATTTTTTTATTTTATTTTATTTGGCTTATATGCCACCCTATCTCCAATGGACTCAGGGCGGCTCACAATGATAAAATTCACAAGCCGTAATATGGAGTTAAAATTTGGTTAGACCCACCAAAATTTAAAACCCTTAAAACCCCATCAGTCCAGGTCGGGGAACTTGAATAACCAAGTTTTTAATTCACGGTGGAAGGTGCGAAGGTCAGGAGCCAACTGGAGCTCCAAGGGGAATCGATTCCAGAGGGAGGGTGCACCCACAGAGAAGGCTCTACCCCTCGGGGCCGCCAGCCGACACTATCTAGCCGATGGCACCCTGAGCAGGCCCTCTCTATGGGTGCAAAGCAGGCAGTGAGAGAACATTAAAATGTCAAGTAATTTATTCCTTGCATCCCAGAATCCCATTCCTCACAGAAAGTAAATATATTTCTGGTTTATTTCCTCTGATTGCCTTTTAATACATGAACTTCTATGTACTTGATTGAGAGTGGAGATGGAAATCACCAAAAATAATTTAAGAAAAACAGAATTCCTCCATGAGGAAAAGTTGATTGTAAACAAGGATTGTAAACAAAACTACTGACATTGTACAAATCTTTCCACTTGCATTTCTCACATTATTATATAGCCACCCAGAGTCACCTGGTTGAGTTGGGCAACTATAGAAAATTGAATAAAATAAATACTATTTAAAAACCCCTGTAAATTGTAAGGGGAAAACACTAGCAGACTGTCAAATAGATAACTGGCACATTTCCAAGAGGTGTATCCAAAGCTGTATGTTGTTACAGTGACAAGTTGGAAGACAGAGAAGTATGTTCTAAGGAGTGCATACAGAAACCAACAGGCCATTATGAAGAAGAGATTAAAAATATGTATGTAATCTTGATTTGCCTCATGTAAAGGTTCAGACATCAGCAACCCCACCTCCAAAATGGAACACTATTTTCTTGGGTCTCTCCTCCATGAAGCATGTTTTTAGTGAGAGCCATGTGGACAAAACGAAACTTGCCAATTAGTGAGATATGCTAGGCCAGGAAGAAAGTTTAATTTCAAGTTAAAGAAATTTAAGAGAAGATTATTTGATTATTTTCATATTAGAAGTCTTGCTAGCACACAAGACAAAAGAGTGCTGTAATAAAGCTAAAGATCACCTCTTATTGATATTACATTACTTCCAGATATAATTCTTTGGCCTTAAACTATACTTTTCCTTGGATAATGTTCACAAAAATATAATTATGCCTTAGATTCCACCCAGAAAAATCACAAGGTAAAGTCTATCACCTGTGTGTCAATATTTAGTTTCTAGCCGTAAAGTAGGACAGTAATTCTCAAAAGCAACTTTTAGACCATTTAACATTTCCATCTCAGAGCTCTCATGAGTCACTGTAGGCCAGACATTTACCACTGTTTCACTTTTATTAACTGTGCTTTGAGCTTATAACCAATTACTCAGTAAATGGAAGAGCAAGGACTTCTTAACCAGAGGATTATTAATATTTATCTCATGCAGAAGAGGTATACTGTGGCTTTCCATTGCTGCCAGTACCTTTTTTCATCTACTTTAAACTATTGTGCTTAGTACACATAGATCATTATTATGAATGTTAGTTTTATAAATGCCAGATATATTTTTAGATGAAAGCAACAAAATGGTTTTATTTTTGTTCTGTCCATATGGCATAACAAAATTCACAAACATACTAATTATTAACAAAAATAAAGTCAAGACCAGATTGCATAATTTAGAAACCGGTGTATTTATGAAAAGTGAAAAATAGGAAAGCAAGCAAGATATTCCCCGTAAATAATAGATCTCATGCTGTCAATTAAATGCACGAGCTGCAGTAATATTTTTATACAATCTGGCAAATGTCAGAGGGAAATTGTTGAGTCACCTGCCTGTTCTGATTTTCTAACAAAAAATCATTTTGAAGAATTGAAGGGCAATTAAAAGGTCTTTAACAAAATAAAAATAATTTTTAACGTTTTGAACAGTGACACTTTCTAAGGCTTGTTAAAAATTAAACAACTTCGTATTTGTTTTACTTGTTCTTAGCTGCTCTTAGTTGTACATAAAAGTAGAATATTTTAATAACTTATTTGCTAGTATAGAGTATAAATAGGTTTAAATAAGGCTTACAGTACATCTACCCAGTTACTTAAGGAAGATTTTAAATTCTTAACTAACAATTTGCTTCTCTCAGTTAAAAATAAATGTATTTATGTTTTTTTAGCTGTAATGACATTCTTTGACTTTGTTAAACTAGCTGGAAACCTATAATTGGACCAGTGAAGGCTTCTATTCTGCTTTCTGAAGTCTTCTGTGAAGATAAATTTCTTCTGTACACAGTCGCATTTGAGATTGTTTTAAGAGTTTTCACAACCTCTACTTTTGGTAATCTCATCTTGTTTTCTAGTTCCCTGAAACTGATTCTTCTTCCATTGATAAATAAACTGCTTCTGCTGACTTTTTAAAACACTAATCTTTCCTCTGTAAATGACCTACATCTTCCAGTTCATTGGCTTATAAGTGAACCAATGAGAGCCAACAGTATATTTGTTCATAAATGACCTAAAAAACTGACCTTTTGAATCTTCTTGTCTAATATGTAAACTGACAGATCTAACTATGAAGCATTAAGGTCATAACAACTTCTTTATACTCATTGACAATTACAATAAGCTTACTGTGGGCAAAGTACCAGTGAAGCTTTAGTTAAAGCTGAATATTTTCCTCCCAACTTATTATTGCTGTTATTTCCAGATGAATTCTATCTTACTCATTACATACTCCTTTTTCATATTAGTAACATATTAACACTATTTTTTTTCTGGGCTATTTTGTTCCATATAGATTCTTCTTCAAAGCCATAATCAGAGAATTTTCCTTGTCATGACAGATGTTTAAAAATCTTTCCCAGGTAATCTTGGTTAGCATCAATTCGGACATTATTTCAGGACAATATGAACTTTTACTTATCTGACTATACATTCTTAACTATTTTTAACTACGTTTTTATTGTTGATACTGCCATATTCTGATGAGTTATAATTGTTGCACTGCAAAACTAGCCCACGTGTCAAATCTTTCCATCTCTGGGCATATATTAATCTTGCCACAATAATCATATATTGAAATAATCTTCTATGAGTTTTTTTGTTTAGTCATTAATCCTAAAAGGAAAGGTTCCAGTTTCAATTGAATATTGATCTTGAAAATCCTCTGTATCACAATTTTTAAACTTTTTTACTTGTTAACCAAGTATGATAAAATGTTCCTTCAGGTTGTTTCATTTCCATCATTTCTTGCTGTTAATTTTTTAAAGAAAAACTTCTTTTCATCCTTGTAAAGAAACTAAAGCAATGTACATTAATAGATCTATAATAACTTTAAACTCTGTTTAAAGAGGTTTGCTGACACAAAGGATTTCCACAGATAATTTAATTAAAAAGGTTTTTAACAGAATAAAGAAAGGAAACACATTTACTTAATCAGTTATCCCAGAGAAATGTTTTCTATTTCTTTTTGTGCTATTAAAAACTATTTTTCTTTCCAATTCTTTTTAAATTCAGAGACAGGGAGAATATTCTCTGAGTGAAAAAGGACATTTTTGTCAGCATTAGAATTCCGATTAATGCCAACTAAAGCAAATAAAAATGAATCTAATAGCCTAGGCATAAAACATTTAGAGTTCAGATGTGTTTTGAGGAATATTCCTTAGAACTTTTGGAGGAAGAAAAAAATTAGCAAAATTTTCAGCCATAACATTCTAAAATTTTAAAAAATGCTCCTTTTCCAACCAAAGATTATTCCTTTAAAACAGTAAACTCCAACCTTTTTAGCATCAGGAACTGGTTTCATGGAAGACAATTTTTCCACAGACTGGGGGGGCAGGGGTGGGATTGTTTCAGTTTTGCTTGCTCACCTGCCGCTCTTTTCCAGATATGCGGCCTGGTTCCTAAAAGGCAGGGACCAGTATCTGTCTGTGGTCCAGGGTTGGGGACCCCTGCTTTAAAAGACTAGTTTCCTTCATGATGTTTGAGATAATGGTATTTTTAAAATAATAAATAATTGGATTAGCTAACACTCTGTAAAAAAAAAAATTTTTAATGTTATGACAAGGAGCAAAGTTATTTTGTATTGTTCTATGACTAAACAACAAGAATTAAGGCATTCTCTTGCTCTAAATATCTAAGTTTCTATGGCAACAAACGTAGTCCTATGTTTACTAATCTATTCTGCTTCAAATCAATACTTTAAGGTAATTGTTTTCATGATAAATGTCAATAGCAATTCATTATGTAACTGCAATGTACAAAGATAAAATCCAACATTTTAATAGGAGCTATAATCAAACGTCTTAGGGAAAGCCTTGTTCTTAACTATAAAATAGAGTATTAGGTTTTTTTAAGGTTTTTTTTAAAATTTGATTTATATGCTACCCTTCTCCGGAGACTCAGGGCGGCTTACAATGCGTTAAGCAATTAGTTTAGCTTGAAATTTAATATTCTACTGCCTTAGGAATTTTTTTGAAATAAACATCTTCTTGCTAAACATTTAAGCAAATTTGCTACCGAATATAGGATGATTAACTAAATCATCCTCACCTGTTTAAAGTTCCAGCCTACCTGGATGACCTCAGTTTCTATTGATGACCTCAGCTAGTTTATTTGTTTAAATACGTAATTATTTATGCATGCTAACTGGTACTTGGGAATATTAAAGAAGTAAACCAAAAGAATACAGTAAAACTAATACTTAATCCAAGTAAAGAGATGATTTAAAAGTAACCCATCTTGCAAGGCACTGCATTTATCATGAATTGATAAGTTCAAAGTAAGAAAACTATTATTGTCTAACATCACTATTACGAACACAAGTGACCTCTATGGCTAAAATAAATTTGATACACAGAAGGAATTGCACACAATCGTACTTATCTATACAGAAGGGTCCTGGGGGAAAGAACATGAATCAACTTCAGGGAAATGTATACATCAATATATAATATTGACCTTTGCGATCATATTATAAGCAACTGTGTTTTCTTTGCCGATGATGTAAAAATATTTAACACCACAGACAATGCTGTTACCCTTCAAAAAGACCTTGACTTTTTGTTGGAATGGTCAAACAATTGGCAACTTCAAATCTCAACCAACAAATGCTGTCTTACACATTGGTAAAAAGAACCAGAACACAAAATACAAACTGAGTGGACACAACCTTGGAGTACTCATATTTAATGATCTAAGTGCCAAAGCCCACAGTAACAACATTACCCAAAAGGCATTAAGAGTTGTAAACCTAATCTTGTGTAGCTTCTTCTCCAGTAATATCACACTACTAACCAGAGCATACAAAATATTTGCTAGACCAATTCTAGAATATAGCTTATCTGTCTGGAACCCTCACTGCATATCAGATATTAATACAATTGAGCATGTCCAGAAATATTTCACAAGAAGAGTCTTCCACTCCTCTGCTCACAACAGAATACCTTATGCCTCCAGACTTTAAATTCTAGGCTCAGAAAACTTAGAACTACGCCACCTTTGGTATGACCTAAGCATAGCTCATAAAATTATCTGCTACAATGTCCTACCTGTCAATGATTACTTCAGCTTCAATCAAAACAATACACAAGCACACAATAGATACAAACTTAAAGTGAACCGCTCCAAACTCAATTGCAGAAAATATGACTTCAGCAACAGAGTGGTCAATGCCTGGATTGCACTATCTGACTCTGGTTTCATCCCAAAACCCTCAAAATTTTAACCTAAGACTGTCTACTGTTGACCTCACCCCATTCCTAAGAGGTCTGTAAGGGACGTGCATAGGAGCACCAGCGTGCCTACTGTCCCTGTCCTAATGTTTCCTCTATTTGTATCTATTTTATGTATCCAATCTATGTTTATACTTATTACCTAATACGTTCTTGACAAATAAATAAATAAATAAAAAATTTACATTAGTGACTGTAAAATAGGGGCAGATAAAAGTTATGTAGAATGGGAAGATTTGAAAACAAACATTTGTGCAAACGTTGAATGGATCTTTTTTTTTAATCTATAAATACAAATAAAATAGATTGGGATATTATTTCAGACATGAAGGAGTAATGGGAATCATTTAGGCAACATAGAGCTTTCCCAGAGAGATATCCAGATTAAGAGACTGCCCAGTTCCAAGATAAATGGGGAAGAGGTTCAGGGTAGTCACACTCTGGATTTACTGTATCTAGTAGGTTAGAAGGTTATAGCTTTAGTAAGGCATGATTCTGTCTATTAGGTGTAAGCAAATAGAACTCAATTGGATTTCACTGTGTCATGCTTGGGCTTGGGCTTGGGCTTGGGCTTGGGCTTGGGCTTGGGCTTGGGCTTGGGCTTGGGCTTGGGCTTGGGCTTGACATAGTCATACTAATCTACACTTCCCTAGGTGCAAATATTTTAATTTCATTCAAATCCTACCTTGAGTATGAAGGCTTTAGAATAATCTTCTCATTCTTTTCTATATGCCCTTCTGTTAACCATTTGCTCCGTTTCACTCTGTTTATTGCCCCCTTTGTGCTAATATTTAATAATGGGTCCCTGATCAAGCTTTTATTTTTGTAACTGTGAAAATTATATGAATATTAATGATACCGTATCAGTGTATAACGATTGATAATCATCATCACCATCCTCAATAATAATAGTACAAAAGACTTAAGCTATGTAAGCTTTGAATTGGTTTATTGTTCAAAAGTTTCATACTAATTTAATGCAGCAAATATACACTTAACAGTTTTAATTAGTTTTTACTACTTTTAATGTTTAATTTGAATTTTTTTCTAAATTAATATTAACTTCTTACATATTCCAAAAACAATTAAACTATAATATTGTGTTGTAGAGGAAGAATCTTAACAGTTAATCAAATTCTAAATGATAAATAGCAGTTCCTTTCAAGTAACATAAACTGGCAGCCAGTTTGGTGTACTGTAGTGGTTAAAGAATCAGGCTAGAATTAAGAGCCTATGAATTTTAGTTCTGACTTGGACACAAAGCCAGCTGGGTGAACTTGAGCCAATCACTTTCTCTTAGCCCAAGAAGGAAGCAATCACAAATTTCTTTTGAAAAACTGCAGGGATTTGTCAAATCAGCTTTTCTGGACAGAATTGAATGCAAGAAAAAAAAATATATTTTTACAAAATGGAATAAAAACACACGTATACTTTTTTTCATGCTATGTTAATAAAAATGTTTCTCCGCTGTTTTTGTCTGCTAAAAGCAGGCTCTCTTCTTTAATTGACTTCAACTTGGTTGCATCTTCCCAGCTTTGACACAACCAGTTAAGAATGTTATTGCACACTTGACTGAAATCGCTGTAAACCTTGTTTTATTGGGCTTGAACTTCTTTCTTCTGCCTTATTCACAACTTAACTGATAACTTTTTGTATTTGGTGGCAGCCAGTTATTAGTTATTGATGGCTTTGGCTTTTCTGCCTTGAGAAACTCACAGTTCATTCAATATGTAGCTACTGGGAACTAGTATTAAGCCTTTAAATAATCATTTGAGAGACGAACAGGAGATTAAGAAAAATATATCCATTTTCTTGTAAGCATTCTAAGGATTGAAAAGCTCATTAGTTCTAGTATACTGAAAAGAAAGGAATCCTTGGACATTAATGCCCAACATGCAACATTTGATGTTATACCTAAATCTTAACTTGAAAACTTCTATGCCTTCCTAATCTGAAAAAAATTGCTTATAACTAAAGTTCATTTTATGTACAGACAGATTTTCTACATTCTATTTAATCAAAAACCAACAACAATCAGTATTACAATTACATACAATTAAAAGCAAACTACATAAATTGTCATCATGTTATATGTGATGATTTGACCAGCTGGCAGTTCAAACCACCCCTTTATTACTCCAAAGCTCCCCAAATGCTCACGTTTCTGGCAAGTCTCAGAGCAGAGTGAGAACAAACTCCCACACTAACCTCAAACAGCCTCTGGCTGCAAGTAGTCCAGCCCAGTGCTGTCTGCACAAAGGCTACACGGCAATAAATTCCAAATGTCTTTGGCAAAACAAGAGTCAAGCAAGGAGTTCCGGGAGCACAAGTTTCAGATAGTTAGTACAAAATGCCAACAAGCAATTCAAGGATTCTTGGCAAGTTCAAACGTCGGCACACAACACTTCAGGAACTCAGGATTTGTTCCCGACAAATGCCACTCCCCATGGTGTTTCCTTAAGTCTCATTAACCAAATGTTCCTGGTGAAGTTGGGCGAGGCACTCTCCTTGTACGTGGCCTTCTCTGCCTGCACTGATCCTACCTTTTCTGCACTCTCCGATCCCTTGCATCAGGAGGGGGTGGTTCTTGCTCCTCATCTGAGCTCTGTCTCTCCTCCCTGCCTGCAGGCCTTGCTAATTCTGAAGAGCCTTGTCTGAACTGACTCTGCCCTTCCCCAGTTTCCTCCAAGGCCAGTGGAGCTGCCCTCTCACTCACTTTCAGTTCTTGTTCCAGCTCATTTTCCGCCACAGATTCAGACTCCAATGGGGGCATGACACTATATCTTAAAGAATCTGATGGTTTTAAAATAAATTATCAAGTAAGTCATAAATAATCAAGTTATCATTTTATTTAGATTTAGAAAAATGTTCCATTCTAATTTTTAATATGGTATTGATTTTATCATTTACTATTTTAACCATAGTTGGGTAATATGAGGCAACCAATAATTAATAGTATTTCACCAAACATTTAATTCCACTAAAATCAATACAATCTCTATCTGTGATCATACATTTAGGAGAACTCCCAAGAGAGCTCTCAAAATGATTATATTCAATGATCATCCTTAATTAATCTATAACCTAATTTAGTTCAGAATTTATTTTTAGACTGTGACAATAAACATAGTATTAAATCATATCAAAGTCAAATTCTTTACAATAAAAATATTCAGCAAAACAGCTAAGTAATTTCAGTGATAAATAAATGCACAAAGTGATTTGGGAAGAGAATATTTATTGTGAGATTAAAAAAGAAGAGATCCTTGTCACATTATTAATCTGTATGTTTTTGCTATTATAATTACCCAAAGTATTTTTAATATTTAACAGCTTAATTACAGGTTACTCAGTAGGTTACTCAGGCTGGAAACCAAGAGGCTATGAATTCTAGTTCTGACTTAGGGATGCAGCTAGCTGGGTCATTCTTTTTTAGTCCTAGGAAAAGGGAAATGACAAATCACTTCTGAAAATCTTATGCAGCAAACTGCAGGGATTAGTCCTGGTAATTGTTAGGAGTTACCATGATTCAAAGCACTCCCTCCAAAAGAAGCAGCTTATTTTGGTTTTCTTGTTATTTTTATTCATGGTCTATCTATCAAAAATATTTTTTGTCAAGAGGTCACATTCATGTGATATAAGCACCAAATTATCTTTAGAACATTTTGCTCGAGGCTGCTATATAGAAATATATTGGTGTTGAACTTTGGAAATAACATTAAGCTTGTATGCTTCAGTACTCCAAATATGTTGAAGTCAAGATGACACTTCTCATGCTACTAATGTCTAGTCTTCTATATTATATATCTATGCTTAATTTTATTTGTATCATATCTTTCTGGAAACATCAGGAACTTAGTATTTCTTTTGGACTGATATACCAGGTCTCTTAGTTTAGTATCTGAAACTATTTATTAAACTGGAAAGAACAGACATAGTGGAAATAAGCCAATTTTGAAAATAATCACATATGCTAAACGATCTCTATATCTCTTACTATAAAAAACTATATGAAATATTGTTTTTCTAAAATACATAATTTAACTAAACAATTTCCTTTTAACATTTAATATATTTGGTAATATATATTTTCTTCTGAGTTTAGAGTAGAAATATTGTTGACATTCCCATTTATTTAGTTTCATATTCAGATAGTGATATATGCAAACATTTATAAGAATCTTTTCAGTCAAAACTCTATGTCTATTTTTCTGGGTGCTGAGTTTTCAATAACAATAACATTTTACAATAAAACATAAAGTTCTTAACAGAATAAAAAATATAAGATAATGGTATGTGTTTGTTCATTATCACAGATGCCAGTTGGCTCAAGAATGCAATTTAACTTAAGCCAAAATTCAATTTGTGAAGTCAACCTCAGTCAGGTATTATTTTGGGATGAATAGAGGTAGAATTATCTTAGATTTTTTTTTTACCTCTTGTCTGGTTAGGACTACAGAAAACATTTAGAAATATAAAGCAGTCTACAGAGATCACAAGCTAAAAGCAAGAACTTTGAAAGTATTTTCTACATTTTCAAGTTCCTAACTACTTGAGTGAAAAAACAAACTGCATCTGGTTTGCCAATGAGTAAAACTGATCAGTAGATATTTAAATGTGACATACCTGACTCTAAAATGAAAAAAAAATTGCAGATATTATATATAATTCCACATCAGAAAATTCTTATTAATTTTTTAAAAATGGAATCCAAATTATATCCTAAATTCTGTAAAGGTTAAATGTATACAAAAAGTTATTTAAGCTTCTGAAATGTCTCTTCAAATTTGAATGCAAATTAAAAATATAAACATAAGGTTTAACGCTGTCTGCACTATTTATCTTACACATTTGAACAACTACTCCTTGAGTTCCAAAACACACACACTCTCTCTCATCTGCTTCATTATTACATGTAACATTTATCACAGATTGTGTTGCGAGAAAGGATCTATAGGTTTGAATGGGAATGTATGAATAAGAAAGGACTTATAGCTCACCCATCAGGTGTCCATCCATTGTTGAAATACATTAAACCATCTCCAGTACTGGGTTACTCAGTTCATATTTGAAAATCTCCAGGGATGATAAGTCCTTTATAGTATTGTGGAAACTCCCACTGCTTTACACCTCTTACTGTGATTGTACCATATCTTCCCAGTTTTATTAGAGAATACTTACATGAAAGTCTTAGATATTTGTAGACCACTATTGCTTATTACTTTAGTCTTCTTCTTTGTAAGTTGAATATGCCCAATTCCTCTTTTCTGATACAGCTTAGTTACTAAATCTGTAGCTTGTTCTGAACTGACTCCAGATGCTCTATGTCAGTGATGGCTAACCTTTTTGCCATCATGTGCCAAAAGGGGACTGCAGGGTGGGTGGGTCGCGCATGCGCATGCCCACATCCATAATTCTATGCGCCCTGCCCCCTGTGCATGCACACAACCCCCCCGCGCCCACCCTGCTTTTGGCACGTGATGGCACGTGGGCCTGGTAGGCCTGTTTTTCGCTCTCCCCAGGCTCCAGAGGCTTTCTAGGAGCCTGGGGAGGGTGAAAACAGCCTTCCCCACTTCTCCAGAGACTCTCCGGAGGCCGGAAACAGCCTGTTTCCCGACTTCCGGTGGGCCCAGAAGGCCTAAAAATCAGCTGGCCAGCGTGCATATGCACACCAGAGCTGAGCTCATGTGCCCACCGATATGCCTCTGCTTGCCATCTGTGGCACGCATGCCATAGGTTCGCCATGACGGCTCTAGGTCCTTTTAAAAATGTGATGCCTAAAACTGAATTCATAAAACTGAATCCAACCAGTGCAAAGTAAAATGATTTTTTTTTTGGTCCTCTGGACCTAGACACAATGCTTTTGTTAATTAAGTCCAAGATTAAATTTTAATCTGTAGTATCAACCTCCTAAAACTTACGTGATGGCCATTAATACTTCTAGGTCCTCTATATAGACATGTCAACAAACTACATTCCTAAATCCTGTATTTACTGTATGCATTTAATTTTCCTTACCCAGATACAGGACCTTATGCTATCAGTTTACACCCAATTGTATTTGGCTAAGTGCTGAAGCTTTCAAGTTTATTTCTGATTGGAATTTTGCTGTCTAAACTATTGTCCAGTTTTCTCTTTAAACTAACATTTAATATCCATTTAATATTCCAACTTCTACATTTTTTATAAAAATGTTGACTAGCTTTGAGTTAAGGAAAGAATCCGGAATGATCCTGTTTCACAATACCTTTCAGTTGGATGTAACAGCATTAATAAGCAAGCACCTTATAAATGAGTATTGCTGTTCAACCAATCGTAAACCTACTGGACCTAAAGAACCAATTTATACCACACTTATCTATGAATTAACCAATATCTACTGTAATAGTAATTCTATCCTAAAAGAGATAAAATTAATCAGGCCTTATTTATTCACTAAGAAAATACCTTATATAGTCAGCAAACACAATTACATAGCCTTACTATTTAACACTGTTTTCATGCTGTGGTGCTTCCCAAATGTTACAACAAATAAAGAACTATTTTTTCACTTGCATGGCCAATATTATCAGAATTCTATTGTTTTTCATTATTATATTATTTTATGGCCACTTGAAAAGTTAATATTGCATTTTACATTAGACCAGTAAAAAAAATATTAAAGAGATAAATAATCTTCTAGATAAACTGAAATGGATTGCTTCAAATATTAGTTGGAATCACGGTTTCTAGAGATTCTTATTAAACTTTATCCTGTATAAATTTTCCCAAACTGAAATAGAAATTAAATGGCTGATTGCTTCTTCTGTTGAATAGTAAACTACTTATTGTGTAAGAGAAAACAAACTAACACACTGCAAATTTTTGAACTCGGGGTATGTGACACAATACACTTTGTTTAATATTCAGAATCAGCTGACAAATATAAAAAAAGTAAAATATGCAATATTATATAAAGCCAGGACAAACTAATTTTTGCAGTGCAATTCGATATCTCTGTATGTAAAAAAATAGAGGCACGTAATACTTTAATTTGGATTCCTGCATGGAGAGGACGGTGAGGATTAACATCTCCTATCATTCCCGAGTTTCGTGGGAGGATGCCCAGGAATGGAGGTTCCTGTCTCCAGGGATGGATCAGCTTGATATACCCCATTCACCAGGGACGGTCCCCTGTGCCTTGATGTTCAGGGATGGTGTTATGAACATATGGAAAAACAGATTTGGTTGCTCTGAGGGATGCCTCCCTATCCTGGGAGTGGACTGCCGGCCTGGCAAAGATCTAACTTAATGACAGGTCCTGGGATCCCGAGAGGTGGCATGAGGGCTTTAAGAGTTTAAGTAAGGGGGCGTTACATTGTTTTTTAGCTAGATTTTTAAGGGGATTGGGGAGGGGGGGTTTAATATCTGGCGGGTGATTGGGGGGCCCCCCACTGGGCCGATGGCAATCCAGTTTATGGGGGGGGGTTGGTGCAGTGCCGGGTACCCCAGAGGTGAAGGTGGGATCTCTGATTCCGGTTGCGATTGGGAATGGCTGCAGGTGGAGGAACGGAGGATCGTATCGGATTTTGGGAGTCCGCCCCCGCAATCTTCGAGCGGTGGCATGCTCTGACCCTCCTGGTTCTATCCGACCCCCTGGGGATTTGAGACATAGGATTACTGGGTTCAGGCTGGTTTATTTTAATGCCAGGTCTGTGGTCAACAAAGCTCTCCTCATTCGTGGTTTGATTGAGGAGGAAAATGCAGACCTGGCTTGCATTACGTAAACCTGGGGTGTCCCTCTGACTGAACTTTGCCCAATAGGCTTCCGGGTGCTGCACCAGCCAAGGGCCCAGGAAAGGGGAGGGAGGTTGGCGGTGGTTATTAGGGAGGTCCATAGTCCGTGTGAGGTCACTGCTCCTAAGATAGACAGCTGTGAGGCCCATATGGGCAGTTGGGCTTGTTGACTGCGTACCTGTCTCCCAGCTGCGTATCAACAGCCCTGCCCGGGCTACTCGACACCCTATTGGGGCTGGTGTGGAGTTTCCCAGACTTATTGTTCTGGGGGACTTCAATCTGCCGTCCCTGGGCAGGGCATCGGGGTGGCTCAGGAGTTCATGGCTTCCATGGAAGCTATGGACCTGACTCAGATTCTTCATCTGCAGAGAATTGCCTGGTTGCTCTGTTCAGGGTGTCCCACTCCCTCTTGAATCAGAGGGTGAGGGAAGACCTTCTGCGGGGATGAGCCGAGGAGTTTGGCCAGCACCTGTTGGACAGGATCTCTCAGATTCGGGATGGCTTGGACTCTGACTGGACAGAGTCAGAAAGTGAGGAGGCAGTGGGTCTTGTGCTTTGGGAAGAGTTCAACTCTGTTACCCCAGAGGAAGTGGACAGGATCATTGGGAAGCTGAGTACGGCCGCTTGTGTGCTGGACCCATGTCCCTCCTGGCTGATTTATTCAGCTCGGGAGGTGACACGCGGCTGGATCCAGGCAGTGATAATGGCTTCTCTGAGGGAGGGAAGCTTCCCGACCATCTTGAAGGAGGAGGTGGCGAGGCCCTGCTCAAGAAGCCAGCCTTGGATCCAGCTGTTTTAAGTCATTTTCGTCCAGTCTCCAACCTCTGCTTTCTAGTGAAGGTTGCTGAGAGTGTAGTAGCGCGTAAGCTCCCGTTGGCCCTGGATGAAGCGGATTACCTCGACCCGTACCAGTCGGGTTTCAGGCCCGGGTACAGCACAGAGACGGCATTGGTCGCACTGGTGGATGATCTTTGGAGGGCTCGGGACAGAGGTTACTCCTCTGTTCTGGTCCTATTAGATCTTTCGGCGGCTTTCGATACCATCGACCACAGTATTTTGCTACATCGCCTCAAGGGGTTGGGAGTGGGAGGCACTGTTTTACAGCGGTTCTCCTCCTACCTCTTGGGTCGAACACAAGCGATGTTGGCAGGGGGAGCAGAGATCAGCCTTGAGTCCCCTCACTTGTGGGGTGCCCCAGGGGTCGGTTCTCTCGGCCCTTCTGTTCAATATTTATATGAAATCGCTGGGGGAGATCATCCGTGATTCCAGAGTGAGGTACCATCAATACGCTGATGATACTCAGCTCCTTATATCCACCCCGAACCAACCCAGTGATGCCCTCGATATAATGGCCCTGTGCCTGGAAGCAGTACGGGTCTGGAAGGGAAGGAACAGACTTTGACTCAACCCTGCCAAGACTGAGTGGCTGTGGGTACCTGCATCTCGGTTCATAGGAGAGGTTCCATCGTTGGCTTTAGGGGGTAAAGTTTTACCCTCTGTAGACAGGGCACGCAACTTGGGTGTCCTCTTGGACTCACGGTTGAGTCTAGAAGATCATATAATGACCGTAACCAGGGGGGCATATGCCCAGATCCGTCTGGTGCACCAGCTGCGTCCCTACTTGGACCGAGATGCCCTATGCACAGTTACTCATGCGCTAGTCACCTCATGTATTGACTACTGTAACACTCTCTACATGGGGCTGCCCTTGAGGACCACTCGGAGGCTTCAGCTGGTACAGAATGCAGCCACGTGGGTTGTGATGGGAGAATCCCTATACTTCCATGTTAAACCTCTCCTGTGCGACTTGCATTGGTTGCCGGTTGCCCTCCAGGTGAGATTCAAGGTGCTGATGATGACCTATAAAGCCCTACATGGCTTAGGCCCAGGATATTTGGCGGACCACCTGCAGCTAGCAACAACATTCCATCGCCCAGTTCGCGCCCATAGAGAGGGCCTGCTCAGGGTGCAGTTGGCTAGACAGTGTCAGCTGGCAGCCCCAAGGGGTAGAGCCTTCTCTGTGGGTGCGCCCACCCTCTGGAATCAACTCCCTTTGGAGCGCCAGTTGGCTCCTGACTTTCACACCTTCCGCCGCGAATTAAAAACTTGGTTATTCAAGTTTCCTGACCTGGACTGATGGGGTTTTTATGGGTTTTTAAATTTTATTTGGTTTAACTAGATTTTAACTCTGTACAATGGCTTTGTGGATTTTATTGTTGTGCGCCGCCCTGAATCTGTAGCCGATAGGACGGCATATAAGCTAAATAAAATAAATAAATAAATAAATAAATAAAATATTTTTTGGCCTAAATGGCCCTTTCAATTCTGTAATTTTATTAAACTAGCTATAGCTGACCTATTACAGATTAATTTCCTATCACAAATGTTTTGCCATTCTGGTCATACAGAGGATATATGTTTGCTTCTCATACAGAGAGGCAAAAAGCAAAAATTAGATGATTCTAAAAATTATTACAGAGCTGTTCTGTTGATTGCAGATTGCATTTGCTCTTCAATACAGCAATTTACACCAACACCGTTTTGTGTGTTTTCTTTTATATGGGTAGATTTTAGAATTTTCATGTAGGAAGAACATACATTGATGGGCAATATTTTCCTGGGATTTAATTGCACACCCAAATCAGAGAGGCACAAGCAAATAAAAATTTCTAGTATAGGCTGCTGGCAAGAGGTAACATCATAATTATAAAGCATAAAATGTCCGTTCTGAGTAATAATAATAATAAGCAAGTGCAGGAGTTGAATTATTAAAGTAAAATAATAGAATGCATGAAGATTAATAAAATAGCAACATTGTTAGCAACAACTTTATTTTAGTTATTTCTCAAAATTTTCTTAACTTTAGACCAGTCTATCATATCTATGTCATCCATTTCTGAGCACATATTTATTTATTTTGCTTGTTGCTATTATGTTTATATACAATTTCTATGTTTCCTCCTATAGTAACTGTGAAAATGGTTTCAATTATTTCTTCCATCCATTAACAATTGTTGATGCAGATTTTTCATTAGCTTCCTTTCTTCCCAATTAGTGAAGAATTGATAAAACTGAGTGCTCTTGAATAAATGAAGTTGCAATTCAAGAAAAGTTACTGAAAAGAAAGCTTCAGTATTCCTTCCTTCAGCACTTGAAACAAGTTGAAGTCAACTAAATAAACAGATGGCATTGGATTAAAAAGCCTGCCCAAGTCTAGTCTTTCTCTTTTACTTAAAATAATAATAATAATAATCTTCCTGCCTAAAGATAAACAGTGCTTGAAACTGATACTATATTTTAAAGTGCAATCTTAAATTTCCAAATTATTTAAAACAGATGCGGAAAAACTGATGATAAAACTTCTGACCTGCCCATAAAAAAAATGTATACATTTCACCGGTAAAATTTAGTAAAGGATCCTTCAATAGCACAAAGAACAGAGCAGCACTAGCTTTGTTTAACAAACGATTTGAATGACGTCATTAGTGCCATGGTTACAACATTGCTGTACAAAGTGTCAGTCATGCTTCTTGTCTCTGATATAAGAGATAATTTCAAACACCAATGAGTTCAGAGATCCATTTCCAAACTGTAAAATAAGGGTAATCTTTCCATTATAGAAATATATGATTCTAAAACTTTCAGAGAAAAATCAGCAGAGAAGCATGTTCTATTATTAGCCTTAGCATTGCTCCACATAGAAACTCAATGTACGTTCATCTTCAGCCACTGAATTCACAAGTATATGACTGGCAGACAATGAATATAGGTGAATGTAGTATTTCTGAGAGAGGCAGCATTATATGGTGGTTTAAGTGCTGAGCAAATAACAGGAAGATCCAGGTTCTAATCCTCCCTTAGGCATAGAAGCCAGCTGGGTGAAGTGGGGTCAGTCACTCCCTCTCAGTCCTAATCAGTATCAGGGTCTGTGACAAGAACTAGGTAAGCATAATGCAAAAAAGAAGTGGATCCTGCAACAAGCACTAGAAAGAAAAACAACAGCAACTTACTATTTCTAAAATCAGACTTATTTACAAGTATATGCATTGCCATAGAAATAAAGAACATTCAGCTTTTTTTCAGTATAGTTGTATGATTCCAGTGCTGCACTCTCAATTTAACATTTAAAACAAAGCAAAACAAAAAAGCTGAAAAATACTCTTTGCTTGGCAGTTGTACATACATATCTTGAAAGGATTTGTGTGTGTGTGTGTGTGTGTGTGTGTGTTATATCTTATATAAATGTATGTAAATCTATAGTTTCCAGGAAAATAATTATCTCTGAAATTGAATTCAGATTGAAACTCCAGTGTAAGATTGTATAAAATTAAATTATTCATTTCTTAAAACTGGATTTAAATCAGTTCAGTAAAGAAATAAAAACTATAATCTTTCCTTGAAAATGATTCTCATTTAGCTGCCTATGATATTTTCCTCATAGCTAAAAAGGGACTGAGAAGTCCAAATGCTAATCCAACTTTCTTGATCTCTGAATAAAGAAAACTCTACAAATAAGCATAATTTCATTTCAGCCAATATTTCCCACTTCATTTTAGAGTGACCCTGACCAGAATAAAAAAGTTGCGAAGACTAGTACTTTTTACCCCATTCCCAACTATTGCTATGAGCTCTATTTAGTTGAATACCTGCTGATGTATGACACCTGACAGTGCCATTAATTAAACATTGATTTTGCAAATTCTGCATAGATTAACAATCAACTTTCAAAAGATTTCAACGTTTTGGAGGTAAACTATCAAGCCCTCTGTTGGCTTGGCCACTAAATATCTGATGACTTTTGGTGCTGGTGGGATGGGGATGTAAAATATTCACTCTAAATTAAATTCAGAGGAGGAACAAAATATGCTACTTCTCTATATAAGTATCTTTGTCATAAAATATTCTACCTCCAGAGTTTAGAATGATATCTACCCTGACAATTTTCCATTGAGCTTTGAAGACAGAAGTCCTTTCCAGAACATTTAATGAGTAAGAAGGAATTACTGGTAATATCAGGATAAACTAAATTTTTTTAGCAAGAGTGAGGATATGTTTCATGCTTTTATATGAATTGCTGGGAGTGTCTGCAAGTTAACTGTTAGAAATGTTGCTAACAAATAAATAAAAACACTGTGTGTTGTGGTTTTTTTAAAAAACTAATATTCAAATGACTGCTTCTGTGTACTGTAACTTCTCAGCCACTATGATATTGTATTTTGTCATTTTTTTAGTTTAAATAAGTGATTTTATTCAATTTTTAACTATTAGCCTTCCAGAATCATACAATAACTAGATAAATAATGTACATAGAAAGGCAACTTAATAAAGCTTATCTTGGGTTTCTTTAAGTAAAATGGTGTACGATTGTAACTAAAATTTCTGCCCTTTTCTAATATAAGAGCATACACATGAGCATTGCATAATAGCTATCTGCAAACCCATCAACAAGGGTTTGGGTGACAATGGTCTCTAGACCAGTTTTCTTCCATTCATATTTTTGAGGTAATAGGTTTAAGATTGTTACTCCGTTTGACCACTCTGATAAAACCCCGCCCACTGGCATGAAATCAGCTTTCTACAAACAGAAGAACCATGCAAGATCCTGACTTAGGCAGTGCTCCAGAGTAGATATTTGTGTTTGAAACAATGAGTCTTTGGATTTATGAATGCTCGGACAAGGAATTAGGCGCTAGACTAACTGTAACTGTATGAATAACTGAATACATTGTTGTTGTTAGTTGCGAAGTCATGTCTGACCCATCACAACCCCATGGACAACGTTCCTCCAGGCCTTCCTGTCCTCCTACTCCATCCTCTGGAGTACATTTAACTCATGCTTATGTCACCTCATTCTCTGTCGTCCCCTTCTTCTTTTGCCCTCAATCTTTCCCAGCATTAGGTTCTTTTCCAGTAAGACCTTCCTTCTCATTAGGTGGCCAAAGTATTTGAGTTTCATCTTCAGGATCTGGCCTTCTAAAGAGCAGTCTGGGTTGATCTTGTCTAGGATTAGTCCAAGGGACTTATAGGAGTCTTCTCCAGCACCATAGCTCAAAGGCTTCAATTCTTTGGCGCTCAGCCTTCCTTATGGTCCAACTTTCACAGCCATACATTGTAACTGGGAAAACCATAGACTTGACTATACACATTTTTGTTGGCAGGGTGAGGTCTCTGCATTTTAATATTCAGATTGGTAAAATAATTAGCTCAGATTGTATTTAGATCAGTAAACTGGATTGCTTTGATTTTTATAGTTTTTGAAATGTATATTTTAACCCATTATTTATGTTTATTGAACCTGAATAAAAAGCTTTCTTAGTCTTTAGGCAACCTGAATTGTTCAAACATGTATATAGAATTCAATCACAAGATGAAATCCTCTCATATTAATTTTAAATCACTGTCATTCTGCACAGGAATACCATTAATAGTAATTATCTTCTAAAAGTGTAAAGTGGAATTAAAGCATGTTTAATAGTTTTCTCAAATGATAGGTTTGCAACCCTTTTTAATCCTTGTGATCAATATTCATGCTTGATAATTTATTAATGTACACAGTATTTCAAGCAACAATTGCGTGATATTTGATTTCAAAGTAAACAAAAACAAACTGGTTATCTTTTGTACAGCATGAACTTCAAGAATGTCAGGCTTCTAGCTTAATTATTTTTCATTTACATATTTTGGCATTTTTATAATGAAAGAGGTAGTAATTTAGTTCATAAAAATTAAAATCCGGTGTTGGGTCAGATAAAAACAGACATATAAATGGCAAAGATTAAAACTATTGTTGCTAAGAGATCAAATTCAATGAAACTATAATTCTGCCTTATTTTTTTCTGGACCAGTGTGTTCTAGTCACAATTATAGCAAGCTTAAACACTAATAATTCTTGATGGAAAACATTATCAAAATAAAGATTCTAGCTTTCCAAAATAGAAAAAGTATTAAATCTAAAAGGGAAGTCCCATTCTCTTTTTATTTGTGCCTCATTTTACCTCTTGTTTGAAATATATTCCTTATTAAAGATTTCCATATATCCATGATCTATACAGAAGTCCCAAAGGTTTTCAAAAATGCTTTTTCTTCCAATCAACTATAGAAGTGAAGAAATTAAACTCTGATGATCTTCTCATAATATGGCCTTAAATATCTTCTTCTCTTTTAGAGTATTCAAATTGAATCTTTTATTAAGTTTAACTAGTTATGGAAAAATATCTTTTTTAGATTTGAGATCTCAGTTACAATAGTAACTCCTTTGTAACTGGAGTGTGTAAAATCATCATTATAATCAAATTCAGTTATTTATGGTATATTATAAAAAATGACCATTGAAAGAAATGGCTTTGGATAATAGGAGGGGTTTTCTGGCCTCTTCATTAATATAGACAGCAAATTTTAGCATTTTATAGAAACAAAAATAATAATAATAATGCAGTAGGGATAGTGTATTGTTCACAGAAAAATGAGAAGTAGCAGGGATAAACTAATTGGTCTGAATGAATGTGAGTTGAATATAAAAATGAATGACTACTTTGAAAAAAATAGATTAATGTTGTCCTATAGTGAAGAAAGAATCAATGAGAACCAGCTTGCAAAACAAATACCGTTTCCCTGAAAATAAGACCTATCCTGAAAATAAGCCCTAGCATGGTTTGTATGTATGTGCCTAATATAAACTCTATCCCCAAAATAAGCCCTACTTAAGAGCCAGCACAGCCAGCCTCCTGCCCCACCGTGAGCAAGCAGAAGAAGTAGGCCTCTTGTACATGGGGGAAAAAATAAGATATCTCCTGAAAATAAGCCCTAGTGCCTATTTTGGGACCCAAAAGAAAATAAGACCCAGTGTTATTTTCGGAGAAACACAGTAGATGAAGGAAAGCTGGATAGATCAAGAGAAAGATAAAAGATTGTGGTTGGGTACAGTTGATGAAATCTTCATAAAGAAAGATATGAAAAGCTATAGGGATTAGTGTTGGTATAAATCCATTGTTGCACCCTCATCTATCTTCTTATGTTTTTGTCTTAACAGTTTTATTCCTTTCCCACACTCTGTATAATATTACCTACGTAGGAAGTAGAACAGTTACTGCATGGATGTAGGTAACTTACTATAATTACTGTCTCCCTTTCTCCTGTAGCACACAAGTCTATCTGTATATTTCAGTCTTTTCATCACCAGTACTCACAGGGTTCATTTTACAACCTGATTCAAATTTGTGAGTTGTAATTTGTTTTGTGTCAGCAGCCATAATTGAAAATCCCAGAAAATAAATCAGTCAGTACTTACAATAGTATTTCCTTTTCTGGACTGGAGCAATAGATGATGCTACCAGATGAGTCCTCAGAATTTTGAATGTCCTTGTTCAAAACTTATCCATGAAAGCAGGAGTCCCCAACCCCTGGTCTGCAGCCCATATACTCGGCCACAGCCCGTTAGGAATTTGGCCACGTATGCCATGGGCATGTGTTGAAAACCCTCCCTGTTATCGCCACAGAGCCAGAAAAGTTGGGGACCGCTGCATTAAAGTAACTAGTGTTATGGTCGTAGCTGTTCTTTTTTGGTATCATTTATTCTTTCACTGATTAGAATAAAGGCATAATTGCCAGTGAACCTGATAAGTCTTCAAAGCTTTTATGTCATATCCCTTCTTGCTGTACACAGCCATCACACTTCATGAATTGGTGGAACTGATTGGCACTTTGTATTAATGGGTCACCAGCTACTACAAATCATCCCTTTGTTTTCTTGCAGGCCACAACAATCTCCGCTCTGCCTTTCAGAGAAGCATTCTTCTATTTCCTGTTCTACATTGACTCTTTTCTTTCTCCTTTTTCTTCTGCAAGGACCTGAAAATCTAGTTTCAGTGATGAAAAATGTGTTATGTGCTTCTGATAGTTTCTTCTGCAATTGTTCTTATGTTTGACTGTCTTCCAATGGACTGTTAATTTCCCCTTGAATTCTGTTACTTACTCACTCAACAGAAAACAGCAGAAAAAAACAAAACAAAAAAAAACCAATGGATAATCAGCAACTGTTAGCTGAACCTTTCACAATCAGCAGCTATTCAGGAGATAACCTTTTCCCTCCATATAGCTCACTGCTCCTTGTCAATTCTCTGGTCACTCTCTTCTCGCCCTTGCCTTTCCCCATTTATTGGTTAAAAATATGTTTGTTCCCTAGAAACCTTTGTGGATTATCTTTAACATAAGCAATATTTTAGATAAACTTTTGCTCATCTTTGAGAATTGACTATACTATTGGTATTTAATCATTGGATAAGGGGCGTTTGTCCTACTTTAAACGCCAATTCTCTTTCGGCTGCAGAGTGGGTCATTAATGGATTAATGGAGTCTGATCTGTAAGGAGACTGAGTCAGAATTTTGTGGCCACGCCTCCATATCTCTGCTTCCTGTCCCAGTTTTCGGTGAAGAAAGGCCTGGAAGAGAATCTGGACCAGAACATCAGTAATTCCTGATCCAGGCCCCAGCGGAAAGGGTGGGACTGACCCACTCTGCAGCCAGGAGAGAATCGGCGTTTGGGGTAGGACAAATGCCCTTTCTCTTATCCTGCTGCAGAGTGGGTCATTAATGGGATATACACAAGCAAGCAGAGTCATGGGCGGGAAGCCGAAGGGCCTGGATCACCTCCGGCAGCGACCACCTGTTTTAGAACTCGCCTCCCAAAGGACATCTCCGCTGATGTAAAGACATCCAGCTTGTAGTGTCTGATGAAGGGCGAAGGAGAGGCCCAGGTGGCCGCCCGACAAAGGGAGGTTTGCGTGGTCCAAGCAGCTATGGTTGCTGCACTGCGAGTGGAGTGTGCTGTGATTCATCTAGGTAGTGGCAGAGAGTTGCTCTCATAAGCGCGGGTGATGCATGCCCTGATCCAGCAGCCAATAGTGGAAGAGGTTACCTTGGTCCCAAGTGAAGTAGGTTGAAAAAAAACAAACAGAGCCTCCGTCTTCCTGGAAGGTGAAGTGCGGGAGATATATATTTTTAGGGCTCTCCGCACATCCAAGGTATGCCATTTGCTTTCCAAGGCATGGGAAGACCGAGGACAAAAAATAGGCAAGATGACCTCCTGTACCCTATGGAACCAGGAGTTAACCTTGGGAATGAAGGTTGGATCCAGACATATAATTACCTTGTCTGGAGAGAAAATGCAGAGGTCTGACCTAATAGAAAGGGCCGCAAGTTCTGAGATACACCTTGCAGAAGTGATAGGTACCAGGAAGATGACCTTAAGGGAGAGATGATGAAGGCTAGCCATTCTCAGAGGCTCGAAGGGAGGTCCTGTGAGTGCTCTCAGGACCTTAGGTAACTCCCACATGGGGTAACAATGAATGACAGGGAGGCGAAGGTTACTGGCTGCCCGTAGAAACCTGCGGATATCAGGATGTAGGGCCAGGGTTTCCCCTTCCCTGCCTATCAGGACTGTGGCAAGGGCAGCTACATGACGCCTGATGGTGCTGTGGGCCAGTCCTTTATCCAGACTATCTTGCAGGACTTGGACCTTGAATTGACCTTGGAGAGGTCAATAGAGGCCAGATAAACCCCCTTGCGAATTCCCTCTAGGATGGATTTGAGGGAACACATCTTGTACCTCTTGTAAACCAAGTAGGAGTTTAGGTTTTTTTAGATCGAGGATAGCCCTCTAGCCCCCCGAACGCTTCGGCACCTAGAAGAGGATGGAATAATAACCCTGTTTCCTTTGATTTGGAGGAACAGGTTCTATGGCTCTGATGTGCAGGAGGTGCTGGATGGCCTCCTCTATGCGAGCTCGCTTGGCGAGGTCTCTGGAGACATGGCATGGCACGAAGTGGTTCGGCGGGCTGGTCAGGAACGCCAGATGAAGACCAAATCTGATGGACTGGAGGACCCATGGGTCTGTTGTCGTCTGTGCCCACTGGTTTGCGAAGAGACTCAAGCGACCTCCTATGGGGAGAGGCAACGAGCCATTTTTGTTTACGGAATTGGCGTCTGCCAGTTCCACGGAAGGAGCGTCTCTGATTTCTGCCCTGTCTGCCCCTGTAACGAAAGGACTGCCTGTCCTGTTGCATAAACTGATCTTGCTGGTAGGAACATTGTGGCAATTGGTTCTCTGGATAGTTAAAACGAACTGCCTGTGTGAATAAGGAATGGCCCTCAATTCTGCCATTCTGGTAATGGAAGGCAAGATCTTGCGCCTATCCTTGTCCTCTATGAGGAGAGGATCCAGGCCTGACCCAAATAAATTGGTTCCTGTTGTGACTCTGACTCCCGAGCCTGTCCTCATGGAGGAAGAGGACTCAGAAGGTGAGGGGGAGGAACTGACAAGGCCTCCGTCTCCAGGACCCTCCTCTCTGGCAATGCCTCAGGTTCCATCCGAAGGCCAGGAGGAAGGCATTTTGGAGCACCCATTGATAGAGAGTGATAATGATGAATCTTGGCTTCATCCCAGGCAGCATCGGAGGGAGAAGTGTGCGCAGCAAAGGAAGTGTGGGAGGACCAAGGATTGAGCTGAGTCACTGACCCACGCCCCATAAGGGATAAAAGGGGGCATGATTGCTCGGCAGGCTTTGTGACAGACAAAAGTTTAAACTCTAAAGAGTCACATCATGAACCCTGCACTTCGGCTCAGATATATTTTGGACTAAACTCTTGTGGATAATTTGTCGCTTTGGAAAGTCTGCAGATAAGGCCTTTCTTGCTTTTTGGGAGTACTAATTGGACTTGGCAGGCATTTTACATTTATCTGCCAGAACTCTCATCTGCCAGGAATTCTGGTCTGTTTATACAATACATTCTTGACAGGTATGTTTGATATTGCATTTGTCTGTGTGAGGACGAGGGACAGAACAGTTCCCCTGTACGGGCTGAGGCCAGGCGCCACTTTGCCCTAAGATTAGCTGACCAAGATTTAAGCCCCGAAACCTTCTGGAGTTTCTGGAGGAAGAGGAGGCTAGGGCTCTAGAATAGTATTTCACTGCATTGAGTGTGGCGTCAGCAGAGAACTGAGTGGCGGCTAGGATCTTATTAAGGTCCTGATGGACCCATACCTCCAAAGGAGGTAATTTGGCCTGCAACTGCTGTATCCAGAGGATGGTTGAGCGATTAAAAAATGATGTTGCAGTAGCAGCATTGATGGCACATGTGGCAGCTTGATGGGTCTTTTTGAATGAGGCCTCAAATTTTTTATCCTCTGGCTTGAGTGCTTCAGAGAGCTCTCCAGTTGCATAAGGCGCTGGAGATAGTAGGGCTGCCACTGGAGCATCTACTGTAGAACCTGTTGTTGACTAAAGGAAGAAGCCATGTTATAAAAAATTTTATCCAAAGTACTGGGAGTTGGGAGGATGGAAGGGCTATTCCACTGATTTGTACCACGTCCTTAAAAAGCTTGGCAGCTGGTATGAACAACTGTTTTAAAACAGGTTCTGAAAAAATGCCATGACCTTTCCCAGGAGCAGGATCCTGGTCAGTAGGAACTTCTTCTTGAAGCCCCACTGTGACTATAGCCTTGTGTAGTAAGGACTTAAAAAGGCCAGCTGGAAAAAGCCCAGTGAAGGCCGGTGTATCTAGTAAGGCTGAATCTTCATCCTCAGACAAATCAGGATCTCTGATAATCTCATCTCCAAAAACTAGTTCCTCACTGCCCTCTGAAGGAGAAGGAGAGTGATGCGAACGTTCAGTAAGACTGGCTTGGGGAGAGGAATGATCCTGCTTACTGAGATATTCAGAAACCACAAATGAGGACCTATGGCTGCGGATGCCTGCAGCAATGCCTGAGGAAATGGCTCTAGATATTAATAATTGAACATTGTCTGGTAAATTGTCCAGCTGAAGTTCAACAGGATCTGGAGCCTTGCTGGACTTTGGGGTCTCAGAGTGAGGATCACAAATAAATGCATTGGGCAGTTTAGGTTGTTCCCTGGCAAAAGCAGCTCTTGTGCTTCAGAAATAGTGGGGCTTGGAGAAAGCCTTCATCCTTCACCCTGAAGGGAAGGCTGGGTAGAGGCTTGCTGAGGCATCTGAGGAGACGGCTGAACAACAGGCTGATCACTAGACCTGGACATAGTTTCTAATTGGGATTGCTTCTTCTCTGCCATAGAAAACTGTTTATCCAAGGCTTTTTGTCTGTGCTCCATATCCTTCAATTCAGCACTGGACGGCTGAGAGGCCCTGCGTCCATGTTTAGATTTGCAGGTAGCTTTCTTGTGGGTGGTAATCACAATATTGTCCTGTGACCTATCTGTCATGATTGACATACAAGGCAGATCAACAAGCCGGTGTAATGAAATAGTTAACCAGCAGATTCAAGTAGACCGACAAGGAGAGGCTGCTAAAGGGCGGCTTACTCAGAGCAAATCTGAGTGCTGCCTGCACCTGCCTCCCTCCATGTTGTGCCAGGCCCTTTTGTGGCAATACTTGCCAAATTGCAACAGAAGAAAAACAGGCTTTAAACTGGTACCACTAGGAACTTCAGAAGTCCGGAGGAATATCTGTTGTTGTGAAACAAAATGGCCACTGCAGCCCTGAACACGCCCACTGGCAATGCTTGTAATGGCCGCCCCCTGACTAGGCACATCTATAGAGACATAGAATAGCCTCCCAAAATGGTCGCCACCAGAATCCAAAACGGTCGCCGAAGCTGAATCAAGCCTCGTGGCCTGCCCAAAATGGCCACCGCCTCTCAAAGGTAAGGGAAAAGTCTCCCAAGGTACCAGGGCACCCCAAAAATGGTGGTGGAGCCAACCGCAGCAGAGCGCTTCTCCTCTGAGAAGGCTCCGAACCAAGCCTGTTGTGGTGGCGGAATCAGCGGCGAATTTCAAGCCGCCTCCCAGCTGTTCAATTCAAATGGTTTCGGTGGCAAAAGACCGCCTTGCAGCTGATGACTTCACCGCTAATAAAGGGGGCAGCGGCAAAGCAATATGGTAATAATATCGGTGGCAGCAGTGGTGGCTAGAAGCTGTGTTGGTGATAGTGGCTGAGGAGAGGTGGGTGGGGCTTCTTTGGGGGAGAGGATGGGAATGCCAAGCAAAACTGGCAAGGCCTATTAGGCCTGGGCCCCAAGGGGCAGCCACCCCCTTTTTCTTAGTAGTGGCGGCTTTATCAGCCTAGATTGATGTGGCCAGCACACTAAACTCCAGAATAAATTATAAATAAATAATAAAAACCTGTAGTTGGTTCAAAAATGAGTTGAATGGAGAGCAACTGCCAAAGACGTCTCTCTCAAATGGATTGAGTCGAAAACTGGGACAGGAAGCAGAGACATGGAGACATGGCCACAAAATTCTGATTCAGTCTCCTGACAGATCAGACTCCATTAACCCATTAATAACCCACTCTGCAGTAGGATAGGAGAATGCCGGATTACTGCTCATTCTCTTCTCTGATGTTGGAGAAAGAGTGAGTAACTGAGCAGATATATACATATGGGCTTAATTTACCTAAGGTTTTGATACATTTGTTGTGATCAGTAGAGATTGTGACAAATCACAATATTCTATTCTGTGTAGTGTTCATTCCTTCTTTCATATCTGATAAGGGAAATGAGGCTGTCCAATAAGTTTCACTGAACGTAGCACAGTCCATCACAGTCAGCCTCAGACCTGTTGGGCAGAAGTCATTTGGGGAGAATGGAATTTGATCTTATAAAAGAAACTGACCTCAATTATTTGAAAGCAAGGAACTTAAATTATAGTGATCGATTTGAGGATAATATAATACTGAAGAGACAGAGTTGATTCCCTTTTATTACATTTTGTTTGCATAATTTTTTATTCGGTTCTGCATAATCTCAGCTATCAGCTTGGATAAATTTCTTTTGATGAATGGTTTTCAGAAAGTTCTTCTTGCCATTGTATTATAATTCTCTTTTTTCTGATAATATAATTTTAAGTAAACATAGAATATTGGAAAAAAAATGTTGGTACGAGTTCCTCCATCATTTAAAAATGTAATATTACATATTCCCTATATGATTAGTAAGTCCAATTAGATTTCAGAAGGCTGTTTCCATAAAAAAATAGAGTATCGTACGAGATAGTTCTTTTCTTAACAGCCAAGAAGCAGATGTGAAGGATGAAATAGGTGAAATGAATAAATGAATAATAAAAGTCCAATAGTCTTTGCAGGAAGCAAGCTGCAGAAGATCTGTCCTCTGATTTAGAAAACACTAACACTAGAAAAATGACATGTAATTTTGTGTTTAGATGGCATATACTGTAAAAAGTAATGAAGTTTCTTCTTATGAAAGAAAAACCAAGTTCATGAATTATGTGCATAAATACATGCTTAAATGAATAGTCATTTAATTTGATTAATAGTGGTAATATACAGGAAAAACTCAGTGAATAGAAGCAAATGAACAGAAAAATGAAGAAAACAAGATGAGATGAAGAATTTTCTGCTCCTAATATCTATTCAACTTGTTGGTTTTGCAGCTTTTGCCCTAAGATCTTTCCCGGGACAGAATGAAAGAGTTCAACACACTGCAAAACTATTACTGTCATTTGGACCACAACTACCACTATTTTTTAAAGGGACTTAATTGCAAATCAAAGCTTTACTATGTTTGCTCAGTTAATTATTAACTAAAATATATCATTCTTGTAAAGAAGTAAAGGAAAACAACGATACAGAGCAGAAAACTACTGTAACTGAACCAATTATAATCTACAGAATAAGGTGCCAGAATAGTTGCAGAGAAATCATATCCAATCTATTATCTTGGATATAAACAATTCAATGTTAAACCAACTAATCCTTGCATTAAAATCTGTCCTCTACCAAAGTGCCCTACCTTTAATATGAACAGACAGAGCTGAGATGTAAAAGATACTAATAAAAGTAATTTGGCTAATAAAATAGCCAAATTACTGACACAAGAACAGAAAGGGAAAATCTATTGATTAATTACATTTTATATTGTGCATGATTGTGTCATGTAAACAGGTTTCTGATTAATATATGTTACTTGATTTCCAATTTAATATTATTACAGCCATTTTTAAAGCAAAAGTGAAGAATCTGAATAGTTGGACTTCCCCTCCCTCCTCTCGAAAACCTTGGTGCCTCCAAGAACTTTAATTGAGTAATAACACAGGAATTCCAATCTGTGTTCAATGGAGACTACATCTGTTAATGTTTATATAGTCCTCTTTGCCAAGAAAAAAAAGACGAAGGAGCATCCTGAAAAGCAGTATCCTGAGTGTTTTGCAACCAGTTAGTGTAATTTTGACAGCAGCAGCTTCATTTTGAGCATGCAGGAAAACCTTTTATCAAGTCAACAACAACAAAAAAAATCCACCTCTGACTCATAACCAACTGAAGGATAAACCCATTTAAATCATGGCATCAAACTTTGTCAGAATAGCTGCTCCATTTGCACAATAAAGATTGGTTATAATTTTTCCAGACTATGATTTATCCAACTGGGCACAATGTTTGATTAAAATATATCAATGCATGTTTGATTACAGAAAGTCTACTTTATTATATTTTACCTTGTCTCTAATTTTAATTTATTTGATGAATAGGTAAGAAACTGTCAGAAAAAATTAACATATGACAGACTTATTTACCCTCTACTTCATGAATTAAGACATACAAAGTATTACAATAAATGAATCAAAATTTATAACATTTTTACTATCCTATTTTGAGAGCCATTTTAGGATTTTAGAAACAAAAGACCATTGTATACTAATTTCATTTTGCAGGGAAAACACAGAGAGTTGTACTGTGGCCATCATTTTGATGTAGTTAACAATCTCTGAATTTCTGAAGAAATTTATCATTTTATTAGTGTTATTTTACACCTAGGGAAAAAGATGTCCTATAGAATTTTGAAAGATTAATTCATTACTTTGATATTATCTTTACTTGGTTAAGAATTATTTCACCGTAACCCTAAGTCCTCTGTTTCAGTCAACAAAATGTCTAAAACCACCACTTTCTATTGACACTCTCCTGGAGGACAGACAGTAAAAAGTTACAATTGAAATTTCCAACAGAGACTCTGCAGATAAACATAGAGAGCTCCTTATTAGCAAAATATCCAAACCTAGTGACAATTGACTTTTACACACAGGCTAAGAAGGGAAGACATTCTGTGTATTGAACAGAATGGATGCATATTATAAACAGATTTCACTTCTTCGATAATTATCATCTGATAGATGAATGTGAATTCAGTCTTTATTTAACAACTGCCTTGTTTAGTAACTGTTCAGTTACAACAGTGATGAAAAATAACCAACTTTTCCATTTATGACCTTCACAGGTCTATAAAGCAAAGGAAAGCTGAAGTCAGATCATAAGCACAGTCAAGGTTTCACTCAGTGACTGCTTTGCTTTATGACTGAGTTGCCAATCCCAAATGTGATCACTAAATGAGGACAACCTGTAATGTATGTATATTGGAAAGAATAATTTAAATGGCCTGTGCGTAAAAAAAACCCCATATGGGCACATGAAATATATGCATTTATTTCCTCACTTCAATTGAATAGTTGATTGTATGCATTGCTTACCTTTTTGATAAAATATAATAGACAAAAGGTATTACATTATGTTACTTACTACTATCAGTAAGAGATCAAAGTAAAAATCTACAAGCAAGAGATAGTGAATTTTGAATCCTATAGAGATCCCAGCAACTTAGAAGAAACTATAGGGAACTAAGTCCATAATATAGGTTAGCACTGTGGTTAAAGACTAGTGAAAATTCTGGAAGGAATATATTTTGAAGCTTTGAATGCAATGGGGAAGGCACATGTCTACTTATCATGCCTTCTTATTGAATCCTACAAAAATGTTCAAGTGTCAGTGGATGCCAAAACTGTGCAGCATTCAGTTTTCCAGAAACAAGTGAAAGTTCAAACAGGAAATGGTTAAAGAGATGGTTCATTTGATAAGAGAGTGAACAATTTTTAAATTGTTTATATTTTCACTTCCGGTAGCTTTACTATTAAAAATGAGTTTGGAGATTTCCTAGGCTGATGGTGAGTACAACTGACAAATGTTATTCTAACATCAAAAGGCATGAAATATGTTTGGGGAGGAATTATGGAAATAATTATCTTTGAAAAAAGATATCTGGATTTTCTAAAATGTTTTGTTCAGTGGACCCATTTTCCCCCTTTATAATACCCTTATGACTCCATAACATATGTTCTGTTAAAAATTAGTCTTCTTTCAATATTAATTTTCTCTACTAAAGTTAAATAAAAGTTATTATTAATAAGCAGCCATTTGTCTTATCAGAACCAGATGCTATATAACAATTCCTAAATATTTTCTTACTATTATTTTGTTAATTCTTTTTTTATTGGCACTTGTTTGGCTGAACAGGAAAAAAATGAATTTATTCTGTATTCTGTCCTTTGGGGGAGGAAAATCCACAAGCAAAACAAAAAGATCACTTTGGTTTATCTTGTGTCAGAAAGTTCTTTGATCCAGTAGAAATATCTGACAAGTAAGGCAGAGGCACCTAATTACTGATGATTCTTTTACTTTCATCCCATTCTACTCAAAAAGGCCTATGAAGTCTTCAGAGCAAATGTAAATTGGGAAGACAAATATCTGACAATTATCTATCCACCTGTCCCTATAAATTAAGCACACAATAAATTAAAAACTTTTCAAATGTGATTTATCAATTTAAATAAATAACTGCTCACACTCTTTTTCTTCTGAAATGTTCAGAAGCAATACAGAAATAACCATTAATACATTCTAGGCAGATAAACCACAGGAAATTTAGCAAACTAATATAAAATCTTTGTGTATATTTCTGAGATTGTGCTCTCAACTTTTTTTTTTTTTTTTTTTTTTTTTTTTTTTGCTTCCTGGAGAAATTGTATACTATAGTTGTGCAGAAATTCTTAAAATGGGCAAGGATTAATACCACAAAATTTTGAATATATAATTAAAATTATAAAATTTCAAAATGTGAAGGCAATTTTAAAAAAAATAAAATTTGCCCTAAAAATCATAATGTGAAATAACATTATGCTTGTGCTTGTCAGCCAACTCTTTTTCAAAATTTTCCATCCCATAAATGTAATGTGCAACTCTGAGGATACAAGTGTTAGAGATGTTCATTTGATCATAAAATACACACAACTGACCTATAGGTTAAAACAGGGCTGTGGAGTCAGGAGAATTGGGATATTTAAACTTGCTTTTTTTAAAATTCCAATATAAATTTAGTAGAAGTCGGAGTCAGTGCATTGTTTGCCGACTCCGACTCCAGATACCCAAAATTTCTTCCGACTCCGGCTCCTCAATTCCGACTCTGACTTCGACTCCACAGCCCTGGGTTAAACACTTCTGCCTGAAGTCAAAAAGTTTGTGGAAGTCAATTGGTTAAATCTTTATCTACATTTGTACATAGTCTTCCACATGCAGTAGGCAATCAGGGCATGTTAGGATTCTTATTTTGTTTTTGCATATGCTAAGTTTGCCTGTTTTTTTTCAAAGTCACATTTTCTCCCTCTAAAGCTTATTATCTACTTTGGCCTTCCATTGTTTCACTTTCCATTGTTTGTTTTGTTCACCGTATATTATAACGAAGCTGACATTGATGGATATATGGCAGAAGGATGAGATGAAACATATTTAAGTCTACAACACAGAGATAATATTCAGAAGTGACTCAGATAGACATCTTGCTAATTTACTGAAGTATAAGGAGAAGAGATTCACTACAATCATACTTGCAAGAGTCTGTTATTATAGCCAATCCCAAGAAACATTTTAGCTTTCCTGTAGAGTAGATCACTTGGTCTGGTCCAGTGGTGGGTTGCCCCCAGTTCACACTGGTTCTATGGAACCGGTAGTAAAACTGGTGGAAGGCTCCGGCCACCGACCCCAATGTCATCAAAATGCTTCTGCGCTTGTGTAGAAGAGCGCACACACCGCGGCCCCGCTGCAAACCGGTACTAAAAGTAAGTAGGACCCACCCTTGGTCTGGTCTACCTAGTGGGGTTGACATCACTTTTGAAGCCTAATCCTTTTCCACAAATCTGATGCTCTTCCATGTTTTCTTTTTCTGTTTATTTATTTAAAAAGTCTAAATGCTATTTTACATTGACCTTTGGTGATAACTTATGTGCCTGGGGGGGAAATATCATCAGTTAACATGCTTCAGTAAGCTTAGGACTCTCCAGATTCATTATCAAGATCCTGGGTTTAAATTCCCTTTAAATTCCCTTATGTTTTTCAACTACAAGAAAAAGGAAAATGTTTTCTTCATTTGATATCATTATAATCCCGGTTACGATGAGGAAAAAGGATGGTGACAGAAAATACCAGCTGAAAGGAAGTGAGTGCCACATCACCTTAAGTTGTCCTGCTTTGGTGAGGTGTTTAGTGGGTAGAGATCTATTCATGACTTTTCTTAAAACAATTCCATTTCCTACCAGTTTTCTTTTTATTCCTATCTCTATCTTGCACTTTTCACAGACACTAAGCATGATCAGTGAATTGTTTTGATTTCGTTTCTATCCTTGTCTGGAGTTTTCCTAATATTAAATATTGATACTATGCTATTACTGTAGTATAGTGTAATACTATACTATTGATTGACTCTTTGGAATCTGTAGAGGAAAAGGAAAAGCTGACATTCCTGGAAGCTGTGGAGACAAATCTGTTTCTACTTAAAAATTCCCATGAAGATTTTCAAAACTTACTACTCTATAAAAAAGAGTGGGAAGGCTACATCCGTCCATTTGTATAATATGCTGATTTCACTCATGTATTAACACAAACAGCATTCACCAAAGAAATCTACAGTATAATTAGCTATGTAAGATCTAAATTTAATACTAAGAGACAATTTCTGTCTGCAGGGACAAGTGAATCCTGGAAAGCATAGTGAGTCCAAACATGGCAAACCAATTAATCCAACTCCAGCATTTTAGCAAAGAACAACTCAAAATAATTATTTTTTTAAAAAAAAAATCTAACTCAAAATAATATTTAAAAATTAATCTTTGAGGAAAAAACAAAAAATATATAGCATTACAATAGTTCCTGATGAGAATAAAAAATAGAGATGCCATATTGAGTACTAAATAAATTTCTGTGTGCAAAGTTTCATTCTGTTCCCACAGATTTAAAAACAATTCCACTACTTACCAATAAATGTAATTATAGTGGGAATTCATTTAACAATGAAATGTAGTTGTTAAGGTGTTAGAGTTGTATCAGGAAGCTCTAAGTTTGTCCCTATTCAAACTCTGAATTGGCAATGAGATAATGGGCCAGTCACCTTCTTTCAGCTTGTGTAACTGACATGTCATATAAAACAGTTCTCATCTTTAAATCTTTCATTTTAATGCAATTCTAGCTTTGGTTCTTGGACAACCCTAAGACAATAAGGCATAGAAAGGCCTTAGGAGTTACCATGTGATAAAATGGCTGGCTAATAAATTTAAATGATAATAATAATAGGGGTACAAGTACTTAGGGGTTTTGGAAGCTTCAGACCTGTTACACAACCAAATCAAGGAAGCTACTTCAACAAAATATATAAAGCAAGCCTGGAAAATCTTGAGATCAAAGCTGAGTTGAGGAAATATCATAAAGGCAATTAACACCTGGGCAATGCCTGTAATACATTACTCAGCTAGAATAATTGATTGGACTCAGCTAGAACTTGATAACTTGGATTGAAAAACAAGAAAATTAATGAAAATGCATCATGCTCTGCACCCAAAAAGTGATGTTGATCTATTGTATTTGCCAAGATCTCGGGGTGGCAGAGATTTCTTACAGGTGAAACAAACTGTGGAAGAGGAAAAACATGGCTTAAATGACTACATAAAAAGACAAAGGAGCCTCTGCTGAAAGAGGTGAACAAGGGAAACCTCTTGAAAACAACAAAATTAAAACCAGGAGATCAAAAGGAAACAACTGAGCATCGGGTTTCTAACTCGAAAAAGAAGCCTATGCACAGTCAATATCTAAAGGACATTGAAGGAAAGGCAGATACAAAGCTAACATGGAGCTGGTTGAGATCAGGAGTGCTGAAGAAAGAAACAGAAGGCTTCAATTTTGGCTGCCGAAGAACAAGCCTTGCAGACCAATTCCATGAAAGCACAAATTCTACATGACAGCAACAACAACAAATGTTGCTTATGCAACGAGAAAGATGAAACAGTGGATCACCTTATCAATGTCTGCAGCAAAATCTCACAGACTAATTATCTACGTCATGATCAAATTGCCAAAATCATATATTGAGAGCTTTGCCAGAAGTTTGGGTTTGAATGCAGAAAAAGTTAGTGGGAACAACAAATTGACAAACTTCTTGAAAATGAGGAAGTCAAGAGTTTGTGGAACTTTCAGATCCAAATAGACAGACATCTGGCCCACAACACGCCTGACATCACTATTGTAGAAAATAAAAAAGTCTGGTTCATTGATATTGCAATCAATGCAGATGACTGCATTAAATTGGCACAACTAGAAAAAATTACAAAATGTTGTGATTACAAATTGAAGTTGAGCAATTATGAAGGAAGAAAACAATGGTTGTAAAAGGAGCTTGGAGCAATACCCAAAGGGCTGCCTAGATACATGGAAATTTCGTACTTATTAGATCTGAATATCCTGACTTTGCAAAAAATACACTCTACTCAGAACTGCCTATATACTCAGAAGCTAACTTAACAGCTCTTATGTCTGTTATGACTTGAAATATTAAGTTTTTACCATGAATCGAAATTGGAGCTTAAATCAATAACAACAGCAACAACAATAACAATAATAAATAAAAGTTGTTGAAACTGAGATGGTAAGTTCTTGTGGGACTTTCGAATACAGACAGATCATCATTTGGAACACAACACGCCAGATATCACGGTTATCGAGGGCCGAAGTGTACAGTTTATTGATATTGCTGTACTAGGGGATGCCAGAGTCGAAGAAAAAGAAAAAATCAGAAAATATCATGACCTGGCCATCAAAACTACACAGTTATGGATGAAACATGTAGCGGTGATACCCATTGTCATCGGGGCACTTGGTACCATGTCCAAGAACTTTACAAAACACATCAAGAAATTACAGTTTCCTGCAATAACACCAGCGGAACTGCAAAAAATCTGCGCTACTCAGAAATTTGTATATTTTAAGAAGATACTTGGTTGATACCTAGGACGCTGGCAGCAACCCGTATCAACCATTAGCACCAGTCAATGGTATTTGTGACACATTTTTAAATATCCAGTTAACTGAGTTTCATTTTTAATGAATAAAAGAGATAATAAGAATTTAAAATTTCAGTGTTCAATTCAGTGATGGAAAAATAATATTGGGAGAAACTCTTCCTGTAGATATTTAACTGATATAGAAAAGTAAACAGCTAAAATAGAATAGACTGGAAAGCTGTTTTGTATAAATGATGACTTGTACAAAAATTGGACGTGGTTATGTGGATTTCACTGCCAGTACTGAATACATTGTCTTCTGTCAATGGTTGTCTGTCAAATCAGTTTAATACATTTCTATATTGCTTCAAGTAGCAGTAGTGATAATGCTCAAAGTATATATTTGCTCACCAAGACTAGTCATATTTTTTGACACAATATTCACAATTAAGGAAATAAAACAAAACAAGTAATTTCTAGAGTAAAACAAGCACTTCCCAATCAATTGCATCCAGATCCTCAGATATTAAAGGAACTCAACTCATTGTGTGTCTGTTAAGGGAATAGTCTGTCTGGCTTGCCTACCTTTCTAAAATCTCTCTCCTTATGAATAAAATATAAATAGAAGTTTATAATTTTATTCATAGGATGGAATAACATTTCTGAAACAATGTAAGTAGATGAAACATGCCAAATTCCTTAGTAATAGTATCTTTTATTTTATATCACAGCAGATGGGACAAGAAATCCTAATGGCTGTTCACAGACTAACTAGGATTTAGGGTAAGATTTTAAAACAACACTCTTTTCATTAAGTATTTCAGGTAAATGCCCATGAATCTTTTGTTTTGAGACCTAATGAAATTTGCCACACAGAATGAACATTATAATGAAGAAAGTATATAGCAATTTTCAGCCAGCTAGCTAGATGTAGAGAGTGAGGGAGATGACCTGGAAACAAATATTCAGAAGCTGTTACATAAATAAGGACAGAAGTATTCCAAGGCTCTGGGATAGGAGATAGTATTAAGAAAATGACTCCTCCCTAACTCACTGGGATTTAAACAGGAAAACAGGAGAAGCATAATCAGACATAATAGATTTGTAATCTATTTCAATGAAGCATATTCGGGCCTTCCTATAAAGTGTTTCCTGATGTGGTCTATTTCAAAGTGTTCACAGATGGAAATGGAAGACCCTGTGACAAATTATAGTGCCCTTCTTAGATATGATAAAACTGATTGTCAGAGAGTAAGGGCAAGGACAAATTGTTAAGATATTTTTTTCTTTAAAATGTAGCCTTTAACCCATTCAGGTAGATAAGACAACACTTATTTTTTCTATGGATGGGAGAAGGGAAGTAGTGAGAAGAAAAAGTGGTTAAACATTTAGCATTCCAGGAAATTATTCTCTCCTGTCCCAAGGTGTTATGATTTGAGGGCAGGAATGTCAATGAACTGAGTTTAATAACCCCTCTTCTTTTCTTTCTCATCAAGGTGTTTTGTAAGACCAAGCTCCAACTACTTTAGAAATCAAAGTAGCATATGATATAACAGGTGGTAGAATCCTGTAAATATATATATATCAAAAGCAATGTATCAAATATAATTTTTGAATAAGAGATAGGAAATATGAGTGCCATTTGATCTGCTTCAAATGACTCAAATTGTCCCAATCATCTTTGAGTTCAGGTTTTGTATTAAGTGAAAGTATGCTCAGTTCATTCTTACATAAGCATATCCAACCCAATCATATGCTCTGAGCCATTTTCCCACTGCAATCAGTGGGGATAGGTATTATTAACCAATTCTATGCACAAATGCAGTTTATATGTTTGTTACATCTAACAGATTGACACTTATTTTTCCACGTGTTAAAAATAATAATAATAATAATAATAATAATAACAACAACAACAACAATAATAATAATATTGTCAGGAAGGGATTGCCTATCTAGTTCCAATGCCATTGTTAGCAGAACCGGGACATGAAGATCTAAAACAAACAGGGAAAACATGCAGAACAGCATTTCTTGAATTCTTTCCAATCCCTTTTCTGGCAGTGGCCCTAGGAGACCATTCTATGTAATGAAGTACTGTGTGTTTACTAATTATTGTAGTAAAATAATCTACTATTTTATTAGCTTATGGATTTTTTAAAGATGAATTTCCTTCAAAAAAATTTCTTGGCAGTAATATGAAAATAGTTTGCCATTATCTTATTCCAGGATATTTTTCAACTACCCTAATTAACTTATGATTATCTAATACTATTGCTTTCTTTACAATTTCTAATGAATAGTTGTTCTAATGACTTTGTTAGCCCTTTCTGGATCAAATGCTCTAAAGAGAAAGTTTTCAAAATATTTCCAATCAATGAAAACAGTAAGGATCAAATTTTAGGTTTTTTTTTTTTAAAAAATCTGGATTTTAACAGTGTTCTTTTTGCTTCCCCAAAATATAAAAAAATAATTATCCATTTTTTCTGTGGCAAAGAGATGGACATCTCATAGCTTCTGAACCATAATCCCTAGCAACCCATTTGCTAACGCAAAGCTCCCCTTTCAAATGGTATCACCAGAATTCCATAGCAAATTATCCAAGTTCCAATTGTGCAATGCTTGCTTGATTTGGGTGGATCTGAGTAGTTTTAGAGGCAGCTATAAGAATTCAGATCTGCCATTGGAATAGTATACCAGGTTCTGGAAACAGTGAACAGTAGCCAAATCAAGATAACTTTGCCAATTCATTGATGTTTCATAACCAAGCTGTAACTATTTTCTGCAGAAACTAAGCATTCCAATCTCATTAAATTTTATCTGTAAAATTAAGCACATGCTTCCATCAAGTAATAAACAGGTGGGAATAACCTATTTTACACTGAAGTTTCTGAATCATATGCAAAGACAACCCCAGATGTAATAGTGTAATTATCTCTCACTGCCAAAACAAAACAACTGTATGTTCCTCACATCTCTTATTACATATAAGAAATTTTTGGAATATTGTATTTTTCTATTATCCCTTTATAATGTAGAAAATTAAATTTGCTATCTATATTTTCATCCGAATGGAACTGTTTAGTCCAAATGGAAATGTTTGGACAATCTCAGAAGAAAACAAGTATCTATTTTCCCCATGCTTATCTATACTTTAATGTATATCTGTCCACATTTCTGTCTCCAGTTTCTTCTTTTAAAACATGAGCACTATCATATCAACTCACATTTATGGGAAATGAAATTAAATAATAGCCACTGCAACACTGGATAACCGATAGGCGTAAAGAATTTTAAAACTATGAAATATTGAGAATAGATCAGTAGCACTTACTTTTAACACTATGACATATTTCAATTTGGAATGGTAAGATATTCAAAAGAATGCATTCAAAGATACTATTTATTTTTTAAAATTGTCCCAAATTAGACAAACTTGATTGTGCTACAGTCTACAATCCATGATGAATATTATTTTAGTTTGTGATCATGTGACACTTTCTTTTCATAATTGTCTTTCTATTGGTCAGAACTCAGTCAATTCCAGAGTGCTATAAGCATAAATACAGAAACAGGCAAAGATAAAGTTCTTTTTTTAAAAAAAGTTATTGCTCAGTGCAAAAATAAACTTTTTATAACATGAAGTCTTTTACATTATGTATCTTAATTGAACCATAGTAGAACATCTATTATCTACATACTTGAGACTCTGTTTCTCCTCCTAACACCTTTTCACAATTTGGTTTTTTATTTGCAAATATAACTGAAGCTTTTAAAAAATGAATTAAGACAGAAAACATTAAGAGTTTTAAATGATTATGTAGGAACAGAAGGCATAACTGTGGAACAGACAGAAAAGAAGCAGAAATTCAGAGAAAAAAACCTACTCATTCTTTAGTATAGGCTTTAATTAATGCAGTTCAGACCAGATCAGTTTCAAGCAAAAACACAAGGAGTTGAAATACCCAAAATGTTCAATCTAAGCTATCGGACTGCTATACCTTCCTTCAAGATGCTTCACAGGGGGTTATTTTACCCTACAGTCAAATGAAAATCAAAATATAGCAGTCATGGGTTCTCAAAACACCCCAAAGCAGGATAATATCAATTACATCAGACTAAGAAAATGAATAATTCAGAGAAATAATTTTTAAAAAATAGCAAAGGTTAATCAGAATTCACAAATATAGTAATTGTTTATATATGGACAGGAGCTGCACAAATGATCCAATTATACATTATTTTATTACTGCAGCTGACTCTGTAAGAGGAGAGAATGTATTTTTTCTTAAAGTGTAAAAGAAAAAAACACATGTCCCCTACTGAATAAATATCAATACCAAAGTCATCTTACCATGTATGTGCCACTGTGAAACGTCGACGTTGACGGATGCTTTTATTCACCAGCAACTTTCTGAAAAAGCATGGAGAGTTCCTTGGAGAACTGCGGGGGGATATTTTCGGAGAAGTGGTTCTGTTCCCGGACACTCTGGGCAGCTCAAGTTCTAAATGCATTTGTTCTTTGAAAGTCTTTATATAAACATCGGTCTCCGGAGCAGCAAGTTCCCTAGAAGAATCTTTTGCTGTCATAGCTTGGAGATTATGTTAGCTCTCACCATACAGAAAACACAACAATAGCACAGCCCAAAGACATTGCTGGGGATTCAAATGCTGATAACTCGACAAGCTCTGTGCTGATCATTCATCGCATGTAGATTTGAATGAAAAGGCTGCCTAAAGAAATGGCAGCATAATCGAAGAATGGATAAATCAATCCTGTCAGAAAAGAGCTTTATCAGGCTTGGCTTTGCCTCTGAAAATGCACCAAAGTGCTTTCTGTTTCGGTAGCCTCCTTGTGGATGTGGGTTGTCTGCAAGCTACATGGTGTGACACTCACTGAATTCATTCAGCAGCATATGCAGCTCATGAAAAATTCATAAGGACTCCCTGTACGTCCTTTGCCAGATAATGTTAGGATTAAAATACCTAATCAACAGAAATAGAACATTGCGATGTTGTTTCTCCCTGATCCCTGAAAAATGACTGTTCCCCTTCCCATTATCAGACCTAATTGAAAATGGTTAATTGATATTCAGCTTGTTTTGTTTGAAAGGGTTTTCATTCAGAATTATCTGTTCACAGCTCAGATTCAACTGCTCCTCCTACGACATGCTGATTGGTTCAAATTATTTTGACAACTGGATGCTCATCCTTCCCTATACATTAAAACAGCACATTTTATCAGTCTGACAGCTTCAGAACAGATTGAATAAAGACACTAGTTTTATAATCTTTGAACAAATACAAAGGCTATCATAAGAATGTGAAATAAGACTTGTTATGAATTTAGGGTAAATTGAAATATGTCCTTCACGAACAATAAAAAAGATCAATAATGAACTATAGCTTTACTAATCCTATGTTTCCTAAAAACTTTAAGACTAGAAGGGAAATGTCAATGCTAGGGTGAAAACCAAGAGTAGTAGGGTAGACAGGCAGAAAGCACTTAAACATGTTTAAGAATTAAATGGTTGCTAAAATCTTGCAAAGAAACAATTAACATAGCAACTGCTGAAATCAGGCAAAAAACTTCAAAACTTTATAATCAGAAATGCAAAAAGATGGTGAATTATGCTTGACTCACTCTAATGATTCTTAAATCAAACCTTTTTAGGAATACTGTTTTATCTGGTATACTACATTTTGGAACTTACATCTTGGATACTCATCAGCAAATTTCAGCTCTATCACCTAGCTGTGGCTAATCAAATATTACATTTTATATTTTTCTTGGGGGCAAAGGAGAGCTACATTGGCTCCTAGGCGCAATGTACAATGATGGTTATTCCCCTACATCTTTAAAGTCTTATATATCCTGTTTCCCTGAAAATAGGACATTCCCCGATAATAAGCCCAAACGGGCTTTTGAGCGCATGCGCTAAAATAAGCCTCCCCCTGAAAATAAGCTCTCCCTGAAAATAAGTCCTATCCAAAAATGTTTAACCGCATGCACAGCTGGTCCCTACCATTTCCTCTGGTTAGGGTTAGGGAGACAGAGCTGGAATTCAGATAAGATGGCATGAGGAGCCCCGTCTTGCTCCATGTGCTCCAAAATAATAAGACCCTCCTGAAAATAAGGCCAAGCGCTTATTTCAGGGTTTAAAAAAATATAAGTCAGGGTCTTATTTTCGGGGAAACACGGTAGCATGGGATCAGGTTATTTGTAGAACTCAGGACATCTGTTCTTCCCATCAGATTGGCTAGGATAGGCATGCTCCAGATTTCATTCCTTAAATGTTTCCATTTTGTGGGACCTAGACAGGGTCCTTTGTCCACTGCAGGATGTGAAGGAATATAGTAGGCTGGATTTCCAGGAAAAGGGAGGGGGGAGGTGCATTCCAGAGAAATAAGAGGCACCTCAGTCAAGATATTTTGTGTGACAGAAAGAGGATGAAGACAGTTCCCTCCCTAATAGTTCTCAAGAATAGATCAATGCATAATAGAGTGCTTAGTCTGGCAAGATTCTGCCTATAGATGTGGAAACAATAAAGAACTCAGCTTGGAAGTATCACCATACGTCATTCTTGGGTTTGGGGCCTGACAGGTGTTTTGGGCCCCTGTCCTATGGAACATCCGCCCTCTTGAGATCCAGCAGGTGCTTTTTTATTTTCTGGAAAACAGAAAGAACTGGCTTTTTTCATGTTGGAATAGTATGAAGTCAGAGTTGGTGAAGGTTTGGTTGTGAGCTACCCAGAGTTTAGTTTTTTAGATGGATGGTCATGTAAATGTTTTAAATGAATAAACAAATGGTTCCCTTCTGGATTTAAATCTCAATCAAAACGGAGTCATCAGTGAAATATGGCTAGTGTTAGGTTTTGGTTAAGAGTGGAGAAATTCTGATTATATTGGAAAGAAATATGAGTGTATGTCTTAAATAAAAGTCCTAGTTCAAACACATAGCTCTATAGTGTCCCATATGTAAATAACTTTTTAAAATATTTTATTTTTATTTTTAAATTTTATTAAATGTGTTGATAATTTTTTAAAATTATTTTATTTTTAAAATATGTTTGCTTTGATATATAAATACAAAGAGAAAAAATACAAATGAAAAAAACAAACTGGAAAAAATGAAAAATGTTTTGCTATGTCCCACATGAGCTGAAGAAGCTTCTTTGATGAAAAGCAAAACGTCTTCAAAGAAAAAGAAAAACAAAAAAGTCCAGTTGCCTCTTGAAAAAACACCTTTGGATGTTCCACATGCTCTCCATGCACTTGATTATGGGCTGTCAAGTTGTTTTCAATTCTTAGCAACCACATAGATAATTTTCTACTTCATGATGTTCTGTTCCTAACCTGGCCTTTTGGGTCTTCTAACATTGCCACTGTAATTGAGTATTATATCTACCTTGTTTTTTTTAATTGAAAATGTTTAACAAATATTTTACATATATATCCCCTTCCCCCGACCCCTTCCCCCCAATCCCTCCCTAACCCCACCCCACCCCAACCCTCTCTTCCCAAAGTAAAATACAGAGTATCCCATTAGACAATCATAAACTAATTTAAGATAATAATCTGTAGTTTCTCATCATCCTTAGACTTTTAACTCCCCTTAACCAATCTAACCTAATATACTTTATAACACTCTATAACCCATTCCCCATTCAAAAAACTAATTGTAATTTCCTAGTCTTATATTTACCTTGAATATATTCTATCCATTTTCCATTCTAACCTAAATTTCTCATTTGAATGGTCTTTTAAATATGCCGAAATTTTTGCCATTTCTGCTAAGTTCATTACTTTTAATATCCATTCTTCAATAGATGATAGTTCTTCCTTCTTTCAATACTGCGCCACCAGAAGTCTCGCTGCAGTTATTAAATTCAACATCAACTTAGTTTCTATTACCGTACAGCTTTGTATAATACCTAACAAAAACAGCCGTGGGGTAAATTCTATCCGTTTTTTCAAAACATTCTGCATAAGCCACCATATTTTTATCCAAAATGCTTTTAACTTTTTTTCATATCCACCAGATATGAAAATAAGTAGCCTCAACACAGTCACCTCTCCAACACTTAGGTTGCAGGGTAGGATACATACAAGCCAATTTTTTTTTGATCCATATGCCATCTGTAAAACACCTTATAAAAATTCTCTCGTAGATTTTGTGCTTGTGTAAATTTTACATTTCTCACCCAGATCATTTCCCAAGTTTCCATCATTACTGGTTCTTCAAAATTTTGTGCCCATTTTATCATGCAATCTTTAACCAACTCTGTCTCTGAATCGATTTCTATCAATACACTAAATTATATCTACCTTGTTGCTGGTCTTTGTCTTTGTCTTCTGTTCTTTCCTTTCTCTGCATTAGAGCCTTTTCCAACACCTAGATCTTTACATAATTTGAGCCTGCACTACAATTACAGTCCTTCATATATTAACTGATTCCAAAATCAGGCATATAATTTGAAAGCATATTCATGTCTCTAAATTATCTTGATATCTGTAACAACACATTGACAAACAAATAGATATTAAACTGAAATGGGATGATGGTTGGATAAGTTCATATCAAATATATATTTCATGTTTTCTCCATCATTTTGACTTCAGTATAACAAAGGTGACAGCCAACTCTTTTCCAACATCCTCTGAAGTATCCGATAAATGTAGGAAAAGAACATTTTGTTGAATGGATTTCATTTTACTAAGTACTGAATATATTTTAAAGCCCTTAATGATGCATTTTTAATATGGTGTATCTCCATTATTTATTCCAAAGTTATTCCAAATAATTAATATTTACCCTAACAGTGCTTTTAATTGACATTTTTAAAAAAGGTTGAACATTTGAAATAGCCTAAAAGACATTTCAGTGCTGAGAATAATTTACAAGGCTGAGATGTTGCTAATGCATCTGAACAGAATTGTGAAATCAGAATGTACTTAGTGGACTGTTGCCATTAAAGTTGATAAAGTGCTATGTGGGACAGTTTTAGACTATCCAGATTCCTCTTGCAACAACTCAGAAACTTTATCAGTAATTAACTGACCTGTGTTAACACAATTAGCCCATAAATTCCTATATATTTCACTCTTCCAAAAAAAAACCCTCCTACGTTTCACACTGGATTTATCCCAAAGTATAAATTTAAAATGTGAACAAACGTGAACATTCTTCTTTCATCCCAAAATCATTTAAATGAGTCTCTACCATAGGCTGATGTCATAAGTGTCAAACAGCATTTTTTAAAATTTTGTCTGTAACTGTTTTGGGAGTTCATTGCTTGAATTCCATAGAGAAATAGGAGTTAAAATATATTTATGCATATATGTATGAGATGTATACATTTCACATATGTATGTACAAAAACAATAAAGCACAAAATTCAGAAAGTTAATAGCATAATCACATGGTGACTGATTTAACAGATGCAATTGGTTTATCTTCAGATTATATAAATCTTACATCTCAGATAAAATAAATCAAGAGTTTTAATCTTCCCATAATTTTTTAAAAAATAATTTGTCAATCTGCTAGAATTATTTCAAAGATATTAATATGGGTATTCATCTGGGTACATATAAGCATCTTGAACTAATATTCATTTCCATTTTTATCTTTTGCCATAAGCTAATTGGTGCTTCTAACTTCTTATTTATTCAATATAGCTTTGAAATATTTACTACTATATTTTTCCTTTGGAATAAATATTCCAATATACTTAAAAGATTTCAAATAGCAAATGAAGTCTCCATTTTTATACATAGTTATAAATACATTAGAGTCTCTATAAACCATATGAGGCTTATTCTAATTAGCAGAGTTACCTAAGATTTTACCGAACAGTGGTATTTTATCAATATATTTTGGCACAGAATATTCGTAATTATTTATATGTCATTATACAGGTAGTCCTCGACTTACAACAGTTCATTTATTGAGCATTTAAAGTCACAACGGCACTGAAAAAAGTGACCTACAATCATTTTTCACAATTAGTCTTTGTAGCATCCCCATGATCATGTGATCAAAATTCATACGCTTGGCAACTGGTTCATACTTATGACTGTTGCTGTGTCCTAAGGTCATGTGATCACTTTTTGTGACCTTCTAATAAACAAAGTCAGTGGGGAAGCCAGATTACTTAACTAGGTTACTAATTTATCAATTGCAGTGATTCACTTAACAACTGTGGCAAGAAAGGTCGTAAAATGGGGCAAAACTCACTTAACAAATGTCTCACTTAACAATAGAAATTTTGGGCTCAATTGTAGTTGTAAGTCGAGGACTACCTATATTTCAGCATACAAGGGAAAGCTAAATTCAGTACCACCCGAATGTTATGTCCACAATGCCTTTTGATTCTCTGACTGTTCCTGTATTAAACATAAGATGAAATAAAGAAATCTTCAGTAAGACATCTTGATAAATGTGGAAATAATACCATTTGTACAAAGGCTGACGAGAATATGAATAGCACATTTTAATCCAATTAACAAACAAATCCATATTCAGCCAAAACTTTCTCCATGAATTTGAAGTGTACTATATGAAAGGCTCTTTCCACAAAATCACTTCTGTTGGTTTCCTGTTTTTCTGAATATATATTCATTTAACATCCTTAGTTCTGAATTGAGCAGCACTACCCCAGACTAATCTGTTTGCAACTTGGGGTTCTCCTGGACTTGCAGCACCTACTTGAAGAGCAGGTGACAATTTTGGCTAAGAGAGCCTTTGCACAACTTTGGGTTATGCACCAGTTCCAACCTCTTCTGGATCAGGAGCTCCTGTGCTCTATCAGTCTGGACTACTACAATGCACTCTACATGGGGCTACCTTGAAGAGCATTCAGAAGCTACAACCCATGTAGCATGCAGTGGCTGGGCAGGTTTTAGAACATTTTGCCCACTGAGGTGAGATTGGCTCCCATTCTCCTGACCTTCTGTAAGGGCCTGAAGATTTGGCTCTGCTAGTTGGCTTGGGGTCCCAATGGGGATGTATCATACAGGAGTAGTGACTGGATCAATAGCAGATCTCGTCTCTCCACCCAAACATTCTGCTCCCTCTCTCCTCATCTTTTAGTCGTAATCTGTATTTTTATTGTGATTAGTTATATGTATGTTAATGATTTTATTGCTTTTAATGTTGTAAGCCGCCAAGAGACACCTCGTGGTGAGATGGGCAACGAACAAGTTTAATAAAGAAATGATAAAATAAAAAAATAAAATGCCAATTACTAACATCACTCGAGACTGTTTCCTCTTTATATAATTAGATTGCATAGGATGGAGTCACAAAAGTAATATTTTCTCTAGCTTATGTGCTAGGGGCACTGTCAAAATCTTGGCATCAACATTGACAAAGAAATTAGGTGACAAACTTGTACAATCAGCAGAAAATGTGCCAGCTTTCAAAATATGTAAGATATATGCTGATTTTTATTCCTACAGTATTGGAGGCTTTAAATTATGCTTTTCTGAATAAATCCAGCAACACTAAAAACCTGACCTGAAAATTTGCACTTTGGGGGAAAAAATCAATTGTTTTTAAAATAAAAATATGTCTAGTTTCTGTGATTTAACATTCAGACTTTACCTGGATGATTGAGAATCTTCATCAACATTTTTCTAAATGAAGTTTCTCCAGTTATCTTTAATCAGATTTCCAATAATATAGAAATAAAAATACAATATTTATTTATTTATTTATTTATTTATTTGCTTGCTTGCTTGCTTGCTTGCTTGCTTCCTTGCTTGCTTCCTTATGTACTTACTTACAGGGGCCTGCATAAATAAATTGATAACATACTGCAAGGAAGTAAATTAAACATGCCTAATTTAAAAATAATGGCATAGTTTTTCCAGAACCCAGCATGCTGTGGTTACCAAAAGCAGATAGCATAAAGTACACCAAGGTCTTTGGTTATCTTCTAGATTTTAGTAGCTTGGAAGGAACAAATTAAACCAATGGATGAAAAGGCATAAAAATGTGTGCATCCTAATTTTTTCTTTTTATGACTTTTTAATTTGTATTGGGGTGGAATTGGGGAAACTGATTGGAGCTGAGGATTTACTGGTCGGATGCCCTTCCTGATGCCTACATGGAGTTTGCAGCAGGTATTTTCTCTTTGTGCCCTGATAGAGAAACATCTGCCTCTGCCTAGGATTGAACTCTGAACCTTTCGAGTGGGAGGCGAGAGGCTTCATCTTTAGGCTCCCACGCCACTCTTTTATGTGTATCCTAATACATTGTGCATAATAGAGAGGACAACTGTATATCAATTTTTGTATGAACTTTAAAAGGAAAACTAATCAGCCATATACTATGTGGCTTTCAAGCATACATATGCATTATCAGGGAAAATTTATCTTATTTTGAGAGACATCGATATATTTTGAATGCACATATCTCTGGAAACAAGGATGATGTCTTCAGAGGTGCAAGCTTGAAGGTACACATTGGCTAAGGACATTTTCCCTTCTGGCAGAGACAAGTCTGTCTTAATCAGATTCAGATTCCTTTTCCCTTCTGGCCTTTGTTGGCATGGGTATTTCAAAATTATATCTCAGCCTTGGCGGGGTAAGAGAAACGGAAAGATTTTTTCAAAAGTGTGATATTTCAAATCAATTTAGTAGTGTTGTTGGAATTTAATAGAAGAAAGCCAAAAATCAAACACTGATCATTTGATATTGAAAGAATCCTGCCATAACCCATAGATACTGCAAGCTAGATTGTGAATGGAATACTCATTTTTTTTGCAAGGTATTTGTGAAATCCAACTTGCATACTGTATCAAAGAACTTTCTCCCTGGCTTAATTTAATATCCCATATTGCCTATTTAATATGCTATCCAGAGTCACCAGAATCCTTGAGAGTTGGGTAGCATACAAGTTTAATAAATTATGGCTGGTCACATAGTAAGCCAGATATTTAGACCGTACTTGACATTTTTTTTCTAGCTTTGAGTCCTTTCCAAGGACCTAGAATAGGCAGATAATAACGTTTAATATTAAATGTATCGTCACAGGATGTAAACTGTTCCAAGTAAAGTTGCCTTTTGCAATTGACTGGTAGTGATTTTGTCAATGCTGGTAATGGTCAGGTGATGCTCCAGAAGTTTTGGAATTGCATCCAAAGAGCCTTTGCTATTGGTGCTATCTTTGCTTGCTTTCTTTCAGTCATTCTAATTCTATTTGCAGGTCTTTATATTTTGTCAAGTTCTCCTGTTCTTTCTTTTCTATTATCTCCAGCCATAGTAATGTCCACTATCCAGATTTTTTTTTCTTACCCCACAATTATTAAGTCGGGGTGGTGGTGAAAAAAGCCCTCCTGTACCTTAGTTTCACTTACAGTATAAATATTTCTAACAATTCTATGCTGCCAATGTGCTCAGATCATTCTTTTGCAAGTAAAACTGCTGCTTTTTTAAAAAAAAATCATAACATCCTTCATTAATTAAATGTTGACTCAGTTTCATTGGTTTCCAAAACCAAGTAAACTCAAAGTAAAGTCAAAGTACACAATAATACATAAAGCCTTGCACATTTTAGGTCTAAGCTTTGTACAGGACTTTGTACTCCTGAATAGCCTCCTTGGATTCTTAGGTCATTAATGTTTTTATGGATATATTGACATCACCAATCACTGCATATTTCTCAGCTTGGATTTTGTCGTATAAATTGCTACTGGATTTGAAGCAGCAGCCATCCTTAATACAATTTACAGGAGAGTTCAAAACGTATTTATTTTCATTGGCCTTTTAATACTAATGCTTACCTTTTACAATTTGTATCAGTTACATTTTATTGTTTTATTGTTCTTTGTAAGCCACCCAAAGCTATTAATGAGAATGACAGGCATATAATTTTTTTGAAATAATCAAAATATTATTGCTTTTATTAGCCTAAAAGTGGCATTTGATTCAATTCTCAAAGATAGGTTTTGGATAGAAGTGAAGTGTTTTGTATCAGTCAAAGTGCAATACTTTGGATTACGAAACTGCATAATAATATTTCAGTGCAAGTCCTGTCTGCCTCAGGTTGTCTCTCTGCAGCAATTCGTAACATTTCTTATTTTCAACATTTACATTAACTCTTTAACTCAAGCTATTAAAAATAATGAAAAATAATGAATTTCATCCCCCCAAGCCAACAAGCATTCCTGATTCAATTCTTCTTTATGTCATGTATCCAATCTTTCCACCAAGCAAATAGGCTAATAGCGGAGCCTCCAAATCTTTGCCTTGGTCTCTGAAGTGGTAAAACTCTGCACCAAGCCTTTCAAGACAAAAGTAGCAATTTTTACTAAAAGGCTTAGTAGCTGTAATTATCATGTGGAAATAAATTAGATCAATATAAAATAAATCAAGGCTTTAAAATATCTCAGAATTATTTTTCATTTTTATGTTCCTTGGAAGAAACAAATAAGAAACGTCACTTATTGGGCCCTTAGGATGGTCAACAAAATTCTGCATTTTGCTGGCAGCAATCATAAGCTCATAGCTATACACATTTTAAAAGCTAAGGTGATTAGCTTTCTGCTGTGGGTTCATGAAACTGTATTTGCCAAGATTCAAGACTTCTTAAAATGGTCAAATTCAAATGTTTTAAAGCACTCAGTTCTTCAGAGTGTGTCCAACATTTTATTATGCTGACAATCTGGACTAGTTCCCTTAAAGGCTCAGATGAAGCTTTTCCACTTCGAATTCTGATCAAAACTCACCTTCAGCAAGAGGTATTTGGCTTTTTTCACCTTCTTACATAGTTTGCAGTCACCATGGAGAAAAAGCACTGAACAAAACCCCCGGTTCTGGGATCATCCAAACCAATATTTAACCTCATTTGGACATATGAGAAAAATTTTCTAACAGAAGCAATATGTCTTTGGCACTGAGCTCCAAAATGATAGTGGTAAAAATTCTCCTTATTGTGTAGCTATGAAATTTGAAGATTTCATTCCAGCTAACTATTATCAAACACCCACACATGCCCCATTTCTCCTGCTTCAGGGTATTCCCATCTGACCTTGTGAAAGGAGATATAACAACATCCCTATACAACATTGATTAAAATCCTACCCAATGGGGAAACTGAATCTGTCATGCATATCTTGTTGTGCTGCTCATACTATAATGCTAAGAGTATATAATTAATAATCTCTTTGCCACAGAATTGCCTTGGGAATGGGTTGCTCCCATTCCCATTGATGAAATGGGAGCAACTAAGACGATTAAAGGCCTGGAGACACAAACATATGAAGAACGATTGCAGGCATTGGGTATGGCTAGTCTAGAGAACCCCTTCATGGATTACTGCCTTGTAGTGGCAAAGGGGCAAAAAGATATGACACTGGAAGATGAGCCCCTTAGGTCGGAAGGTATCCAATATGCTACTGGGGAAGAGCAGAGGGCTAGTACTAGTAGCGCCAGAGAGAGTGAAGCAACTGGGCCAAAGCCGAAAGGACGCTCAGTTGTGGATGTATCTGGTGCTGAAAGGAAAGTCCAATGCTGTAAAGATCTATTCTCCATAGGAATCTGGAATGTAAGATCCATGAATCAAGGCAAGCTGGACGTGGTCAAACAAGAGATGACCGCAAACTAAAATAGACAGGAATGGGTGAATTTAATTCAGATGACCATCAGGTATACTACTGCTGGCAAGAATCCCTCAGAAGAAATGGAGTAGCCTTCATAGTCAATAAAAGAGTAGGAAAAGCAATACTGGGATACAATCCCCAAAATGACAGAATGATCTCAGTTCGAATTCAAGGCAAATCATTCAACATCACAGTAATCCAAGTCTATGCCCCAACCACTGGTGCTGAAGAAGATGAAATTGACCAGTTTTATGAAACCCTACAACACCTTATAGAATTAACACCAAAAAATGATGTCCTTATCATCATGGGGGATTGGAATGCTAAAGTCAGAAGCCAAAAGATAACCAGAATAACTGGCCTTGGAGTACAAAATGAAGCAGGGCAGAGGCTGACAGAATTTTGTCAAGAGAATACGGTCATAGCATCTTTTCCAACAACCCAAGACTCTACACATGGACATCACCAGATAGTCAACACAGAAATCAGATTGACTATCTGCTCTGCAGCCAAAGATGGAGAAGCTCTATACAGTCAGTAAAAACAAGACCAGGAGTTAATTGTAGCTCAGATCATGAGCTTCTAGTTGCAAAACTTAGGCTTAAACTCAAGAAAGTAGAGAAAAGCACTAGGCTACTCAGGTATGAACTAAATCATATCCCTGGTGAGTGTACAGTAGAGGTGACAAACAGACTTAAGGAATTACCGTATTTTTCAGAGTATAAGGGGCTGAGAAATTTAGGTGCATCTTATACACCGAATATAGCCCCGCCCACCGATTGGCCTCCACCCTTTGGCCTCTGCCTCCCAGCAGTTACCTCCTTGCAGCAAACAGCAAGAAAAAACAGCTCCTTTCAGCTTCACCACAGCCTAATTAGCACAAGTTGATTGGATCGGCCTCCCAACTCTCAGCTGTTTTGGTCTCAGCTGTCTGGCGCAGGCCTCTGCTGCTTGCTGCAAGGAAGAAAATTGCTGGAGCAGGTTTTTTTTCCCCCTTGTGCATAATCAAGCTATGCTGAAAACGAAAATGAAAGTAAAGCAGGCTGTTTGCTGTTTGCTGCAACGAGGCAAAATTGCTTAGAGGCAGAGGCAGAGGGAGATTTCTTTTTCTTCTTTTCCTCACCAAAAAAGGTAGGTCTTATAGTCCGGTGTGTCTTATATTTCGAAAAATGCAGTACTCACAGAGTAGAGAAGTCACCTAAAAAAGCTATCTCTTCTGGAGCTGCTTTTCTCCATGGAACAAGGCTTTCTTAAAAAGAGCTAATATCTGTGACCTTGATTAGTTACTTAGAATCTTCCTGCTAACTGAGGCTGCATCTTGAAACTGACCAGATCTTAAACTGTTTCACCTTGAAGACTTTTATTGTCAAGAACATAAAATTTAGTTGTAAATCTGTGCATTGATCAGAAAATGATTTATTATTACTACCAGTAGTACAATTATATTTGTGTGACTTACAAGGTAGCCTCTAAACAAAGAATGACTGTAATGCATATTGACAGTCGGTCTTTGACTTACTTAAAACTACCGTATTTTCCGGCATATAAGACAACTTTTTAACACATGAAATTCTTCTCAAAAGTCGGGGGTCATCTTATACGTCTGGTATCATTTTATAAGCTGGTATATGGCATGCTGAAACTTACTTCCGAGCCAGACTGGAGAAGTTGTCCTTCTCCAGCTTCAGGGACAGGCGCCCTCTAGCTGAGCCACCATGCGCTGCATCTCGGCCAGCCCTCCTGGAGCAGCCCCTCCTCCTGCTCTCAGTGGTTTTCTCATGCTGGCAGTATCACATTGCATACTACCACTCGGATCGTCCTGGAGACAGGGAGGGCTGGGCAGGCAGGGAGAGCTGACCCATCCAATCCAAACAGGCTTTGTATGCAGTGTGCACAGAAAATACATCGCTTGCCGTGATTGGCTGGTTATTGTATACTGAGTTTGGCTGGCGATTCTGAGGGAAGGCAGGGGGAAGCAGGAGCATCTGCACTTCAGCCAATTCTAATGTTGGAACGGCGGATCTCTAATGAAGTTTGGTGTGTATCTTATCTGTGGTGAAAAAACAGAGTCTATCTATTTTTTCAACACAGCATGGCAGCTCCCATGGGTTTATTGTCTTATCCTTCCTTTCAGCTTTAGAGTGAATTAGGAAAAGTTTAATCCAATTGCACTGTTTTATGTTTACATGTTTCATGACAAACAGCCTTATGTTTATAAGTGACAGTTTTCCCGCTAAGTACCTGCATGTCATAAGCATTTGAATTAAAATTACCACATTGAAATCAAATCTGATGTTTTTTCATTTTTATTTGGTGTGCGCTGGAAGAGGGATAGTCTTATATGGCGGGTATAGCCCAAACTCTATATTTTAACAGGAAAAGTAGGGAATCGTCTTATATGCCTGGTCGTCTTATACGCCGGAAAATACAGTAACAATCTAGTATAGTATTATTTATACTAGATAGTTAGTTTTAAGTAAGTCAAAGACCAGCTGTCTTCATTTATTATTTATACTATACTATACTATACTATACTATACTATACTATACTATACTATACTATACTATACTATACTATACTATACTATACTAATCAGTATTAACTTATTTTTTTCAAAAGCAGACTTGGCTATAATTAAAGTAGATGTACTAAAACATGTATAGGATTTAAGGAAAAATAGAAAGGGGCCTTTTCGGTTACTAGTTCCAATACCTCACAACATACATGTATAGCAATCTAAACACAGGTGAGAACTTATTAAGTAGATGAATATCAGATTATTTGAAAGATGCTCTTCCCCTTCCATCAGAGTATTTACAGGAGGATCAAAACATCCAAACCACAGCTGTGAAGCCCAGTTAATTTTTTATGTCCATGTAAAAGGTTTTTGTGATACAGTCATAATTACCTTCTTGACTTTTTTTGCCATTTGCCCCTGAGATACCTCTGTCCTCAGTCTTCTTTTTACAAAACTAAACTCACTGTTCTTTCCATCTTTCTTTTTATGACTTGGTTTCTAGTCTTCTGGTTATTATTCTTGCCATTCTCTGAACCAGTTCCATTTTGTCTGAATCCCATTTGGACACAGTATTCAAGATCAAAACTGAATGGAAATAATACTTCATATTATTTGAAAACTATACTTTTTATGTAGCTTTTTGGACCCCTGTCACTTGCTGTCTTATATTTAATTTCTATTCAATTATGATGTCACCACCTTTTCTACAAATAGAATTCTGAAGCCATTCTGTACCTCAGCATTTGATTTCTGTTCTCTAAGTAGAGGACATTGCATTTGTTACATTTAATTCTATTATTTTAATAGCAACAAAATCTGATGAGTGGCTTGAATCCCATTGGCCTTTATCTTTATCGTTACTAAATGCAAAATTTAACATTATACACTGGATCTTCCCTTCTCAGCCTGAGCCTCATTATCCTCTATCAATTTCCCCCAAGCTTCTGCATGAAGTATATAATAGGCCTTCAAGAAGACAAATTGCCCCCTTCATCTGCTAATTCTTCAACAGAGGAAATTAACTGTATATCATTCTAATCCAATGTTTCAAAAACAAGTTGATATCATGGATTATGAAAGCCTTTCAACAAAAAACAGGAATGCCAAAAAGATTATAATGTTGTTAGCACATCAAATGAATCTGTATATCACATTCAAAAGAACTGTCAGACCCATTAGGTAGACCAGACCAGAAAATCAACCCCACGCAAAGACTAAACTATACTTTGAGTCTTACTTCCCCTTTTTCTTATATCCAGTAAATCATGGAGGCATTTGCTTGAGCAGCTTGCTGCCAGATATCTTGCTTTTCCAGGATTTAAAGACTGCTACAGCTCGCTTTGTCTAAGTAGCATTTCAATATTTTGCAGTTCTTCCAGCACAATTTACCTGATTGATAATCTATATATTTTTGTTTTGGAGATGTGTTCTTGTTGCCAGTTTTCCATTTTATGGTGTTGACCAAGGTTTTTTAGATCTCTCAGAATGTCAGTTCCTCTTAAAGTTATTATAATCTCAGCTTGTTTGTTTTTTTCAGAAATCGAGAAAAGCAAGTATCCTAAGATGATATTTTTTTTTTAGGGTTGGTCAAAATGACTCCAGGAGGCTGCATATATGCTTGTTCTGTGCTGTTTTTAAAAGTAGTGACAACTATGACAGCAAATCATACTATCAGAGCAGAAGAGAGGAAGAAAGTTTAAATTAAAACCAGAAGAATGTCAACAATATAAGAAAAACTGGAGAGACAGAGGCAGATAGAAAGAAGACAGGGGAAGGGGAAGGGGACAGTGGTTAAGGCAGAAGTGATGAAAGCTGGAACTGATTAAACTGACCAACTGAATGTAGGCTTAGCTGTGCTGCTGTTAGGTTGAACTATATGCAGGTAGGCTCAGGGAGAGAAGATGATTAGGCTGAATCATAATTAGAACATCTTTTAGAACATAAAAGAAAAAGGAGGTAAAACTACCTATTCTCTAAGTGAGTCAGAAATTTGAGGAAAATGTTCCACTCCCTGAAGTGAGAAAATAAACCCAGTTAAAGTTCTTTTTGTTAAACTGCTAATATTGTAAGATTGTCCTAAATCCTTATATTGGAAGATTTGCAATCCTGTAGTTATTACATATTAGAAAATGTCCTGTCTTCTGATAATGGAAGCTCCTTATAAAATACCGTGACAAATAGTTTAAGGCCTAAACTATGCTATATACAAATAGAAGGCAATATACTGGTGTTGATTTATCCATAAACTACTTGAGTTTTAATGTAGTAACCCAAATTAGCTAAACATATATAGAATCAAGTTATATCTCCCAGTCTTCAGGCTATCACTCATTACTGTGTACAACATAAACCATGCAGAAAGGATAAATACACTAATTATTGTCAGCAATTATACTAAATGTGTACACTCCCAAATGAGCTTATGGAATCAATTCAAAAGTGATTTATTTTGAAATAAAAAATCAAGAAAAAAAACTTTCTTACCAATAATGACTTTTTATTTTGGTCGTGATCCTTAAGAATAGACTAGATTTATTTTTAAAAACTCTTAAGATGTGTATGTTATCACTTTGAATTACTATTAACAAATATGCATTTTAATTAAGATTTTCAAAACTAAAACATTTTGGACTATCTGCACTATAGAAATCAAATTGTCAGTATAATGACAGGGCATAGTACAGAATTGGTGCATTTTATATTCCTTGCTTACAAAGTATAGGAGGTTTGGTTGATTCTTTCCTTATAATACTAATGGCAGAGTAATTGGATGCTTCTCCCAGAAGGTACATTCTATGAAAGCACATTATTTAGATAAAATTAGTTACAAGATTTTTCTTTCTGTCACTTAGGTTATTGTACCATATAAAAAGGATTAGCAACAATGAGTCAAACCAAAAGAAAGAAAAGAAAACTTCATATAAACAGATGCTATATCTTCTTAGCACAATGCACTTTAAAAGTCAAATGATAATGATAACCCTGTCAACTTAACTAAAAAGCGTGATTTCAACAAATTACAGATAAACTGGCACTAGTTCCCCCACCTCCACATAAAAGAACAAAAATGGAACTTTGGGAAATTCCATTTAACAGATGTTTCTATTCTGTACAAAAATATCACATTTTGGTATAAACAATTCTTTACAACCAATATGGTAAAATGCTGTTTAGTTTGGATCCACCTTGGGAAATCTGGGTTCAGTAATTGGATGGCCTTGGGCAAGTCAACATGTTCTCAGTTCTCTTTATCTGATCTGAATATTATAGATAGATAGATGATAGATAGATAGATAGATAGATAGATAGATAGATAGATAGATAGATAGACAGACAGAGATAGAGATATGATTATACTCTGAGTAAATGAATTAAAATATTAGTTTCGTTTTTTAATTCATTCATAGCATTTATGTCTCATCTCTGAGACCTCAGGGCATCCCACATGGTTTTCCTCCTAATTTAATCACCACTCATTCCTATGGGATAGCTAAATCTGAGGCAGACTAAATTTATCCAACAAGCTCAGTTTTTCACTGGGGACTTGACCAAGGTCTTCTTAGTTCAAGTCCAATACTCTAGTTATATCCATCTGCAAAATCTCTGTATACCACTTCAAATCCAACAGTGATATGAGAGCAAATATATTTCACATGTTATCCCTAAGGAATTCCAAAATTTTTATGGACCTTTTTTTAATATGTGGTGAATAGGTAACCAATGTTGTTTGTTTTGGGAAGTTGGATGTCTGGTATCTCATAATTGTGTTCTGCTCACAATTATTCAGACTAGTTCTATTTACAGCTCAAGGTTCCTTCTCTCATGTCCTGGTTTCTTCATCTCCAGTGACAAACAACACTCCCAAGAAAAAAAATCTATTTTGTTTTTAAGTTTTGAATTTTCAGTTTCAGTTTGGGGTCAAGTTGCTAGATACTTTAAAAGGCATCACTGCAGTGGTGAAATGTAAATTTTGTTACTACTGGTTCTGTGGGCGTGGCTTGGTGGTAGGGGGGTAATATGACTGAGTGGGTGTGGCCAACTTTTTTTTAAAAGAACTTTTAAAACAATTTTTCTACAACCTCTTTGGCTGAAGAGGTTGTTAAAAAAATGCTTTTAAAGCCTCTGACGATCCCAGCTGACTTGCCTGATCGGCAGAGGCTTTTTCTTTTTTCTTTTTAAGCCTCTGATGATCCTAGCTGATTTGCCTGATTGGCAGAGGCTTTGTTTTTACTTTTAAAAGCATTTTTCTATAACCTCTTCAGCCAAAGAGGTTGTAGAAAAAATGCTTTTAAAAATTTTAAAAAAAAAGCCTCTGATGATTGTGTGGCTCAGCTGGGCACTGGGAGGGAGGGGCAGGGATTTTTGCTACCGGTTCTCAGAACCACCCGCCTCCATTGCTACCGGATCAGCGATCCAGTCCAAATCAGGAGCATTTCAACCCTGCCATCACTGTGCCACCAAAGCTAGATGTTTTTTGTTACAACAGACAATGATAAAGTCCCTCTCGAAAATCCATTGATCCAGACAAAGAAAATGTTGATTGATGCAGAGAAAAAAAAGGCATGAACAACATGCTCCTAATGCAATACACTGTTGGTGAAGGAGGAAGGCTATTTGTGAAACAAGTGGCACCTGTTTCTTTTATTTTACGAGAAAGAATTCTCCCATTCTTCCCTTCCCAGTTTGTTGGTAACATCAGCTATTTCACAGCTGAATTCTTCCAGAAACTAGCCTCTAAGATGTTCTTTTAAAAAGGCAGATATTTTGGAAACCGTCTTCATCTTTTACTTGAAATTTGTAAGATGATCTATTAACCAGAAACCACAGAATGTGATTTAAATTCTATGATTCAGTAAAAATAAGACTTGAATATTCAAATGGAAATTTTAAATGCATTTTAGTTCCTTCAACTACGGTTCTATATTCCATAACAAACAATGGAATTGGGATTTTAAATTGTTTATATGTAAATTATCACATGCGGCATTGAATGTCTCCGCAGTCTTTCCAAAAACTAAAATGTTTAACAATTATAAGGAGGCATCACGGTGCTTTAGTGAATAGCAGGTTGATACAGAAAAAAAAATAAGCAAAGTATTTGTTCCACACTTACGTTTTTAAAAAGTACTATATTTAAGCAAAAGGTAACTATTTAAATATTTAAATTATATTTACTAGTAGTAGTAATTATCAATTCTAAATATTTTCACTTTAATGCTGGATCTTTAATTCAGGGGTTCCAAAAAGCAAAAACAACACATTCAAGCCAGCATATTGTTTTCCAAGACCTCCATAAATGGGGTTAAAGATCATTGAATATTTTGGGGGACACACCCTACACTGTTGTTACAGTTATTGTATTCCAACCATTACTTTGGACAAAGAAATGTTTACTAATCTTTCAAACAGCACTGGAAGCTTTTAAGAAGAGACTGGACAACCATTTGACTGAAATGCTATATGGCTTCCTGCCTGAGCAGGGGGCTCAACTGGAAAGCCTCCAAAGGCCCTTCCAACTCTCTTATTCTGCTAAATTATTGAAATCATTCAATTTTCAAACCTGAAAATCCTGCTATTTAATGCCAGATGAATTATTGGTAAAACAAGACTTTTACTAATAACAAGTACCATCACATACAGCAGGACCAAAGAGACAAGTCTTTTCTCTCAAGACACCTCCATGGAATATTATCCTGATATTGATGTTATCCCTGATATCATATCCTAACCCTTAAAACATGACTATGCCAACAGATTCAGGGGTCTCGAAACAGTAAATTAGTGAGATGGCTTTGTTACCCCAAAAAACAACTCTCTCTGCTACTCTGTTACTGGTAACTTTGATTGTGTTTTAATTGCTGATTTTTTTTAATTCTTAGTTTTTTATTATTGCTTTTTATTATACACCACCCAGAGTCACAAATCTCCAAGATGCATGGCTATGTAAAAATGATATATATATATATATATATATATATATATATATATATATATATATATATATATATATATATATATATAATATACAATTAATTAATTACATCAAGTATACTCTTGTACAGCACATTAGATAATATGAATGATAAAATATGATGTATTTTATGAACTATAAAGCAAGCTGTAGTTAAAATAATTGTAGCTGATTCCTCACTGAGAACTTCTTCGGTATTTAAATCTAGTCAGTTTAGAATATTTATCAAAAATATTTAACAGTTGCTCTATTATTCATGGGTAATCACAGTTGGCAAAATGAGATGTGAACTGTTTTAGAATATTCTTCTGAAGTGCACAGATGGATATTTTATTAATGACTTCAAAACCCAAGAAAGCTTTCTACAGAGAAATATGTAGAAAAACGTGAATAATTGGGAAGTTCCATTACTCCACTGAAAGGAAGGGCAAATACCCGGTTCATTGATACTCAGCTTTTACTGTTATATTGATCCTTGACCACTTCAGGTTAATACTTTGTGATATCATTATTCAATAACAAATGAACAAATGAAACAGCTCTGACATATGCACAAGATGCAAGCACACACATTAAGAATCTTATGGACAATTTATTGAATTCAGCTTATTTGTCATTGCCAGTAAACAACACTCTGATATTATGTTTTCTTAATAATTTTGGCTACATGTAGATTTCAGGCAGTGTTCCAGAAGAAATGATTCTTTTAAATTCTGAATATCTTTTATAATACTTTACTGCAATGAAACAGTGTGTGTTGATCTCAGTTTTTAATCAATAAAGCTTTTAGAAAATTGGACTAAGATACTAATATGTAATCTAGCCTAGGCAGCCAAATAAAGAAAGGTCAGCTTCTATAAGATTAAATTATAAGATAAATACTTAATAGGCAGAGCAGGCTAAATTGCACAAATTCTTCAAACTTCAAAAAAATGCATAAAATATCTTCAGCTGCATTCTTGAAGTATGTAAGAAGAAACCAATATATATTTCTTTCATTTCTGTTATATATAGTCCAGATAAATAAATATTAGCCATCATCTGCTCTTTATAAATATTCTGACTGACAAGAGCTTTTAGCATTGAAAATGGCATTAAAATGCAATTCTGACCTAAATTAGATACTCTGCTTTAAACTGATATACCATTTTCTTATATTAGATAACATAATTAAACCACTTTAACTGGCTTTTTTTGATGAGGCTATTATTTACTAAAATTACTAAAATTAATTTTCTCATGCTGCATGTTCTAAAAGTCTTGGTTCTTAGAAACCTAACATTTGAATCAAACCTAGGGATATCAATATACATTTCCCCACTCTTCTAAACTGGGAAAATATTTTAACTCAGGATTTTTTCACAATATTCTTCTTTTTTAATCATAATTCTAAATATGGTTAGTCCTATTTTAAAATTTTGTAGGCTGAAAATATTGCAGTTTTTTCAGCAGCCTCAAATTCTCTTGCTAATTGGTACTGCTGATGCTGTTCTCCACTTTTAGATACTTTTCAAGCTGCCCTACTTTACTTGAGCAGAGCATATGCAATAGTAATAGTTACTTTCCTTAAACTATTTATAGCCACTTACATGAGAGTAACTTCCATTGGTTTACTTCTGAATGTACAAGACCATGTTATAATTAATCATATTATTAAGATTCTGCATTCTAAGGTATTTATGCTTTCAGCTAATTGAACCTAGACTATGATGTTGAACAAGTCATGAGGAACACTAAACACTAAATCATATTGTATACACTCCAATATTCAAGTAATATCTATGGAGCTTAACTTGTTGTGTAAACCTAGTTACCATAATCTGTAGCATCATTTAGAACATGGGTGTCAAACTTGCAGCATCATGTTGCTATCATGTGATGTTCTGCCATGTTTTTTCCCTTCATGGAGCTGGGGTGGGTGTGGGCTGTGTGTGACACATCTAGCCCATGGATCACCAGTTTGATATCCCTGATTTAGAATTTAACTTGTTGCATGAATAAAGCCAAGTGTGGCATATTTAATAGATAAGACTTTATTGTCTTCTTATACCAAAGCAATCAATTAAAAACCTATAAAATCTGTAAAATCTGCCAATATATGTTATATTTCATAGGTAATAACTAACCACACATATGCATATTTATTATTGGCTATTATAAAAATTGGAAAAAATAAATGCAATCTCTCCTAGTCTAAATAATCTTGTGATAGATTGATATGGTAATTACATCAGATGTTGTGACATTTTAAGAAATCTTTGTTGACTTGTCTATGAGCAGGAAACAATCTTTGTAATTTAGGTTTCTGCAATAAAAGCAACATAATTGAATAATTATGTCAAGATACGTAAAAAGGGTAGTGGAGAATAATGTGGCCTACAGATTCAGTTTTCTCCATGAAACATAAACTGAGATGTTTCTGCAAAAGAGAATTGAACGTATCGTCTAATTAGCCTAATGATCAAGTGTCATATCCAGCTAGGAAAAAGTCTTTCTTGTGTTTTGGGCATAGATGAAGTCTATCGAGTTATATGAAGTGGTAAGACACTAGGTTAGAGGTTACCCTTCTGAAGATCTATGTAAAACATCTACCATTTCTCTTCCATACAGGTTCTTTAATTCTAACCAAGGTTAGATACTGAACAGAAGTCTTCAAACTCTTTTAGAATTACATTTATTCTGATTATATGAATAGAGAGTTGCAATGGACAGTTACGGGCTCTCCTAATACACCAATTCAAACTTATATTTTAAGTGGCAAAGGCACCTTCATGCCTCAATTAAAATTAGGCCCATCTGTAGCCTGACAGATAATTAGAAAATCAATGGGATGTATCTAACAATGCACTTAGAAATTTTGTTTGAACAGTTTCAAAAGGGGCCTTACAGCTAGAGCTCTAATGTAACAGTAACATTCTTCTATGGGCAGTAGGTATTTGAGAAAAACTTCCTCTGATAGCTTTATTTGATAAAATCATGATTAAGTAAACCATGTCTTGGAACATTGTAGGAACAAAAAGTAGCCTATGCTACCCATTACAGATTTATGGATTTTTTTGGTATATAAAATGAAATTTAAGGGCAAATACAGTAAAATTTTGAAGATTAAAAAAAAAATTTATATCTGCAAAACCCGAAAAAAGTAGAACTCATCTTGCCCAAAACAAAATGCAGAGGATATCTGCATTTATCAAATAAGTAAGTTTGTTGTTGTAACCACAGATCATAACATAGGGACCTTTATAAAAATGATTCATATTTTTAACCAGGGGTTATTAATAAATAATCCACATGCACTGCCTATGATGAGCTACAATAATTACAAAAGATAATCATTATATAGGGCTTAGGTGAATCATAAATATAATAATGTGCAACTGAAATCCAAGATATTTAAAAATTATAACAGCAACAGATGAAAGCTAAATATAAACAGCCAAAACACTCCTCAGTATATTTTCAGTTGAAATTACATTACTGGTAACCACAAACAGCACAAATTAACCTTGTCAGTTTATCTCAGTACAAACTAACTCAAATACATTAGAAAAGGGGTCTCCAACCTTTTGGACCTCAGGGACCACTAAATTCATAATTTTAAATCCCACAGACCACTAATATGATCTGCCTAATGACGAGCTGGGTGGGTGTGGCTAGGTAGTCATGTGACTGGGTGGGCATGGCCAACTCGATGGCCAACTGGGAGTTGAAGTCTACAAGTCTTAAAGTTGCCAAGGTTGGAGATCCCTATTCTATTGGGTAAGGTTTTTTTCTCCCCTTGGGAGCTTTAAAAAAATAGTTAATTGGGGGGTTTTTTAGTTGTTCTTTTTTAGACCTAGCCATTTAAAGGCTAGGTCTAAGTTTTAGGCTAGGAAGTTTTAAATTTAGCTTTCATATAAAAATAAAAATAAAATAAAATAATATTTGTGCAGCTTTCTGAGATTTAGTGTGTTTCTGTAGTGTTTCACTCTAACTTCACAAACGCACAAAATCTCACAAAGCTGTATGTGGAATTTTGTGTGTGTAAAGTGTGAAAGTTGTTTTTTGGGGCTTTTTGTGGCTGTGTGAGGTTCCTGCTTGTTGCAAAGGGCCATTTTGGGTCTAGCACAGCTGTTTTTACATTGTGGGTGAGCCAGTTGATGTTTTTTAATTTTTATTTGGTGTGCGTTGGAAGAGAGGTCATCTTATACGACAAGTATAGCCCAAACCCTATATTTTTACAGGAAAAGTCAGGGGTCGTCTTATACGCCGGAAAATACGGTAATTTTTCTGCAGACCACCAAATTTTCTCGCAGACCACCAGTGGTCCACGGACCACCAGTTGGTGACCACTGCATTAGAATGAAACACGACTAAATGTATGTAATTTTGTCAGTTGTTAATTAGGATAAATTATTCATACACTATTAGGTGTGCATAGAGACCCTGTAATTCAGTTTGGACTCAATCAGGGGTGGGTTCTACTTACCTTTACTATTGGTTCACAACGGGAGCATGCACACACTTGCTTCACTCATGTGCATGCGTGCACTTCTGCGCATGCGCAGATCATCCATTATGACATCCGGGTGGATGGGTGGAGCCTCCCGCCACTTTTACTACCGGTTTGCAAGAACCGGACAGAACCGGAAAAAAACCACCACTGGACTTAATCTATTCTGGACTGTTCTGGAAGTAACCCAAATTCATTTGAAATCAAAGTCAAAACAAATTTCAGAAAAACAGTTTTCCAATACTTGAAACATGGAAAAAAGACTAATGCCTTTTTGCCCCAGCAGAGTGAAATAAAGTTTGTAGACAAACTACAGCTTTATGACTTAATGAAGTCTGCAATATTACCGTATTTTTCAGAGTATAAGACGCATCTTTTTACCTCCAAAAAGGGGGTGAAAATTTAGGTGCGCCTTATACACCGAATGTAGCCCTGTCCACCCACTGGTCCCCACCCTTTGGCCTGTGCCTTGCAGCAGTTACTTCCTTGCAAGCAAACAGCAAGAAAAAAACAGCTCCTTTCAGCTTCAGGATAGACTAATTAGCACAAGTTGATTAGATCGCCTCCCGACTCTCAGCTGATTTGCTCTCAGCTGTTTTGAGCAGGGCTCTGCTGCTTGCTGCAAAGAACTAAATTGCTGGGGCAGATTTTTTTTCCTTGTACTATTCAAGCTATGCTGAAAACGAAACTGAAAGTAAAGCTGTTTGCTGCAGCGAGGCAAAATTAGGCAGAGACACAGAGAGATTTGTTTTTCTTCTTTTTCCTCACCAAAAAAGGTAAGTACAAAAAATGGGAAATTTAGGGGAAAAGAGGAGAGTTCAAGATTTTAAACACAAAAGAAAAAAAGGAGAACGAAAAAGGCAAAAATAAAAATGGGAAGGGAGAAAAAGAAAGAAATGAAAGAGAAAAAAGTTATACATATTTAGAATTAAAATATGAATAATAGTAAGAAATAAATGGGAAATCATGTTTATAAAAATGCAATGAATAATAATTGGAATATTTGTCTTCGTATTTTTGAAATCTAAACAATATGTTTTTATTTTTTTATTTTTTTTAGAAATATGAATAAGTATAAACACTAACAATTGAAATACCTTTAATGGTATATAGTGGTGAAAGTAAAAAAGGATTAAATTGTAGCTTGGATAACACCTAGAACATTTTTAAATTTAAGTAGGGAAATTGTAACGATTGAAATATTTTTAATTATATATTGTGATTAAGTTGTGATTTGGAGGATTATATGGGCAAAACTATGTGGATTATTGGGAGAGTTTAAGATGTGAAAATGAGTAACATAAGAGGGGAAATTATTTGGTTTATTATTATTGGTAAATATAATTAATTGATTTGTAAGAAATTGGACTGCATGGAAATAATTGGACTATTCATGTTCATATTGATTAATATACAAAAAAGGTAGTTATATAACTAAGTGATTTATATTAAAATGTTGAATTAGTATTAAACAATTGTAGTATTACATAATTAACCAATGTGAGGAAGGATATAAAAATAGAAGACAATGGGAAGGGGTATAATATAGAAGGGAAAAATTGAATTTGATTAAGATTAGAGATGAGGATGAAGGGTAAAATTGCTTTTTTAAAAAAATAGATAAGGGATAAATATGGCAAAAAGGAAATATAGAAATTGTAAATTTAATTGAAATGACTAAACACTGTTTAAATTTGTGAACCAGCCAAATATTCTGTTCAAAGAAAATACATTGTATGTTTGTATGTGTGTTTGTCTAAAAAAAAAACCCCAAAAACTTTTTAAAAAAAACAACCAAAAAGGTAGGTGCGTCTTATACTCCGAAAAATATGGTAATTGATTGGGGATTTTTTTAAAAAAATCTATCTCCCTTTAATTTTTTTCTAAGTACCCATTTGATATCTAGGGAGATTTGGGAGATTGTAAAAAATGCAGGTGTAAAATGTCTACACCAAATTTCATGCAGATAAATTGAAATAGTTGTATCCAAAAATATAGACTTGGTGAAATTGTATGCTTCAATGAATCCCTAATTAAAAATAAGATATTTGCAAAATTGAATGCATATTTACTGTTTGTGTGCAGATTTTTACAGAGTAAAAATTAAAAAATGGTTTTTATGGTAGGTGCAAAGCTTTGTACACTGTTTTAATCAGTACTTTATAAAACCTTTGGCAGAAATAACAGCTTTCAAAAATTTCCTGTATCTAGCTACGAATTTTTCTGTACTGCAAGTTTTTCTGTTCCTTGCAAAGGTCTTTTAACTCAACTACATTCTTATGTCTTTGTGTTTATGTTCAAGATCTCCCTACAGATTTTCAGTAATATTCAAATATAGAACGTGCAAACGTCATTCCAAAAGCTTTCTTTTTTTTCCCTATTAAATACTTCATAGTTAACTTGGAGGGACAGTATTTTAAGCAAAGAGGAATGTTAATGCCTCTTTCTGTGGGCAATACAATTCATTTTTTTCTTTTTTTGTATCCTAACTTTATTTTTATAAATTTTTACACAGCAAATGTACCTAATACACCTTCCTTCTCTTATTTTCCCCATAATGACATTTCTGACTGGCCCAAGCCTCCCAGTTGATTTTCATACCTAAGGTAGGACTAGAACTCTTGCGTTTTCAGTCTTACTGTAATTTCCAATTAATTTAATTTTAATTCCATTTAACAATAGTTTTCAGCCTAATTCTAGATGAAAATTCAAATTTGATATTTTATACACAATCAATCAGTGTATATTTAAACCTGAAAAATCTATTATATCGCTACCTAAATGAGTGTTACAAAAAGGAGAACCATATAGAAGATGCTTTTCAATTCCAAGTTGTATATCCAAAACTCTGTGATTAAAGCAATTATAATGAAAGTGTTGCAGGTTGAACTCATCCTTAAGGAAATGATAATTATCTGGAATAACTGAGAACTAACATTCAGAGTACCTCTAGTGCCTTTGGACAGGAATGTGATTAAGATTCCCTATATAGGTAGGGAATCTAAATTACAGAGAATAAATTGTAAATTAAATATATGACCATATTTATTTGCATCTGCATTATACAGTCCAGGCAGCCCTTGACTTATGACCATTCATATACTAGTTCAAAGTTACAACAGCCTTGCAAAAAGTGACTTGTGATCCATTCTTGAAGTTACAATTGTTGTACACTCCCGAGTTATGTGATAGTTATCTGGGATCCTCCGTATCTCCGGGGGAAGCTCATTCCAGATGGCAGGTGCCCCCACAGAGAAGGCTCTCCCCCTGGGGGCCACCAGTCGACACTGTTTGACCGACGGCACCCTGAGGAGCCCCTCTTTATGGGAGCGTACTGGTCGGTGAGAGGCTACTGGTGGTAGAAGGTGGTCTCTTAAGTACCCAGGTTCTAAGCCATGGAGTGCTCTGAAGGTGGTAACCAAGACCTTGAAGTGCACCTGGAAGACCACCAGGAGCCAGTGCAGCTCGCGCAGGAGGGGGGTCACATGGGAGTGCCACATCGCTCCCATAACCACCTGCGCGGCTGCATTCTGGACTACCTGGAGCCTCCGGGGGTTCCTCAAGGGGAGTCCCATGTAGAGAGCGAACTGACAGTGAGTGAGAGGGCAGCTCCATTGGCCTTGGAGGAAATTGGGGAAGGGCAGGGTTAGTCCAGCCAAGGCTGTTCAGAATAAGCAAGACCTGCAGGCAGGAAGGAGAGACAGAGCTCAGACAAGAAGCAAGAACCATCCCCTCCTGATGCAAGGGCTAGGAGAGTGCAGAGAAGGTGGGATCAGTGCAGGCAGAGAAGACCACGTATGAGGAGAGTGCCTCACCCAACTTCACGAGGAACACCTGGAGAATGAGACTTAAGGAGATACCGTGGGCTTTTGTCGGGAACAAACACTGAGTTCCTGAAGTGTTGTGTGCCGACATTTGAACTTGCATTCATTGTTAGAGTCCTTGCATTCCTTGTTGGCGTTCTGGACTAATTATCTGGATCTTCTGCTCCCTGAACTCCTTGCTTGGCTCTTGTTTTGCCAAATACATTTGAGATTTATTGCCGTGCAGCCTGTATGCAGACAGCGCTGGGCTGGACTAATTTCAGCCGAGGCTGTTTGAGGTTTGTGTGGGGGTTTGTTCTCACTCTGCTTTGGGACTTGCCAGTAATGTGAGAGCATTTGAGGAGATTTGGAGCAATAAATGGCCTGTTTGAATTGCCAGCTGTTTGGGTGTTGTGCCACACATAGCTTGTTACTTAAGCTATTCATATTAGTGGAGACAAGGTAATATGTCAGAAATTGACAGTAGTATGTAGCAGCAGCAATGGCGGCAGTGGCCCTCCACAACAGTCCCAGTTCCTCGTGTGGCCTCTTGAAAAATTAATTGCCAATCCCTGCTTTAGACTAAGAACAACTAAAATTACAGTAAATAAAGCAGAAGAATAGAAGCAGCAATCATTCAGATATATTCTAATTCTTGAGTTACCCACTTAGAAAAAAATTCTCCTCCCGAAATATATTTCTTTAGGATCTGCACCTAAATGGGTGTAGTGGAATATCACATTAACAACTATTACAAAAAAATAATCTACCATTAGGAATACCATTACACATCACAGCTATTGTTTAACAATTGCAGCCAAATAATGCTATACCTAGCTACAGGTGCTGAGTAAGAGTGCTTCTCTATATATTCATCTGTTTATGAATTATAACAGTCTGAAGATTATTTTGATGATCAAAATCAATGCTTCTTTGTCCTGTCAAGACTGGGCTGACCAAGCATCCAGCAAAAGACAAGATGTCTTCCTTTTTGTCTTCTTGTGCTCCATCTGGCAGGCCAAACTTTAAAATCAAATATTGTTTGGCTTTTTGAGTATCTTTTTTAAAGATTGGATTGTTTTCATAGCAGTAATTCAAACTTTTGAGTATTATGATCTTATAAATTGTCTGCTTTTTTCTTTACCTCATAAGTCAAGAGACTTTTGTTATTTAACTTATTTTCTCATTCCAGCAATCAGCTTCAGTCCAGCTCCTTTAAATCTATGTTCGCTGCAGTCTGTAGATCACAAGGCTCGTCATGTTTCTATGGTGAAATTTGAAAAGCACATCATTGTTGATTCTATATTATTGCCAGGATATGTTCTTGAAAATAAATATTCTTAGTGTGGCAAGTTCATTATAATATCACATTATTGTCATTATAGTTATTACTATAACATTTTTCTCCTTGGCTCATATGATAGCCTTACATTTTGAGTTTTGTTTATTGTACTTTACACAATTACCCAACCCAGTTATCAGGTAAGCTCTGAGTGACTGTCATAAAAATTAACATTAAAGTCACAAAATATATATTGTAAACAGGCAGAAAATATGGAACAAGCACAAATGCTAGAGTTAACTCATTGCCTGTCTGCTATTATTAAACTCATGTTCTTTCACATCCAAAATAATGATTTTAACTGTCAGACTGCCATTCCATCCCAAAATAATGACAAAGGATATATATTACCCTATTTTCCCCAAAATAAGACATCCATTTGCCATGCTTTTGATTGCATGGCAATAAGGCCAAGTGTTTATTTCAGGATTCAAAAAAGTATAAAACAGGGTCTTATTTTGGGGGAAACACGGTAATATTCTGAACATTTTCATAGTAGAAATGATAACTGTATGAAATATGAAGCAGTGTATGGATGTATCGGTAGCAATAATGGTTTACAAGGACAGAAAGAAATGGAGAAGTACAGTGAACAGAGTGGGCATAAACTGGATTTAGCTATGTTTCCTTTTCTTTTTCTTATTCTCGTGTCTTTACTTCCTTTGGCTTATTATTTCTTCTTACTTTTCTATACTCTGCATAATGTTTTCCACTCCTGAAAGAAAATAACATCATGGGTATGTGTGCATGTAATAAATTCTTGCAAGGAAGTGCTTGAAGCTTATCTAAAAGGCATATGGCCTTAAATAACCCTTTCCAGTATTGTTGGCACATTCTCATGGTTCAATGGACAAACAAACCAGTCTTTAAATAAATGCACAAACAACAAAACAATAATGCAGTTAGTTAATCCTCAATAATTTAGTGAGCTGGGCTCTAAAATTCTTTTAAGGCTTCTAAACCTTTTGTACAAAATGTTAGTAATATCATACCAAAATGTAAACAAACAAAAAGATCACTTTCTAGATGAAATCTTGAAGACTATATACAGCTCCCAAACAATTCAGCATTCACGACATCTAGCTGGTTGTCAAGGAAACTTGTGTTTAATCATAGTAATTCTCTTTTCCAAACTAAACTATCATTTATATTGCCCAGAAACAGTAGATTGTAATTAAAAACTATTTTCCTATTGACTATATTGGATGTTATAAACAGCTCTGGTCTCTTTTTAACCTTTTTTTAATGCATGCTTGCTCTGTAGAAAAGTGTTATAAATATTAAGGACAAGATTGATGAATAAGTAAAAATATTAACCCTTTGTTATTATACTTTTATAATATATACCATATATAATATAGGCTAATAATATTCTAATATGTCCATGAAAACAATACAGATGAGATAATTTTAGTAAAATGTTATTTTATTTATTAAATTTCTATGCCACCCATCTCACTCATACAGCAACTCTGGGCAGCTTACAATATAATAATGTTTAAAAATGTGAAACAATTAAAATTAGAATTAAAAATATTAAAAATTAAGAACCAAGTTGATGAGTGGCCTGGGTGAGAGAATCTTCTCTACCCCATCAGCAACCTCAATGTAGCAGGCCCCTATTGGGGCCCCAGGCCAAGCGGCAGAACCAAATTTTTAGGCTCTTCCAGAAGGCTAGGAATTTGGAGGCAGACCTCATCTCTGCTAGAGCAAAGGGCCACAGCAGAAAAGGCTCTTCTCATCAATACCACCACCTGAAATTGTTTGGTTGATGGGATGCAAAGTAGGCCCTTTCTGCTGGAATGAGCAAGGTGGGTTAGGTAGGTTTCCATCAGGGAAAGGCAGTTTCTCAGATACCATGGATACCATGGACCCATGCCATGGTATCTCCGATACAATGGACCCATGCCATAAAGGGCTTTAAAGGTGATGACAAACATCTTGAATTGGACCTGAAAGCAAACTGGCAGACAGTGCAGCTCACATAACAGCAAGGTCATATGTGCCACCCAAAGGGTTTGTAGAACTGTCTGTATCACTGCATTCTGTACCAATTGTAGCTTCCAAATATGCTTCAAGGGTAGCCACATTTAGACCAGGGTATTCATTTACCTTCGCCAAATGTGAGTGCATACACTACACTTGTGTGTGCCTCCTCCACACATGCGCAGAGCCTTCTACGCATGTGCAGAGGGTCAAAAATGGGACATGACAATATCCAGGCAGGTGGGCAGAGCCTCCTGCCAGATAGCGCCGGATCCGCTATCCGGATTGCAGATCGCTGTCACCTGCTCTCTCTCTCTCTTTTTTTAATTTGATTTATATGCCGCCCTTCTCCGGAGACCCAGGGCGGCTTACAATGTATTAAGCAATAGCCTTCATACTTTTGTATATTTATACAAAGTCAGCTTATTGCCCCCACAAATTGGGTTCTCAATTTATCTACCTTAGAAAGGATGGAAGGCTGAATCAACCTTGAGCCTGGTGAGATTCGAATTTACAGTAATTGCAGACAGCTGGTGTTAATCACAATGCTTTTAGTCTGCTGAGCTATCCAGCTTTGGACAGAAGACTGGCTAATTGAGACCTGCTTTGAAGAAAGGAGCTGAACCAGTGCAAGTCTGCATCACCCAGCACTACCTCTTACACTGTCCAAAAGGAAACCACTTCTTCCTTTATGTAACTACCCTTTTTCCCCCAAAATAAGATATCCCCAAATAATAAGCCTAAGCCTAATTGGGCTTTTGAGCGCATGGCAATAAGACCAAGCGCTTATTTCAGTGTTAAAAAAAAATATAAGACAGGGTCTTATTTTTGGGGAAACACGGTATATACTAATATATTTTTCCTACTACACTCCAATATATTATAAATGAAACTGAACATCTTAAAAAATCTGACTTTAATTGATGTAAACTTTTGTCAAGCTTCCTTATTGCCCCATGTAACTCAGGATGCCCCACAAAATGCACCTGAAATCCTTTCCCTGTTGAGAAAACGTACTGCCATTTCATCACTGAATTACCCCAATAATTAATGAGCTGTATGATTCTGAGAAAGAAATGCAGCTTCTTTGAAGACCACAAACAGATGCTAAGTAAATGGTTAGAAGCATGTTTTACACTTAAATTCCTTGCTGTTTAGTAGGGTGATTCATTAAACTACTGGTTGCTATTTCAAATCATAGGATTTCAGATAATTGCTCTCTATCCAAAAGTAAGAACACAGTATCAACCATCAAACCTAAAGTGAACAAAAAATGGGAATTTCTATCAGACATCAGAGATACCAGCAGTTACTGTATAGTGTTGGTCTTTTATCCAGTTTTCCTTAAGAAATAGTTACAATGCAAATTCATATCATGCATATTAAAAAAACAGAATAATACTAAATCAAGAGGCTGGTTAGTTCAAGACAACTTTGGGTGGGTGTCTTATATAATAAGATAAAAGGCAGAAAAATTAAGAGTATTATAAGAACTCATGAACACATGGAAGGAACAACTAAAATACCCCAGAGAAAAAACAACTGGGGCTGAACTCAGGCCTAATCCAAATCTCAGGCCTAGGAGCAAAACCAACTTTTCAGTTACTTGTTGATCTGGTAGCCCAAGCTAATAAATAAAAGTACAGTAATAAAATTTAATTTATGACTTAATCCATTATTTTCAGGATTCTGCTGTAGTTTTTATTTCTAGAAGAGAATGTAATAGAATAACAGAGTTAGAAGGGACCTTGGAGGTCTTCTAGTCCAACCCCCTGCCCAGGCAGGAAGTCCTACACCACTTCAGACAAATGGTTATCCAACATCTTCTTAAAAATTTCCAGTGTTGGGGCATTCACAACTTCTGCAGGCAAGTTGTTCCACTTATTAATTGTTCTGTCAGGAAATTTCTCCTTGGTTCTAAATTGCTTCTCTCCTTGATTAGTTTCCACCCATTGCTTCTTGTTCTACCCTCAAGTGCTTTGAAGAAGTTTGACTCCCTCTTCTTTGTGGCAACCCCTGAGATATTGGTACACTGCTATCATGTCTCCTCTAGTCCTTCTCTTCATTAAACTAGACATACCCAGTTCCTGCAACCATTCTTCATGATTTAGCCTCCAGTCCCCTAATCATCTTTGCTGCTCTTCTCTGCACTTTCTAGAATCTCACCATCTTATTTACATCATGGCGACCAAAACTGAATGCAATATTCCAAGTGTGGCCTTACCAAAGCATTATAAAATGGTATTAACACTTCACGTGATCTTGATTCTATCCTTGTGTTTATGCAGCCCAGAACTGTGTTGGCTTTTTTGGCAGCTGCTGCACACTTCTGGCTTTTATCTAAATGGTTGTCCACTAGAACTCCAAGATCCCTCTCAGTTACTACTATTGAGCAAGGTACCACATATACAGTATCTGTGCATTTTGTTTTCCTCCCCTAAATGTAGAACCTTGCTTTTTTCACTGTTGAATTTCGTTTTGTTAAGTAGCACCCAACGTTCAAGTCTGTCAAGATCCTTCTGTATCTTGAGCCTATGTATCTTGAGAGTGTTGGCTATTCCTGCCAGCTTGATGTCATCTGTAAATTTGATTTTATCATGCATAATTATATTTAATTGTATTTAATTATATTATATTTTAAAAATGGTTTTCAGAATGATTCCTTTAAAAAAAAATTTTTTTTTTTGATAATTGCAAATTTAACGGATGTACCAGATCCGAACTGCAACTATAAAGTTGCAGCAAAGCTTGAAAAATTCTAATGCTTTCCTGCCTGTTAATGATTATTTTGCTTTTCTTTTTCCTAGCCCATCTTTATTAGCCAGAGCTAATGATAGTTCAAAAATAACTCCAAGGACAAGGAAAAACATATTTTAGAATTATGATGTGAGAACAAATGACCTGTCATGACTTTAGTTAGAAATCACATTTCAAAGCTTACAGTCATGATTCATAACATGACTAATTGGTACGTTTCTGAAGATGTCAGTGATTAATGAGTCATTTTGATGTAAATTTTAAACCTTACCTGTTTAAAAAGTAGAAATTAAAAATTTTTAAGAAATAGTTAATGATTCTTACAATCCATATGCAAGATGTTTTTACATTTCATTTTCTTTTTGATACTCCTGAATCTTATAGAAAGGCGAGTCAATTTCATTCTGCATCATCTCTCAATATCACAAGATGAAATAGCATTGGTTGTGAAATAATTGTTCATCCTTCTGTATCTTGAACCTATCTTTTGGAATGTTGGCTATTCATGCCAGCTTGGTGTCATCTGCAAATCTGATGAGTTCCCCATCTATCCCCTCAAGGGATTTCAAGTCTATGTGTTGTTTTATCATTTTTTCTAACAAGCATGTATTTTCGTCCAATATTTTTTTAACTTTGGGGCATGTCCTCCACATATGGTAATATGAACCAGGTGTTTGATTGCATTTCCAACATTTAGCGGATCTACCTTTAAACATTTTTGCCAGTCTTGCCAATGCAAAATGCCATCTATAAAATATTTTATACAAATATTCTTTATACGCAGTTAACATAGTCATTTTAACATGCATATTCTTTATATGCAGTTGACATAGTCAATTTAACATATCTATCCAGAGTTTCTGCCATTTATCTAATTCTATTGCATATCCAACATTTTTAGCCCAGACAATCATTGTCTCCTTTACCTGATCACTTTATTCCTTACATTTGCAAGAGCTATGAAAAAAACAAAAACTTTATTCTGAGTATATAAAAGGATAAGTTTTGCACTGTTTATTAAAAAAAAAAGTGGAATTCATCCTTAACTTGGCAGATGACCTTTCTTGAGCCTGTCCTTTCAGAGAACTTCTAATACAACTAAAGCTGGAGACAAGTTGGGGTTATTTATTTCTTTAATTACAAATTAAGGAGGAGAAATGCATATATCTCCCAGATCAGCACACTGAATCCTATAATCCTTTGCATTCATTTTTCCTTAATCTATTAAACCACTATTTGCTAAAGGCAGAACTTCCTTCCGCAGCATTTGTGTGTTTGGCTTTAAGAACTGAATGAGCTCTCCTTGCCCACTTTTTCTTTGCCTACCATTAGCAAAATATCCCAAGGTTAACATTTTGAAATACGCTCTGCAACTTTAATTTCTTTTCTACCAAGTAATTACTGAACCCATTTTTAGTTCTTCATTTTAAAAATGAATTATTTCACCATGGAATTCTGCAAATTTGACTTACAGCCTTTAGAACAGGGGAGTCAAACTGGCGGCCCATGGGCCAGATGCATCAAGCGCAGGCCATGCCTACCTTGGCTCTGCAAAGGCAAAAAAATCATGATATGTCACAATGTCATGTGATACAATTGAGCTTGATACCTGTGCTTTAGAATAATCCATTTTTATCTTCTCATTGTTCTAAAACCATTTTTAAAAACAAGGTGAAATTTCTATTCTAAAACAATGACTGGGAAATTCCAATAGAAATTCCACCTTTTTTAAAAATTGTGTTTTAAAAATGCATCAATGAGAACAAAAAATATGCACACCGGGTTCTAAGAACTGGTATACTTGGAGGTGGGGTAAACGGAAAGAGAGAGGTAAGTGGGGAAAAGAACTAGAGTGTTAAACAATTATGTACAGGTCTGAATAACAAACTGTAATTGATTCCATTGGAAGAGCCAAAATCAGTCAATCAGAATAGAACAGAAAGGGACCTTGGAGGTCTTCTAGTCCAAACCCCTGCTCAAGAAAGAAACCCTATTCAGACAGGTATCTGTCCAGTATTTTCTTAAAAACCTCTAATGATGAAGCACCTACAACTTGTGAAGGCAAGCTGTTCCACCGGTTAATTGTCCTCACTGTTACGAAGTTTCTCCTTAATTCCAGGTTGCTTTTCTCCTTGATTAGTTTCCATCACTGTTTCTTGTCTTGCCTTCTAGTGCTTTGGAAAATAAGTTGATCCTCTCGTTTGTGGCAGCCCCTCAAATATTGAAGAACAATTACAATAAAATTTATAGACAGAATTAATTGATGTTGTGACATCCCCTTTGTTTTGGAATGGCACAATAGTGTTCCTAAAACACCCAATTAACTAATCCCATGGTGAGAAATCTAAAGAAATGGAATTCAGTTTTGTTTCCTCTAAAAGCTTCTGCCATGCAATCCCATTTATGCCGATGAAAACCAGATTGGGCTTTTATTATTCCACCAAGTAAGGAAGGTTTAGCCCTAGATCCATGATGGTGAACCTATGGATGTGTGCCATAATTGGCACTCAGAGCCCTCTCTGCAGACGCACAAGCCTTCACCCAGCTCAGTTCCATTGTACATGCGCATGTGCACTTCCCGCTGGCCAGCTGATTTTTGGGATGTGCACAGGGCGGGTCATTCCCAGTCCAAAAGGCTTCTCAAACAGTCTATCAGGGAGTGTTTACACTCATTTTATCTCCCTTGGAATGCTGCCAGAGAACTAATTGCCAAACGCAGGGCAAGGCCAAACTTAGCACAGAGTCAAACAGAACTTTTCCAGAGCTTTTACCGACCAGATGAACTAATTGCTTCCTGCAAAAGCTCACATCCCGTTTGCTTCTCTTTTATGTCTTATCGGAGGGCCCAATCATCTCCAAGCCTTTCTCCCAGGTGGACCCTGTTTTCTTAATTGTTCCTGTCTTCTGGCAGCTCTGCGCACACTGGGAACAGGCTGACGCTGTTCTTCTGCCTCACTGATATCAGACTCTGGAGGCAGTGAAGAACTATCAGATGGCCTTGGTCTTCTCTCTGCCTCCAACTCAGAGCCCTTGTCCGAGCCTTTCCCAGAATCCAGGACGTTTCTCCCCAACCTCCTCATTGTCCGAATCTGCTGCCAGATCTGCTGGCCACTTGCGGGCCACAACAGCTGGCTAGACTCGGGCCATGAAAAACTTTTGCTTGTTTGCAAATGAAAATTTTGCTTGTTTGCAAAGGAACATTCCATCTCTGCATCAGTAATAGGATTCAAACATTTTTACTACTGGTTCTGTAGGTATGGTATGGCAGATGTGACTTGGTGGGCGTGGCAGGGGAAGGATACTGTAAAATCTCCATTCCCACCCCACTCCAGGGGAAGGTTACTGCAAAAATCCTCATTTCCTCCCAATCAGCTAGGACTCGGGAGGCAGAGAATAGATGGGGGCGGGACAGTCAGTGGTGGTATTTACTGGTTCTCTGAACTACTCAAAATTTCCACTACCAGTTCTTCAGAACTGGTCAGAACCTGCTAAATACCACCTCTGCTCTGCATCCTATGAAAGCAAGGATCCTGCTAGAGGACCAGGAAGAGCTATCTGTCAACATTTACAAGGAAGAGCCTGAGTATTTCTCTCCAACCATCTTCCCTGAGGTCTTCTTAGAAGAAAAATTGAAAGATAAGATCACAAAGGTTTTGTAGCTTTGCTAACTATAGCATCTTTATTTGAAATTCTATATCTATGATTAATTTTCTCTTTTTTCTCTTATTTTCTCTTTTCCCAATAAATTCCCAATACAGAGGCTTCATTGACTTAATAAGGGAATTTCTCATATAAACCTTTCTCATATACCTGAATGCTTGGTTACATCACTGGTATAAGGTTTGTTAAGTATTGTATCTATATGCGGATATAGCACATTTTCCCTTCTATTTTTTAGGGCTTGTCTGAAGAGAGAAGTTATTGGTAAAAGAGCTAAGACCTCCCCAATTAAAAAAGCTAAGAGGAATATTACAAGATTCAGCTCAATAAGGCAACCTATCATAATTATCTTTTATTGGAAATTTTAAATAAATCATTGTTTGCAAGAAGCAAATATAGCAAAATAATCATAAAATAAAAAATAGTGAAAATATGAATAATAATAAATTGATCTCCGTATTTCACTGAAAAGTTTCTCTTTATCTATGAAGGAAGTACACAACTTTCACTACCTGAAATTAATTCCTTCCTTTGTAAATTTTAAAAAAAGTTGCTATCTTTCTTTTTGTTCTTCTTTTAAAAAATCTGCATGTTTCAAATAATAAATTTCCAAATAAAATTGGAGATTTAAATGTTCAAACATAAGAGAATCTAACCTGTTGCATATTTGTCTCATCAGTCTAAAGTGTAATTTGAAACTGGCATATTACTTAAGAGAACCTTATTTGTTTAAGACCACTTCTATATTGCTGAGTTCAATTCCCAAAGTCTCTGCAGAAGCTGTTCATTTTGCCCTGTAATTATCTTCATTGTTGCCATCCTTACAATATTTAGATATTCCATGAGCTTTTCACCATTAAGAACAAATAGTACCATCTTACTACAAGTGAAAAAAGAAGCAGCAATGCCCTCTTGTGTTGTAAAGCAGTAAGTTTTTATCTCAAATAATCTTACATTTCACAATAATACTATTTTAAGATACAAATATATGGGATCTTTTTCTATTGCAACTTTGAAAAGAGAAATGTTAAAAATTATGTAATCTATATGCCGTATAGATAATCACTCAAGCAGGAAAAAGGTTTTATGTTCAATCTTCCTGATCAGGTGTCTGCAATCTCAGTTCTTCCATATCAATTGGGACTGAAACTTTCAGAATTCTCAGTTAACATTCTCAGTTTACATGGCTTGTCCAGTGAAAGTGGCTGCTCAGTTAAAAGTTGTTTTAAGAATAGCAATGGTTAAGTAATATCATTTCTGAGTGGCAAGAATTCCCATGTGTTCAACAATATATTTATTTCTATCTACATTTACATTGAAAAAGTCCCTTACTATACTTGAATAAAGGGAGGGAATTAAAATGATTTGATAGTTAAATTATTTAATCTATGTTTAATAATAATAATAATAATAATAATAATAATAATAATAATAATAATAATAATTAGTGTTATAAAGAAATTAGCCACTATATTTATTATTATAATAACAAATACAGTGGCTAGTTTCTTTGTAATACAAAGAGGCCTTTTTTAAAAAAATTGATTTGTATGCCACCCTTCTCCGGAGACTCAGAGTGGCTTACAATGTGTTAAGCAATAGCCTTCATACTTCTGTATATTTATACAAAGTCAGCTTATTGCCCCCACAAACTGGGTCCTCATTTTACTTACCTTAGAAAGGCTGGAAGGCTGAGTCAACCTTGAGCCTGGTGAGATTCAAACTTGCAGACAGCTGGTGTTAATCACAATGCTTTTAGTCTGCTGAGCAACCAGGCCCTTCTAACAGCTATTACTATATTTATTTATATAGTAATAGCTGTTTTATGCAATTGATTAAATTATTATTAAATTACATATTTAACATTACTTATATAAATCCAGGTTTCCTTAGTCAATTTGCCTACTCTGCAATCAAACATTTGACAAAAGAAAACTATGAAGTAAATATAAACATTTGATGGAATGTTTATGAACATTCATAACACTAAAAAAATCCCCCTTTTACAACCCTGTAATCCCTTAATTCAGGGTAGAATCAGGACAACTGAATGGAACTGAGCGTTTACTGGCCAGATGAACATTCATAACACTATGAACTAATAAACTGGAGGGAAAACAATAAACAAAGAACATACAAGGAAATGTGCTGAAAGGCAGTCATGTCAAATTATTGAGAAAATGGACATTGATCCTACCTGAATGTCCGTTCTCTAGGTCAAGCCTCAGGACCACCTTCTCTGGATGGAAGACGCAGAGATCTTCTCTGATTGATAGCACTGCCAGCTCGAAGATACATCGAGCTCGGAGATACTAAGAAGGCGACTTTAATGGTGAGGTGCCTGCGACTGGTGGACCTGAGGGGCTCGAAGGGAGGTTGAGTAAGTGCCCTGAGGGCTTTGGGCAAATCCCAGCTGGGATATCTATGAATAGTCAGGGGCTCCCCTCAGAAATCTAAAGATAACCAGGTGGCGTGTTAAGGGCACCCCCATGTTACCTGACGATACCGTAGAAATGGCCGCCACATGCCTCCGGATGGTACTGTGAGCCAATCTCTGGTCCAGGCCATTCTGTAGAAACTCAAGCACCTGCGGGAATAGAAGCTGAGAGAGGTTCAATGCAACGCGTAGCACACCATTTGGAGAAGGAGGCCAGGTAGCGTTGTAAATGTGGACTGTAGATTGTCGTCTGGTCACCTGGATGGTATGAATGACCCTGTCGGAGTAATTGTCTTGCCTCAGAAGGATCCCTTCAAGTGCTAAGTGGTCAGTTGGAGCCACTGAGGTTCCAGACGGAGCAGGACCCCCTGGTGGAGAGCAATCCTGTCTGAAGGGGTTCTCCAGGGCCTCAATATGGAGAGGCCGACTAGGTCTGCGAACCAGGGCCGACGAGGCCAAAGAGGAGCCACTAGGATCAACTCTGCTCTGTCCAAAATGACCTTCCGAACCACTGCTGGTATCAGGGGCAGCGGGGGGAAGGCGTAGACGAGAACACGGGGCCACTTGCATCAAAGAGCATCAGTCCCTTTCACTCCCTCAGATAGGAACCTCATGAAATAGCGCGGGAGTTGATTGAACGATGCGAACAGGTCTATGGAAGGTGTTCTGAACTTGTTGCAAAATTCCAGGAATATGTCTGGGTGGAGTTGCCATTTGGCATTGTCCACCATTGTCCTGCTCAGATAGTCTGCCCGAGCATTTGATGTCCCTGCAATTTGCTCCCCCCGGAGAGAGGGGATGTTTTTCTCTGCCCAGATGAAAAGACTCTGCCATGAGTTGTCTGGAGCAGGTTCCTCCCTGGCAGTTGATATGCTTTTGCAACAACATTGTCCATCAAGACAAGGACATGATGGTCTTGTAGGGCTAATTGAAAGTGCTGGAGGGCCAGGCGAATTGTCTTCAGCTCCAGCCAGTTGATTGGGTTGACGAGGTCCTGTGGTGACCAGCGATCCTGTGCACCTGGGAGCTGAACAGGCTGGCATCCAAACAGGCTGGCATCCGTCGTAAGAATGAGTCTCTGGGGGTCCCTGAAGGAGCACCCTCTGTCTAGTGCTGGTGAAATCCACCAGTTTAAGGACCTTCTGACTGGCAGTGGGACTCTGACTATGGTCAAGGTGTAAGAGGTTCACGCTCATTAGAATGGCAGCAAAAACCTCTGAAGGTGCCGTACATGAAGTCTCGCCCAGAGGTCTATTTTTATGCAGGATACCATCTTGCCCAACAATTTGGACAATGTGGCTAAGGGAACCGTGGGGTTCTTGTGAATGCGGGAAGCAAATTCCCTGATGTCAGTCCTCCGCTCCAGGGAGAGGAAGACTTCTTCCGTCATGGAGTCCATGATGGCGCCCACATGAAGAATCCTGGTGACTGGGACCATGTGGCTTTTCTTATAGTTGACTAGAAACCTGTGGTCAAGTAGCATCTGAATGGTTAGATCGAGATCCTTCTGAGCGTTGTTGAAGGATGGGGTTTGGACTAAGATGTCGTCCAGTTATGCCTGTAACCTTACTGGTTTCTGCTGCAGGTGAGCCGCTATGGCAGCCACGATTTTTGTGAAACACCGGGGGGGGGCGAGGTCAGGCCGAATGGCTTGGCCCTGTATTGGAGGTGCCTGCCCACGTAGCAGGCGATGGTTCAGCAGGATGGGAATATGGAGGTAGGCCTCCATGAGGTCTATCGAGACCAGAAAATCCCCAGCATGAATCCCCTGCACTATAGATGCTAGGGAACTCACTTTGAATCTTCGATAGACAAGGTGGGTATTGAGATTTTTTAAATCTAGAATTGCTCTCCACCCCACCAAGCACTTCAGCACTATGAACAAAATTGAATAGTAGTCCTGTCTCCACTGGCTTTCTGAAACCACCTCTATGGCTTGAATTTCGAGGAGGTGTTGGATGGCCTGTTACATGAGCCTTTGTTTGATATTGTTGTGAGAGACCGGGCAGAATACAAAGTGGTTCGAGGGACTGGAGAGGAACTCTATGGGAAGTCCGAATTTGATCGAATTTAGGGCCCAGTTGTCCAATGTTGAGTGTACCCACCTCTTTGCGAAGAGTGCCAATCGGCCCCTAAGGGCAGATTGGGCGGCGAATCATTTGTGGCCTCAGGCCTGGCAGTAACTGGAACCTTGAAAGGGACGTTTGGACTGGGAGAATTGCCAGGACCTGTCCCGAAAGGACTGCCGATCTGATTGGTGAGTCTGTCCTTGTGAAAAGTACTGTTGGGAAGGGCCCCCTTGCGTGTAGCCACAAAAGGACTGCTTCCTATAAGGGGTAGTGGATCTCCTGTAAGCCTGTCTAGTTGATGAAGGCAAAATTTTCTACTTGTCCTTGGTTTCAATGAGGAGCAGATCCAATGCCTCACCGAATAACTTAGATCCTCTATAAGGCGCCGATGCCAACTGCCATTTGGTCTGCAATTCCGCTGGCCACTGGCGAAGCCAAAGTAAGCTTCGTGACAATACTGAGGAAGCCAGTGCCCTCGACGCATATTTGGTGGCGTTCAACATTGTGTCTGCAGAAAACTGGGTTGCGGCAATGATTTTATGGAGGTTTTGGTGAATCCGGGTCTCAGTAGGAGGTATCCTGAATTGCAGGTAAAACCGGGCTAGCCAGCACACTCGGAAGCAGGAATTACTCTGCTTAAAGGGGCGGCTTGCCTAGGTTAGATCTAAGACGTGCCAGAACCCAGCGCCAATGGCCGTAGGTCATAGTGAGGCTAGATCAGCTGGCCACTTGGGGAGGCTTATGGAGGTAGAGGCTCCGTGGGTTCTCTGTTGTGCCAGTCCAGGCCCTGGGACGAGCTGTGGTGGTGAAAACGGCTGGGCAACTCTCTGTTGCACTTCAAAGGGCCACACTACAGCTGATTGGCACTGAAGGCAGCTGTGGAAGCAATGGCGAGGCTCCAGAGCTGCTAGCCGGCGATGCTGCTGTAGATCGTTGGCGGTAAGGAGTAGGAGCTGCCAAAACCTCATTGCTGGCGTAGTTGCCCCAAAACCCTTTGCTGCAGGTAAGACAGTTGCGGCAAAGCCACTCGGAAGTGGCTGACAAAATGGCACCCGATCTCAGGCTGGTAGACCAGTGTGTACCAAGCTATTGCCTGCAAGTCAAGATTTTTCAATAAGTAGACCAGGACGCTCTGAAAGAATCAGTAGACCAGTGCACTCTGAAAAGAGGCAGTAGAACGGTGTGTTCTGAACAAGCTAGTAATTTTAGAAGCTGAAAAATTGATTTTTAAACGAATCTGAACAGACATGGGCTAAAATAGCCAAATCTGCCCAGAGATGTTTCTCTCAGGTTGACTGAGTCAAAACTGTGCCTGAGAGGAAGGAGCAAGGGGCGTAGCCCAAAAACTATGACTCAGTCTCTAGGCAGATCCAACTGTAGCAACCCAAGTCTGGCTGATGCCACAACCACACTGGAGAATTATAGACTATTTACCTGTTGTTCAAAAACGTAATTTTTTAAAAGTCAATAATTGCATCTTCCAGAAAGCCCCTAGGAGCAACTGACAGGATAGCAACAAAAGAAAGATTGAACAGGATGTCCAAGGCCAATGACTGCATGCAATTATTGATGTATCTTTCTGCTTCAATCAGTTGAAATAAATTAATAGAGGCCAGGAAAGATTTTAAATGTAGAACTAATTAAGGAACTGACCATAGATACTCTTAAATCTATATAACCTCAAAGGGAATTTGAGATTAATCTAATTCATTAATGTTTTTCTACCTCAAAATCTAAATCATATAACACAGATTATATATCTGTTTTTCAAGCTTGGATTGACCCTACACTGTATTGTGGAACAGAACATGAAACAGTTCTAATACCAAACATAATATTCCAAGAACAGCCTCATACTGTTATTACTCTTACTTGCCCCCTTCTTCAAAACAGTTTGAAGATAGTCTGTAATCAAAACTGCTGAAACACGTAATAAGAATCACTGTCCCATTTGTTCTACTCCAGGTCCTGGCATAACAAAAAAAATATCCTCACTCAGCAGCCTCCATAGGCTGGGAGAGGTCAAAGCATAAAAATATCAGTTGCAATTGCATGAATACCGCTTCATTGTATATTTAAACATATGGAAAACGTTCAAGGCTTCAATTGTGTGGCCATACTGATCTTTTTTAGACCCTCTGCAGGCACCCCTACAGTTTGCCTACTCTAATATTCTTACTTAGGGGTGAATGCATTTGTCTAATTGTATGACCATCGGTTCCTATGAAAAGGAGCTATGAATGTTTCAAGCTGTCTTAACTCCTGAAATCTAGGAGCAAGGAGGCATAGTATACAGAGGCAGAGATTCTGCCAATGCGAAACTGACCACCCATAAGCACCACAGATGTTCAGCATTTAAAAAAAGAGTATAGTTCTAGTTTTAAATACCCTGCAGCAGACACTAAAATAAATTGTACAGCTATTGAACATATTGTCATCATACAATCACAGAAGACCATAGTTGCTTTCAACCAAGTACAGAGTCCTTATGTTGAAAAGATGCAAATGCAAATTACCCCAGAAATAAGCACATCCTAATGTCTTTCTTAGGCCCCAAACTATCACAACCTAGCAATTTCATTGAATGACATGCTATTATTTCTGCACTTATTTACATTTCGGATACTGCACATCAGAAATTCAAACATCAAGCCCTTAGTGCTAAACAGTCTGGTTATTTATATTCTTGGGGGAAGGAAACAGAAATAGATTGTCCATATGTGCTTAAAGAGATACTTTATGTAGTATTGTCCTCTGAACATAATCCTGAAATATCAAATAGTTATTACCTTGACAAGCTCAGTATAGAAGCTAAACTCATCCTCAGCATAAGTTCAACTAGCCAATTAGATAAATGCATTTCTCTGATGTGCCCCAGCTAATTGCAGTAGCTTCACTTCTGATCATTAAGAATGCATAAAGGTTTTAAGAAGAACACTTGACCTCCAAGAGGAGTTAAAGAAGGAAATGCAAAAAAAAATAGGCGACTTGACATCAGTAACTAGGAAAATTCTAGAATAGATCAATATGAAATCACCTTGTAAGCAATCTGTCCAAAATGTATTTATCAACATGATTCTCCTTTTCTGATTGAGTAACTTCATTTATAGATTATGAGGTTGCTTTAAATATAATACATATTAATTTTAGCAAACTGTTTGATCAAACAAAACTATGGCATTTTTATTTTTATTATATGATTGTGACAGGTAAATCATGTAGTATACTATTAATTGCCACGCTACCTAGTTCATACTTCACAATCATACACATAAGAATGTCATAGGAGTTTGGGGTCAAATACTTGGTTGAAATTGAATCAGTTATATAGAATATAACTGATTCGAAGATCATATTCAAAGAGTACTCATCAATGCTTCCTTTACTGACTAGAGAAACGTATTTCCTTTCAATTTTCTACTCTTCAGTAATTATAGAAATTATTTGGATAAAGAGATACAAGGCATGCTTAGTTCCGAATGACAGAAATAATATTCAGCATTAAACTGAAGTGGGCAGGAAACAACAGCATTAAATTTAACAGAGACAAATCAGTATTTTTAACTTAGGAGGCAAAATTAGAATACCTGATTGCAGGATAAGAATTGCTGACTTGATATAAGAAATTGTAAAAAATAAATCTTGGGAAAGTGGTTGTCCGCAAAGTAAGTACAAGGCAGCAAAATAATTGGTTATAAAAAAGGCAAATATAAATTTAGATTACCTTAAGATGAATATAATTTTCAAATTATGGAAAGTAACTTTTATTTTATTGTGCTAGATGCTTTGTGGGTTCTGAGCACCACACTCAAAAATTCTTAAAGAATAATTTCAGAGAAGGAGGGATCTAAAAATTAAGTTCTGAAGAGATTTTGTTGGAAATGTGTATGTGTTATGTACAAAAGAAGACCTGGGAGGAGATAAGAAAGCACTAATGAAAAATGTCACACGAAAGGACAAAATATGCTGTCCATGATTCCAGAACAAAGATATAGTATAGTTAATTTCAGTTACACGATGGCTGTTTCCAATTGAATGGATTTTCAAAATGAAAAATAAACACCACACTACAGCCAATAATCACTTACATAGAGAGCCAATAATCACAATAATCAATAATCTGGATATGTTCAAGTGGAGACTAAAGAACCACATGTTATGGATGTGTTATTTTGGATACCAGCGCTGAGGAAGGGTTTCAGATTGGTGACCTAATGGATCCCTTCTAACTCTGAATATAATCAAACCATATGGTGTTTGTTTCAGTTTAGGCCAGTCAATCTCCCTCAACCATAAGAAGCCCTAGGAAGGAGACAATGGCATAGTACTTCCAAACTCTTACTAACAAACACACACACACACACACATAATCCCCTCCTTCTTTCTCTCTCACAGTAAATTTAGAGATCAAATTATTTTCTTATAGGATCAGATGAAGCAGATATAGATATTATAAGCTGTTAGAGACAGAAAATAATTTTAGTTTCATAATATTCTTTCTCAGAATATTGAATGGGAAGTTCTGTATGTAGGAAATTCGCCTTCAAATAACATCTTGGAATTGGCATATTTGACACCCCTAAAAAGTGGAAATCTGTTACAGTCCAATTATTTCTGCGAATATGGAATTCTCAATGTTTTATATTAGCTACTGGACAGATGGGCTGTGTAATAGCATGCTAATTCAGATTTGAACTTTATGATCATGTTAGTGTCTTTTGAATATCTAGATAAAAATGTTCAGCTAGCTGCTGAAGATATCATCTTCAACACATTAACTGATTCATATAATGTGCTTATGTGATATTGTGGATACATTTGAGTAGTTATTGTACAGATTAATTTTGGTCTGCAAGATTGAGTTGGCAAATGTTAATGAACTTTCAATGACTAATAGTTTTAAAATTAGCAGGAAGACAATTGAAATGGACACTATATTGCACATTCAGTTACTAATCTTCAGCAATTATATTTGATCTAAATATTTCTTTTGCATTTGAACAAGTATTTTATTGCTAAAAATTCAAATTGATAATCCTAGCTGAAAACAATTTAAAAACTTGAACTGCATATCTCATTTATATAAATTCCCCTTCTCTTATTGTTAAATAAATGACTTAAACGTTAATAGTTTAACTGGGTAAAATGAGTATATGTAATATTAGCTTTGATTTATATATGAATATTTTAATTTTTGGGAGTTTCTCCCTTTTCTCCTTTTTCAGGTAAGTACAAAAATACATTTTAAAAACTACTTGAATTTTTTTTTTTTTTGGCATATGGTTATCTCCCCAAAAACTTCTTTATAATGATGATGAAGCAATTATATATAAAGCTCAGTTTTTATTACAATAAAGTGTTTTTCAATAATGTATCAAAATCTGAACTTTTTGTCTAATTTTCTGTAACCTAAGATTCCTATAAATTAATGCCAAATGTTACTATAAAATCAATTGATCATAAAACTTAGCTTAGAATTCATTATATCCATATTTCTAACACAGAGGCTGTTAAAAGCATATTTATCCACCCACATGAGACATATGGAATTTTGTTAAGTACTTTTGTTAATTTTTATTGCCTGGATGTTATATGTCTTTAAGTTGAATATGTTTTGAGTTTTTAAAATGTACACAGAAGTATTGTGTTTAAAGACCATTTCACAGAATAACAGAAACCTATAAAGATTGAAGAGTAAGATGGAGACTAGCTGTTCAAACATAATCTGTTAGTTAAAATGCATGATTTTGTTGTTGTTTATTCTGAAGTTGTAGGAACAAATAAATATGGGATTTTTTATCCCCCCCCCCTTTTTTTTGCAATAAGACATCACTTTCGTTTAATAGTGCTCATCTCCATTTCAAAGCTGAAGAGCCAGGCTGTCCAAAGACATCTCCGTGGTCATATGGCTGGCATGACTAAACGCCAAGGGCACATGGAATGCTGTTACCTTCCCACCAAACGTGATCCCTATTTTTCTACTTGCATTTTTTACATGCTTTCAAATTGCTAGGTTGGCAGAAGCTGGGACAAATAATGGGAGCTCACCGCATTACACAGCACTAGGGATTCAAACCACTGAACTGCCGATCTTTCAATCAACAATCATGTTATTACTTCGGCATAATTGCAGTTTGCTGTGGATGTTGCTGTCCACTTATGGTGTTTTATATCTGAAGGAATGTTTCTAGATCAGTTTTCCATCAGGATGATCAGGTCTGCATTGCAGTCAGGAATGGCTGTGGCTGTCTCATCAGATACAGCACAAAATATGTTAATTCCTGATGAGTTCAGGCGACCATGACATGGGATATACATTTAAAATTAAATATGAAACCTGACCGCAAAGTCCTGGGAAATTGTAATTGGTCCACAATAAAGGAATAAAATCTGTTGAGGTAGTAATCTCCATCACAACACCGGGACTTTTTGCCATATGATTTTTTTCACATTCACAATGTTATTAATCATTATTGTATATTTCACTGGAATCAGATAATGATTTAATCAATGTGCCATAGTTTATCACAAGATACTATTTAATTATTTTCCTTTCTTGCTTTTTTCTCTGCATAGTTTTATATAATTACACATTCATAATATGTTTATCTTCTTTCTTAAATCATACAAGCAAATGTTTGAACTTCAATGTTATTGTATAAAAGAAGCAATAATTTCTCTTTCTCTTCATGCACACATATGCATTCATAGAATGCAGTGCTTGTTACTGTTTGCCAATCTCCTGTGTTTTTATAAGAACAATTGAGGTGGAGGTAGAAAAAAGGAGTGCAGGTAGAAGGATTAGTAAAACTGCCATCATTTGTAAGCAGAAAAGATTTACTGGTACTAGATAAAAAGAAATAATTCCTCCACCTTTTGTGAACCAAATATAAATCTAACCTATTGAGCTAAGAAGAAGCAACTTTATACCTATCAATATTCTGCTTGTGGCCACCTCTCTTTGTACACATCAGACACTCTATTTAGCATGACTCTTATGAAAAGGAAATAATCTTATTTTTGTTTTAAAAAACATGTAAAGTAACATGCTGCAAAAATAAATTAATAGTCTCTAGAACCTCCTTTATTTACTAAATGTATCTAGACCCAATAAAGGGAAATGAGCCCAGAAAGACAAAAGAGAAAGAGAAGTGTAAAATAGAGACATCCTAGGTGGTTATAAAAAAAAATGTCATGGACAGATTGATAAATGAATATTGAGGTCCATGGCTAGGCAAAACCTATTTGTGGTAGCCATTTTGTGAGAACCCTCATGACATGCTCAAAAATCTATGCTTGCCACACTGAAAAAATGTATTTCCAATCATGATTAATTCAGTATTAGGAAAATGATTTTTTTTGTTTAAAATAAATCTGTGTAGTAGAGTAGCCCCTATTAAATATATCTACAACTTCAGTACTAGGAAGAGAGCTCTATGATTAAATCTTAAACATGCAACTTACCTATCCTGATAAGTAGTGATGGCAATACTAGGAAGCGTCAATAAAGGCAAAGTTGTGGGTCTAGAAATGTTATCTGGTGTTCTTGCTTTTTCACCCTGTCGTTGAGATAACGGTGGTAATAGTAAATTAGCAGAGCAGCACCTTCTTCCTCTCCAGAGATCTATGCCAAGGGTGTTGCTGGATGCACTGTAAGACTTGCTAAGATGACATTCTAAATAATCTTTAGCAATCTAAAAGAACAAATAGAAAGCTGAATTATATAAGAAGCAATTTCATAAAGCTAAATATAAAAATTTAGAATTGTAGCACAATTTAATTACAAAATTGAACACACACAGTTCCTATAAAAGAGATTCTTAAAATAAATATTAAATTTCACACTAAAAAGAAAAGTTACAAATAAGGAAAAATGAAATGTGCTGCAATTCAACTATTAGTCTGAATGCATATGTTAAGCACATAATTAACATAAGCACATATTATAAAATTAACACTATAATCTATTGAGTTGCATTTAAATGACTCAATAAATTATAGTGTTAATTTTATAATAAATTGTTTTCTTTCTTCACAAAGCATTAATTTATTCCATGTCCTCCCAAAATTTCCTTTCAACTTTTGCAAATTCCAACTACGGTTTAAACCCTATTCAGGCACTAAATGAAAACTGTACTACTGGGATGTAAGAATTATCAGTGTCTACACACACATACACCTCTCTTTCCATGAAATGGCCAAGATATTGAAACTGAATATTGTTGTATTGTTGGAATTATTAGAAACAGTATTTCAGCTAAATATAAGTAAAGAGTCCCATTGGAATGGAGGCAATAACCCTTCAACAACAGTAAAAAAGTAATGTTGACTAAAAGGGCTTGAAAAAAGACAAAAAAGATTTGCCCAAATTGAGCTAACAGACAACAAAATTGGAAGCACTGAATATAGTATATCTAAAGAGATATACACTGGGCAAAAACAAAATTTTAATTTCACTTACATACAAATCAGAAAAAAACTTTCGATAGGGTGCTAAATTGTTGACATACATATAGATACTGTTAAAAGCCAACTTCTTTGTTATTGGTCATTAAGAAAAAATGTTGGAAATAAAAATGCCAACATCTTATGGGATAACCATATTTCAAACACTATACCTGCTTCTTCTTTAAAACAATATTGTAGAGTTAGAAAATATACCACAAAATTACCTAAAATTATAAAGGATAGAACAATACCCCTAATAGAATATCTCAGTGTTTGGGCTTTTTAAAAAAAAATGTATTAGAACACTGATCAACATCAGAGATATTAGAGGTGCCGCTTATATTTGAAGACTATCCTAGTTGACGCAATAAGGTATTTATATAAATAACATTTATAGACAATGTTTCATTTTTTATATAAATGTTTATTATGAGTTTTACAAAGAACATAAAAAATAGCACAAACTAATAAAAAGAAAAAACAGAAAATGGACGTTGGTCTTACCTGATACGTCCGTTCTCTGCTGATATAGGGAACGTCGGTCATCTGTATGGGAGGTCGACTTCAGTATGTGGCACATGACCGGGTCTGCGCAGCTTAAAACTCCGCCCTATTGCTGGTGCCTTCCCAGTGTTTCGGCGAGGGCGCAAAACCCAGACCGGAGTGTCTTCCTGTAACGAGAGAGAGTGAGAAGCAAACCACCCTCCCGCCAACCAGAGGGCCTTCTGAAGGGTGGGGCTGACCGACGTTCCCTATATCAGCAGAGAACGGACGTATCAGGTAAGACCAACGTCCATTCTCCTGCTTGTCAGGGAACGTCGGTCATCTGTATGGGACATACCAAAGCCGTGTGTCCAGTAGGGCGGGAACCGAGAAGGCCCATGATGTCAATCCGAATGTACCCGCTGGAGGACCCGGCGACCAAATGATGCATCAGCCGATGCAAAAGAGTCAATGCGATAGTGCCGGATAAACGGTGAGGCGCTGGTCCATGTGGCCGCGCGGCAGATGTCCTCCAGAGGGGCCTGAGTAGCCCAGGCAGCAGAAGTCGCGGCGCTTCTGGTGGAATGAGCCGTTATGTGACGAGGCACTGGAAGCGATTGTCGCTGGTAGGCTGTGCTGATGGTCGCACGTATCCAGCGGCCCAGGGTAGTAGATGAGACCTTGGTTCCAATCGAGGCAGGTTGGTAGGAAACGAACAAACTCTCAGATTTACGGAAAGAAGACATCCTGGAGAGGTAAATCCGTAGCGCGCGACGCACATCAAGGGTGTGCCAAGCGCGTTCCAACTGGTGAGCCGGAGAGGGGCAGAAGTTGGGAAGGACTAATTCCTGCGAGCGGTGGAAGAGAGAGTTTATCTTTGGGATGAAAGACGGACCCAATCGTAATACAACTCTGTCCCTGTGGAACACACACAAATCGGCACAGGCCGAAAGGGCAGCTAGCTCCGAAATTCGGCGGGCGGATGTAATCGCCACTAGGAAGACCACCTTGAATGACAGGAAGCGTAGTGAAACAGAGCAGAAGGGTTCAAATGGAGAGACTGTTAAGGCCTTGAGTACTCTGCTGAGGTCCCATGTAGGGAAACGGTGGACAGTCGGAGGACGCAGGTTGGATGCTCCACGCAAGAATTGACGAATGATGGGATGATGAGATATTGTCGCCGGAGATCCTGAAGCCAAGATTGAAGAGAGTGCGGCTACCTGGCGACGGAGAGTATTTGGAGCTAGGCTCGATATGAAGCCTACCTGTAGGAACCTGAGAACATCGATGATGGAAGCTGAAAGTGGAGGAATCCCAGCCCGACGACACCAGGAGACAAAGGAGCTCCAGGTAGAGGAATAGATGCGGACGGTGGAGGGCCTGCGAGAGGCCAGAAGTGTTGAAATAACATCCTGTGGGACTTTGGCCCAGCTCAGCACGCGCCGCTGAGCCTCCAGGCAGTCAAGTGGAACCAAGCTGGATCCGGATGCTGGAGGTTCCCCTGTTGAAGGACTATGCGGTCCTGCGGAATGGTCCAAGGGGATGAAACTGATAGGGCAATCAAGTCCGCGAACCAAAGTCACCGAGACCAGCGGGGAGCTATAAGGATGACCTCCGCCCGTTCGTCCAGAATCTTGCGTAGAACCCTGGGAATGAGAGGGACAGGGGAAAGGCGTATAGCAGGCCAGGAGGCCAAGGAGAGCGCAGGGCGTCAATAGCCTCAGCCCTGGGGCAGCATAACGCGCGAAGTACCTCAGGAGACGATGATTGGTGGCCGAGGCGAAAAGATCCAGGACGGGTAAACCGAACCTGCTCACAATTTCGCGGAAGAGGTGGTCCAGGAGGCACCACTCCGTCTGGTCGATCCGACGCCGGCTGAGGGCATCCGCCTGTGTGTTTGCTGACCCCGAGATGTGGGCTGCAGAAATAGAACGGAGGTGAGACTCAGCCCAGAACCCGAGTACGAGGGTTTCTTCCATCAGGGCCCTAGAATGAGTGCCACCCATTCTGTTAATATGTGCCTTGGTTGATATATTATCGGTGAGGACAAGGATGTCCTGGGACTCAACCTCGCGTTGAAAGTGCAGTAAGGCGAGACGCACGGCCCTTAATTCGAGTAGGTTGATATTGAGACATTGCTCCGTGGATGACCACTGACCTTGAACCATCAGCTGTCCCAGGTAGGCTCCCCATCCGATGAGGCTGGCGTCCGTAGTCAGAGTCAAGCGAGGGGGTTCTCGGAAGGAGCAGGGTTTGGAGAGTGCCGAGGATGTCCACCAGCGCAGGGAACTGAGGAGTGTCTGTGGAAGGATGACTCTGCGGAGTGAAGTACTGGAATGAGACCGCTGGTAGGGCAGCAGGAACCATTGTAACTCCCTACTGTGGAGTCGAGCCCATGGGACAACTCCAAATGTGGAAACCATCTTGCCTAGGAGGCAGGAAGGCCCCAGAGGGAGGATAAACGGTTGGAGATGCAAGAGGCCGCCCTGGATTGGAGACTGTCCTTCCGTTCCCGGGAAAGGGAGACCATGGAGGCTAAGGTGTCTATAACCACCCCTAAATGCTGGAGCTGGGTGGAGGGGGACAAGTGGCTCTTGGGCCAATTAATAGAGAACCCATGGTCCTGCAGTGTGCGAATAGTGAAGGACAAATCCTGGTGGGCCGCCTGGAGAGAGACTGATTGCAGGAGAATATCGTCCAAATAGAATTGGATACGTATAGGGACGGAACGAATGTGAGCAATGAGGCAAGCCATAATCTTTGTAAAGACCCGAGGGGCCGAGGAGAGACCAAAGGGTAAGGAAGTATATTGAAAGTGTCTGCCCTTGTAATGAAAACGGAGAAACCTGCGAAAGGAGGGGTGTATAGGGACATGGAGGTAGGCCTCCGTTAAATCTATGGAGGAAAGGTAATCCCCAGGACGAAGGGACTTGAGGATAGATTGGAGTGTGTGCATCTTAAATTTGCGATGCACTATGAAACGATTGAGGGATTTTAAATCCAGGATGGCCCTCCACCCGCCAGATGACTTGCGCACAATGAAGAGGCGTGAATAAAATCCCTGGCCCCGTTCAGTCGGAGGGACAGGCTGAATTGCGGAAATGGCCAGGAGATGCTTAATGGCCTCTGAAACAGGGCCTGCTTGGTCCTGTCCCTGGAAACAGGACAGGAAACAAAAACTGAGGGGGGAGGGGAAAGAAATTCAAGTTTGAGACCTGACTGGATCGTATTTAGGACCCAGTCATCTGAACAGGAGGAACGCCACTTGACGGAGAAAAGGGCTAAACGACCGCCAATGGGAGCCAGAGTTGGACCCCTATCTGGAGCGATGGGAGGCGGATCCCCTACCCCCACGAAAGGCCCGTTTGGAAGAGAACCTGGGGCCCTGTCTAACCTGGGAGGTAGAGGGCTGAGAGCGGGGCTGGTAAGAGCGCGGAAAGCGAGATTGGGAAAATGAGGCATCCGTCGAATGAAAGGACTGGATCCTGGGATAGGGTGAGTAGCGAGAGTCGCTGGGACGGGAGACAGATGGTAGAATCTTCCTGCAGTCCCTAGTCTCGATCAAAAGAGGTTCTAGAGGGGGTCCAAACAAGGCCTCAGCGGAATAGGGTGCTGATGCGAGCTGCCATTTACTTCTAGAGTCCGCCTGCCAGTTGCGGAGCCAAAGCAACCTTCGGGATGTGAAGTTAGAGCCGATGGTCTTGGAGGCGAAACGGGCCACATTTAACGTAGCATCTGCGGAAAATTCCAGGGCCGCTGCGATCTTGTTGAGATCCTGGTGTGTGCGAGAATCCGCCGGAGAAAGTCTGTCCTGAAGTTGTTTGATCCAGAGTAGGGCAGCTCTGTTGAAGAATGAGGCAGATACCGAAGACTTGACCGCCCAGGATGCGGATAAGTGGGCCTTGACCAAAGTTTTTTCCGCCCGCTTGTCCTCGGGACGTAAGTAGTCCTCCGGAGACCCCGTTATCCTGGATGATGACGCTAGAACCGCTACTGGAGGATCTACTGGAGGGACCTGTAGGAGGTTGGACAATGCTGGAGCTGTCTGGTAAAGGCGACGGTCCAGGGTGTTAGGGGAGGATCCTGCTCCGGGGAGAGCCCATTGGCGCTGAACGATGTCAGTAAACAGCTTCGGTGCTGGAATCACTTCAGGCACAACAGCAGGTTCCGCAAATAGGGAGGAGGCTGTATCCGATGTGGAGGGTGCAGTCTCAGGCGCAGTAGCAAGAGTACCCAATCCAGTGACCGCAAGGGCCTTGAACAAGAGTGAGCGGAATAATTGGGGTTTAAAGAGCCCCACGAATGCTGGCTGATCCAGGCCTAGGCCCTCATCATCCGAGAGGTCCATATCTCTGATCTCCCCTTCCTCCGAGAGCGAACCCTGGTCGGACAATTCATGGTCCCCTGAATCAAGCGAGGATTCCTCCCTTTGGAGGGAGGGGTGGCGAGGATGAAGAGGTTCAGGATGTTGAGTAGGGAGGAGACCCTGTTGTAGGCCCTGGACTAGGCCCTGCTGAATAGCCCTAGCGATGATTGACTCCAAAGCTAAAGGGGGCTGAAGAGCCTGGTGAAGGCCTGAGGCCTGCTACGGAGGCGCGGGGACGGCCGGAGCTTGGCCTGCCTGAGGATTTCTTTGAGCTTGGCCTGCCCAGGTCTCCATCGTTGAAATGGTGGATGGGGGGGCCTGGTCAGGAAGAGACAGGAACATGGGCTCTGATCCGGGAGGAGGGGGGGGAGGAGGCAAAGCGGGCTGCCTGTCAGGAGACAGTTCCCTGTTGGCCTGTGGGGCAACTGAAGTTTGGTCGGCCAAGATGGCCGCCGCTGTCTTTTGGGCCCTATCTGCGACTTTTTCCAGGGCCTTGTGCCGACGGAGCTCTTCCCTTGAGGGCTTTGATGTGGCGGCGGCTCTAGAGGAGGCCCGCTTGGGGGGAGGGGCGGTGGAAGGGCCCTCCCGAGGCTCGCTACAATGGCGGCGGCGCCCCGATCTGTCGCCCTGGCCTGCCCGGGAATGCCGCGTGGCGTCCGCCATTTTGGAATGGCCGCCGGATCCTGAGTAAACAGCCCCCCGGGTTTTACTTAACTATGCTTGATCCAACTAGGCAGTCAGAAGGCTGGAGAATGTGTGGGCGAGGTCCGATTGAGCCGTAGGGGGATGAAGCGTGGCAGAGCCTCTTAATGTGCAGTTGCGTCGCTGTTGGCCTCGGAATCCCTCAAGCGGTCGGTAAATTCAAACTGCACAAAATGGCGGACGTTTTTTCTTTTCGCCAGAAATTAACCGCCGGAGAAGCTGCTAGGCAAGGGAGCCCTCAAACGCAGCACAACGGTGAGAAAAAATGTCCCGTAGAGAAGGTAGTGGGGTGGGGAGCGCCCAGAGGCGACCCCTAGCCGCAAGGCGGCTGCTGGCGGAATCAGGTCAGAGCCTGTCACGCTGAAGCGGGAAAGTCCAAATAAGCAGTCCGAGGTCAAAACGATGAATCCGATCCGAAAGGGGTAAATTGGAAAGGTGAGGCAAAATTTTATGAGAAAGGAGGAAGACACGACTGTCAAGCACAGACCGAGTCGAAACACTGGGAAGGCACCAGCAATAGGGCGGAGTTTTAAGCTGCGCAGACCCGGTCATGTGCCACATACTGAAGTCGACCTCCCATACAGATGACCGACGTTCCCTGACAAGCAGGAGAAAGAAAAAAAAAGAAAAAAAGAAAAAAGACAAAAATGCAGAAAGAAGAAACAAAAATAAAATGAAGGTGGTTCCTATGTCCTATGTAAATGCATTTTCCAGGGGTGAAATCTAAATTTTTTTGCTACCGGTTCTGTGGACATGGCTTGATGTGGCGTGGCGGTCATGTGACTGGGTGGGCGTGGCCAGTTTGACATCATTCACATCACTCTGCTCTGCATGGGGCGCTTGGAGAGAGAGCGAGCAAGACAGCTTTCCAACCTCTGTTTGTGGGGGGGGGGAAGAGGGAGCGACCTGAAGCCGAGGCACCCAAACTTCTGGCAGCAGCGGGGCAGCTTCTGAGCAGCCAGCTCCACCTGACCTACTCCCTGAGTCTCACCGTTCTCCTGTCCCCCCCAGCTCAAGCAGCAGCTTTCCTGCTCAGCCCCAACAAGCTATGCATCCATGGTGCCCGCACCAGAATCCCGAGAGAAGCAGAGAAGATCATTGCTTGCAAGCAGACAAGCAGAGGTAGCAAGTGTACGCCATGCTGTGGGAAAAATGAGAGGTCCTGTTGTCCCGCAGAGCCTGCCGCTGCTTGAACTGGGGGGGAGAGGGCAGGAGAACAATGAGACTTAGGGAGTAGGTCAGGTGGAGCTGGCTGCTCAGAAGCTGCCCCGCCGCTGCCAGAAGTTTGGATGCCTCGGCTTCAGATTGCTCCCTCCCTCCCTCCCTCCCACACACAAAATCAGAGGCTGGAGAGCTCTCTTGCTCGCTCGCTGTCCAAGTGACCCATGCACAGCCCATTTGAGGAAAGGGCACGGACGGCTGGGCACGTTTGCCTGCAGAAGGAGGTGCAGCGCAATGGGGTTGTTTTGTTCACCAAGGTGGTACTTCGGGAGGGCAGGCTGATGTCTGCAGCTGACAACTATAATGAATATGTCCACCTGCCCTCCCGAAACACCACTGTGGCAAACAAAACAACCCCATTGCTATGGATGCATAGCTTGTTGGGGCTGAGCAGGGAAGCCGCTGCTTGAGTGGGCGGGGGGGGGGATTGGGCAGTAAACTTCTAGGTCCTTCCCCGCAGCCCTGCCATGCTTACCTGCCTTCCACATGGACTTCTGCTTGCCTGTTTTCGCAAGCTGGCCACCAGGACGCCAGGAAGGCAGCATAGAAGTGTTGTGACTCCGACCCTCGAGCCTGTATTATCAGATGGATAAGACTCCAAAAGTGAAGGAGGAGTTGGCAAGGCCTCCCTCTCCAGGACCCTCCTCTCTGGCAATGCCTCAGGTGTCCTCTAAAGGCCAAGAGATAGGCCAGGGGTCAGGCACTTTGGAGCAGCCACAGTTGGACAGTGATGAAGATGAGTCTTGGCTGGACCCCCAACAGTGTCGCAGAGATAAGCGCATGCAGCAGAGGAAGAGGCGTGCCAGAGATTAAGCTGAGTCACTGGACCACACCCCACAGTGGATAAAAGGGGGTGTGGTGGCCATTCAAGCCTTGTGACGAACAAAATTGAAAAGCTAGCAAGTCATTCTGCATCTCTGGAACTTTTTTATATGCCCTGCTTGGATTGATCTTTTGGACTGGACTTGACTATACTTTAGCTTTTGTGGACTCACTATGATGTTTCGGACGGAGGAGAAAAACCTCCCTTTGTAAGTAAAGACTTTTGGCAGGCAGCCAATGGGTTGCTGCCAATTCTGTTATCAAAGGAATTATTGTCTGCTGGCTTATTTAACTCTTGGCCGACTGTTGGTGTGTGTGTGTGAGAGACAGGGACCGAACAAGAAGGCAGGCAAGCATGGCAGGACTATGGGCCTTGGATCGGTTTGGGGGCGTGGCCAGCCAGCCATTGCTCCCGGTTTGGCGAACTAGCCTCAATCTCCGCTACTTACTCACTCGAACTGGTCCGAACCGGGAGCTTTTCACCCCTGGCATTTTCCCCATTTGATGCAAACAGTACATAAAGTGTTTCCAGTCAACCATAAATATATTGTTTTCTCTCTATGCAAAAAAGTTTCTTTAGCCATCTCTGAAAGTTTCATCATCTTCAGTCATCAGTTTTATAATAACAAAGCATTAATTTCTTCATTAATGCTTTCTTCACAAAGCATTAATTAATTCAATGTATATATATTTGGACAATGTTCTGCATCAGAAGCACTGTAAGACATTACATACAAGTTAAAAGCCATTAATATAATCAACATTAAAGCTTTAATACAGATAATCCTTAATTTAGGACCACAATTAAGCCCAAGATTTACATTGTTAAGTGAGAATTTTTTAAGTGAGTTTTGCCACATTTATGACTTTTGTTGCCTCGTTTGTTAAGTGAATCATGGCAGCTGTTAAATTAGTAACACAGTTGTTAAGTGAATCTGGCTTCTTCATTCACTTTGCTTGTCAGGTCACAAAAGGTGATCACCTAACCTCAAGATACTGCAATCATCATAAATGTGAGTCAGTTTTCAAGCATTCAAATGTAAATCACATGACCATGGGGATATATAATGGTTATAAGTGTGAAAAACGGTCATAAATCACTTTTTTCAGTGATGTTGTGACTTCGAACGATCACTAAGTGAACTGTTGTAAGTCAAGAACTACCTGTAAGTATTAACAGCAATAGAGGATTAGTTATATTTTATCTGAAACTGACAGGCGGACAGACATATGCGTGTTTATACTTACACCTTCTGTAGGGACAGTCATTACACTCCTACTTTTCTTCATGATGGTAATAGTAAATCACTTCAATTATAAGCACCCTTTTCAATTGTGCTTCTGCCTAACCAATAAACCTGGTCAAAAAAGGAAGAAGAAAACCATATTTCAGTATTTGTCTTCTAATTTTGAAATGGAAACAAGATCTGGCTTGTACATTATCAAAAATGGTAGAAATGTTTGACAAATTATTCTTTAATTCTTTAATATTTTCCCTACTAGGCAAATATTGTCTAATTGAAAAATACTCCTCAGAGATCCGCCCCCACAATGGCTGCTGAACAGTAGAATTTTTCTCTCCTGCCAATGAGCTGCTGATTTTGCTGCCAAAGCTGGTTTCGTTTCTTGATCCTTTTTTTTTACTCTGAAGAAATTACATGAACGTTCTTTGTTCCCAACCTTGAAAAGTTGTCTTAACTTTGGTTGCCAGTTTACAAGATAGCAAATAATATATCAGTTTACAGACAAGACACTGTAGCTGACATTTAAGCAAAGACTGTTTTTTAACATAGAAACCCAACCTGAAAACATTTATAAAAAGTTTGATAATATAATAATGGCTACAAAGAATGCCCATATCCAAATATCTGTAGTTAAACCAGATTTACAAAAGGAACTTGGTTTGAAATTGGCAGATTCGGTGGAGAAGACTGAAAGAAATATGGACATTAGAGACTTAGAACTGACTGAGTGGATGAGTGATAAATGGATTCCCTTAAGAAGACTGAAGATTAAGGAATGGATTTATTATACTCAACTGGAAAAGAGTTTCAGCTGGACTCTTTTGGGAAGATAGATTGATTTTGGAGAATGGATTTATTATATTAATGTTCTTACTCCTCCTTTTAGAGTATTTTAGACTTCTCTTTTTATAACTACTTTCTGTTTTAATACTTTCTATCTTTTCAAAATATTTCAGACGTATTTTCTATGCTTTATAATTGACTATATCTTACCCTCCTTAAGCTGAATTATGACTGTAATTAAAATTGATTTAATGAGAAATTATTCATAAAAGTAAAGTTTTTCCCTATCCAGTTGCTTCCAATTCTAAGGGCTCATCTCTGTTTATTACCTGAGGGAGCAAGCATCATCCGAAGACATTTCTGTAGTCATGTGGCCAGCATGACTATACACAAAGACACATGAAAAGCTATTATCTTCCCACCGAAGTGGTACCTATTTATCTACTTGCATTTGCATGCTTTCAAACTGCTAGGTGGATAGGAGCCAGAGGTGGGTTCCACTTACCTTTACTACCGATTCACTGTGTCATGCACAGATCACTCATGATGACGTTGTGGTGGGTGGGCGGAACCCCCCGCCAGTTTTACTATGGTTCTATAGAACCAGACCGAACCGGAATAACCCACCACTGGTAGGAGTTGAGGCAAGTAATGGGAGCTCACCCCATCGTGTAGCATTCGGGTCTCAAACCTGGGATGGCAGCTTTCCCGCTGACAAGCTCAGCGTCTTTAACCACTGAGCCACCATATTCATACAGGTTTACAAATATATCAGTTAGGGTTTCTATTAGTTATATCCCATCTTAAACATTGTAATGCATCTCAGGACACTTGAGAAAAAAGTCTAGAAGTTACAACTGGTGTAAATGTGGTAGCTACATTTGATAACTGTTCAACATACTAGGATTGTTTCATGCTTGTACTGGAAGAGCTGCACTGGATGCCAGTTGCTTACAAGACACAATCTAAGTTGTTGATATTAACTTTTAAAGTTTTTAATAGATTATGATTTGACTATTGAGGGATCTTGTTTTCCAAAACCAACTTTGTAGGCCTTAAGATCTGTAGAAGAAATCGTTCTGAACACATTCCTGGTCTAATGCCAGAGTTATTTATCTAGGAAATAAAATATAGTAGAATGTTCTACTATGCTCACAAATGATCTACTTGAAGAAATTCACTTGGATCTACTGTCTCTCAGTATATAATAAATCTAGCTTTTAATTATCAGTTCATTTTATTGTTACTTATTTATTCATTTACTTGGGCTTTTATACACCTTCAATAGATAGAGAGCACATAAATTGTTAAGCAGTTAATAATTAATTAACAATTTTAATACACACACACTTCTTCGTACTTTTTCAAGGAAATTGTGTTTTGACTATTTTAGTATAAATATAATACAAAATGAATTTTTAAAAGAAGTATAGTAGCAAGCTGTTTATCAGCAATTCCTTGAGGAGCATTGCATTTTAGACATTCACTCATTCTCCATATCTAATAAGAAAAAGTCAAACTGTATTGAAGGATTTATTTGTATTCTTAAATAACTTTCTAGAAATAAATTGAATAGTACTATGTACATATTTAACCAGATTTACTTCATCAAGATGGAACCTCCTCTCTATCTAAAAGTAATTACATAAAATTCTGTACCACACCATCCTAAAATAAGCCCATTATCATGTCAAATCTTAGTTTTATGATTCTATAATTATGTAAATTATTATATTAAATAATTAAGAATTATATTTCTTGTTCTTTAAAATAACTGTGGTACTCATCCAATCACTGTAGCTTTTTGTAGGCTTCACACAGATAGCAAATGGCTATTAAAGAATAATGTAAGTTGGAAAAACTGAACTGGATTAGTAAGTATTGTACTGCTGAAGAGATTTAAATTTCAATCAAATCTCCCAGATTCCATATATGTAGCCCATGACAATCATATGTTGAAGTTTTGCCTGGATACATAAATAAAGAGGAAACTACTTTAACTTGTGGCATTGGATGTTCCAGGTGAAAGGATAAGATTTTATTTATTTGTTTGTTTGTTTGTCAACCATGTGTAAGATAATAGATATAAATATAAACATGATTATGAATACAGGAAATGGATACAAATAAATGTGGACAGTAGGACAGGGACAATAGGCATGTAAGTGCGCTTATGCACGCCCCTTACAGACCTCTTAGGAATGGGGTGAGATCGACAGTAGACAGTCTAAGGTTAAAATTATGAGGGGTAAAGAAAGGAAAAAGGAAAGAATTTTCCATATTTTCCAGTTTAGCAATGTTAGTTCTATATTGTACTAACAATACAGAACTGTACAATTTTACACATAAAATGCTAAATTACAGTAAGACCATAAGAAATATGCCTTTCTTACATAGTAGTTCTTTTTATATAGTGTATTCCAACTCTTTATTTTAATGTTCTTGCAAATAAGATCCACATGAAAACATTTTTATCTGAGGGGTCCTTGGTGGTCTCTAAGCTTGCTTGTTTTCTTTCAGACATTTCATTATCCAAACTAGGTAACATCATCACTGCTAGCATGTCTGCAAGCAAGCTCAGAGAGCACCAAGGACCTCTCATGTCAAGCCTCTCCTTTATTCACAACATTTTTATCTGTCCATTAAAAAATGTATAAATTAAGAAAAGCATATTTTATAATTGATAATATTTCATGAGTACTAGTCACTGCTAATGCATTTAGATCAAATTGGGAAACCAAAATTGTTTTAAAACAGTCAGACATTCTGCATGCATTAGCAATCCAAATTCCTTCTGCATAAACTTTATAAAATTTGAACAGCAACTTTCTGATCTAAAGTTAACTAGTGGGTTAACGCTAGAAGTAATCCAAATGAGGACCAGAACAGTTGAAGATGTCTCATGCTCTTACATCATTGACACAGAAGAACAATTGATGTTATTTTTGAATACACAGGTGGGCAGAGTTCTCCAGGGTTCCCCCCCACTTTCTAGGAGTAGTAATGATTTAACAGTCAGAAACTCTGCATAATTAATGGATCTTCTTTAATAGGTAAAGGCAAGCTACTTCTTATAGAGTGTGAAATCATGGTATGGTTATGAATAACATACAGTGTGAACTTGGATCAACAGCTAACTTAAATTGAAAAGGAGTACCCATAGTTTGTTAAAAGTTTACATATTTCAGTCATGGCTCCCTGAGGCATGTAAATCTGATTGGGATTTTCATCTATGGTTAACTCCCCATGTGCTCACCAGATTACAAAAGTAGTAAAATGAATGTATAAAGAAGGTAGAAAAAAAACCTCAGCTTCCTGCTCATCTTATGTTGTAGCTCTGATTGCTAATACTCTTCTGTGGAACTATTACAGTTTTCACAAAAACAGTAGCATCAGCCAGTCAGACATATAAAAAGATATGATATTTATCAGCCAGCATTGACATTGACCAAAACTGTCCATAGTCTGCATATCACTCGGGTACTAAACCTGATTTACAAGCATTCTATTTCTATTATTCATAATAAACATTAGAAATACTGATAAACTAAAAACTGCCTGAAGAATTTCTATTCAATGTGTTTTACAATCTGTTTTATAAGTGAAAGCATGCAAAGTTAAACTCAAGGGGACTGAGTCACAGGTAATAAGGCACAAAATTGCTGGTATACAAATTCTAAGAATTAATGGGCAATATCGAATAGTCTACTCAACCCCGTACTTCTGGAAACAGATTTGCTCTCATTCCTGCAAAAATGTGCTCCGTAGCTACTCAAGACAAAGGAAAGAAATAAAAAAATCCATTGTACAGGATGTACCCTGAAGTTATTTTGCTTGGCATATGAATGTGATGCACTCATATTGCTTTGCCAGAGACTGAATTTCAGTCAGGTAAAGATATAGCATACATTCATCTCTTAACAGTCAAAAACTGAGCAAAGAAATTTCATAAACAGATTTTTCAGGATACACAAAGAAATCCTAAAATATTCCATGGATCAAATCAAAACAACATATAGATGGCATAATGTATAAAAAGGTAAAGGAATCCCTGCTGATTTACTCTGCTAGCTGTAGCTGACTTCAGCGGGTGGTGCTTCTCTCCATTTCAAGACCACTGAATCAGCACTGTCTGAAGACATTTCCATGATCACTCCGGAGCATTGTTACATACCCATTGAAGTGGTGCTTATTTATCTATTCACATCTGCATACTTCTAAACTGGTAGGTTGTTAGGAGCTGGGGTGAGAACAGGAGCTTACTACATCACACAGAACCTGGGTCTTGAACATGGGCTGTTGATTTTTCAGCCAACAAGTCCAGTCTTACCACTGAGCCATTGTGTCACCCAATGTACAACACAATGTATAGCAACTATTTTATTCACCAATAGTAATTATAGTTATTCCATATGATAGAAGTACAGAGCTTTGTTAGTGCTAAAAGTTACTGTGCTGAAATTATTCATAGAAAAGTATTACTCTATAGCATAGTTTGGTATAGTTTGAAAATAATTAGGAAGAACTGCTTCAGCCCTCACATAAACACAGCATAAATTTGCTAGCCTGCTTTTTCGTGCTTTTATGGGAGACTGTAAAAGGCTGCTGCTGCTTTAAGAGTTGTATTAATTTTAATAAGTGGATTTCTTAACTCAGCTACATTTTCATTAGTTAGTTTGATTGTGTATGTGGGGGGGAGAGAGGAGAGGAAGGAGAGGGGTAGGGAGGGAGGGGGAGAGAGAGAGAGAGAGAGTGTGTGTATTGTGTGGCATTCCTTTGAAGATTAGAGCATAATTTTGCAAGTTTTCATCATCAAATCTTTTTTTTTTTTTTTTTTTATTGAAAAAGTTTTACAATAAAAAAATTTTTCCCCCTTTTTTCACCCCTGCCCCCACCCCCCCTCCCATCCCCTCCAACCTCCCCCCAACCCCAGCCCCTCCCTCCCCATCCCACCCCTGACTTCCGCTGCATATTTCTTAAAAAGAAAAACAACAACGAAAATTTTTAACAGCCAGAAAAACAAATACTATTATATACTCAATTCTATTCTGATCTAAGTTGAGAGGAAGAGAAAAGAGAGAAAGAAAAGAATTAAAAAAAAAAAAAAGATGAAAAAAAAAAATAAAATAAAATGAAATAATACAAAGAGAAACCTATAAACATGAATATCTGTCTAAAATTAACAATATTATAATAAAAGAAGGCACCAAAAAAGAATAGCCATTATAATATTTAAGCCAATTTAGAAACAAAAAAAAGAAAAAAATAAAATAAAATAAGAAAAACATTACTAACATTACTAATCCTATACCATACTCGATCACTCCAAAATTCTATACCTTACTTATTCATATTAGATAATGCCAGCTAGTTTAATCCGAACTACTCCCCCTAATTCAAAAACACAAAAATCCCCCCTTCAGGGAAAAAACATGCAATATAATATAATCATACATATATTATTATAATTTTCCATAACTCGAATTACAGTCTTCTCTTCTTCCTGATTGAAGTTAATTCTTCTTTCTTCACCTATATCCAATTGCGATACTCTTCATTTTCTGTCTGCCCCCATCAGTAAAACAAAACATTCCATATAAACCCCCCGTGTGACTTTATATGAATAACATCCAACCAAGAAGATGTTCACTCCTGTAGGTAGAATCATTCAGGCTAACGTATTCTATTTCAACAAAAAAGAAAAACCCCAATGCAGCTCCACCAAGCCTTAACAAAAGAATAAGAAAAAAAGGGAAATAGAAATCCTTGAGTCTGCATCCAAATGTTCTTGTAAAAACTGTTTCAAATCCTGCCACCCTTTGTTATCCACTCTTGGTTGTAAGACGTTTTCATTTCCATTCTTTCCTCTTAGATAATAATTTCCAAAAAAAACCATGATAGGGTAATCACAAAACACTGCTACTATATAGATAACATCCAACCACGAAGATATTCACTCCTCCAGGTAGAAACATTCAAACTAACGTATTCTATTACGACATAAAAAAAAAAAAAAACCCCAATGCAGCTCCACCAAACCTTAATGACAAAAAAATCAAAAAGAAAAAAAAGTTCTAGCAGCTGCATTCCCAGATGTTCTTATAACAACTATTTCAAATCCTGCCACCCGTTATTATTCACTCCTTCTGGTTGTGAGATATTTTCATTTCCATTCCTTCCTCTTAGATTGTAAGTTCCAAAAAAAACTATAATAGGATAATCACAAAACGCTGCTAGTTCCAAAAGAAAAACTATAATCGGATAATCACAGAATGCTGCTACCATTGCAGCCCTCTGTTAAACTTGCTCAAGATGTTAAATCCAATTCAGAATAAAAAAAAGAAACTCCAAGTCAGGATGAAGACTTTATAATCCATAAATCCAAATCCATATAAACTTTAGGAATTTTATAACCGGTATCCAAGATTGTCCAAGCTTTCTGATAACAACTGCATCTGATGAAGGACTTTAAGACACTCATTAGTTAACTCTCGAATTTCCTCGTTAGAATCTGGTTCCTGCTGTTCGATATCACCATCCTTTTCTTGCGGAGCATTGGACCTCTGCTGCTGATCATCTTGAATAATAGTATTTCTTGAATCTTGCTCCAGCAGTTCAAGGTCCAGTGCTCCTAGATTAGGTTCACTGATGTAGTTTATTTTCCCATCTGAGAAGTCCATAGTAAGATCCTCCAAGAAACCAGATTGCGCTCCTTGTTCTTTTAACATTCTTTGATTCATTCTTTGAGTCTCATCCTTCTGTTTACCTTTTACAAGCTCTCTTTCTTGTTTCTTATTCTTAAGGTCTTTCGAAGCTCCCTTAAAAATATTTTTATAAAAATGTTCCGCTTTTTCAATAGTATTCAAGCAATATCTCACTCCGTGATATCTAAAAATTATACCGGCTGGTAAGTCCCATCTAAATGGGATATTACTTTTCTTCAATTCTTTAGTTAAGAAAGCAAATTCTTTCCTTTTCTTTAAAACCTTCGATGGTAATTCTTTAAAAATATTAATTTGTTCACCTTCTACTTGCACTCTGGCAGAGTAGGACCTTTGTAAGATGTCATCTCTCAACCTTTTATCAGTAAAGTAGACAACAACATCTCTGGATAAGTTCCTTTGTTTGGCTACTCGTGAGTTGACTCTGTAAGCTTTCTCTATACAACCAAGAATTATCTCATCCTCAAGCTCTAGTAATTCAGCAAGAACCTTTGCAATAGTTGCTTTTAAATCTCTCTGGTTTTCTTTAATACCTCTTACTCTAATAGCAGAGGCCATAGTTTTAATTTGAAGCATGATAATATCATTCTGTGTAGTCTGATTACTAATCTCAGCTTTCACAAACCTTTCTTGTATTTCTTGAATCTGGGAGCCAATTTCACTGCTAATTTCAGTTACTTTCTCCTCCATTTCAATCACCACATTTGAAAGGTCTGAAATTACTTTAACAATAGTTTGACTTAATTGGTCATGCTTTCCAGCAATCAAATCCACAAGATTCTTCTGTGAGTTTTTAATTTTGTCAACTACACTCAATAAAGGAGTTGTTATAAGTTCTTTTAAGTCCCCTTCTGCCAATCCAGACAATTGCATCATCTCAGCTTTATTCTTTAACTGGCTCAAGGGGGAGCCCCCCCTTCCTTTAGTCATCTTTATTTTACTTTAAATGGCTTTAGTATACTACTTCACTTTGCCATACTTTACTTTAAAAAAGATATCCAAGAAAAAAGGGAAGAGAGAAAAAAAAAAAAAATTCTGTTTACTTTAAGTGACTCTCCCATAGGAAGGCATTCATTTCAAAGCTTCCGTTTTCAATCACTCTGGCATTCTTTCAATTAAGACCAGTCGCCATTTTAAAAAAAAACTTTCTTAGGAACTTTCACTTCTCTTCCTCTCCTTCCCCCCTCCTCTCGTTACTCTTCCAAAAAATCAGTAGAAAAATCAGTTTTAAAAATCCATACTTGCTTCATCTTTGCTTCTTTCTTTTCTTTTCTTTTGCTTCTTTCTTATTCAGCTTACTCCATAGACGCTGTGGTGTTGCTTCCAGCGTCTGGCTCCGCTAATTGCTTAGCGGAGGACAGTCCCGTCGCGGAGCTTCTCTGGAGGTATGGAGGGGGCCATCCTTCTGAGCCCTCCCCAGGACAAACGAAACGATCCTGGGGCGACTCAGGGGGCCCTGCCTCACCCCCAGGAGCTCTGCCTGCTCCTCCCGCTGAGGAGCAGGTTGTTCGAGCCGCCTGCCAGCTGTGAGGCGGCTCTAACGCGGCGGGATGCCGGCGGGCATGGAGGAGCCCGCCGCCGACGAGGAAGGCGCCACCGGAAGCTCCATCATCAAATCTTTTATCAGGGGTGAAATGCTCCCAGTTCGGACCGGATCACCTTATCCGGTAGCAATCCTGGCAAGTGGTTTGGAGAACTGGTAGTGATCCTGGCGTGAGGCTCCGCCTACCCACCCAGTTGTTGTTACTTCCTGGTTTTAATCAGAAAGTAATATTTTGTACCATCTGCACATACAGGGGTATATGCCAGAACTGGTAGTTAAAAATGCTTTAAAAAGTAAAAAAAAAAAGTTCCGACATTGCTCAGCTAATCATCGGAACTTTTTTTAAAAAACTTTTTAGGCATTTTTTTTTACTACCGGCTTGGGCAAATATGTAGTAAGGGAGTAAAAAAATGCTTTAAAAAAGTAAAAAAAAAAATCAGAGCTGTGCTGCGCAATTATCGGAGCTTTTTCCCCCCTTTTTTAAAGCATTTTTTGCTACCTATTCGCCCGAGCCGGTAGTAAAAAACACTTTTAAAAGATTAAAAAAAGCCTCTGAGGATCACAGCTGTGGCACATGATCATCAGAACCTTTTTTTTTTACCAGGGTTGGGCGGGGTTCCGTTTTTGCTCCCAGCAGGCTTCCCTGAAGTCTACTAGGCCAAAAACGGGGAGGTGGGGGTGCATTTTTACTCCCAGCAGGCTTCAAAAATGGGAGGGGGGTGTAAACAGTGGTGGGATTCAAGTAATTTAACAACCGGTTCTCTGCCCTAATGATTTCTTCCAACATCCAGTTTGCCAAACTGCTCAGAAAATTAACAACTGGCTCTCCTGAAGTGGTGCGAACTGGCTGAATCCCACCACTGGGTGTAAGCAAAAAATGGGGGATGGTGGGGGTCCATTTTTGAAAAAAAGAGAGAGAAAAGAAGGAAAGAAAGAAGGAAGGAAGGAAGGAAAGAAGGAAGGAGGGAGGGAGGGAGGGAGGGAGGGAGGGAGGGAAGGAAGGAAGGAAGGAAGGAAGGAAGGAAGGAAAAAGAAAGGAAGGAAGGACTACAAACCTGGCACTAGACGCAGTTTCAGAAGATAATCCATGACTGGAAGGGACCTGGAGGTCATCTAGTCTAACCCTGCTCCAGCAGGACATTCTTAGTGAGTTTGTCTTTTGATCCCTCATGGGTGGGCATGGTTAGATAGCCACGCTCACCCAGTCACGTGACCCTCACCACCAAGCCAACCAAGCCATGCCCACAAAACAGGTAGGAAAGAAATTTAGATTTCACCACTGCTTTTTATCCCATTGGTGACATTACATATTGGTAGTGTAGTATATTCCTGAAAATATAGCACTACCTGCAATAAATATGTAATTAAATATTTAATAAATATTAAAATTTGATTAACTTTGGTAGATAGGTTGGTATTTGTAGTTATATAAAGCATACAGCTTGCAAGGAAATGCCAGGTCTAATTCTTCATGCCATCATTACAAAGGATTTTGTGTAGCAGAATGAGAAAGATCTCAGTCTGATACTCTGTAGAATTATTTCCCAGATTGCTTTGATTGAAACATGATCTAAAATAATTGAAAGGTGTTGTATATACTTATGAGACTGTACTGAATCTCTCAGGTCCAAACAAGTTAGAAAACCTTACACTAATATAAGAAGTAAATAATACCTAATTTACATAATTTGTATTAAAAACTCATATCCCAAATACTAAGCATTATCTACAGTATCAAGTAACACAAATTAAAGCAGAGAATGATGAAAGGTCTAATTTGATATTTATAACAGTATTTATATATATATACAGTAAGTTGGCTGCGGATATCTTTCTACTCCAATTACTGGAAGACAGGAGAACAGTTTTCATTCTGTATTAAATATGACAGAGATGACAGCATTATGATTTTATTACAGACAGGAACGGTCTGTCCTAGAATGCTTACAAAACAATGTTTTATGTAATGGCCCAGATATCTCTGTGTAATAATTGAAAGATTTCTGGTGTCTTCATAAATGTTGTGCATAACATGGGCTTTTATCTAAAAAACATACCAAGCTTTAAAGAAGCTGGATCCAGGAAAATAATCTTGATCTAACCATAAATATTCCTCTCAGCAATAAATTGTTAACACAGTATTTCTTCCTTTTTTGTACTGAATCTCAAATACACCAGATGGTAACTTTAATCATAATCAACAATGTTTTAAACCATGTAAATATAAGAACACTAAAAGATACCTTTGCCTATAAAGATGCCAGTTTTGCTCTGCTTCTTTACAATGTTCCTTAAAAGCTGTATAATTTATCTACTGTAGCAGACCTCTTCTCCAGTTCCCCACTGCTTCATTCCCAATGCTTTGAACGCTTCTTTGCAAGTCACAATGAGACACAGAAAATATTAAAGTCATGCTTTAATATAGGTCCTCTGTACTCTGTATGTGTGTGTGCATCCATCCCCTGCTTGAGCAGGGGGGTTGGACTAGAAGACCTGCAAGATTCCTTCCAACCTGTTATTCTATGTTCTATTGCAACGGTCTTCAACCTTTGTAGCTTGGCAGCCTGGCACAGGGGGAGAGGGGAACACACACCTGTGCACATGCAGCCCTTGCACAAGCGGTGGGCTGGAGCACATGTGCACAGTTCCCGTTGGCCCACCACTCACACAAGTTGAGTTGCACGCACACATGTGCACACGCTGGCCAGCCACTTGCACAACTCAATTCCGAATAGGCCAAGCCCCGATAATAGGCTGCAGCCCAGGAGTTATGACCCCTGTTCTATTGTGTGTTCGACATCATAGCCAGAAAATGGAAATATGGCAGTATTTATGGCAGTAAAAACACATAAACAGTTGAATAAATGGCTGGAAAAAAAAACCCGAATAATGTTGTAGTTTTAGCTAAAGTTCCTAAAATTGCATCATCTGAGACAGCATAATTTCTCTTGAAAGCATAATCAGCATAATCTTGAGAAATTACAAAATGACAATTCTGAGATGCTCTCCTCCTCTCTGGGAGAATTTTGTCAATTCTATACACATTTCTTTATTTCCCATAACTTGGGAGATTCTCAACAAGATATATATTGGAGGAGGGACAGACAAACCCACCAGAAAAACAGACTCTTGAAATTAGGCCCTTGCCATCTTTGCTGAAGTGCCATGTTCCGGTGCGCGCATGCTGGTGACCAGTTGGCGCGCTAGAATCCAGGAGAGAGCAGCTGGACAATGCGCGTGCCCACAGAGAGGGCTCTGTATGCCACCTCTGGCACGCATGCCATAGGTTCACCATCACAGGTCTAGTGTATACTACTACATTTCAATAGAGTCATTCAATACAACTTGTGTGAGTTTGTGTATGCATCTTTGAGTCAGCCTTGACTTCTGGTAACTGCCTGGACAAGTCCCTGCAATTTTCTTGGCAAGATTTCAGAAGTGGTTTGCCCCTGCCACCTTCCTTCCTAGGGCTGAGGGTGAATTGGCTCAAAGTCCATCAGCTGGTTTTGCACCTAAGGCAGGATTAAAACATATGATTTCCCAGGCTCTAGCATGATGCCTTAACCACTGCATCAAACTGGATCTCATTCATACAATACAGTAAGTTTATTGCTATTTTGCAAAATCGCTTTCCATTATCCTGTTTGGTCACATCCCCACTCATATACATGCGACCAAACAGGTTAAAGGAAAGTATATCTGCAAAATAGCAATAAGCATAATGTGCATAACAAGTTGCTTACAAGTGATTCTCATTTAGTAACCCCAATGAGAATTAGCAACTTTGTGATTAAGTGGAATGATTGCTAAATGAAAGTTCAATTCTGCTTATGAGTAAAATAATCATGAAATGAGGATTACCTATATTAGATAGCCCACTTAGGTTTTTTCTTTTTGCAAACATACATAGTAAATTACCAACAGTTATGTTCTTCTGGCTATCTATGTTTATTGCAAATTATTAAAAAGTGTTTCCAAAAAGATGCTTTTCTTTAAGCAAATGTGATTTCGGAGAACATTACTTTCATTTATTATTCAAATGAAGTGGATAATCAGTGAACCAGGCCTTGTTCCATTAATGGAGTGCTGATTAACAAAAAGAGGGAAAGAAACAACAGCAACAAAATATCACTTTTGTTTTAATCTGCTGCAAGGGAGAAAATAATTGTTCTTTGACATCTTAAAGAGTAATACATTTGCTGCTGCTGAAAGTGTTGAATATCTATGACACAAGGGAACAAATTTGCTTAAATACAGCAGATTATCACCATTTTTAAGGGTGTGGTTAAGGTAATGGTAAACATTCCCTCAGCATACACTTTTGAGGTACAATATCATCACAATATCATCTGTTCTGTCATCCATCCATAAACAAACAAACAAACAAACAAATAGCTTGAGACAGTTGTTAGGCATAGACTAGGGATGCATAAAATTATTACACTTGTCTTGTTAAAAGAAATACAGGCACTCTGCAGGTTAAAAATGAGTTTCATTCCCTACCTCTGTCTTTAAGCGAAATTTGTATTTAATTCAGAATGGGTGTTGTCTTACCTGATACACACTTTATCTGACAAGCGGGCACGGCAGTCAGGCATGGGAGGTGACCCTGTCTGTACTCCAATGGGACCGAGTCTGCTAATTAAATAAGTCCCGCCTCTTCCTGTAACCCTCCAGTTTTGAGACGAGGATGTACCAGCAGACTGCTGTGTCTAGAGAGATATAAACAAGAAATTTAGAAGCCTCCCTCCTCCGACAACCCGGGGACGACCAAAGCCAGGGGCCCACCTGTCAGAGAAAGGACGTATCAGGTAAGACCAACACCCATTCTCCTAACAGTGGGAACGGCAGTCAAGCATGGGACATACCAAAGTCAATTGTCCTACAGGGAGGGAGAAGGCTGGACCCGGGAATTGCTGTCCAAATGGACACCCTGGAGAACCCTCCTGCCGAAGGAAGCATCAGCCGAAGCGTAGGAGTCCAACCAATAGTGTCAGAAAGGAGTCAGTGAGGCCCAGGTGGCCGTTCAGCATACTTCCTCCCACGAGGCCTGTGTGGACCAGGCCACTGAAGTGGCCACACTCCTGGTGGAGTGAGCCGTGATATTGTGAGGAACAGGCAAAGCCTGCATTTCATAGGCCATGGAAATGGTGGCCCTGATCCACCGTCCAAACACAATAGCCATAATCTTGGACCCCATAGAAACTGGCTGGAAAGAGACGAAGAGTGCCTCAGTCTGCCGGAAGGAAGCCATCCAGGCAACATAGATTCTGATGGCCCTACGAACGTCCAATGTGTGCCAGAGCTTCTCCAATCAATGGCAAGGGACAGAAATTGGGAAGCACAAGCTCCTGTGACCTGTGAAAAATTGTGTTAACTTTTGGGATGAAGGCCGGATCCAATCGTAGGACGACTCTGTCACTGTGGAAAATGCATAGATCCTGACGTATAGACAAGGAGGCCAATTCCGAGATACAGCGGGCAGAAGTGATGGCAACAAGAAACGCCACTTTGAAGGACAGAAACTTCAGGGTGACCTCATGCAATGACTCAAAGGGCGCCTTGGTCAGAGCCGACAGAACTTTGTTAAGGTCCCACGTGGGGAATCGGTGGATGGGAGGGGGGCGAAGGTTAGTAGTGCCCCTCAAAAAATTCCAAATGAGTGGATGCTTGGAAATGAAGTCCAATGAACCACACAGAGCAGCTACTTGCTGAAGAGTTTTGGGTGCGAGGCCTGACACAAAACCGTCCTGCAAATAGTCTAAAATATGTATAATGGAAACTGAGGTAGGCACTAGTTTATGCCTTTTGCACCAGGTGGAGAAGGCCTTCCATGTAGTGTCATATATGCGGTTGGTGGAAGCTCTGCAGGAGGCTTGAATGATTGTAATGACCCCAGGAGATATGCGAGCGCTCGTCAGGAGGAACCGCTCAATCTCCAAGCAGTTAGCTGGTACCACTAAGGATCTGGGTGAACTAGTGAACCTTGAAGTAGGGAAATCTGCTCATCGGGAAGCCTCCAGGGCCGGTCTACCGAAAGAGCCATCAGGTCCACAAACCAAGGGTGGTGCGGCCAGTGAGGAGCCAGGAGAATCAACTCCGCCCTCTCCTCCAGCTTTCTGATGACCTTGGATATCAGCGGGAGCCGAGGAAAGGCATAAAGTAAGAGCCCAGGAGGCCACGGGCTGCGTAAGATGTCCACAGTTTCTGCACCTGGTGTGGGAAACCAGGTGAAGAACCTTGGAAGCTGATGATTGGTCCCGGATGTAAAGAGGTCCACCAAAGGGGTGCTAAAGGGGGACATCAACTCTCTGAACAGAAGCGGATGAAGGCTCCACTCCGCTTGGTCGATTGGAGAGCAGCTGAGGGAATCGACCTTGACATTTGCTACCTCTGATATGTGTGCCGCTTGAAGAGAACTCAAGTGGGCTTCTGCCCACAGGCCTAAACGGAGAGCCTCCTGCATGTGAGCCTTCCAGTGGGTCCATCTCAGCCTGTTCACATGAGCTTTGGCCGAGATGTTGTCCGTCAGAACTAGAACATCCCGTCCGAGAACCTGGCTTTTGAAGTTCTGAAGAACCAGGTAGATGGCACATAGTTCCAGAACACTGATATTGAGGGTCTGATCCTGCTGGGACCACTGGCCGAGCCATATGTGGACCAAGATGGACTACCCATTCGAACAGGCTGGGATCCGTCATGAGACCCAGAGAATGTGGCTCCAGGAACCTGCTGCCCTTCGTTACGGCGTCGGATGTCCACCATTCCAGGGATTTGAGGACTGCCGGAGGCAGTGCAATCCTTGCCAAAGAGGTGCTTCTGTGAGCTTGTTGGAACAGTAGAAGCAGTCACTGCAGTTCCCAGCTGTGAAGGCAAAAACAAGGGATAATTCCAAAGGAAGAAACCATTTTCCCTAGCAGGCACGACAAACCTAGGAGCGAGGCTGAATGCTGCTTCTGGAAACGACCCACTAGGTCGATGAGACTGGATTGGCGGTCTTGAGTTAGAAAAACCTGTGAGCTGATGGTATCTATCACGGCCCCCAGATGTTGGAGACGGGTGGAGGGACTTAAATGACTTTTGGCCCAATTAATTGAAAACCCATGAGCCTGTAGGATCTGAAGTGAATTGCTTAGGTCCCGTTGGGCCTGGGCTTTCAATTGGGAGAGGATGAGGATGTCATCCAAATAAAAAAGAATTCTAAAAGGAATGGAATTAATATGGCCAATTAGAGCCTCCATAATTTTAGTAAATATCCTGGGGGCAGAGGAAAGTCCAAATGGAAGAGCCCGGTATTGATAATGCTTCCCCTTATAGCAAAAGTGGAGAAATTTGCGGTGGCCAGGGAAAATGGGGACGTGAAGATAGGCTTCAGTTAAAACTATGGATGAAAGGAGATCCCCTTGTCTGATGCAGAGCAATATTGTATGAAGGGACTGCATTTTGAACCGGCGATAGATTATATGTCGGTTCAATTCTTTAGATCAAGAATATCCCTCCAGCCCCCCAAAGGTTTCTGAACCAAGAGCAAATGGGAATAAAACCCCTGCCCCTGTTGGGCTCAGGGAATAGGTTGTATGGCCCTAATGGCCAAAAGGTGTTGAATAGCTAGATCAACCTGGGCCCATTTAGTCTTGTTATAAGAAATTGGACAACGCAGAAACATTTTAGGAGGGGCTAGAGTGAAATTCAATGGATAGACCGAATCAGATGGTGTTTTTGACCCACGTGTCAGAAATGGTTGCGTCCCACTGACTGGCAAAAAACGCCTGACATCCCCCAATTAAGGAGTCTGGGGGGGCGACTAACGAGGCCTCTGGAAGGGATGGCCCCTCCCGCCCCGAAAGGGCCTCTTGGGTGGGAATCGTGACCCCTGTCTAACCTGACTATCCTGCAGATGACCTCCTCTGGCCTGAAAAGAACTTTGAGATTGTTGTTGGTAATACTCACGAAAGGAGTGGGAACGGAAGGAGCTCTGTTGTCGAGGCTCCGAATGTCTAGATAAGGATGGCAAAATCTTGCGTTGATCCTTAGTTTCGATGAGGAAAGGCTCGAGAAGAGCACCAAACAATTTGTCACCAGAAAATGAGGAAGATGCAAGGCGCCATTTGTTCCTGGCGTCAGCCTGCCACTGTCTAAGCCATAAGAGCTGGTGAGAAGTAACTGAAGTCCCAATGGCTTTGGCCGAGAACCTGGTAGCATTGAGCATGGCGTCCACTGAAAATTCTACCACTGCCAGAATCTTATTGATGTCTTGATGAGATCTCAAATCCGAGGAGGGAATCCTCTCCTGCAATTGCCTTAGCCAGAGAATTGAAGCTCTATTGAAAAACGAAGCTGCAGAAGCAGCCTGGATTGACCAAGCTGAAGCCTGGTGGCCCTTAATGAGACTCCTTTCAGCCTTCTTGTCTTCCGGGCGTAATGACTCTTCTGGAGGCCCCGTTAGAGGCAATGAAGAAGATAGAGCTACCACCGGAGCATCCACTGTGGACACATGCAACAAATTAGAAAGGCCATATTGTAGAAATGCTTGTCGTGGCCATTAGGGACAGGTCCCGAGCTAGGGAAGGCCCACTGCCTGGATGACATCGGAGAACAATTTAGGAGCCAGAACGACCTCTGTCTGAATCGAAGGTTCCTCGAAGACAGAAGAAGTGGGATCTACAACTGCAGAAGTTGCCTCAGATCTTGAGGAAGCATCCCCCAGGCATGTGGTGCTTTTGAGCCTTGAATAGTAAGGATCGGAACATCTGAGGCCTGAACAGCACAACAAAGGAAGGCTGGTCGGGTTCTTCAGACAAATCTTGATCCAGGATAACATCCTCCTCAGATAGAGAACCCTGGCTGACATTAGAGGGAGATGCCGCACAACCGCAACTTTCTCCAGAGCCCTCCAGTGGCTGACACCTCAGAGACTGACTATGGCGACTCATATATCCTGAAACTTCCAAGGATGCCCTCTGTTGAAAGCCCTGGGCAATACCCTGCCTGATGGACTGATATCAAACTTGCCAAGGCAGGTGGGATGTCAAGTGCATGCTCCTCGTCTTGTCTGAGCCATGCTGCCGTGGGTGTAAAGGTCTCGACCCGTGAATTATGGACATGCGACTGCTCAGGAGAGGACAGGGGAGGAACCTCAGCTAGGGCCGAAGGGAACACTGAGGCAGCATCTGGAGAGTGAGACAGCTCTCCCTGAACCGACACATCAGGGGATAATGATGGCATGTCAGGCCCTTGAGTGGTAGAAGGAGCTGTGTGCAAAGCCGGTGGAGGTAAAGAGGGAGGAGATACAGCTGTAGATAGAGGCCTATCCGCCTTGCTTGCGCCCAGTTTAGTTTTCTGGAAGACCCGCTCCATGACCTTGTGACGCCTCTCCTCATCCTTAGAGGATTTAGAGGAGGAAGAGGTAGAGGCCCTAGTATGGGCTGGAACAGAAGGCTTCAGACGCCTGGCAGACTTGGAGCGGTGTTGAACGCCCGAAGTGCCCTCTCCCGGATCAGAGTCGTAGCATCTCTTTCCCTTAGAGGGTGCCACGTGGGAAGACTTTGATACTCTGGCATCCGCCATTTTGAATAGGGCGTGCAATAGCTGCTCTGCCTAAATATTACACACACACACCAGGAATCAGGCAGAAGACTTCCCAGGCTCCTTCTCACTGGCTGCTTGTTAAGATGGGCCGAAATGGTTTCAGGCGGCTCCCCAGTAGATCGGCGCTGTGGGGACTCTAATCACTAGCCGTCCGGCTGAAGTGCAATTTATCCCAGTGCGAAATAAAACGTCGCGCCAAGCAAGCTGCTGAGCTAATGCTCGAGTCGCAGCAATCCACACCCACAGCCATAAATAAGTGTGGCCTTTGGCTAGCATGGTGGAGCAAGCTTGTGCGCGCTGCTGATAGAGCTGCCAGCCAGCAGTCCGCTGCACAGCCCTCAGCGGAGTCAGGCAATGCCCTTCACGCTGGCACCATCGCTGGGTAGATATAGGAAGAAACGCAGGAATCAGAATGCAAACTATGAGAGCAAAAATAGACACGTCCGTCCAAGACCAGACCGAGTCAAAAAACTGGAGGGTTACAGGAAGAGACGGGACTTATTTAATCAGCAGACTCGGTCTCATTAGAGTACAGACAAGGTCACCTCCCATGCCTGACTGCCATTCCTGCGGTTAGGAGAATTTGTACTTACAAACAGAGTGCCTATTACTAAAAATGGTGGTTGGCATTGCCCTTTCTTAAACTGACAAAGTGCTGGAGCCATGCAATCCTTTTAGAAACTGCAGAAAACACCTGTATATTAGAAATGTGAGGTTTCAGTATTTTCTGAAAGCATTGTGAAGCTTTGGCACTTTGTTGACTCAAGGAAGGACAGTGTCATCCACTATTTTTACTAATAGTTCATATCTAGGAGTTGTCCTTAAGTCGGACATTCCTAACCCAGGGAGTAAAATAATTATGTATGACTTGATAGCAGTCTTCCAATATTTGAGGGGCTGCCACAGAGAAGAGGGGGTCAACCTATTCTCCAAAGCACCGGAGACTGGGACAAGTTAACAGTTGGAAACTTATCAAGGAGAGAGCCAATCAAGGACCAAGGAGAAATTTCCTGAGAGTGAGAAAATCAATAAATGGAGTGCCTTGCTTACAGAAGTTGTGGGTGCTTCATCACTAGAGGTTTAAAGGAGAGATTGGACAACCATTTGTCCAGAATGGAATAGAGTCGCCTGCTTGAGAAGTGGGTTGGACTAGAAGAAATTCAAGATCACTTCCAACTCTGTTATACTGTTACTGTTAGGGATTGTAAATAAACAGCATTGTGTGAAGTAAATGAAGCTACTGAAAAAATATTTTAATAGCTAGAGAACACATTCATTCTTAGACAAACATTCTTACTGTGTAGAGCTAAAATTCTGTTTAGCTTAAAATAGTTACACCCTTCATACAACTTCATTGAATTATTCTATTTAAGCCGTTTTATCTCCTCTGAATCACAGGGCACTAATATTAATCCATGTTTTTTTTCCTCTCTCATTTCTATCATTTAATTGAAGTAACATTTATCATAGTAAAGAAATGGAATGGAATGGAATGTCCAGTAAAATGAAAACATTACATCATGCACTATCTATATTAGAAAGTTGTTAGCTTCCATCTCCCATCTAATGCCACAATTTGGATTCTGTAGAAAGAAATATATATACTTTAATGAAAACTAATAACCTAATGGTTGAATTAATTAACTAATAACATTTTACTCCATTTTAAATATTGTTTTAATTACAATTAAAAGCCTTGTAAACTTTTTTAAATAGAAAAGTTGGTTCAAATTTTCAAAATATTTATGATTCCTTTATATTTTTCATCTCTCAGAATTCTTATAGTGCATTGGATATGGAAAAACTAATCATTTAGGTAATATGAAGGCATTTACAAAAAATATTTTAATTGCATATTGAATTAATTGCAGGGACTCTGAGCAAAATCTCTTCTTAGCTTGTGTCTGAGTTTAATCCATCAAAGGCTCTTCAGAATTTGAAGATAATCTTTTCTTATTCAAGGATCAACAACTGAGTTATTCTAAAGTTGAAGAAGGAAAACACTTTGTCTCTACTAAAACCCTTTTCAAATGAATTACTCTTTACCCATTCATGCACACTATGTTGCACACCAAATCCACTTCAATGTCAGTTGTCTATATCATGTTAAGCACTATAACATTATTGCAAAACAGCATTTCTAAGCTTATAATTCCTAAAATCATATTATTGTCCCAGATAAATTCTGAATCCATTTGACCAACTGCAAGTAATCACCAGTTCTTCAACTACTGCAGAAAGGGTAGAATCAAAACTTGATACCAATAAAAATATACTGAGTGATTCCTTTTTTCTTGGCTGTGCTTATATACTTACAGTAAGGCAAGATAATGTCCCTTCTATAACACAAAAGGAACACATTGTAGTCTGACTGAACCTTTATATATTATTTTTGTGAAATGCTGGAAAAAGGCTAGTTGCCAGTTGACTGAAGAGAGCAAAAGTGGTCTCTGCCCTCAAAAGAGGATAAGAAAAAGAACTGTTGGCTTTCTGACATGGATTCCTGGGAAAATTCTAAATAGATAAAACCAATGATGTAGAAGCACTTTGAAAACAGTACGGTACTTCGACAATAAGTCATCTCATTTTTTTAAACTATGTTATTTCTTTAGCAAATTGTGGAGACGCTAGATGCATGGTTTTTTTATTTCAGCAAATTATTTTTTTAATATTCTAATTATCAAGTTAGATAAGTGTGGATACATAACAGGACACAGCTGGCTTGAAAATCATATTCAAAGAGTGCTCATAAATGATTCAACTAAAGAGAGATATCAACTAAGGTACTACATGTTTGGTCTTGAGCCCTTATTCTTTACTATTTTTATTCATGACTTGGGTGAGGATGTGGAGGAAACCGTTATAAAATATACAGATATGTAGATAGAACAACATAAGTGGAATAGCTAATAAACTATAAAATATATTAAAATTCAGAGCACTCCATTAAGGAGTCAAACAAGGTAGAACAGATGCAGAGAAGACCAATGAGGATACTTTGGGACTACAAATTCAAATTTCTTTGTTTAAAAAAATCAAGGAGTAGGATATAGAATTGATTCTGTCAACTAGAGGACTGGACACAAGATCATGAATTTAAATTACAAGAAGGCATATTTTTACTGAATTTTTGACTGAATGTCCTAAAACAAATAATATATTGTTGGTGATAAACACTCTTTCACTTAATGTGTTCAATTAAAACAAAACAGCTGTTGTTAGTGCTTTGTTTACCTACTGCAGTGAATAGGGAATTGAACATGATAATTCTTCCAACTTTATAATCTCATATTAAAATTATTCTAAAATTCAGACTTCAAATAATTTTTGATGTAGCATTATCATGATGTATGTCTGAGGGTAAGAACAGGTACAGTCAAAAACAGAGATTACCTAAGACTAGACAGTTCTGTAACAACAATAGTGTACCAATTTAAACAGCTCCTCCCCCAAAGATGCAACTAATTCTGCTCTGTTGGGAGACATAGATAAGAAAAAAGAGACACATAAGATCTGATCCTTGGGACTGGAATGCAAATGGCTTATAGTTTGCACTTGCTCATTTTTTGCTCTAATTATGCTTTTTTTAACATCTGCAATAAAACTGACTTATCAAGAGCTGTGTCCTTGAATTTCCACCTACATGTTTTCTATCTTAAGTATCCGGATGAAGTTTGATAACAAGACATTACTTAAGATTTATTTAAAAAAATATCAATAGAAATTTAAAACTTGAATTCAGGAATAGTTAGCTCCACCAAAAACTTCAATCTTATAAGTTAATATTTTACCTATACAGGTAGTCCTTGACTAACAACAGTTAATTTAATGACCGTTAAAGTTACAATGGCACTGAAAAAAATGACTTACGACCATTATTCACACTTAGGACTGTTGTAGCATCCCCATGGTCATATGATCAAAATTCAGGTGCTTGCTAACCGATTCATATTTATGACCATTGGTCCTGAGGTCATGTGATCAGCTCTTTTGACCTTTTGACAAGCAAAGTCCATGGGGAAGCCAGGTTCACTTAATAGTTTTACTAACTTAACGATTGCAATGATTTACTTAACAGCAGTGGCAAGAAAAGTCAGAAACTGGGGCAAAGCTCACTTAACAAATGTTTCACTTAGCAATATAAATTTTGAGCTCAATTGAGGTTATAAGTCAAGGACTACCTGTACATTCAAGAGGCTGTACAAAAGATGCATTTTAAACCTTATCAGTGCATCTATTTTAACCCTGGAGTGTTGTCATGTTTGAATAAACAATACAATGTAGTTTATTATTTTTTAAAAAATAATATACCTATTCTGACATAACTAACAAGTAACAACTAGTGTAGAATTATATTCATTTAAAAAAAATACATCTTCCACAACAGTTGCTTTAAAATGTGTTTGTATCAGGGGTGGGTTCTACTTTCCTTTACTACTGGTTCGCAACAGGATCATGTGCATGCACTTGCTTTGCGCATAAATGCACCTTCTGCGCTTATGCCTTGCTTTGTGCATGCATGCTCCTTCTGCACATGCGCCTTGCTTTACACATGCATGCACCTTCTGCGCATGCGCCTTGCTTCGCACATGCGCAGATCACTTCTGATGATGTCAAGGTCAGTGGGCGGAGCCTCCCACCGGTTTTACTACTGGTTCGAACCGGGGGCAGCCCACCACTGGTTTGTATGTATGTTTCTCATGAAGAATTTTGATGCATTATTTAAGTCTGTAGACACTCAACTATATTTCTCTAAAATTCCACTTCAGCCCAAAAGCAATCTGAGTTCCTAGGCATGCTAATGTATTTTTTAAAGAATCAGTGGCAAAAGCACCCCTTTGGATGCTGTGAGCATTGCTACTGTTAATCCTATTTACTATACTCCTAATCTCTCCCCGCCCACTGAATTTGATTTAAATCAATTATTTTAATCATACCACTTCAATGAGTCACCTCATAGGAAACATACTTGGAGATTATTCCAAAATGAATCACAGTCATACAAAATTTTCTATAGCTATGTATGTATTTCAATTTTAGAACTATATTTTATATTTATTTTATACAGCATGTCTTAACTGATGATATTCCTTAATTTCAAATGATCTTACCTAATTGAGGTCAGTTACTAAAATATAATAAAATTTCGATTTTGCAGAACGATCAGGGAAGACAGATATATCTTAAATCCACATATCCAATAAATCCAAATGTATATAATTGATGTGTTTTACACTACTGATAATTAATTCATTAACTTCGTTTAGTTACAGAAAATATGTAATTATTTCACAGAAATTTATACTGATTATGCAACTATGCAAATTATATAAACTTTTCTAAATGATGAAGATTATATCATCTATTTGTAATATATTAGAATTAATGGAATTAATTTTGGAAATTTGGAAGTCTAAACTAAAACTTTGTCCGATATGTCTGAATACCACTGAACGGGCATCCCTAAAATCAAGCATTTATTATAATGCTGGTTGTTTTCTTTCTTCATATGGGTTTTTGTTTATTAAACTTATAACCTGCTGTAGTCTTGATTATTTTGGCTGCCCATAAAATATGTAACAGAATTTAAAATAGCCACAATATGGTTAAAATAGCAATAATAGCATAAAATCCCTAGCAAAGACAGTCACAAAAAAAAAACCTCTGGAATTATACTTCTTCAATATTTTCCTGCAGATCAAGAAGAAACTATCCTGATCCAATTTGGATGCTCATTCATTCCAAAACTTTAGCTTGTTCTTTCCCAGCCAGAACCTTACAGCCTCCAGGACACTAGCACAGGCATCAATGGCATTTCCCCTACAGCTTGTGATAGCATGGAACTGTCATATGACCTCTTCCTAGCAGTGTCATATACATGTTAAAAAACAAGGGAAAGAGAATATATCAGGAGGCACAAGAATGGTCTCCACCCCCTACCCACTGAGAATGAAACAGAACCACTGCAGAACTATGTATGGGCAATGGTATCAAAACTTGCATGAGGTCCAAACCACAAGAAGAGGAACACTACTTCCATCCAGCTCATTAAATAACAACTAAGAGAGCAACCAATACTGTCTGCCCCAAACAGAATCTTGATTAGAAATGGTCAAAATAATGCATTTCTTCTAGGGTGCTACAATTTGGCTCCACCCACATTGTCTCAACAACCTTCCCCTAAAAGGGAAAGATCTGCAAAGAAGTAGATAATCTAGTTATGATGTTGACTAGGTTGTCTGACAGGACCGGCCTCTTTAGCAGTGGACACAATTGCTCATAATTTCCTTTCCCAATAAAGAGGCATTGGCAATATCTCAAAACTAGGTAGCTACCTCCTCACCCACTCCCAAGAGTAACCAGGACAGGCAGAGATGCAAACATTAGGTAGCAAGGACAAGCTAGACAGCATCTTATTTACATCCTTGCAGTTTACAGGGCAAAAGTAATCCAGTTAATATTGTAAAACAGTGCCCTCGTCATGACCAATGCATCTACTGATGTAGAGTCAAGATTCCAGCCATTATGGTTATATGTTTACGTAAGAAAGTTTCATTTACGAAGTAACTGATTCTATATTAGCCATTGACAACTCAAAGGACAATATGATGGAACTAAAAGTTAACTTTCTAATAATTGTGTGCATCCCACAGTGAGGTTACATGATCTTCTGAATAATCCATAACTCACAGTGAGATTTACTAGGGAGGCACAAATTAGAGAAGCTACTCAAGTACTTAAAGGAACAATTTAATTACTTAGAGATGTCCAAAATGAGCTACTGAAATTAATAATTCTCTGTGTTCAGAGCAATTCAATTGACTAAAAACCATTAATTCTTCTTTGTTTTTCATATGTAAAACAAGTTCATTAAACACAGAATAATACAATCTATTCCAGGGAAACTTTCAAATGGTTTTTAAAATGTATTTGCATGAGTTGTTCTCTTTTTGTTGTTATCAGGAAAAGCACCTAATACTTTTATATTAAATATCTTTGGTTATTTCAGCTGTTTGGAAGGAAGAATGAATCTTTCTCAAGAAAAAGCAAAATGAAATTATAATAAATACTATATATTTATGTGTGTGCATGTGTGTATATAATATGATATATAGCCATTAATATATAAACTGATTATAAATTACAGAGAAAGCTATAAACAGCATATTTTAGAACATACAATAATTAGGGTGTGTCAATTTCCAAACATTAAGGGTGCTCAAAAGTTGCGGCATGTCTTTCAGATTATAAAGATTATTATTATTATTATTATTATTATTATTATTATTATTATTATTATTATTATTATTATTTTATTTCTATACCGCCCCTCTCCCGAAGGACTCAGGGCGGTGCACAGCCTAATTAAAAGCACAAGACAAACAACAATTTAAAAATTAAAAATATTAAATAATTTGGCTCAATATAAAACCCCAAATTTAAAAATCCCAGATTAAAACCAATTTAAAAATCTTCACATCGATCGCCTGGCCTGGCGGAAAAAAAAGGTTTTGAGGGCACAGCAGAATACACGGAGGTCAGTGATCTTACGTAATTCTGGGGGCAGTTCATTCCAGAGAGTAGGAGTTCCCACAGAGAAGGCCCTCACCCTGGGTGTCACCAGCCGACATAATTTGGCCGATGACACCCTGAGGAGACCCTCTCTGTGGGAACGGACTGGCCGGTGGGAGGCTACTGGTGGCAAGAGACGGTCTCAAAGGTAACCCGGTCCGATGCCATGGCGGGCCTTAAAGGTGGTAACCAAAACCTTGAATCGCACCCAGAAGACCACTGGGAGCCAGTGCAGCTCACGCAGAAGGGGGGTCACATGGGCACAACGGGTTGCGCCCATAACCACCCGCGCGGCTGCATTCCGAACCAGCTGGAGCCTCCGGGTGCTTTTCAAGGGGAGCCCCATGTAGAGAGCATTACAGTAGTCCAATCGAGAGGAGACAAGGGCATGAGTGACTGTGCGTAGGGCGTTGCGATCTAGAAAGGGCCGCAACTGGCGGATCAGGCGAACCTGATAAAAAGCCCCCCTGGCCACGGCCGTCATATGCTCTTCTAAAGACAGCCGTGAGTCCAGGAGTACGCCCAGATTGCGAGCCCTCTCTGAGGGGGGCAAAAATTCACCCCCAATAGTCAGCGATGGCACCAGCTGACTATATCGCGATGCCGGGAACCACAGCCACTCAGTCTTGGAAGGGTTGAGTCTGAGCCTATTTCTCCCCATCCAGACCCGCATGGCCTCCAGGCAGCGAGACATCACATCAAAGGCATCATTGGGGTGGTTTGGGGTGGAGATGTACAGCTGAGTACCATCAGCGTACAGATGGACTCTCACCCCAAAACCACGGATGATCTCACCCAGCGGCTTCACATAAATGTTGAACAGAAGGGGCGAGAGGACCGATCCCTGCGGCACTCCCCATGCAAGGCGCCTCGAGGTCGACCTCTGTCTGCCTGCCAACACAAACTGCGAGCGGTCGGAGAGGAAGGAAGAGACCACCGTAAAACGGTGCCCCCATTCCTAACCCCCTCAACCGCTGCAGCATGATACGATGGTCGATGGTATCAAAAGCCGTTGAGAGATCTAACAGGACCAGGACAGAGGAGCAATCCCTGTCCCGAGCCCTCCAGAGATCATCCACCAACGTGACCAATGCCGATTCTGTGCTGTACCCCTGCCTGAAGCCCGACTGGTACGGGTCTGGATAGCTTCATCCAGGTGCCCGGGTAGTTGTCGTGCCACCACACCCTCAACAACCTTTGCAACAAAGCGAAGGTTGGAGACCGGACGATAATTAGCTAATTCAGCTGGGTCCAGGGAAATCTTCTTTTTTTTTTTTAAATTAGACTTATATGCCGCCCTTCTCCGGAGACTCAGGGCGGCTTACACCGCGTTAAACAATAGCCTTCATACTTTTGTATATTTATACAAAGTCAGATTACTGCCCCCACTGGGTCCTCAATTTACCTACCTTAGAAAGGATGGAAGGCTGAGTCAACCTTGAGCCTCGAACTCGCATAATTGCAGACAGCTGGGTGTTAATAACAGCGATCTAGCCCGTTGAGCTATCTGAGGCTCTTGAGGAGGGGCCCCACCACCGCCTCTTTCAAGGCAGCGGGAAAGGCACCCTCACTCAAAGAAGCATAATCCCCTGGAGCCAGCCTCGCATAACCTCCCGGGTGGCCAGTACCAACCAGGAGGGACACAGGTCCAATAAACATGTGGAGGCACTAATCCTACCCAGAACCCTGTCCACATCCTCGGGAGCCACAGGATCAAACTCCTCCCAGATAACATTCTCAAGACCTACCCTCATCTCCTCCCCCGGACTCACCCAGTCGGATTCCAAGCCTTCCCGAATCCGAGCGACTTTATCATGCAGGAATTGTACAAAATCCTCAGCTCGGCCCTGCAAGGGATCTTCCCGCACACCCCTCCGAAGAAGGGAGTTGGTCATCCTAAACAAGGCGGCTGGGCGGTTCTCTGCAGATGCAATAAGAGTGGAAAAATAGTTAAATTTTGCTGCTTTTATCGCCACTAGGTAAGTCTTGATATAAGACCTCACCTGTGTCCGGTCGGAATCGGATCGACTAGTCCTCCAACTGCTCTCTAGGTGTCTTTTCTGACGCTTCATCTCTCTCAGCTCCTCAGAGAACCAAGGAGCTAATTGAGATTGGCATTGGGTCAGAGGCCGCAAAGGCACGATGCGGTCCAAAACCCCAGCGGCCGCACTCTCCCAGGTGGCCACCAGGTCTTCAGTCGAGTCGTATGCCAGAGTCTCAGGAAATGGCCCAAGCTCCGTCAGGAACCTCTCGGGTTCCATCAGGCACCTAGCACGGAACCATTTTATCGGTTCCGTCTCCCTGTGGCGGGGGGGGGGCTGTAGGAAAGTCCAAGTAAAGGAGAGAATGATCTGTCCATGACAAGGGTTTAATGTCTAGATCCCCTCTACCAAGATCATTCAACCACTGACCAGACAAAAATCAAGTCCAGAGTGTGTTCCCTTGTGTGAGTGGGGCCTTGAACTAATTGGGTCAGGTCCATGGCCGCCATGGAAGCCATGAACTCCCAAGCCACCTCTGATGCCTCACCTGCAGTTGAAGGTGAAATCCCCCATAACAATAAGTCTGGGGGTATCAACTGCCACCCCGGCAATAACGTCAAGCAGCTCAGGCAGGGTGGCCGCCACGTGGCAGGGAGCCAGGTACGTGGTCAGCAGACCCATCTGCCCCCCATGGCCCCACTTCACAAGGAGGGACTCACATCCGGCTATCTGAGGTACAGTGGCCTCCCTTGGACCAAGACTCTCCCTAATAATCACCGCCCCTCCCCTGCCCCTCCCCCGCCCCTCCCCTGAGCTCTTGGCTGATGAAATGCTCGGAAACCTGGTGGGCACATTTCAACGAGGGGAACCCACCCTCGTTGCCCAACCAGGTCTCCGTAATACCTGCCAGGTCTGCACCCCCCTCCAGAATAAGATCACAAATGAGGGGGGCTTTGTTAACAACAGACCTGGCATTACATAGCATCAGCCGCGGACCCAGGGCCTGAAGTTCTATGCAACCTGGGACCTGAGTAGCACATCGGGGGCCGGAGTGCGCAATTGCTCGTAAGCAGCTTATGCGCACCCCCGGAACATGATATGGCCCCCTGCACCCGTCATATCTGCCCCTCCCACTCACTACTTCAATTGCACTGCCCTTTTTGACATCCCGCTGTTTTCCAGTCAGAGTTCTCTCCGTGATCTCCCTTCCAGGCCCAACTAAACTCTCATCCCGCTCGGTGGCTATATGAACCCCCCCAGGTCCATTTTTGTAATCCCCACCCATCTTCCCAGGTCCCCTTAAAATTTTCCTTTAAAAACCTGATAAAAAACCCCTCAACCCCCTGTTCGCTGCATTTTGGTTACTTTAATATAATTTAGATTTGCTTGGTAAATAACTACATAAATATCATAACTTTTTAATTTGTTTTATTTGTGAAGAGTTAAGAACAGTTTCTATTATTTTAAGTTAGTAATTTCTCTTCAAATTTTTAAAGATCAGTATATTTTTGTCAAACCAGGAGTGCACTGAAATATAATATACAAAATGTGATCTCTGAACAATTCTATCACTCCTTTAATTAAAAAAAATACATATTAGTCAGTTCTACTTGTCATCTGCTATTAGTCACAATGTAAAAATAATTGCATTTTGTATGAGTAATAGATGCTGAATGAAATTTCTCATTGGTCTTTAACATTGTTATATTTATGCACAATGAATTCTACAGTTTTCTAAAGTGTAGCAAATTATCATACATCTCTGCTATAAATGTTCACACATAATGCACACAACTATTATAAGCTTTTAATAATGAAAATTATCCATTTTCACGTCAGAAAGTTTCATTCATGTCCATCTCTATTTTTCTCTCATGTAGGAAAATGAAATGTAATAAAAGCAATAAAAATGGTTGTGAGCGATATTCAAAACTAAATTAAAACTCTGAATTTCTGCATTATACAATTACATTAAAAAATTAAAAGATTGTTTAAAAATTGTTTTACAAAACATTCAAAATCTGATTTATAAACAACACATGGACAATTAACATTAAAAGTATCATAGAAAGTGATCTTCATTATTTCCTTAAACTAAAACTGAATTTTTCAATAGTTTACTGAGTTTTGTGATAGAAATTAAGCTTGTTTAGCTTAAAATGGAAGCAAAAGCTCAAGACAGTCTGAAAATTACTGGTAGTTGCTGTATAAAAAGAAAAGACAGATAAAACTATCCTGAAACTAACCTACTCATACAAACTACATTGTAGTTTTTCATTACATACAAGTTAGTTTAGTGTCTGTTGTTTTCTTTCTCCCGCTAAAAATCTCAGTATGATACTCACATAAATTACTAAGTCTTGGGTATGGATCTGTGGGTATGGGTATGGGTGTCTGTGCATATGTACGCACCTATGTGTATGTATATGTATATGTGTATGGTGTATGATGTATGACGTATAAGTATATAAAAAATCTTAGGCTAAAACAGTCTATACCTTATGGACAATAAATCTATGCACGGCCAGCAGCAGAATAAAGAAAGAAAGAAAGAAAAAGCTAACAGGAGGTCCACAGATATATGTCACATCATCCCTGACAATAATGATACTGGAAATCATAACACTGACTGCAGATAGTAGCCTAGCAGCCATGCCAGGAAGGCATTAATAAATGCATATAAATAGCTAAGCAATCACACATTGTCACTCTTGGGAATATATACCGCTCTTCATAAACAGTGAAACCATAGCATTTATTTTCTATAAGTTTACTATTCAAATCTATAGGTAGAACACAGCCGGATGTTTCCTAGGTAAACCCCAAAATAATGACACACATAGTGATGTCATGATGTAAATGTCGTGATTAAGTACACACATTCTGATGTTTGACTCAAGTAAATCAGTCACAGCATTTGTGCGATATATTCCACATTTCACCATTCACGATCTCCCCTGGAAGCTCATGAATAAAGCTTATCAGCTTTTGTTCAATTTTGAAATGGAGAGCACATTTTTCCTTTAGTAGCTTATGTATAGTGTGCACCATCACAGTAGTTGAGTAGCACCAAGTGGTGCAATTCTATACATGTAGTGCTCAAGTTATAACTAGTCATCTAATGACTGTTCAAAATTATGACAAATTTTATTGCTGGTAAAGCACTTCCAACTGTCATAAAAGATTGTGCTCGCCCCATGGCCACATGACTACATTTGGGAGACTTTGCAATTGGTTGTAATATGATCACCATTTGCAATTTTCTCTGCTGGCTTCCCCCAAAAAATCAGTTAGGAAGCCAGTGGAGGGAACTGACAGTAGCTGAAAACTTGTAGGCTCTTGATTGATTTCTCTTCTGTGTATGGTTATAAATGCGAAAATTGGTCACAAATTTATTTCTCCATCACCATCTTCATTGACAATAGTCATTGTACAAGGCAGTGACTAAATGACCCTCACCAGCATTTACTGGCCAATGCAAGTAACTTGAGAGTTAATATGCCTCATTCATTAATTAAGTTTTAAAAATACAAAATCATAATAACAAAGACAAAGCATATTAATAATCAATTCAAGAAGAAAAAAACCATAGTACCAGAAGAATTACATAAGCAAAAATCATTCCCCTAAAAGTAATGTTCCTCATCCTTGGCAACCTGAAGATATGTAGACTTCAACCCCCTGAATTTCCAATCCACTTCAAGTCTATACATCTCCTGGTTGCCAAGGTTGAGAAACACGAAGAAAAGAAACTTCCTATCTTTGAGACTCCAAATGCTTGCTGAAACTAATAGATGCTGCTACTATTGCAGCACCATTGGGAGTGTCCTGACACATGGCATTCTTGCATGGTATGGGAACAGCTCTACAGCAGACAAAAAAGTTCTATAGAAAATCATTAAAACTCCCTAGAGTATCATTGGGCTCCAGCTACCAGCCCTGGACGACATCTTCGAATCTCGCTGTTTGAGGAAGTTGCGTAACATTCTCAGAGACTCTTCCCATCCTGCTTACAATCTTTTTGGACTGTTGTCTTCTGGCAGAAGATAGAGAACAATTAAAACTCGAACCACACGTTTTCTGAATAGTTTTTATCCCAGAGCTACAATTGCACTCAACAATGAACTAAAGAGCTGTTGGACAGCATTACTTGGTCTGGTGTGTGGATGTTTGGGTGGTTTAGGGGTGGAGAATTTCTGGTGGGTGAGGGGATGTGTTTGGGGATTGTTATGTGTGTTGGACCTGGTCTTTGGGTGTTAAGTGAATTTCGTTGTATGGGTATATTGTGTATACACATACGATGACAATAAAGTTGTTGTTGATGGTGGTGGTGATATTATTTTGATGGTGCTACAAAACATCCAAAGTGTAGAGAACAACCTGATTTCTAAAAGAATATTATTGCCATAGAACATGGCTAGTGAAGGAGAATGCCCACCTCTGGAGTTCTTGTAGATGACATTCCCTAAATGTAGGGTCAAAGGGAGTCCCTGTTTAGATCCTAACAGATAAACAGACAAGAAATATGGAACATAAATTGATGGGATTGTTGTCATGAATAACCCTGTGTTCTTCCTCAGGACCAATGTTTATGGTCCTGGGCTAAACTCATGTTTAGCCCAGCAATTTTATCCTCCAGATACTCAGCAAATTTCTCACAGAGGCCTAATAACCATTTGTCCGACTTCTTCTTCCCAGAATGGGTCTGGATCACCTTGCATATGATAAGTGGTGGCCATTTGCTTTAAGAGCAAAGAAATGTTTCCTTTTATTTGGAATTTGAAGTATAGCAACTGGATTTATTTTCCTGTTGGCTTGAGATGTTTCACTGCCCATCCAAGTAGCTTCAGTCTGAAACAAGTTGATGAAGGGAATCTGAGTAGGTAGAGTTGTTGGAATGTGTCAACTCCTAAAATTCTTAGGGGTATTCCCACACCAACCTCAGGGTATTATCTTTTGTTTCACCACACTGTAGATTCAGATCTAACTCCATATTTGATCAGATTCGGTCCTTGTCTTCTGTCAGCATCATTTTAGGCGTTTTCTCTTTCTCTTCATCTCTCAGAGCTCCTTATTAAAACCAAGGAGATTTCTCTATATTGGCAAATAGGAAGAGATTGTCCAGATGTAATCATATCCAAGGATGCTACCATCGCTATATTATAGGAATTGATCAAGTTCTTAGCAGAATTGTCCATCATAATTGCAGGAAAAATCCCAAACACCTTCTGGAAACCAATAGATTTATTAGGACTGATCAAATAGAAGTTTATGGTAAGAGTTCATAGCACTATTGAACTCCACAGCAAAGAAGGAATGATTTTACCATTTATCCAAATGATAAATGAATACTTGATTTCTTGGTCTGCACTGCCTAGTAAGGCTGATATTAGGCTTGCAAGTTTGATTATGTTGTACTTCCTCCTGTTGCTTATAGTTCAATGAATTAGGAAGCTGCCTGTCATTATCTGTCTGTTGAATATTTAAATTATTTTTCACTCCCCATCATCCTTGCAATGGAGCTTGCATGTTCTGTCAAGGTCATATTCCTTACTCTACAACTTTCTAAAAATTCAGGTCATCTTCAAGTGCCTACCTTTCTGTAAATGGGCGTTGGCTTACCTGAACGCTCCTTCTGGTTGCTCTGGCTCCAGCGGTCAGGCGTGGGTAATCCACCACCGATATGCTTGATTGAGTCAGCTAACTGAGAAGCTCCGCCTCCTATCCCTGCTTCCCAGTTTTCTGATGAAAGACGATTCAGCTGACTGACACGTAGTGCTGTGAAGAATGAAAAAGGCAAAGCCGTAGGAACCCCCGAGCCAGCAAGGGCCCAGACAGGGATGGGGCTGACCGCTGGAGCCAGAGCAACCAGAAGGAGCGTTCAGGTAAGCCAACGCCCATTCTCGTTGATTCTGGCTCCAGCGGTCAGGCGTGGGACATGCCAAAGCAGAGACCTATAGGGAGGGACCCGCCCGGGCTGGAGAGGGGGCTCCCCTGAGAACCTGCTGTAGGACTCTGCGACCGAATGAAGCCTCCGCAGAAGCAAAACGGTCCAGTCTGTAATGTCGTATGAATGGAGTGGGGGACTGCCAGGCAGCTGCCCTACAGACCTCTTCTAATGAAGCTTGTGTAGCCCAGGCCACGGACGTGGCGGCACTGCGCGTGGAATGTGCTGTAATGTGACGAGGGACTGGAAGTGACTGACCCTCGTATGCCTTGGCAATAGTGGCCCTGATCCATCTACCCAGGGTGGAGGAGGAGACCTTCTTGCCGAGAGACGCAGGTTGAAAGGAAACCAGGAGGGATTCTGATTGACGAAAGGAAGAGGTTCTGTGTAGATAGATTCGAAGAGCACGCCTAACGTCTAACGTGTGCCAGAGTCGTTCCCGTGGATTGGAGGGACGAGGGCAGAAATCTGGAAGGACCAATTCCAGGGCCCGATGGTAAGGAGAATTAACTTTGGGGAGGAAAGTGGGGTCTAGACGAAGGACCACTCTGTCTGGGTGAAAAATACAAAGGTCGTCCCTCGTGGAAAGAGCCGCCAGCTCGGAAATCCGCCTGGCGGAAGTGATAGCCAGGAGAAAGGCTACCTTATAGGACAGGAACCTTAACCCCACGTCCCGGAAGGGTTCAAAGGGAGCCCTGGTGAGGGAATCCAAAACCCGGGGAAGATCCCATGTGGGGTAACGATGTATAGGAGCTGGGCAGAGATTGGATGCTCCCCGGAGGAATTGTCTAATAAGGGGCCGGGACGAAAGGGACCCCCTCCTGCCGCAACAAAGAATGGAAGACAGGGCGGCTACTTGCCTGCGGAGAGTGTTAGGGGCCAAACCCGCCTCCAGACGGGTCTGGAGGAAAACCAGCACCTGCTCCGTAGAGGCAGCCGTGGGCGAGATGGATTGCCTGTTGCACCAAGCAGAAAAGGCTGACCAGGTGGAACCGTAGATTCGGATCGTAGAAGGTCTACGAGCAGCTTGAATGGTGGCGATGACGTTGGGTGGAAGGCGCCGGTCCCTCAACAGGCGCCGCTCAACCTCCAGGCGGTTAGTTGAAGCCACTCCGCGTCCGGATGACGAAGCGACCCTTGACGAAGTACTAGCCTGTCTGCTGGGAGGCGCCAAGGAGGAAGAACTGAGAAAGATTGCAGGTCTGCAAACCAGGGACGTCGTGCCCAATGGGGGGCAATGAGGATGAGTTCTGCTCTCTCCAGGAGCATCTTCCGGATGACTTTGGGTATGAGGGGAAGAGGGGGGAAGGCGTAAAGGAGCCCGGGGGGCCATTTGCTGTGGAGGGAGTCCACAGCTTCCGCCCCCGGTTCCGGAAAGCGGGAGAAGAATCTGTGAACCTGCCGGTTGAGTTTGGTTGCGAAAAGGTCTACTACGGGGGTTCACAGACGGAACGCTATCTCCGCAAATAGGTTCCGATCCAGAGCCCACTCCCCCGGGTCTAGAGTCGAGCGACTCAACCAGTCTGCCTGAGAATTGTCCACCCCCGAAATGTGAGCTGCAGAGAGCGAGCGCACATGTGTCTCTGCCCAATTCCCCAGGCTTTCCGTCTCCTGCATGAGGTGACGAGAATGGGTCCCCCCTAGACGATTCACATGGGCCTTGGCGGCCACATTGTCTGTCCTCACTAGAACGTGTTTGTCCTGAACCTTGTCTTGAAAAACCCTGAGAGCTAGATGGACAGCCCTGAGCTCTAGCCAGTTTATGTTGTGGCGAAGGTCGGACCTGGTCCAACGACCCTGCGCCAGGGAAGATGATAGGAGAGCCCCCCAGCCGTAAAGACTCGCATCCGTGGTGAGGATCACTCGTTGAGTCACCCTGAACTCTGTCCCCCGATGCATGGTCGGGGAGGCCCACCACTTGAGGGAGAGAAGGACCTTGGGAGGAAGGGGAACCTTCCGGGTGGAGGATCCTAACCCCTGTTTTTGGAAGGGGAGGAGAAACCACTGTAAGGGTCTGCAGTGGAGGCGGGCCCAGGGGACTATCCCTATGCAAGATATCATCTTGCCCAGGAGATGAGACAGTGAGGCCAGGGAAGAGCCCCTCTCTGCCCTCACTGACCTGACCAGGGACTGCAGACTGGTCAGGCGGTCCTGGGAAAGATAGACCCTGCACTCCTCTGTGTCTATGATGGCTCCCAGATGTTGCAAGCGAGTGGATGGGATGAGGTGGCTTTTGGCCCGGTTGATCGAGAACCCATGGGACTCCAGGACGTTGATGGTGAAGGCCAGGTCCCTGCGAGCTGACGTCTCCGAGACGGATTGAATAAGGAGATCGTCTAGATAAAACTGCATCCTCACGGGAAGGGTCCGGAGGTGGGCGGCCAGAGCAGACATTACCTTCGTGAAGGCTCGGGGAGCCGACGAGAGCCCGAAGGGGAGAGCGCGATACTGGTAATGCCTGGTTGCGAAGCAAAACCTGAGAAACCGGCGATGGTCGGGGAGGATGGGAACATGGAGGTATGCCTCTGTCAGATCTACTGACGAGAGGTAATCTCCCCTCCTGAGACCCTCCAAAATGGATTGGAGGGACTGCATCTTGAACCGCCGGTAAACAATCCGGCGGTTCAAGGCCTTGAGGTCGAGAATTGCCCTCCATCCCCCCGAGGACTTCTTGATGATAAATAACCGTGAATAGAAGCCTAGTCCTAGCTGCTCCGGGGGAACAGGCTCGATGGCCCGAATCTCGAGAAGGTGTTGGATGGCGGATTCCATGAGAGATCTGGATTCCTTGTTCCGAGGTACTGGGCAGCGAAGGAACCTGTCTGGGGGGATGGAGAGGAATTCGAGAGAGAGGCCAAACCTGACCGTCTCCCTGACCCAGGCATCCGATGAGGTAGCATCCCATTGGCTGGCGTAGAATGCCAGGCGGCCTCCAATGGGAAGCTGGCCCTGACCGTCAGCGCGACCTACGGAAGCCCCTCCCCCTACTGACTCGAAAGGGCCGACGGGAAGATCCTCTAGAAGGAGAAGGACCGGAGCGATCCTGAGGGCGGGATTGACCCTGGAAGGGGAAACGTTGCCTGTGTGAGCCTGAAAAGCCACCTTCCGAAGACCTGAAGGGGCGAAAGGAGGACTGGGATCTGAAACCCGACCTCCGGGAAAGGCTAGGGAGGATACGGCGCTTGTCCTTAGACTCCACGAGGAGAGGCTCCAAGGAAGCCCCGAAGAGCTTAGGACCTGTAAACGGGGCAGAGGCCAGACGCCATTTTGACTTGTTATCCGCCTGCCACTGGCGAAGCCAGAGGAGTCTACGGGCAGCTACGGAAGACCCTATAGCCTTGGCAGCAAAGCGGGAGGAATTCAATGTGGCATCTGCAGAAAATTCCAAGGCCACAATGACTTTACTTATGTCTTGGTGGGCTCTGACATCAGAGACCGGGAGTCTGGCTTGTAACTGCTTCAACCATAAAATGGAGGCCCTATTGAAAAAGGAGGCTGCCATGGAGGACTTGACAGACCAGGCAGTGGCCTGGTGGGATCTTACCAGAGTGTGTTCAAGGCGCCTATCCTCGGGCCGGAGGCTTTCCTCCGGGGGGCCTGTCAAATTAGCAGAAGTGGACAGTTCAGCAACAGGCTGGTCTATCACAGGAACCTGCAAGAGAGAAGAAAGCTCGGGGGCCAGGTTATAAAGCCGTTTATCCACTGAATTGGGGCTAGGTCCTGAGGCAGGGGCAGACCACTGGCGTTGAAGCACCTCCTTAAAAAGGGTAGGACCAGGGACCTCCTCCTTCTCAATAGTGGGGACTTCAAACAGAGGGACAGAGGAAGAGGAAGAAGTGCCCTCCCCTGAAGCTGTATTAGAAGGATGGGGAATCCCCAGACCGGTAGTGAGTTTGGCCTTATGCAATAAAGATCGGAAAAGCTGGGGTTTGAAAAGGCCTACAAATGCAGGCTGGTCCGGGCCCAAGTCCTCATCCTCAGACAATTCCTGGTCAAGAGGGTCTGGTAAGGCAGTGGAATCCCTGTCTGAATGATCGGGAGAACCAGCCTGGTCTAGGCCGGAAGCCTGGGGCCTGTGTTCCTCCAGCTCGCCCTCAGAGAGAATGGAACCCTCAACATCCACCTGAGAATGGGAATCACTAGAAACCCAAGAGGAAGTCCTATGGAGTTCCTGCCTAATGCCCAGTCTTATAGCCTCTTTAATATATGATGCTAGGTCTGTGGAAAGGAGGGCCTCTGCTGGTGGGGGGGGTAGGGGGGCAAGAGAAGGAGCGACTTGTGGGGGGGGGGGGTCCTGAGCTGGGGGGTCTGCAGAGGAGGAGGGTGGCTGAGATTGAACCCCAAACAAAGCTTCATCAACTTGTCCAAGGTCTTTGGGCAAGGGGGAATTCCTGTCAGGGGACAGGGCTGGGAGGGAGGCCTGAGCAGGAGGATCCTTATTAGTAGCCTGGGCTACAGAATCAGAAGGAGCGGGGGTGTTGGGTGGAGGGGGTTGGCTAAGAGCCACATTCTCCTGAAGTGAAACAGCCTTGATGGCCTTTTGGATAGCTTTCTCCATAGCCAGCTGGCGTTTCTGCTCATCCCTGGTTAAGGGCCTGGGCTGGGAGGATCTGGATGAGTGATGGGTCTTCCTGCTCCTCTTGGAGGGGACAGGGTCCTGTTCCCCTGAAGACTCCCTTTGAGGCTGGCGAGAGGAGGGTCTGGAAGTCTTCCTCGATGCCATAATGAGGGGTTAAGCAATAAATGCCTGCAAAACGAGGGAGAAACCCTCCTTAATAAAGGGCCTCACTAAGGAGCTTTTAAAATGGCCGCCGGAAGATTATTCAAAATGGCCGCCCGCATAAGGGATCCATGCAGTTCCAATAGCCATGCCCCAAAATGGCCGCCCCCATAAGGCCAGCCATGCGGTTTCAAAATGGCCGCCCCCATAGGCCAGCCATGCGGTTTCAAAATGGCCGCCCCCATAGGCCAGCCATGTGGTTTCAAAATGGCCGCCCCCATAGGCTAGCCATGCAGATTCAAAATGGCCGCCCCCATAGGCCAGCCATGCGGTTTCAAAATGGCCGCCGGAAGACAAAGCTGATTCAAATAATGGCCGATCAGCTTCTCAGAAGGGGGGGGAAAAAAAAAAATTAGGAGAAGCTCTCCTGACTGCCCAAGGGTCCCCAATACTGACCCGCTCTTTTCTGCTGCCTGTGCGATCTTCCTGGCACTCAGATGAGCTGCTAAAGTCCGTAGCTCTGCCTGATAAAGAGGGAGCTGCTTGAATTTCCCAGCACTGAAATGCAGAGTGGCAGCAGTGGGAGGCTCTGGCTGGAGGATCCCCGTCCAGCACACGCCTCAAATCCCTTTGGGCGACCCAGCAAATAGCCCTGGGTGCAGCAATAAGGCAAAGCTCTTGTTGCCTAAAGTGGGGCCAGGCTCAACCAGCTGGGAACCTACAGCCCCACTGCCAGCGGTTTTGGGAGCAAACCCCTTCGCGCTGGCTGCTCTACCAAAGGATTTGGGAGCTAAGATACGATGGAAGGCAAGATTTCTTGCAGGAGCTCAGCACTACGTGTCCTACTCAATCGGATTGAGTCAGGAAACTGGGAAGCAGGGATAGGAGGCGGAGCTTCTCAGTTAGCTGACTCAATCAAGCATATCGGTGGTGGATTACCCACGCCTGACCGCTGGAGCCAGAATCAACGAGAAGTATTCATTCTGGCAACAAAGCTTTGCACCACCAGATTAGGTAACTAAGTAGGATCAGGCCATCAGGAAACTCCAGATTGTAGTATGTACAAGAACGTCAAAGTAATACACAGAAGAAGGCACAAATCACTTCCATATGGTTCCTAAGAAAAGCTGAATTTGAAGAAGTCATGCTTCTAACGATACATAAAAGTTTCTGTTCAAAACATATTATTGAAGATATCTAGAAGTAAATATAATTTACTCTTGCTGTGTTAAAAATGGAAGATGCATTTTTATTCCTTTTGTAGTTTATCATCATTTTGCAATCCTGTTCTAATTGGAATATGAATATATGTTTCAGTAGAAAAACTAAATATTTAATATATACCATTAGACTGTGAATGGCTTTCAGTTGTAGATGTGAGCAATTTCCACTGGAAAATATCACGTGTTGATCTTACTTTATGGTTATACTTTTAACTATGTACTCTAAAATATGCATAAAAGTACATAATACCTTTACATACTGAGTATGAATCAGATTTAGGATACAAAAGCACTTACAATTTAAGCTGCTCTGTCCTATGTTCATGCCAGTTTAACTCAAAGCCAGCTTAAGAAAATACTATCCAGATTAGGACACTTTAGCAATAACTTGCAAGATATTCAATCTGGACAAGAGCCTACTATCTTCTCACTGGAAAATTCCTTTGCTGCTTTGTCCTCCCTCATTTATTTTCCATTTGTTTTTCTTCTTATGGGCAGATCTTTCTGAATATATATATATACTTTTATACGTATGTGAATGTATGTATATATATATACACACACACACACACATATGCATATACATATACATACATGTTTAATACATACACATGTATATGTATATATATATACATGTATGTGTACATGTCTGTCTGTGTGGTGTGTGTGTTTTTGTGTGTGTATGTATATGTATAATACACACACACACAAGGTTAAATGAACAAGGTACAAGGCAACAATATGTACAATACAACCTCCAGAACAACCACCTCCTTTAAAATAACATTTTCCCTGTTTCCTTAATAGATTCTATACAGTCTTTTATTAGTGTTGCTGAAATAACCTGACCATTCTGTAAGGATAAGTTTTCTGTTATGTTTCAAATATACTTCAAAAATCAATGTGCCTTAACATAGTCATAATCAATTAATCCTATTGATTTCAATATATTAAACATGACAAAATCTGAATCCAGCACCCTGTAGACATGCATATTGTCTGGAGAAAAGACAACAGGAAAAGGAAAAGGAAAATCTCAATAGTACTTTAAATTTAAAAATAAGGCAGGTCTTAAAGAAACCACCAGGAAACTGAAAAGAGATACTGGTTATAGATAACCTCATCTTCACTACATTTACAATGGGACAGGGGGACATTTATTAAAATGCATAATGTATCAATTCACTCATCTAAAAACCTAAGTAAAATAGGACAAATGCATAGTATTTTAATATATGCAATATTTTACTTCAAAGCAGTGGTGAAATCCAAATTATTTTACTACTGGTTCTGTGGGTGTGGCTTGGTGGGCGTGGTGTGCCTTGGTGGGCATGGCTGGGTGGGCGTGGCAGGGGAAGGATACTGCAAAATCTCCATTCCCACCCCACTCTGGAGCCAGCCAGAGGTGGTATTTGCTGGTTCTTCAAACTACTCAAAATTTCCACTACCAGTTCTCTGAACAGCTCAAAATTTCTGCTGCCGGTTCTCCAGAATCTGTCAGAACCTGGATTTCACTCCTGCTTCAAAGTCATATTGTCATCAAGTAATTGATGGTTTGTTGATACTTGTAATTATTAACCCTAGAATTCATGCTATTTCAGAGCATGCTGTTTGGATTAGGAATATGTTAGAAGCTTTCCATTTGTGCTAGAGTCTGGGGACTAGCGAGAAGTCTTTTAAATGCCTATTTGTGAAATACCCATATGTTGGAAAACTCCAGGCTGGCAAAGGGGAAAGGTGAAGCATGGAATTAGACTAGAGTCACAATAATGTAGTTAGCTTGACTTCTGTATTTGTGGGTTTGTTCACACCTAACACCATCTCTTAAAATCTTTATCTAGAGCATAGGAGGGAATCCTTCCAATGGGAATGAAAAGTGGTGAGAAGGAAGAGGAGTCAGCAATGTTTGCTTCTCTTCATCCAGGGAGATCTATGCATTCGTACATAATTAAATGCTTTGAATATTTCTGTGATTAGATCACTGTGAATCCAGTAATTAAATAATAGCATTTATTTGAAGGAAACCATATCAAGGCATTGTTTTTTTAAAAAAGATATTTTATAGAAGCAGATGCCCTAGATGCTACAAGCAATATATTGGGGAAATGTAGCATTTCATAAATCACAGCGCAACAATAACAGCAAGAGAACTTGAATAATATTTTTCAATACAGGATCAATTTAATCTAAAATTACCTTTTAGATTAAGCAATATTTCTACATAAAAATAAAAAATGAACTAAAAACATACATTTTATGCAATAGTTTACATAGATAGCACCTCAACTTAACTTTGAGGGTAGCATTTTAATTTTATTAAGATTTTTCTTTCTTGTGACCTTCCTATGAAATCACATCATTCACAGCAGAACTGGGCTCAGGATTCAATTCAGAACTCCACAAATGATCTAGAATTAGACCAATCTAAATCTAAGGTAAGATTCAGAAAATATATTTTTCCATAATCTGTCATGGAAAATCATATCTGCCTCCCTATCTGCCTTTATCAGATTACATTTTCAAAAAAAATTACAATATACAGTAGGACATGAATTTTTTATAAAAATCAGTGGAGTAGATTTAATCTATGCTAATTTGTCATCTAAAAATAATTCCTATATTTTAGTAGTTTGGATATGGTGTATTTGGAGATTTTTAAATGATGTGTATATGAGTTTGTGTGATAAGAGTTTATCAAGTATAAATTTACCGTAGTTCCATTAACATTCTGAGGTATATTAGTTTCTAGCAATATATATGTTTTTGTAGATTTTCACAGCTCCAGGTATGCAAGTCTTGGTGTATTCAGGTCTTTTCCTGTGTAAGATTGAGAGTATCTTGGTGACGAGGTCTCACTCGTCATCTACAGGCTGATGTCTTCGGCTTTGTGTTTGTGCGAGCAAAGCGTGATCGAAGATGCCATCTCTCTATAAATACTGGTGGGGAGGTGTGGAATGCTGGCTTTGTTGTTGTAAGCAGTTGTAGTTGTGTGTTCTAAGTGGTTGGCTGTGTTGTTACATTGATTAGTAGATGGAGTTGATATTTGCAGATCAGTCGGCTGTTTCGTAACATCCTGTGTGGGCAAGGTCTTAGCTGTGTGCCCATTAGCCTTTTGTGTTTTAATGACCTGGGTAATGGGTTGTGTGGTAGCATCCTGAGCTCTAGTGTTGTAACATCCTGAGTCCTGTGCTGCAACATCCTGGGTAGTTGGCTGTGTTGTAACATCCCAGACTTTGGTTTGGCTCTGAGACTGAGGTCTTGTCATGTGTTCATGGCGTGTGCTAGTTTGCTTTGTGTTCGGAGAAGGGCGCAGCAGCTGGCAATGCTGCTGTAGTCCAGCCTCTGGACGGTGGCTGCACCTCGTCTATGGGATGGGTTCAGGTTTGAATCTGGTGAGGATGATTGGTGGTGGCGTCATGTGTCATCCTGGATCTGGTGTCAATGTTTGTGACTGGGGCTCCTTTGTTGACTAGGGCTAGTTTCCAGATGTCTGGTAGGTGGGAGGTATCATCACGTTTATTCATGTTATGGGGGTGTTCCTCTATTTTGATGGCTTCCATAATTATTCTCTTGCTGAAGTATTCAGTTTTGGAGATCAATTTGGTTCCTTCAAAATCAATTTCATGTCTTGTTATTTTAAGGTGCTGGAAAAGGGAGGAAGTTTTTTCTTCTTTTCTGACTGCGTTTTTGTGTTCTGCAATGTGTGCATTTATTCTCCTATTGGTTTGTTCAATGTATGTGGCTGGGCAGATTTTGCATGCTATTTCATAGACTCCTTGGTTTTCTAGCTGGATCTTGTCTTTGGGGTTTCTTAAGATGTTGGCTATTTTTTGGTCAGGGCAGAGGGTTGTCTTGATGTTGTGTTTGTGGAGAATTTTGCTGATTTTATCTGTGGTGCCTTTGATGTAAGGGAGGAGGGCAATGCCATTGTCCTGTTCTGTGTCTTGGTTCTTGGGGGGTGTCTCCCTTTGGATTAGGTTGGTAACTGTTTCTTTGGAATCCGTTAGAGATTAATACGTTTGTGAGTGTGTGTAATTCACTTTTCAGATGGTCTTTGTCGGCTAGGCGTTTGGTTCTGGAGATGAGAGTCTTAGCTACGGAGTTGATTTGTGCAGGGTAGTGATGTGATTGAGCGTTTAAGTAGCTGTTTGTCTGTGCTTTTCTCCAGTAGATGATGTGTCCTAGGGACCCGTCAGTTTTTTTGTCGACTAGGACATCCAGAAAGGGGAGTTGGTTTTTGGCTTCTATTTCCATAGTAAATTGTATTTTGGGGTGTAGGATATTGAAATGTGTGAGGAAGTTGTCGTTTTTCCTTCCCGTGTGGCCAAATTATGAAAGTGTCATCTACATATCTGAGCCAGAGTTTGGGTTTGTGTTCAGATTTATCTAAAGCATTGGTTTCAAAGTGTTCCATGTATAGGTTTGCGGTGACGGGTGAGAGGGGTGATCCTATAGGTGCTCCTTCTGTCTGTTTGTATCTTTGTCCGCTGTGGATGAAGTATGTGTTGGCTAGGCAGTGTGTCAGGTTTTCAGGCCATCTTCAAATAAATTGCATCTCAAACAGTCTTTTATAAAACAAACTTCCATTTTATTAAGCACGGCACTTTTTACACCGACTCCTAGCAGCCAGCACTGACGTGCTGACCCAAAACCCCTCCTCTTCCTTCCCCCACTTCTCTGCATTCATTGGCCATCTTCCCAATGAATGGGAATCTACTGCTCCAATTCAAAGAATTTCTCCCCTCCCATCCATCTCCTAGGAGACATTATCTCCAGAGAAAAATAAGTAGGTGAAAGGCAACCGTCCCATTGCAGACCCCTGCGTTCTCCTTATGTCAGCACTAGGATAAATGCATCTTGACGTGCTGACACAGTGGTTGGTCAGATCTAGGATGTGTTTTGTTGTACACACACACACACACACACACACACACACATATATATTTGTTTTCTGAGGTTGAACAAACGAGACGATACCTCCCACCTACCAGCCATTTGGAAACCCGCCCTTATTGACAAACGAGTACCTAACATGATGAATGACACCAGACCCACACTCACAAGAGCCACACAGGATGTCACCACCACACCTCTACGCAGAAAGCAGACTCAAACCCACACTGATAATGAGGCACAACCAAGGACCAGAAGCCAGACCGCAGCTGCATCATTAGCCACTTTTAACTCCTCCAGTCCATACATGAATCAGACCAACACCCACCATGAAGAGCTCTCACGACCACAAACACGAAGCCAAACAACACAGCTCACCATCTCAAATTCCCCTGCAACTCAGACTAAGCCGAGCACAACCAAGCCCCCACCCAAACAGAACACACCCCCAGCCAATCAGAGCACAACCAAACCCCCATCCAATCAGAGCACAGCCAAGCCCCTAACCAATCAGAACACACCTCCACCCAATCAGAACACAGCCAAGCTCCCACCCAATCAGCTCATACCCCCACTAGCAGTTAAAAGGAAGAGACAGCTGCAATCTCACATTGCTCCTGGAAGCACGAAGCCGAGAACACCAGCCTGAAGATGACGAATGAGACTTCGTTGAAACGTCGCCAAGATACTTCCAATTCTACGCGGGAGAAGACCCGAATAACCAAAGACCTACATATACATATACATATACATATACATATACATATACATATACATATACATATACATATACATATACATATACATATACACACACACTACCAGTGAGGGTATGAACTGATTACTATGAACTCACTAGCAGTTGAAAAGAAGAAACAACTAAGATCACACATTGCTCCTAGAAGCACAAGGTCAAAGACACAAGCCTGAAGATGATGAATGAGACTTCGTTGAAACATCGCCCAAATACACACATAATTTTATTTTCGTAAGCTTTTATGTGCATCATTCTTTATGACAAGGTTTTTGTACATAAATCAAGATGTTTCACAGCCATAGTACAGTGAAATCTTATTCACTAGTTTCTAGGCTTTCTCAAACATTAAAGCAGCATTTTGTTGTCTGGAGATTTGGGAGAGACTGAGATAGATCTATTTCTGGCTTATTTGCCTTCATCAGCCAGCCACGCCCCCTTTTCATGACTCCGCCCTGTAACGGTTAATTATTTATTTTATATATATATCCGTACAACTATTATTACATAGTCAGCAATTTAGTTGATCATTATTCTTGTTTAGGGGGAGAAAAAGAACATCTATTGAATTGATCCAAACTTCTAGTATCATATATTGATTGCCCCTAAAATGAACCAATCACACAAAGAAGTAATTATACATATAAAATTGTACACCTGATAAATCAGTAGATGTATATCCCCAATTGTTTTCTACATCCAAAGAATATTTCACATTGTGCAAAAAATGAAAGAGTCCACTAGACTTTGTTTATATAACAAGATCTCCAACAATGGGGGAAACAGTATTTATTGTAAAATACAATAAAATAAATTGAAAACCAATGTAAATATAAATAGACAACAATTCGCGCAATATATTCTATTTCCTTAAATAGATATATTCTAATTCCCTAAATATTGCTGGAGGCAATGCTCAAACCTATGTCATATCTTTCTGTTATAAACGTCTATTAGCAGAAGGATAGAAAAGCTAAAAGAGATGTTAACTATTGAATAGTTTTCTGGTTCCATTCAAACCAAATAATAAAGAGTCCTAGTGCATTATTGTGAGGAAATTATGAACATTGCCATGTATTAAAATTATATAAATGCAAAACTGAAACTCTCAAAACTAAGATCTATTCCATGATATATTGTGCCATTTTATAAATATATTTTGGCTCCAGCTCAAAGTCTAAACTAAGTTCAATCATCTGTGTATAATATATATATATATATATATATATATATATATATATATATATATATATATATATATATATATATTTATTCAATTTCTATACACATACATACATACATACATACATACATATATATATGGATACAATAAAACCAGAATTAAATCAACATCTGTTATGGTAACCTAGAATATATTAACTAGCAATGTCACAATTCTCCAACTATCTGCACCCCATTTATCCTGCACAAAATATAGGTAAAACACCAGGTTGTTTTGTTTTTCTAAAAAAAAAAAAAAAGATAATTATAGCACACCCATAGATAGAACATCATCAAATGCCCTCATGTTTACTTTTAAATTGACATTCCAGTAGAATCTTTTTTAAAAAAAATGTTTCCCACAATAGAGTTTGTTTCCGTTCCCGGTTTGTAAAACTTCACCCCTTTCCCTTAAAAAGTGCTTCGTCCCACCTGTCAGTGCCTGGAAAAGGCAGATTCCTCCTCCTCTTCCTCTTCTCAGAAGATCCGTGGAAGAGAAAGTGGGGTGCGGTGGGGGGGTTGGCCGCCTCGACGCCTCAAAGTTCACCGAGATGTTCTTCCTGCCGGGGCTTCGCTGAAAAGGCGAGAAAGGAGTTTTCAATCTGCCGCTTGCCAGACAGCTCAGGCGGAGAGAAGGCACGAGCCGTTCCAGCCGCCGAGGCACGTTTCCCGCGCAGATAGGGAGGCATTTTGTTTCTCTCTCTCTCTCTCTCTTTACTGGATTCAAACAAACCAACCGGTCACTTTTTTGGGGGGGGAGGGGGGGAGAGAGAAAGGATTCACACAAACGCGCGCGCTGGCACACTTCCTTTTAGGTCGCGCTTTGCGACCTAAACGAGCGCTGGCCGCTCCCCTCCCCCCCCCCCCCCCCCCCCCGCCAAGCCACCTTACATTTCCCCCGACGAGGTATTTCTTCCTCCTCTTCCCCCACCCCCCACCTCTGCTCGTGAGGGCTGGCTATTACAGGACCCAACGCGCGGCCATTGCGCCTTAGTTGACGAAGGCGAAGTGAGAAGACCCCGCGACGTTGCTTTCCCTCAAAGGCGGACACCTGACACGCGCCCGTCCCCCCCGCCCCCGTCCCTGGCCCTGGCCCTGCCTTGGGGCCCCCTGGCCTTGGGGCGCTCTTACCTTTGCCGGTAGCCCGTCAGCGGCGTTTGTTTTTTCTCACCCAAAGGAGGCGCTGGGCCACGGCTGGGCTTTTTTTTCTTCCCCTGACTGCGGCTTTCGTCCAACCTGTCGCTGCCTGGAGATGGGGCAGCCCAACCGTCTCCTTTCCCCTCAGCGCCTTTCCGCCTGTAACAGCAGCAGCAGCAGGCAGGCAGGCGGCTCTGCCTGGTGCTCTGAATGACAATGTTGCTTTGACTAAGTGTGTGTGTGTGTGTGTGTGCGTCGTCTCTCTCTCTCTCTCTCTCTCGTGTGTCTGTGTGTGTGTGTGAGAGAGAGAGAGAGAACACGGGCCACCACCTGTCGATGCTGCCAGCTAACCCAGGCAACTCCATGCGTAAACAGACCCCACGCCAGATGCCCTAGTTAATGGGAAGGCAGCATAAATCTCTAGGGAATGGAGAGGTGGGGAAATAAAGAATATTAATCTCTTGGGGAGTGTGGGGGGAAATGAAAAGATTAACCTTGGAGATCAGTGGAAAAGAAACGATCCACATCAATCTCTTTTCCACTGTTCACACACACACACACACACACTCCTCCCACTCTTCTCAACGAGCCTGAATATCACCATCGCACAAAGGAAGCTATGAAAGAAGCCTTTTATGATGCTATCCAATACTAACATCCAGCCATGTTGGCCTAAACAGATGTTTGGGGGTTTTTTTAAGAATTTCTCCACATTTGAAAGTCTGCTGCTTTTCTATAAAAAGCCCCCACAGACAATATTAGCAATAGCATTGAGATTTCCCAGGTCTTCTGTGATTTATCACAAGGAAACAGTATTACACTGGAAATCTTAGAGTATCACCTGAAGAACATCTGCAGACCCTTTTTTATATCAAGCACTATTTTATAGCTATGGGTAGGTTACGGGATTGAACGCAGATTATTTCCTTATTACATATCTGATGTAATATGAATTCTAATGTTACATTTAATAAATTACTCTAAGGAGACATTTTTCAATACAAATGCTGAGACAAAATATTTCTAATAAAATCCTGTCGTTGGGTGGGGAATATGAATATTCTTTTGTTGGGTGGGCTTTTTTTTATCCCATTAAACAACTATTATTCTTAGGGCTTTCATTTGATGAAGAATCACATGAATTTCATAATTGGAGATAGAAATATTAGTTTCCGGGAAGAAAAATATTCTTTTTGTGGGGGAATTTATCTTTCAACTATTCTACAATTAGTCCTAGGAAGAAATAATCAAATTTGGGGTTTCAGATAAAAAAGTCCATATTCTAAGTTTTATGCTGATATTAAAGATATGCCTGTGAATTATGTCAAAGCAAGATCTAATTCAGTTGTTTTTATCAATGTACATAAAGAAGTAGGCACATTTATGAGTGACACAGATTATTTTTAGTATCACTTTGGAATAAAATCAAGGGTGGTCCCGATTACTTCAGGGTCTTACCTGGATCTGATTTCAAAAAGATATTGCAAAGTGAAGTGCCAACTATCAAAATTACATTTATTTACTGTGGTGGTGCAGTGGTTAGAATGCGGTATTGCAGTCTAATTCTGCTGACTGTCAGCAGTTCAAGTCTCACCAACTCAAGGTTGACTTAACCTTTCATCCACCAATGAGGATCCAGATAGTTGGGGGCAATATGCTGACTCTGTAAACTGCTTCAAGACAGCTGAAAAATGCAATAGCACTTTTTGCCCCATCTCCTATTATTGTTGCATCATAAAAGCAATAATTGAAAAACATTCATGCTGTTTCTATATTCTATCTAATACAATATTCTATATTATGCAGTAATCAATAAAGTGCTGTTGGGAAAGACACAAGCAAAACAAGAGTTTGCTGCACTCTTAGCCAGGAACTATTGAAAATATTGAAAATCAACTGCTAATTCATTTAGTATAGTAGCTAGTAATAGGTAATAACTAGTAGACATTGGTGGCTTTATATTCTGTATGTTTGCCCTATTCCAATTAAATCAATATTGTTTATTTGATTGATTATGTATATTTAGTCATTTAAATATGTATTCTCTTCTTTTGCTGGTCTTGAATCTCTCTGCATTTAGTAACCTCTATTTAGTTTCAATGGCCAAATCTAATATTGTAAGAGCAAGGCAATCTTTGAACTATCTTCATTTTCCATATGTCATGCCACATATTCGTGTTATAGCGTTTACTTTATGATATTGGTTGCCTTTTTCCAACTAATCAGAATTATACATGGGAGATGTGTGTATGAGGCCCTGGTGGCCTTTTAATGATGGCCTTCCATTCTTCATCCCAGTCCCATGAAGTAGAGATTTTTTTCCCCTTAAGTCTCAATTATGAAGGGAGGGTATTTCTAAAAAATACTGATCAGAGCTGAAAAAGAATTGTTTTTCCTTTGCTGTGCATTGCTTCATCCAGTATGAAAGCAATTGTATGTTCTCAACTGTTGAGGGGGAAAGATTATTTCATCAATATACTTCAAATCTCCTTCTGTGACTCTAAATAATAAAAGATAAAAACAAAGATGTGGCTGCATCATATACATTCAGAGGAACATGCAGTTCAATCTTAATAAGAAATAGAAAACCAGTTAAGGGAAAGTTGTTGAAAACCCTCTGCGTACTTCACTCAGCAGTGAAGAAAATGTGCAGTAAGTAATAAGGATCTCAATTTCTAAACTAAAAGCAGAAATGCAATACTAAACTACTTTCATAGGTTGATAGTTTGGTTTTATTTATTTATTTACATTTATTGGCTTACCATTTCCGGTGAACTCTGGATGGCACACAAAACTAAAAGAAGTGTTTTGTTGTTAGTTGCGAAGTCGTGTCCGACCCATCGCGACCCCATGGACAATGTTCCTCCAGGCCTTCCTAGTCTCTACCATCCTCTGGAGTCATTTAAGCTCACGCCTAGTGCTACAGTGACTCCATCCAGCCACCTTGTTCTCTGTCATCCCCTTCTTTTGCCCCCAACCTTTCCCAGCATTAGGTTCTTCTCCAGTGAGTCCTTCCTTCTCATTAGGTGGCCAAAGTATTTGAGTTTCATCTTCAGGATCTGGCCTTATAAAGAGCAGTTAGGGTTGATCTCCTCTAGGACTGACCGGCTTGATTGCCTTGCAGTCCAAAGGAATTGCAGGAGTGTTCTCCAGTACCATAGTTCAAAGGCCTCAATTCTTTGGTTCTCAGCCTTTCTTATGGTCCAACTTTCACAGCCATACATTGCCACTGGGAAAACCATAGCCCTGACTATACGCACTTTTGTTTGCAGGGTGATGTCTCTGCTTTTTAGTATGCTGTCTAGATTTGCCATAGCTTTCCTCCCCAGGAGAAAACATCTTTTAATTTCTTGGCTGCAGTCCCCATTTGCGGTGATCTTGGGGCCCAGGAAAATAAAATCTGTCACTACCTCCATTTCTTCCCCATATATTTGCCAGGAGAAAGAAGCATAAAAATAACTAAAATACTAAATCAACAGACAGCCCAGGCTAACATGTTCTAGTAAAAAAATCCACAAACAAGGACCATTAAACAAATAAACACCTTCAGCCTTGATTTAAGACCAAAACAAAGTTTTAAAAGCTTTCTGGTATCATGGGAGAGCAGATGCTGTATTATTCTGGAGGGATTGGGATGGGGTCTAATATGCATCATATTATACTGGAATGATGTCTTATCTTACAGCTCAAGAAGAAAGAAGAAAGGCACGGTCCTTGGAAAGCTTTTCCCAAATTGGTGCCATTTCACCTCACAGAGTTTTTGTTGTGTGGAAAATAAGAGGAGGAAGGAATATTAGGTATGTTCATTGGCTTGAGTTATTTATAAAAAATAACAAAGGTGGGATATCAATCAATCAATCAGTCCCAGAGGTGCTGATACAGCAAAGACAGCAATTAATTCCTTTTTTTTTTTAATTTGTCTTGCACCATGGACTCTTTCTTTATAGTGTTCATTATTAGGTCTCCCCCTTTTGCATTCTGAATATAAATGAGGTTGGAGTGATATGGATTTATGAGGAGATGACTGCTATATCATCTGAATGGTAGATGCAGTGTGTTGTAGTTGGATGCACAGTTGGACCTGGAAGAAATGCATAACAGAAATTACAATAGCCGCATCCTAGTGCTAAAACAAGGGAATCGATACAGTGGCAAATGGCACAACAATAGCACTTCTGCCAGGCACAGAAGTTTGTTTTTTTCTGTTTGGCATGGCAAACCCTGAACTGCCACAAACGAGTAAAGACAAAATCAAGAAGTAGAAGGGAGCTAGGGCAAAAATTAAATTCATTAGATTTTATGTTTCTTTTAAATGTTATTAATTCAATGCAAATCATGAAATTGCAAGCATATTCTTTTAATGCTTTGCCTGTTCTCTTATAAAAATTACAACTGGGATGGCAAATTACACAGGAGATTGTGTAGCATACCTAGGTTTGTGGAAAGTGGGAGTATACAATCTTGCAGTTGTAGATCAGATAACTTTACTATAGTCCCTTAATTGGATTACGCTCCTTGATACTTAACTATAATTCTTACTTCAAAGTCTTTCTGTATGCATATGTGAAACCTGACTGTGTGATATTATCAAAGATTATAATTATACTAAAATATTTTCTTATACTGGTCCCTTGATTATCCCTATTAAGCCCTAACCAGCCAACATGATTATACACTTCAAATTACCACCAGACTTATTGCCATCAAAATAACTAGAAAACACCATGGTGTTAAATGTGAATAATCAATCTGACGTTTTATATTGGCATGAAAACAAGGAAATCTAACTTCCACTCATAATATTTTATCAATGTAATTATGAAATACAAATGTGTGTGATATAGCCAGATAATTCCATTTCATAAACGACATTTACACAATTATATTTGTATTTAATGTATTTATCAACAGCGAACTATGCCCAAGGCAACATACAAAATATTTTAAAAAGCACATGCATTTTATTATAAAATCTACGAACTAATTTTCTCCTTGAATGTTATAAAATCGGCAGACATCTTTTAGATCTCACTTATTCAAAACCAGGCCCTCAGTTTCTCATTAGGTATGAATCAAGAAAGTATAACAGGTATAGGTTTAAAGTATAAATGAAATAAATGTTGAGTTCATTTTGAGTTCATCTAAAATTTAGTTAATAATTTGCTGTATGTGTATACCAATCTGGAGAGGCTCAACTAGATTTTATTTTATTGGTAAATCTTATAATAGGTCTTATTGGGTTAATACTTAAAAACAGAAGACCATCAGAAAATCTGAAGATTGTGGGTTAAACTAGAAGTCACAAGAGTTGAGAAGAAGTCAATGGCAAATCACTTCCATATTATTACAATGAGAAAAATATGAACATGTCCATCAGAGATGGGTTCTACTTAGCATTACTACTGGTTCGCAACGGGGCCTCCCCTGCATGCTTGCTTCGCTCGCACGCACTTCTGCACATGCACAGATCATTATGACGTCTGGGCAGGTAGGCGGAGCCTCCCGCTGATTTTACTACTGGTTCTATAGAACCAGACAGAACCAGACAGTGGTGAAGCAACCCACTACTGATGTCCGTACACTCAAAAGCAGTGATTCAATTTGAGAGAGATTATATCTACAATGACATGGATGCAAAAGCGCAAATAAATTATGACAGTGTAGAAAAAGTAACTGAATTAACTTCTTAAGTTACAAACATCTTTTTTATCTCTATAATAATTTAATTGGAAGCTGTGAGACAGATTTTCACTAATTTTCTCAAGTGAAACCCTGCTGTGGTTATCTGGGTTATGTACATAAGTGAATAAGCAAACAAACTGAATCATAATTACAATTCAGGAAGTCATGCTATTAGGAACACGTTATGCTCATTTAGATTAGCACCAATTAGTCGTGTTGATAAGTAAATGTATTTATATGTTGATAAATACAATAGACTGTTTATTTGAGGATGTCACCTTTTACATATTTGAAAAATAATTTATTTGCTTTTAGTTTGCTTATAATTTTATATTATACTATTATATTATATATAATTTGTTGCGAGCAGAGAATAATAATACTTTAATTGGTTGGCTTAGTATGCCAGCATGGACTGTGCATATTTCACCATAGAATTTGATAAAGTAAAGGAGTAATATTCCTGCCATTAAAGTAAGATTTAAAGTGTTCAAGCAATGTCAGATGAAGTCTTCGGAGACACTGTCCCCAACTTTAGAATGTTCCATCTTGTCATTATCCTCTCTCAACCCACCAAATGCATTGTCCCCCAGTCCCACAAACTGAACAGCAAATAAAAATTCCCCTACAAAGAATGTTCCAAAATCTAGTGTTCAGAGAAACAGTGCCTTTGATCCTTATGTCTTATCCTACTTTGATTTCTTTAATCACTTTTAGTGTCATCTAAGCCAATAACCAGCAATCTCTTTAGTCTTAACGTATTCCATAAATTAAATATATACTACAGCAGGAATAACTTTCTCGTTAATTTCATCAGGTGGCCTGAATTATAGTGTTATATCAGTCAGATCAATCTTTCACATAAAACTAAATCCTAGTTTTCTCTTTATAAGACAAAATGTAATTATGTCTCTTTTTTTCTTTGTTTAAATTATACGGTATATCATATCCCATTTTAATATTTTTAATAGGAAAGTGAACCCATTTTTGTATTATTAGGATTTTATGTGAGTTCTGCAATCAATGATTTAATTAGGTTGGCAAAAATTGCACACACTGCCTCCCAAAAGTGACCTCAGTACAGATTTATATATGATCCTGGCAACTTTGTTTAACTGCTGATTATCAAATAACCCAGAGTTAGCTGAGATTGCCTGATAAGACATAAACTATAAACCATGGTTTATTGATTACTACTTCAGAACAAAACATATTTGAATCTCCATCAAAGTACTGAGGTTTAAATAAATTCCAGTTCTGAGAAGTTATTTTTTTTAAAAAAAGTTAAGAGAAACAATCAGACAAATAACACCAAGTAGCAGAGATGCAAAGCAGCAAACTTCACAATGGTATACAGAATAACAGCTGAGAAAGAGAAGAAAGAACATGAAAGCAAAGATTAGTTTGCTTTTTAATGAACACAATGAAGAAAATGCAGGAAGTTGAAGAAGAGAGTCAGAAGCCAAAGGAAAGCCAGTGTTTCCCAAATGTTGGCTTGGCTTTCAAACCTCCTGTCCTCTTGTATTTATTAATTTAATTATTATTATTTATTATTAACATTTATATGCCTCCCTTCTCCCGTGGTACTCGGGCCGGCTCCCATAGTTAAAAAACAACAATAATAAAATTCTAAAGTACGGTCCAATTTAAAATCCCCCCAATTAAAAATCCCATAATTGGTCAGGGAATTTGGTGAAAAAGCCATGTCTTCAGGCCAGCACGGAAAGTGCGGAGATTGGGAGCCTTGCAGAGCTCGGTGGGTAGCCCTTTCCAGAGGGTCGGTGCGGCCACAAAGAACGCCCTTGACCTGGGGGCCGCCAGCCGACATTGTCTGGCCGGCGGCACCCAGAGGAGGGCAGTTCTATGAGAGTGCATAGGTCGGTGGGAGGCTGGTAGAAAGTGGTCCTGCAAATACCTCGGGCCCATGCCATGAAGGGCTTTATAGGTGAGTACCAACACCTTGAAGCGGATCTGGAAGGCCACCGGCAGCCAGTGCAGCTCACACAGGAGAGGTGTTGCCTGGGAGTAACAGGAGGCTCTCGTAACAACCCCCTGGGCTGCATTCTGGACCAGCTGGAGCCTCCGGGTGCACTCCAAGGGCAGCCCCATGTAGAGGGCATTGCAGTAGTCCAACCGAGAGACAATGAGAGCTTGAGTGACTGTGCAAAGGGCATCTCTGTCTAGGAAAGGCCACAACTGGCACACTAGGCGAACCTGTGCAAAAGCCCCCCTTGTCACAGCCGTTAAATGATCTGTCAAAGACAGCCATGAATCAAGGAGGATGCCAAGATTGCGAGCCCTTTCAGAGGGAGTCAACAACTTCCCTCCCATCATAAGTGATGCAGTAGCTAGATCAGGAGATGCCAGGATCCACAGCCACTCAGTTGAGTCAGAGCCTGTTCCTGCCCATCCAGACCCACACCGCCTCCAGGCACTTCAACATCATGGAAAGGGCATCCCTGGGTTGATTCCGGGTGGAGATGTACAATTGGGTATCATCAGCGTATTGATGATACCCCACCCCAAAACTACGAATGATCTCACCCAGCGGCTTCATGTAGATGTTGAAAAGCAGGGGGGAGAGAACCGACCCCTGTGGCAACCCACAGGTAAGGGGCCTCGGGAGGATCTCTGACCCCCCGCCCAAACAAACTGTGTATGGCCTGAGAGATAGGAGGTGAACCACTGTAAAACTGTGCCCCCCACTTTCAGCCCCCGGAGCCGTTGCAGTAAGATACCATGGTCGATGGTATCAAACACCGCTGAGAGGTCAAGTAGCACCAGAATGGAGGAACAACCCCCATCCTGGGCCCGCCAGAGATCATTCACCAGGGCGACCAATGCCGTTTCCATGCTATGGCCGCGCTTAAAACCTATTTGGTACAGGTCTAGGTAATCAGTTTCTTTCAGGAATTGTGGAAGTTGGTAAGCCACCACAGCCTCAACAACTTTCATTACAAGGCAAAGGTTGGAGATGGAGCGAAAATTATTTAAGGAGGCCGTATCCAGTGTTGGCTTCTTGAGAAGGGGATGTACCACCGCCTCCTTCAGTACAGCGGGGAAGACCCCATCCCTCAGAGAAATGTTGGTAATCGCCTGGATCCAGTCTCCAGTCCCCTCTCTGGCTGCCACAACCAGCCAGGAGGGACATGGGTCCAACATGTATAACAGAGAATCAGAGATTGTTACTGACCAATGTGTGTCTCAGTCAGTGAAGGGGCAAGAAGACCAAATAACACTTGTCAGCTTGACCACTCCAGCATTGCTCTCAGACAAAGCTCACTTTAGTGAACTCCTGAGTGCTGGTGAAAACAGTTCTGTTATTATAGAATGGATCATGCCAGCCAGACATTCCATTTAAAAAGGACAGTGATAAGAGAAGCTTTTAAAAATCTTATTACGTAATCAGAAGCAAAGTTGCTGTGCAAGTCCAATGATAATGGCATCACTATCTCTAACTATAGTTCAAGTCATATTGGGTTGTTTTCTTTTTTTTCAGGAATGGAATTATTAGTGTCAATCATGACTAAAAAGCAAAACCATGCAGTTTTGATTTTGTGTCCCAGGTGAAGATAGTCTTCTCTAAAAGGTTTTGGCTTGGCTATCAGATTGTGCTGCTTAGCATGTGACCAGTCAATACGTAACATATACAAAAGTTCATCCAACAGCAGAAGGGATCCCATCCATCCTACCCCACAATCTGGGAGAACATAAGAGACAGGAGAATTGTCATAGCATTCAGTAAGAAAGGCAATCTTCCAAAGTAGGCTTTCTTTAATCTATTACTGCAAATAGTAAACTCAAAAATCTCCCAAGGCCCAATTATAAGCATTCAGATGCAAAACTGACTGCTATATTTCAGACCAAGTTCAATCATTTGTTTTGTCAATGTTAAAAATACTATGTAACACAACCCAGCTATTATTTTAAATGCCAAAGTATTTTCTTTAAGAATACAAATTTTAAATATTGGAGTTTTGCTGATGCTTTATAGGTCTGAGCATAAATTTGATTAGCCTGACTGAAAGGCGCCAGTCGAAGGCACCATAGAATAAAACATACTAAAATTTTATATTTTAGTATGTTTTATTCTATTTTCGTCCATGTTACTTTTCTCTAAATTGCACAGTTCTAGACATGTTAACTTTTCACCACAGAGAATTGCTTTAAACTTGTGATATTTTGGCTAACTATTGATTGTTTCTTTATCTTTTCTGGTTCTATAAGATCTATGTTGAAGCATAATAACAAGAATTGCCCACAATAGGCCAAGTACTGTATAATATAGTTGCTTTAGATCAGGTGATTCTTGATCATTTCTCCAGTACATTCAAGGTCTCATGCAATAAAGATAATAGATGTCTAATTTTGCTGCTGATTTTATTAACTGATTTCTCCTCCAGAAAACTATCACCTATGAAAGAACATTTATGCCAACATCATGTCAAACTTGATTGAATCCGAAGCTCCACTGTAATGAAATTATGGCCCTTCTAACACAACTTAGCAAAAACAGATGTTTGGACCACGATAGCTTCAAGGGATTTTTAACATATTCTTTTAGGCAGCATCCTGTCTCTGATGTAGTTTGTAAAATGTTGTTGGAGAAAAAAAGACTGCTTTTGTATATCTCTTATATATAAACAGAGATGAGAAGGATAGAATTATTACAGTGCCATGTGGAAGCTTTTATCTAAGAATTGAGATTCCTAGAAGTGGAAGTCAGTAACTGGAGAAGAAAATTCAGTTACTAATGTCCAGTAAGTACTTGGGTCAGTGAAAGAGTAAAGAAGTCAAGCCATGCATCAGCAATAAAGTAAGCATTAGGTTTTACAGTACTTTGGATTCAAAGGAAAAACCTGGCTAAGAACTTGAGTGTAACACCTGCCAATTGTATCTTTTCCTGAAAAGTCAGGCTAAGCTGCAGACCATTTCCAGGAAAAGGTTCATTGGGTTTAAGGAAAGATAGGCAGAAGTAGCTCTATTTGCTGCAATGCTCCATTTTTCCTTTGAGTTTGCACTACACAACTTAGAACAGTGTTTCCTGACCTTGAAAAATTAAAGATGAACGGACTTCAACTCCCAGAATCTCTCATCTGGCTGAGGAAGTCTGGGAACTGAAGTTCACCCATTTTCAACTTGCCAAGGTTGAGAAACCCTGGCTCAGAAGAATGGTGGCTTCATTCCTTTCCTCTTCAGACAAGTGTCTTTGCTATAACTTTGCCATATTTTGTTAAGTTCATACCTCCCTTTTTTTTTCAGTAGACTCATTGGTAAGGAAAATAATGTTTAGCAAAATGCTCTATAGCCCTTTTTTTCTATGTTTCTAGCAATAACAAACAGATATATTAATTGCCACACACAAAATAGCATTTAAAGAGGTTTTTGTACTCTCCTTTGGAGCTTCCCCCCCCTAGACTGGTCTCTTGCAAACACTTTGTGGAAAGTAGTGAAAAATGCTGCAAGAGCAGCTTAAATTGTAATTCAAACAGATCAAGCCTAATCACCTTTGGTAAAATAAAAAATGCCATCAAGCAAAATTGCATCAGAAAATAAGGTGAAAATTACTTAATCAACACAGTAAAGTCTCGTAATCTAACAAAAAGCTAGGAGGCATGTAAACTGAAGTAGGATAGATCAATCTTCTAGTAGAAATAACTCCTGGATCTTACTATAGTAGTATATAAATGACTTCGGTGCAGTCAGTGATTCTCCATCTTCTTCGATAGGTAGCTTTGCACTAACCAGGTTCTTTGGCAAACTCAATATTTTGTCCCTGCTGATTAAATAATAATACAATTACTCCAAGTCCGATTTGACTGTTAACTTCCAGTTTTAGAACTTTTTTTTTCATTGCTGAACTGAAATACTATCCAACCATCCTTAAATTCCCAGCAAACAACAGTGGCATTAATTTTTTTATTCTCACTATCTTGTTTAAGCCAAATCCCAATGCAGTTGTCAGGAAAAGTTTGTGCCCTAATTAAGTGCTAATTAGGACCCAGCCTTATCACGAACTCTGCTAGTATTTTTCCCACAGTAGGTTCACATAGTTGACTTTGTGTTAGCATGCAATATTGACCCAGCCTTTATAGTTTTTAAATTGTAGTTTATCATTAACATATATGAAATCTGCCAGTGTGGCTTATTCAGTAAATCAGTGTTATAAAAAGTCCTAGTCTAATGTATAAGCATGGCTATTGTATTATCATGATTGATCACACAGTAACCAGATGCTTACACTGGATATGGCATTTTTATCCATCTAAAGTCAGGTGTTTTTTGATGGTGTTAAAAGTACCTTTGTAGGATGTGAGTTTTCAAAGTAAAACTGACTTTTGCAATTGACTGATGGTGATTCGGTCACTGCAGAGGTATTCAAGTGGTGCTCAGGACATTATTTTGGAATTGTACCCAATGTACCTATAACTATTAGTACCTGCTTTGCTTTCTTTTGTCATAGATATTTTATTTCTATTTGCAGGTTTGCAGGTTTTTATATTTTGTGAATTTATCTCTCTTCCCTTCTGTTGTCCCCAGATGCTGCCATGTCCACCATCCAGACATTTTTGTCTTTATTATCAACAGTTAAGTCTAGGGTATTATGTGGCAGATGCTTATCTGTTTGAATTCTAAAGTCCCAGAACATCTTAACTTCTTCATTTTCTATTGCTTTGCAGGCAAATGGAATTTCTTGCACAATTGTAAAGGTTGGTTGCAGAGTTAGCCAGATGTTTAGACTGAATTTGGCATTTTTATTCATTTATTGATTCCTTCCCAAGGACCTGGTATATAGATGTTAGTATTATTATTATGGTTCATCACACAGTCAGGTGTTTAGACTAGATTTGATATCTTTTATCATTATGTCTTTGTACCATTTTTATTCCTGCAGTAACCAACATGCTATCTGGACTTATTTTCCTGAGGCCAAAAAAAATCATGGATAGAGTTTTTAAAACACAAGATCTCCATGACTTTTCTGAGGGAAAAAAAGGGTTATTTCAGTGATAACTGTAATGAAATCATGTAGGTAACTCGACTCATGGTTATTAGTCAACTTCCAAGCCCATGGAAGTTATCTTTCTGCTGATGTGCCATAATAAGAATTAAGAATCTCTTATTTCACCTAAAAAAAACCACGAGGACATTTGAATGATTTATTAATTTATTGAGTTAACAGACACCCTAAACCCTAAACTAATGCAAGTACCACGAAGAAGCAAAAGAGCAACATGCATTTATAGGATTTGCTTTTATGCTTCCCCCCATCTCCCTCCCTCCCTCTCCCTCTCTCCCCTTGTTTTAATTAACAATGTATACTTTGTGATTGAAATCTTATAAGACTGATGTATCAAATTGACTCTGAAAGTTCACTAGGAATGTCGGTATTCCTAATCTTTGTCTCACTCTTCTTTCTCTTGCCTCCCTCAGTTTTATATGCTTCAAAACATTAAAGCTTAGTTATGCTTTTCCTTTAGTATCTATATTGTCTTCAACCACTAGATCTAAGCCAAGAAATTAATGCCCTCTTGATGATCTGCACTTTGATCCATCCCCCAACTCAGTTAAGCAAATTCATGTATTCGAAAGATCAGAATCACTGAGGAACTTTTATGTGCTAAAGAAGAATATTGTAGCAGGTGACTCAGAGGCGGCTAGGTAGGTGTTGATTCTAGCCTCTTACATTATGAGGTATATGTGAGTGGGTTATAAAGTAAATGACTAATCTAGGCTGAGCCTTCACATAGTTGGTTATTCAATAAAAGCTACAGTGGATTTCTTGGTTTTTGATTTATTTTGACTCTACAGTCACAGCGTATGAAATTGTTCAATGGTCTCAAATCTTTAAAAAACCCTATTTTTGTACACAAGTGCCAAGTTACATGTTGAACATAGTCTGGAATCAATTCTAGATCTGGAAGAATCAGACATATCACATTATTCTTAAAGCTGGTGCTTTGTTTTGCATTGTGTGGCCCCCATTTCTTTTTTTCCTTTTAAATTATTTTTTAAAAAATCATATGGAGACAGGAAAGCTTGAAGAAAACCATTCTCAGGAAAATGATACCCAAGACTTTCACACTGGGGACTTACAACATGCAGTATTAAAATAACTTCAGTTTGTCTTCATTTTATGGACCATGAGAATTTTGACAAAATATTTGCAATATTAATGACCCACATCTTTGAATATTAGTAGTTCAGGTAGGTAGTTATTTTGTTGGTTTGAGCTCCAAGCTTGGCAATTTGGTTGCAAATGTTTCATCACCATTCGAGGAGACATCTTCAGTGTACTTTGGATTGTGCTTGTCTGGGGGAGCACTGGCCTAATTTCTGGTTGTGTGATTGGCTGGCTGTAGTTGCTCTAGGTCCATGACCATGACCATGACATCATCAGAAGACATCTGAATTACAATACCAGCACTAATTTACATCACATAGATGGTACTTAAAACCAAGGACTATGACTCAGTAACTACAGCCAATCAATCACACAACCAGAAAACAGACCAAGATTCAGCAAGGTACTTAAAGACCAGTGCTTCCCCAGAGAGAACAATCCAAAGCAAACATTTGCAACCAAACTGCCAAACTCAGAGCTCAAATCAACAACATAATTAATAACCCACATTTTATATTTTTTTATATTGGAGGTGTGAATCCAGTTGCATAGACTCTTTAGCCTTTCAAGACTTTCTGATCATAAGGGAACAGTAGAGTCTAAATAAAGAGTTATGTAATTACTGTGTATCCCGTTTTTGCCTATCACGCAGCAAACTCTTTGTTTAAGAATCTGCTAATCTGAGGACTTTCTTTTGCCTTCCCATTCAGGCACACGCACACAGAACACTTATTTTCTTTTTTTATTCTTCTCTTGATAAGGTGTAGATAACTAGATGCTTGGTTTGGCTTATCATATATTCCATGTAAATAAATCTCATTCCTGTTATAAAGAGTTATAAAGTCTGCTTCATTACTGTAATAGAATATGTAGATGACCTTGAAGGGGAATGATGATACCTAGGAAACAATCAGACAAGAGACACAGGAACCTCCAGTGTCTTAATGCATAAAGAAACTTAAAAAGGATCCACCCTAGTTGATCAAACAATGAAAGTAGTGGCAAGGAGTTCGTACTTTCAGACTTGCAAGATTCTGTAAATGTAGCCTTATAATAAAGTAGAATTAGTTTGTCTATTCAGGTTGCCTATCTGGTTTACATTCCTGAGAAGAATAACTAGTAATTATTTTGTGTCAAATTGCTGGTGTCAGGAAAAAAAAGAATTGCTGCATTTAGAGTGGCATAGGTCATTTGCACCCCAGTTATCCTTGGAAAGGGGACAAGAGAAGGTTACATTCCAAAAGTGATATTTCACTTAGCTCAATATGAGAAAAAGGCTAGAAAGAACATAAAACAATGAATGCAGGAACAAATGGGCCACCAGATGGTGTCTGTTTTGAATCTGCAGAAACTTCTGTTTTTAGTAAAGAGGAAGACAAGTTTGCTGAACAGAATGATTGTAGATCTATCTTTTACTTGGCTAAACAAATGAAAGATCACCTCAACCAGAAGAAGCTTCTGTAAAATTCTACCGTTAGGCAAAGAAGAGATGCTCATTTTAAGAATCAAAGATCCTTTATATGTTTCAAATCTGGAATCAGGTCTGCCCTCAGTAAAATAGATCACAGAGAATAGCTGTGATTTAAGACTGAATAACAATCATTTTTATACAATCAACAATTGAAAGTTGCTCATGAGTGGTACTCTTAGATCAATTTGAACTAAATTGTGAGAAGATGCAGCAAAAACAACAAAGAATTGCAATCACAAAAACTGTATAACCAAATGCACTAGAGAGTGGGGCACAGAGAACCAGATGCATTTTTAAAATTAGAAGTCTTAGATAAAGTTGCAGCCATGCGTGAATTATTCCAAATATTTATTTTATTTATTTTATTTTATTTATTAGATTTGTATACCGCCCTTCTCCTTGCGGACTCAGGGCGGTGGACAGTCAAATAAAAACAATATACAAAAGTTAAAATTTCTTTAAAAACATATAACTATGGCTAAAATTAAAACCATTAAATAATTAAAATACCCAACCCTATAGTACAGATCTTAAAAATTCAGCGGGGTCAGGCTAGACCAGTAAGCTGAAAGAGATGGGTTTTTAGGGCCCGACGAAAAGTCCGGAGGTCAGCAATTGTTCTCAGTTCTGGAGGAAGATCATTCCAGAGGGCAGGGGCTGCCACAGAGAAAGCCCTCCCCCTGGGGGTCGCCAGCCGACATTGTCTGGCTGACGGCACCCTGAGGAGACCCTCTCTGTGGGAGCGCACCGGCCGGTGGGAGGCTATTGGCGGCAGAAGGCGGTCCCGTAAGTACCCTGGTCCTAAGCCATGGAGCGCTTTAAAGGTGGTCACCAACACCTTGAAACGCACTCGGAAGTCCACCGGTAGCCAATGCAGCTCGCGCAGGAGAGGTGTCACATGGGAGCGTCCCGGCGCTCCCATAATCCCCCGCGCGGCCGCATTCTGCACTAGTTGGAGCCTCCGGGTGCACCCCAAGGGGAGCCCCATGTTGTATAAAGGCCAAAGGCACTTATTGCTATTTTGCTACCATGTTTTGTGGTTAGAGGATGTTGGGAAGTTCAGATTGACTGTTGGAATGGCATGCAAGTCATGGGCACCCCATCCTAGTACAAATGTCTAATGCTGGAGCACCAATGATGATGGTTATGTCTTTTGTAATAAATGATATACAGATACCGTATTGTTACTGTAATTGTCAGTTACATTGACTGTGAAGACTACCTTTTCCAAATTCTGGGTTTTGACATAGTCATTTGTGTGACTCAATCTACAATGGGACTCTATTGAAAAGAATCTGGAATTTGCATCTGGTGCAAAATTTAGTAAGGAGTTCAGCTATTTTAATTCCTAGATTAGCTGAACTGTGCCCGTTGTAAGCATGGATCATGATTATTTAATATTTTAAATTGCTGTAATTGGGGGGGTTTTAAGGGCTCCATTCATGAGCATCTGTGTGGAAAGCAAATGTTGAAAAATGTGCATCATCATGCAAATGCTGTGAATTATTACTGGCACTAGGCACTGGAACCTTTTACTTTTGCATACTTCGTATATACTAGCCCCGTGATGGCGAACCTATGACACATGTACCAGGGGTGGCACACAGAGCCCTCTCTATGGGAAAGCACGCTGTTGCCAGCTGCTCTTCGGATTTCTGGTGTGCGCATGGGAGTTGGCCAGCTGGTCTTCATGGGCACCAGACTGCTGGAAAATGCCCTGAAAAATGCCCCCAAAATAGGCGGTTTCCCGGCTTTTGGGGGGGCGTTTTTCAGGGTGTTTTCAGGGCGTTTTCGGGCCATATTTGGCCCAAAGACGGCCCAAAAACAGGCATGTGAGCACCAGCCAGCTGGTCTTCAGGTTTCCAGTGCTCCGGCGTGCGCACATGGACATGCATTCCGGTTTGGGCACTTGGTGTCGAAAAGGTTCGCCATCACTGTACTAGCCATTTCAATACTTTCAATAATAAATGTAATCTAATCAGCAAATCCCAAAGCCAGAATTTCATTTTTTTTCTGTCTCAAGCCCAAAATTTAGAAGCAGTTTCCAAATAGAACCAAAGTTATATATATTATTTTCTTTGATTAAAACCATTAATTTAACCATCTCTGCTAACTCCATCAGTTTTTCCATCCGTTCTTCCGTTGTGGGAATTAGCATATCTTTTCATTTTTACAAATAAAGCTTTCTCACTGTAGTCAGCATATACAACAACATTACAGATTTTTTTCCAAGATCCTTATCCAATAAACCTAAAAGAAAAGTTTAAATTTTATATTCATTTTGAAAATCTTGAGAATATTCTACATTAAAATATGAACATTGACCCAATATTTTAACAGCATGTTGTTATCATCTAAAATTCATATTCATTATTTCTTGAAGTGCAGCCACAAATCTAGAGCCTTTTAGTGGTGCTACCTTACATAATACTGTTTTCTGTTTTATCTCATTGAAAAAGGAATTCCTTTTTATAATTTTCAGATAAGCTTGACTGTTTGACTGCAATTCTGAAGCCCCCCTTCTGCATAATTGTTCCTGAGATCAGTTCTCGGGATAAGAATAAGTAAATTCAATATATTCAAGTGATCTACACACATGAAATGTGTTTCACACAAAAGCTTGCTGTATTGCCTTTTGCAGACCAGAAGAAATTTATCTTCACAGGATAAAACATGTTCCCGTTTATTTCAGCATAGATGATAATCAAAACTTTTAGAGTCCACTAGATGGCAGCCCAGTGCAGAAAACAAGAGGTAGAAAAGGAAAACCCATTTTTTTGCTTAGTAACTGTGGAAGAAGATGAATTACAGCAGCTCAGACTCAAAACTTGCTTAAATGATTCCTCTGCTGGAAATCTCCTGTTGTTTGACCTGCACTTATTTATAAAGAGTGTTAAGCTCCAGCTGAGATATAAAAGACAATGTGGCATTTGGTCATAATTAATGTATCCAATATCTGCCACTGAAATAAGTCACTGCTCCTCTGGGAAGTTTTGAATGAAGAATGCCAAGAAAGGCATAGCAGACATACAAAAAAGGTGAAACTTAAAATGTCACCATACAGTTGGTTTGGTTTGGTTTTAAAATCAAGACAGTTATGGGAAAGCAACTTGACTTCTACTTTCCTGATTTAGCGGAGTGAAATGTAAATACACAATCTATGTAGGCATACTTGCAAAAAATATAAGGCAACTTCATAAATTCCAATAGTAGCAAATATCTATAGTTCAAGGCTGAATGATGGAGTCTGTGGTGCTCTATGAGTTTGGTTGTTTGCTTACAGATGTTTCATTACCCAACTCAGTAACGTCATCATGAGTGTGGGTTTTGCTCCCTGTTTATATACAAAGGTGCCAAATTACAAAATAACAACAGGTGGGCAAAAAATCAGTGGGAGCAGGAGAGAGTTCCAACTTCTTGTTGATTTCATCAGTGAGTTTGTCTGTGGAAAGCTAGCAGTGAAGGAATTCCTTCCTTCCCTCCATATTCCTATATTCCTTCAACCATCAGCTCTACGGGACTGAATCCTCCACTGGATTCCAGGTTTCTGTGAATGAAAGGAGCCCTTTCATTTACAGAAGCATCAGGCTGAATATCCAGAACTTTCCAGGAAAAATAGAGCTTAGCATTAAACCAAGCTTATTCCTGGAAATTGTTTTGAATGTCAGCTTCAGAGCATATAAAAGGAAAAATGTATCTATGGGGACATAGCTTTTTTTTAACCACCAAATGACTCAAAAAGTGTCCTATATGTTTGTCTTTTGATGATGAAAGCACAATGCCCAAGTGATTTTGAGTTTTCTCATAATTCAATTTCAACATCTGAATTTTGAGCAAATCCCTGATGTGAGTATGGGATACTATCCCTTTCTCAAGCACATGTCTACATGCTGTTCTTAGGGTCATTTATAGCTTCCACACCAATCATTATAAAGCTCTTCCTCAGGTCCCTGTTCAATAGGATTTATTCCCTGGTTGTGTTTCAGATACAAGACAGGCAAAAGGTGTCACTCTTTGTTGCCACCTAACGATTGATATGATTGACTAGTAACCTCATACATTTTTTAAAATTAAAGTTCATTCTATTAATGGTTTAATGGGAAAGAAAAAATGTATGAAATAATCAGTGAAAAAAATGAAGGCTTTTCCCATGTTGGGTGGGGCTGGAAATTCAGCCAAAGGATCCACAAATTACGGCCTTAGAATGTTGTGATTCAACAATACTTGGAAGGTCACTTCTGAGAACAAATAAGTAACAAGCTTTTATATCTCACTTCTTAGTTCAAAATTAAGCAAGATTCCACAAACAATGCCCTAGCCTAGTATAATTTTTAAGGGTTTGGTACAATATTATATTATTTCCCTTCTTGCGTCTCTTATTCTCTTGGCCTATTCCTCAACTCCAGTTTCATAAATATGCTATGAATCATATTCCAACAATTTGGTGATTACCATTTAGAAACACGGTCTTGAAGTGCAACATAGCAATTCAGCTTTGGCCAGGGCATTATGTTCCCCTATTCTATCATGTGTTAATTCAATATCTTTATTGGCTCCTGTTCTTTATTGTAATTCTCAAATTACATTTTGCTGAAAACATTCAAACAAAGATCCCATGCACAAAAGATTACAAAATACAGTTGCAATGCAACTTCAACAGTGAACCTTTTATTCACAAAAGTAGATACAAAATTACTTTGGCAAGTATTTTAAAACATGAACTCAAATTGTGTTGGAACAGTTAAGAAATTATGGTTGAAATCCTAAATCCAATGTTTGGCAGGAATAAAGTTCAAAACCCATTTTTCATTCAAATTCAAATACTAAGACTAATCAAGTAGCATAATGTGAGAGGTAATATAATTCTTTGGACCCACATAGGATATAAAAAGCAAAGCCACCCTTGATACAAATGTTATTTGCAGTTTGAAAAATAGTATGTATTAAATTCATCTAGAGAAAAAGCTTTTTCAAATGACCCATTAATATTAAATATCACCCGTGAATTCAAAAGCACGTATAATTTCAAACTGAGCTCTGTTTTTGAAGGTAGCAGAAGTTATTATGAATATGAATTCCACCTATATATACTGTATATTCAAGCATAATGTAGATATGCTGTATCATCCCACAAATATGACAACTATACTACCAAAATCATAAAAACTTATATCTTCTTCGCTCAGCAGTATAGCTACTGTTCCATGAATACAATTGACAATTTTATTGCCATCATTTCTAATTGTATTAATCAGTAAATATTAGAATATACTGGGTGAGCTGGACAAAGTAAATATAGCCCAAAATGAGTATGAACCATTTTATCAGCATCTGGTCTATTTGTATCATGTAATAATAATAATAATAATAATAATATAAGTTTGCTGGTTTTGTTGTGAAATCAGTGTGCTGTACCAATGAAAAAAGAATAGCACCTGTTGACTCAAATTAGCCAAGCTATTTGCTATTGTAAAGGTCCTGTTTTCAAGGATCATTAGCTTACTAATCTGCACAAAGGATCTTTCCCAAACATAAATATGTAATTAACCAGACATTGGACAACTAATGCATAGAGCTCTTAGGTTAATTTCTGTGAATAGGATACACAAGCACACACAGACACACACTCACACACATGTGTGTTTGTAGGACAGGGAGTATATCCCTGTTAAATTTAGAAGCATTATGGGGTAGGGAAGGCCTGTTTTTCGGTCTCCCCAGGCTTCAGAGGCTTTCTAGAAGTCTGGGGAGGACAAAAACAGCCCCCCCCCCCCCGAGGCTTTCCGGTGGCCGGAAACATCCCATTTCCTGATTTCCAATCCCACTTGAAGTCAGCAAACAGGCCATTTCCGGCCTCCGGAAACCCTCCGGAGCCTGAGGAGACCAAAAAACGGGCCTAGCGGGCCCGCTGGGCCATCGCTTGCAAAAGCATGGGGAGCAAGGGGGTTGCATGCTGGGGGATGGGGCACATTGAATTGTGGGTGTGGGCACCCATGCATGCAACCACCCCCTGCTTTTGGCACGCGACGGCAAAAAGGTTAGCCATCACTGTTGTATGTATTCAGCTTTAAGTAAATGTAACTGAATGTGGTAGCACTCTTTAATACCCAAATGTTTACTTCATTCCAGAATTCAGGATATGGGACAATGAATTAAAATTAACAAGAACACAAATTCCAGCTGAATATTATGGAAACCTCCCTAGCAGTAAGAATAATTCTGCATTGGAACCAATTTCTTCAGCAATGCTAGCAGAGATTAAGTAGATATTAGGAATAGCAATAGCACTTAGACTTATATACTGCTTCATAATGCTTTATAGCCCTCTCTAAGTGGTTTACAAAGTCAGCATATTGCCCCCAACAATCTGGGTCCTCAGATATTGATCAGTGCTTTGGATTCTTGATCTGGGCAGATGACTATATCTGATGGGCAAATTAAGTAGCTTCCTTCAACTGTATGACTCTATCACTTTATTATTCCATATATCCATTTAAATACAGTTAATGGATTATCCTCTATGAATTTAATAGTATTCCTTTTACGTTAAAAGTATAAAACAGTAATATAGAAGCACATTTCACTTCTATAATGAAGAGTCAATATCTGCACTTTCCTGAACCACCCTGTATTATGTTCCGTGGATTTGAATAAGCATGCAGCTAAATAGTATAAATCAGTAATGTATTATTGAGACTATCCTATCCTTTGGATCAAGTGCATGGTCCTTGGGATCAATGGACACTCATAGAAATTTTATTTAAATAAAAATTGCTTACCATTTTCACATAACCAGCATTAATTTATCCAGTTGCTACTATACCTATGATGATCTAGCTTGCTATATTGCATCTTTCTGATAAACAGACTCCTTGCAAAACTACTGTAAGCTTATGTAAATACTTTTAAGAATATTTCAGAAGCACATAGAAGAACATACTCAGATGAATGGATTGTAACTGAATGAATAGTTTATACATCTTACAGAAATAGGGTTCTGGTTTATCATAGCATAAAAAGTTATACCATAAATTTCATGGTCCATGTACTGGACACTTCAGTAACTGGTGCCTACATTATTGTAAGCTAGATTTCAAAATACTACAACGAAGTTGGCAAACAAACACATCATAAGGCACAGTATTAAGAATTCAGAGACAACAGCAGTTAGAACATTTAAAGTGCTACTAGCAAATAGTACAGTTACAATAAAAAAACTCCAAAATAGTTGCTGTGGTATAACATATAGCATATAGCTAGATTTATCCAGATTACATCATCAAAAACATATTTATACATTCAAATACATGACATTGGCTATTGATACACAGCTTTTCCAGGATAGATAATATGTATTTATTATAGATAATAGCAGTCTCTGTTCAGCCTTTGTAAAAGCAAACTTGCACTGGACATTGATGGTTAAAACTAAGCTGAGAAATGAAATAAGATAATTCTCCAGGAGTTGCATAACATTAGGAAATGTATTTGAGTATTATTTTTTCCTCCTCCTTCTCCTCCTGTTCCTCCTTCTCCTCCTCCTTATAGTATACACTAAATAATTCATAATCGTTGTTCATGTTTAATTTGGAATGTTCATTTTGTATGTAAATCATCATTTTAATCTAATTCTAATTATTATAATAGGACAAAAAACTTTAAAATATGTTTGAATTTGGATTTCCCAAGCTGTAAAACCTAAAAAAGAAGTGAACAAAAATATTTTTTCTCTACTAAATGTTTTTATAGGTTTTTTTTCTGCCCAGTATGGGGAAAACCAAAAGTAAAAAGATTTGTGCGAATTATGTATCTGTTACTTACTTAACAGAATCTATTAAATAAGATATAATGCAGAATAGATACATTCTGTTTCATCTTAGTTTGACCACATTCAGTTTTACCTATCATACTTTTTAAACCAGTGGTTCAAGCACATTTTAACCATTTATATACAGTTGATAGTTTCAAATATTTTTCAGCAGTATTAATCTATAAAAGGAATACATACCACAAATCTCCAATTTAATTCATTCAAGATTAGAACTCTTCTACATTAGTTCCTTTGTCCATCATCTAATACTCAGAAACTTTGCTATCATTGTTTAACTGTTAAAATTTAATTAGAACAATTAATTTGAAATCAGAAACATTTCTAACAAAATTTATGATGGAAAATTACCTAGGAAATGTCTAGATACTGTCACAAAACTGTCCATGGACAAACACTGTTTATTTTTTATGCAAATCATGAATAAAAGCATGCCAACTTTCTAAATTTGGTTCTGAAGATAATACTGTTCATTCTCTTGCAAATAAAAGTCTTTGAGATACAATACTGTGTCAAAGGGTGAACATGTGCAGTTTCATTCATAAACAGTATATTCAAGGGCTGCATAAATATATTACCTGCATCAGTATTCATGTATTGCACAAGGTTTCCCCCTATGTAATAGGATAATCGTAGCCATGCCCATTGACCTGCTATGGTTCCTATGTCAGTAGAGAATAATACACTGATATTAAACTTGCAAGATTAGAGACTTAAGACATGCTGGCACAAATTTGGTTATTTCAAGCTTTCATTGAAGCCTCAATCAGAAAATAGTACAGACATCATCCTGAGAATATTGCTGAAGCTCGATTATCACTCAATTAATTGCAGAAATTTGACAATACAATAGCAGTTTATTCATAAGTGCACGTTAACTATGGAAAAAAGAATCTTCTTATTTGGAAAGATAGAATTTCCAGATCTTTCCAGATAATCAAGCATATATTAAAACTGTCCAGTTGTTCTCCTTCAGGAAAACACAATATTGCACTACTTGGGAATTAAATAATATGGATTATTAATAAAAATTGAACATCTAGCTATTCACTTGCAAAATACAGAATTTACCAAATTTTCTGCATGAAGAAAACATGTTGGATATACAACATTATAATCAAAATAAATTAGAAGTATGGATTAATTAAGCTTTGCTACTAGCTGTCTCTTGTATTTTAACTGTCAATGTTTGAAACTGTGGCATATATGGTATGAAGGTTTGAAGGGGCCTCTCACAGTTACAGATAAAAGGATTTAGATCAGGTGTTACATTTTGAGAAATCCTCATGCTTCTAATGAGAGTATTGGTATGAAAGTTACATGGTGCCACATTTGAATTTTCTGTTAAAAATATATCATTTTTGTTATTTTTGAGTGGGCCCATGCCTAAATAGAACAAACTTCTCTCTGGACTGTCACCTTCAGTGAAAGTTTTATCCTGTTCTGAAGATTCTGAGAAACCTTCAGAGGAAACAACAGACAGAGAGTGGGTTTTTCTGGGAGGGTCTTGAAAATATTCAGGTAATATCAAAAATGCTTGATTTCCTACTGCCCAAGAAATGCTAGAGAAAGAAGCTGGAACTGAAGACTTAAGGTTCACAAAACTTCTGTCAAAAGGACTACTTGAATCCTTTGGAGGCTCATAAAGCCCACTTGACATGGAGCCACTTATAATAGTTGCATATTTTACATTACATTGTTCTGACATGCCTCTTTTATTTTTAGCATCATGGACATTCTCAGAGAGACTGTCGCTATTGAAATGACCACTAGAGCAAGTTGAGTCATGCTCAAAGTCCTGAATGGTTGAAAACAGTGAGTCAACAGCTAGTAACTCTTGTTTATCTTCATGTTTCATTGCTTTATCAATACTGATATCTTCCAATACTATTTCTGATTCCAGAAGTAGCGGACCAAATGACAATGCTTCAGGATGCTTGAGAAAGAGATGCTCAAAGGTTTCAGGCTAAAAAAACAAGACACATTGTAAAACTCATTTATCAGTTAATTGTTCATACTGAAAAGAATACAAGAATAAGAAAAATTAAGCAAATGAATATTTTATTATATTTGAATCTGGTTCTTCATTTTCAAAGCCAGATGAATTACATTTTTGAAATGATCTCTTTTTGGGAGGGGAACCAAATTATGGTATTGAATCTGGATGTCTTCACCTATATAGTTCAGATTAAATAAAGTGTATTAACATAAGGCAAACACGCTAAAGTAAACAAAGATATATCTGCAAGTTTTAAATGTGCCATTTTAGATATTTAATTTTTATATGCTTTTTTTAAAAATTAGATTTATATGCCGCCCTTCTCCGGAGACTCAGGGCGGCTTACAGTGCGTTAAGCAATAGCCTTCATACTTTTGTATATTTTATACAAAGCCAGCTTATTGCCCCCACAAACTGGGTTCTCAATTTACCTACCTTAGAAAGGATGGAAGGCTGAGTCAACCTTGAGCCTCGAACTTGCAATAATTGGAGATAGCTGAATGTTAATAACAGGCTATTTAGTCTGTTGAGCTATCCAGGCTCCTGGATAAAGTAATTGTTTAAATCCTAGCTTTAGAGGCATCTGTTTTCTATCTTCTCAATTAGAATTATGGATATAATTCATCTTCCTTTCAATAAAGAGGAAATTAAGAATACAGTGGCTCTAAAAAAATAACTGATAAATAAGAAATATCGCTTCTGTCACCATTCCCTAAAAACATTTTTCTGGGCAATTTCTTAGATTAGCTTTATTGAACTTTATTTAAAATGTATTATGGAGCTGACCTTTCATATTTTTTTTGTTGCTGGAAAGTTAGTGCCCAGTGGCCTAATCCAAATCAGGATCAGCATACATTGAGATGGAGATGGCCTATTAGGAGTTGATGCAGCTTCTGTAGTGGCAATGCACATCTTTGTTTCCAAGTTATGTTAGTGTCATTGGGTAATCAAGGGAATCATTGCAATTTAAATTGAGTTCTAGAATGCTTGGAGGTAGCTTTTTCATTCATAAGAATTTCTATCAGTGCTCTATTTCAAGTTCTTTGTCCTCCCCTCCCCATTTACAATGTCTCTAAAGCAACATAATACCCTTGTATAAGGTTCTGGGGCTCTTGCAACAATACCAGGCATCTGCTTTTCTTTGCCACAAACCTGGGGGGAAATGGGTGGCAGGCTGGATACTGATTTCTTTGTTCCTTTACTGGTCAACTAGAAAGAGTTCAGCCTAACTGCCAAGATTTTGGCAAATGCTTTAATGGATACTCATGGATCTTTGAAAAAATGATGTTCAGCTAACAGCAGAAAATTTGCATACTGCCCACATGGAGTGCCTTTAATGTTCTGTTTGTCACAACCCTGCATAGATATGCTGCTAAAATATGCAGTGCACAATGAGAGAGAGAAAAAGAAGGGGACGATTAACAAAGTTTTGATAACAGCTGAAGTGGGTAAAGACTTTCAGAAATACCTTGGATTCTGAGAGTTTTTGAAGGTAGCCAACAGCTAATGTGGCTGAGTTATGACATACAGTATTCTGTTACAACATTGTAATAAAGAGGGGTGCTTATATTCATATGTAAGTCCTATTCTGTGCTGTTTTCAGTTATCCTACTGACAGAAGGATGGACAGACAGACACAACGCTGGCCTCCTTTGCAGAATTTGATCCCAATATTCTGTTGGGTTGGAGATAATGAATTAATGAAAACCTTATGTGTTAGACAAATTATTAGCTGATAAAATATAATACTTTGATTACAAAATAGGTTTAAGTTTACCTGCTATTAATACTTGAATGTGGAATCATTTATGATGTGACAACCGAAACATATTTGCAAGAGACAGCCAAAAGAATCTGTAAGATTCTATTTATATGTCTGAAATACACATACACACAAACTATAGCATGTGTGTATATGTGTACGTGGCACATGCAAACATACACAAGGCAATAAATACTAAGAAAATAAACTATTTTTATTTCTTACGTAAAAGAGGTTAAGAACTTTGTGTCTGTCAACAGGATAATTCTCTGTAAATGGAACAGAATGAAATCAAATCTGCAGCAGGGAAAATTTAGCCAGATAAAGAATGAGATGGAAGATGGGTTATGGAGACAAGGATTCCAGAAAAATTTCCAATGAATCTCATTTTGAAATGCAGATCAAAATACTGGCCAGCACTTCACCCTAAGATCCTCCTTTTGGTCATACGATGTAGAAGAGGATGTGTGTGGCCTGTCCCTTCCTTCCCATTGCACACATATTCACATACGTATAGTGATACCCTACCTGAATACGGTGTCATGTTCTGGGCTCCATGGTTCAGAGAAAGCAGTGACAAATTAAATTCATAGAAAGGCTAAGATAGTAAGGGATCTGAAATAAAGCTTTATGAGGAAATGCTAGAGAATCTGGGTATGTTTGACCTGTACACAGCTGATGAGTGGATATTAAAGCAGTCTTCAAATATCTGAAGAGTTGTCCCATAGAGGAAGGAATAGAGTTATTCTCTATTGTTCCAAAGGTCAGGATGAGAACCAATGGATTAAAATGCAAGGAAGTAGGTTCAGCCAGACATTAGGAGGAATTTCCTAATTTTATAAACTGTCAGCCCATGAAACAGGCAGCCATGTGAGGTGATAAACTTTTTGCTGTAGGGCTATAGAGGCTCCAGGCATGATCAATCAGAGATGCTTTGGTGCAGTATTTTCAAACCTTTTTTACAGAACCAGTAATGTCTTTCTAAAGAAATTCATATAATCTCTAATCAAGAAGCAAAGCTCATGATAGTAAATTCATTGTGTTTGAGTGATGTCTTTTCCCTTTTGCACTTAGTTTCTCATGTAATCCCATCAAATTGTTCCAGAGCTTAGGGTTCCATAGAAAACAATTTGTGAAACTTCTTCATTCAACCCCTTGTCCCATGCATACAACAGTGGTGTGCACATACCCTGATTAGTTTCTGGGAAGAAAGTGCACATACACAAACACACACACAATACTTTATTACACAGAGTATATACAAATGCTTATGGCCACTGCTGCTAAAGGTGTTGAGAAAATTCCAGAAACTATCTCCCTGAGCTTGTCAAATATTTATCAAGGAATAATTTCTGTCATTCTTGTTTATGCTGCATTTTTTTTTATTGTTTGGAATTATAATATACAGACTAGGTTTTTTATCTATTCATTTTTTTTTCTCCTAAAAATAGGGATAGATTTCTTACTCCCTATAATTTGCTGGTGGTCTGCCTGCTTGTGTTTCTCAAGTTTGCTGAAAAGTGAGAGTGAACAAAAGACTGTATTGAGTTTTTATCATTCATTTGATAATAAATATTGTGTCCAAATTAGGAAGAATACTTGTCTTTTGATAAATTCTTTATTAATTTTTCTTTTATAGCTTTAGGAACTTATTTCAAAATATACAGCTCTTTTCCAAGTGCCCTGAACAAATTAGAAATCAGGACAAGGAAAATCTTGCTCATTTATATTCATTCTAATGAAGTAAACAAGCTAAAACAGAAGATAAAATTATCACTGAAATTAGAGTAAATAAAAGCTAAAATGTTCAAAATAAAGCTTTCAGAATGTTCATAATTTTCATTTCAAAAATAATTTGAATATGATATTCAATGTCTCAGCATTCAATAATTTGAATAGTCTCAGTAAAATAATTTGAATAGTCTCAGCAAAAGCTACATGGCCTTGTATGTATTGCATTTAGCATGAAATTGGACAGAATAAGTTTGTACCTTCTAAATAAGCTTTTAAATATTTCTGAGTTTTCAAACTTTCTCTTATATTAAGATTGAAAATTCATCGAATATAAAAGATGCCATTAGCATATGAAACTGAGTGCATTTTTATAGAATTTTATGTAGTTTTATTCTATTGAATTTCCGGTTTCCCAATTCTGACTGTAATCTCAGGGACACTTTCTACTAACTGGAACAGATAACTCAGTCTTTTGGCCCCTATCCCCTTACCTAATCATTTTAGGGGGGGGAGCCACTTTGTAATGGATGCCATAGTGTAATTTGTAACTTTTTGTGGTAGCTTTCACCAACAGTAACCTGAAACAATGCAAAGTTCATGACCTTCTGAAAACACCAAGATGTGTCATGTTGCATAAAGCAGGAGTCCCCAAGCTCCAGGCCACAGCCCGGTGCTGGGCCACAGCTCATTTGGAATCAGGCCATGGAAGTTGTGGACAAGTGTGTGCGTTCACCGCTGCATTTGTGAAAGCGATGCACCCACACAAACCATCCCCTCTTCTCCCCCCTGCCACCGCAGCCTCTGCCACCTCTGCTTGTCCACTGAGCTGGAAAGGTTGGAGACCACTGGCATAGAGCCACTGACATTATTATACAACTTCACTTCTATTGGAAAATCTGATAAAACGATTCTCCCACTGATTGCAAATATAGGAGGAATTTCAGATGGCCATTTACACACACTTTAAAATAAACTAAATAGGGTTGTTTTTCCTGATAATAATTTTCATTGTCTCTTCTGTCTAAAACATTTACTCTATTCTTCCCTGCTTCTTGGCACAATTCAACTAAAGGCACATCAAAGTCATACTGTTCTCACTTCCAAAGCCCCCTGAAGCAATTTGTAGGCCTAGTTGTCTTTCCTTCTGCTAATATGAAACACAAGTATTGCCCTGACAAAGCTGCTGCAGTCCTCCAGTGCTTTGCAGACATTTTTCCATCTGGGCAGGAGAGGAAATCTGATTAATCTCTTGTCAATGTCATCCATGTTTATTCGCTGCAAAATCATTAAGCCAGCATTCCCTTTGTAACTAATTTCTGTCAGGAATCAGAAGGAGGGATGAGGTAAGTATTTCCTCTCACAAGAAAATAGTAAGCTAAATTCTCTAAACCTGTTGAAACAGTGAGAATATGGAGATCCAAAGCGGCTTTTAAACTGGTGCAGCAAATGTGAAATTGAGAGATTAGATTACAGGTAGTCCTTGACATACGATCACAATGGAGCCCAGAGTTTATGTTGCTAAGTGAGAAATTCGTTAAGTGAGTTTTGTCCTGTTTTACAACTTTTCTAGCCACATTTGTTAAGGGAATCATCACAACTGTTAAATTAGTAACATGGTTGTTAAGTGAATCTGACTTCCCCATTGACTTTGGTTGTCAGAAGGTCGCAAAAGATGGTCACATGACCCTGGGACACTACAAGAATCATAAATGTGAACCAGTTGTCAAGCATTTGAATGTAAATCATGTGACCTTGGAGATGTTGCAACAATATGTGAAAAATGGTCATAAGTCACTTTTTTCAGTGCCATTATAACTTTGAAGGTCACTAAATGAATTGTTAAGTCGAGGACTACCCATAATCAGGAAAAGCACCTACACTGAGTATGTGATAGGCACATATATGTGGCTGTTACGAAATTATTGCTTATGATGCTCCAAATAAGAAACATGTTCCATAATAAGCACCTGCTTATTTAGAAAACAAAGTAGTTTTAGGAAAACGTGTAGAATTAAAGACACCTCGATATCACTGGCTTTAAGGACATGATGCTTTATATCTATATCTGTCTTTCTAAATCGAGTGCTGGGAACATTCCCCAGCTACCACGTAATCCCAGCTTTATTCATTCAACCCAGTCATAAAGATAGTTTGCCCGGACTATTCTTTGAGCTTAGGTTACTTAATCAGAGTTTTCTAGGGGAACTTAAATGTATTAAGGAATATAACATAGTACCTACTGTCCTTGAATCCTCAAGTGTTCCTCTTACATAACAAAACCTGTCCTTGCTGAAAAATAGTATTCTTAGAATGATATACCATTAATATAACCTTTGTACAAAATTATTTCCAACGCTATTATGTATGAACAAAGTCAGCAGACAATAAAGTGATAGGAAAGTAATTCTGTCTTCTGAATTCAAATAGATAATTCTTCTAACAACTTGTAAAGGAAGTCTGGGAGCTGGAACAATGGTTCAGCGGGCAGTGACCAAGATTAGACTTCAAAGAATGTCCATTCTCTGTTTAAATGAAATGAAATAAAATTAACAATAAAGATGAGAAAGTAAAGTTTAATGGAAATGAAAACTGAAAATAATATATTAATTTTAAAAAAATCATTTCCCCAAATGTTTCTTTCTACCTATTAGAACATTTAATTCAACTTTTATAGTTTTATTCACAAAGTATGTAATGGTAAACTTAATAAAACTGCCATTTGCACAACCTAAGAATCAAGAAATCTACAGAAAGATTTATAGAGAGGGATGAGATGGAGATAAGTGGATTAGATGCATTCATAATGCTTTGTAGAAGTTATGACCTGCTCTGTCAGAATGACCAGTTTTCTTAGACAATGTCCTAATGATTGAAGATCCATGGTTCCAATAGAAATGTTGAATGCTTGTGGCATATTGTCCTAGCAGAACATGGAATCTCTACATTTTATTTTGAGCACTGGAGCTTGTTAATAGTTATAATAATAATAGTATTGTATAACAGTAATAATAATTAAAAAACTGGAAGGATATTTTTAGAATATACATGTATATCTACCTCTGAAGGGATACCTATTCAGATGGATTTATTTTTGTCAGTGTACCTGAAAACCCATTAGTAATTTAATGGTAGTAATCAACCTCAGTTTTCAAGTAAAATATAACAATGAAATGCATTAAAATAGAATTCCATACCTTTTGGAAATTAACTCCTTGTGCCCAGGAACAATTCTTCGGGTTTGGGACATCAACCCACAATAATTTCTTAATTCTGAAAAAATGCAGATAATGAATTGATTTGGTTCAAAGGATAAGCAAAGCAAATTTGGTGTAGTATCTAAGGCTGTGAACCAGGACCTGGGAGATCTTGGTCCAAGGCTACCCTCAGCTATAAAGATATACTCTATTGTTTTGTACCAGGCATTCTCTCTCTAATCATTCTTTCCTGTGTGAAAAATTATAGAAGCAGTACTATTTATACTGTATAGTCTTTAACTGAAGCTAAGATATAAATCTAACAAAATAATGATGAGAAAAAATATTACAGCTTCTGGGTGCTGCAAAGAATAACACTACAATGCAAACTCTAATAATTGGAAAATATTTCATAATTTTAATTTTTAAATTTAATTTATTCTCTATTCATCCATTCAAATGGATGATCATATAGATTATTGTATGTAATATTCTCCTACTAGAAACAGATTCAGCAAGCATCATGAAGGAAAACTTTACCTATGCTGCAAAATCAACAATGCTCCAAGAAGCAGAAATGAGCATGAAATCATTAAGGGTAGAATCACATAGAAGTTCACATCATGCTGCTTTTCAATCCCATCTGGAAAAATAATTTATTTTAAAAAGTCATTACCATTACATTCCAAATACACTTGCAAAATATTACTTCACTAACATTAAAGTGAATGGGTGAAGATTATTCTAGACAATATGCCTAACGAAGTCTCCTAAAATAAAAACTGAATATCTTTGTAGTCTAGATTATAGTTTTCAAGTCAGATCCTATGTACAGTACAGGAAATTTAAATTCACCAGGCCTCCAATTTAATGCAGAATAAGATTAAAAGACTTTAAACCTTGAGTCCTTATTTCCTCAAAGTTAAATCTTGATCAGTTTGAATTAATCAGATTTTTTTTAAATGTGTAAATTTGAATATATAGATAAAAATACATTGATTGGCTAAATTAGCCATGCATCCCAATTCTCTGTATGAGTACTCAAAAGAAGCAGCATTAAACATCATTAACAAGCAGGAAATACTGCTAAAGAAGCATGACAATGACTATGTAATTTCATTATCTCCCTCCACGGCCTCCTGCAGCACTCTGCTGGCTGAAAATGGGCCAAAAAACCCCCAAAACAGGCCAAAAACTAGCCTTGTGGCCCGTTTTCTGCTTCCCCAATCTCCAGCAGCACTCTGCTGGCCAAAACCAGGCTATGGTTTTGCACGTGACCCAATTTAGCCAGCAGAGGCACTGCGGGCCAGTCCTTTGATATTTCCAGGCAGGCCCCATGGGCCACATTTAAGCATCCCGGGGACAGAATCTGGCCTGCAGGCCTTGAGTTTGACACTCCTGTTCTAAGTAATGCATACTTAATAGGGCTAAGCATTCAAAGGTGCTTCAAACATATATCAGCAGAAATGAAATGTATCCTAATCCTATATAAAAGCATTAATAATGTATATTATACAAAATTATATGAACTAAAAATAATATTTAAGGCAGATACAATTTCCTGCTCTACCATTGCAAGTAGCAATCACGTCCCATAATACACCATCACCATCATCCAGGCAGCCCGGCGACCCTCTACGTTGCGCATCTATGACTCTACCTGGCGCACCTTCGTCAATTGGTGCTCTAAGAAAAATTTTGTTGCTACGGAGGCCTCCATCGCACAACTTCTTGACTTCCTCCGGGACGGTTTCCGCTCAGGCCTGGCTCTTAACACCCTCCGTCGACAGGTAGCGGCGATATCCTCTGTTCTTTTGTGTGGTTCCCCCTCTACGTTAGCCAACGATCCTCTTGTTTGCTCATTTTTACGAGGCGCTACCAACCTCCGGCCTCCCACGATTCATCGTTTTCCTACGTGGGACCTCAACAAAGTCCTACAGGCCTTGACTGCTCCTCCCTTCGAGCCTCTCCGTACGGTCAGCCTGAAATATCTCTCCTTTAAGGTTTCTTTCCTAATTGCTATTACGTCCGCACGTAGGATCTCTGAGTTGGCGGCCCTGTCTGTCTGTGCCGATTTATGTGTTTTCCATACAGACAGGGTGGTTCTTAGACTTGACCCGGCCTTCATCCCCAAGGTCAATGCCACTTTCCATTGCGCTCAGGAGATCGTCCTCCCGGATTTCTGCCCTTCTCCCAGATGTCATCAAGAGGCAGTGTGGCACAAACTGGACGTACGACGTGCTCTCCGGATCTACCTCTCTCGTACCTTCATTTTGTCAATCAGAAGCCCTGTTCTTATCCTTTCAACCTTCTTCTATGGGCGCTCGAGTCTCATCAGTCACAGTAGGGCGTTGGCTTAGGGCCACCATCGCTTCTGCTTACGAATCTCAATCCTTGCCGGCTCCCCGCAACATCACCGCGCACTCCACCAGAAGTGCATCTACGTCTGCAGCATGGTCCACTCAAGCATCGGTGGAGGAGGTCTGCCGGGCAGCTACGTGGGCGTCGGTGACTCCCTTCTTCCGGCATTATCGTCTTGACTCCTATGCGTTCGCGGACGCAGCCTTCGGCAGGAGAGTTCTCCAACAAGTCCGGCCTATCCCGCCCTAGGAGACACCAAGCTTTGGTATGTCCCAAACCTGACTGCTGTGGGCGCTATGTCGGAGAATGGGCGTTGGTCTTACCTGATACGCCCGTTCTCGATGATGCGCCCACAGCAGTCAGCCCCGCCCTTTGGCCGTACTAGGATTCATGGGGGTGGGAGGACATTTCATCCTGTTTCTTATATCTCTACAGACACCTCGGTCTACTGAACGAACTCGCCTCCAAACTGGACTAGCAGGAAGGGGAGGTGCTAAAAAAGTTCAGTAGGCTCAGTCTAATTGGATACCAGACCTGCCACTCCCCAAACCTGATTGCTGTGGGCGCGTCATCGAGAACGGGCGTATCAGGTAAGACCAACGCCCATTCTCTACTCCTTTTAAATTTAACCATTACTTGCTCTAGTTAATTATATTCTTCACTACTCTTTTTCGCTATGTTATTTCTATCATTCTCATTTTTTTTGCCAGTTATTCTCTTATATAAAATTTTTCTCATCCAGAGCCTTTTCTTTCACTTTATCATGTAACTAAGCATGCTTTTTTACATTCCCCATAAACATGTTACAACTGATGGAGCACGATCCTTCCAATTATTTTTTTTGTGATCACATTAACATGAAATATCCACATTGCCACAGAAATTCAGTGCAAAGAACTTGATTGTGGTACTGAAATATAAGGATAATAAATGGAAAAAGGAATAAAACCTGAGTTATTTTGAAAACCTACTACAAACAACTCAATAATATTAATCATAAGTGACATTTTCATATACATGAAGTTTTTCAACTTTTGAGTATTCAAAGAGAGAAGGAATAACTGATGGACACTTTATTGTTCAGACATCTGATGGGAAACAAAATAATCATTCCAAGAAACCCAGGAATCAGCTTGGAATATTTTTCTTCAGAGAAGGGAGAATTAACATTCCTTGTCTTGTTTCTAACTAACATGTAACTAATGATTCAGTATACAACGTAAACAAAAGTAAGAATACTGGGCTAGGGGCAGAAAATATAGTGTAATGGAATACATATCTTAGACATCAAGAAATCTGATTGTAAAAACTTTTAATGATAATATATAGGACTCCATAGTAGTAGGAGAAAATTGGAAAAAGTATGCACAGATTAATGGGAATACCTGAAAACTGAGATTCTGGAAAGTATATTTGGAAATAATTAAAATGTGGAAATAAAAAGAAAGGGGCAGAAGATACCAATGGGGTTGTTCATAAAGTTTAGTGAAAAAAATGAAAATCCAAAAAGGCAGATATAAGAGGTAGAATATGGGACATATTACCAAGAAATAGTACACGTATACCTAGATTGGTAGAGAGATGTCAGGAAAACTAAAGAGCAGAATGTACTGAGATTAGCAAAAGGACTTATTTAGAGATGTTCAGAGTAACAAAGAAAACAATCGATATACCAGCTGCTCATTGAGGAGGGCAGAACAGATAACAAAGAAAAGGCAGTACTACTTAAATCCTATTTTGGTCCCATCTTCTCAGAGAAGATATGCATTCAACTAGGCAATTTTGAAGAATAGATTGAAGGAGCAGCATTTTCGCTTCAGTTTAATCAAAATAATCAGGAGAATTTATTGCCCATGAATGAGTTCACATTTCCATATGAATTGTTTCTTAAAATATTGAAGGAACTCTCTTTCCTGTTTGGTTCTGTTTTAAATCAGCCAATATCAGGCTTACCATATTTTTTTTCATGTGATATTTGAAACAATAAATACAATTAGCCACCCTCTTTTTAATTAAAAAAATGCTACCACAGAAGCATTTTCCTACGAGGATTAAGCCAGGAATCATATGGATAATATCTATTGTTTTATTGCTGCCTGTAGGTGTATCTTTTTTCAGGTGGGACAAGGTGGAGAATTCAGTCCAGTCCAGTACACTTACTAATATGGTTTTGGCTGCTTTAACACCCAACAAAATTAGCTGTGTGTATAGTGCCATCTTGTGAGTTTAACTGGAGGGCATATGTCAGATATGACAGATAAACAATTTGCATGATGAATACTTGACTGTTCTCACATGTGTCTCTTGCATGATCCTTTGTAGTCTGAGTGGCAGCAATTATTAACAACAAAATCTCTTTCAAACCATTTATATTTTGCAAGCATGTTTTATATTCTATCTATTAACGGGAATATAAACATAACTGGAATATAAATATATTCTGTTAAACTCTGTAAAAAAGTTTTTAAAATACATTTATGTTATGAAGTGTGTCCTAGTATTATTTATATTCTCATTATTATTTAAGAAGTTATAAGATAACAGTTCATTAAAATCACCTTTGGAAAATCCTTCTGTTATCGCAGGTTTTGTGACTCCTTCATTAATGACCGGATATAAACTAAATCTGTATTTCTCAATGAGTACGAAGTTATCTGGAATAAAACAATGTTTAATGTACAAGTACCAGCAACTCACAGTTGGTCAGTTTCACAGAAGAGACTCACAGCTACATAAAGCGTCAGAGCTAAAGAAAGTCAAGCACCAGTTTGAGACTTACGAAACTGGCACTTTCCTATATTCCATTGTTTTGACATTGGAGAATTACAAATAGCTTCTCAAAATCACAAATAAAATGTTACCACATATAACAATAATATTCTTCTTCATCTACCATAATTTAAGTTAGGGTAATCTGCAGGTGGTTAACTTCTTATATATGGTTCCCCAATATTTCAAAATCATGTTGCAAAAAAATTAAGAAAGGAAGGTTTTTTTAAAAAAATATTTTTTAAAAAAATCAATGCAATTATATTAAATATCACTTAACATGACTTTTTAAGGAATTTTTATTTTTAATTGGTTTTCAATAAATCAATATACACACAACATTCCTTATCCTTCTATGTTTTATCTCATGTCCAGGTAATTCTTTTTTTCCAACGTAAGTATTGTTGTAACAACAACAACAAAAACACAGGAGCATATGTTTTCATATTCAAACTCACCAAATATATGATACCTCCTAACATTAGAAGGAGCTGTTATCCATTTAATTTGTTCTTCTCCATTTAGATTGGTCCACTCAATTACAAAGGATGTAACCACATAATCCACAGGTAAAAGTGTCCAGGACATTATTACACAACTGCTGTTCATTGGGTAGATATTCAGAGACTGCAGAATGTTTACTAATTCAAACCAATCAAGAAACAAACAAACAAATGGTAATCAGATAGAAAATTCACCCAATCTCTTTAAAAAGAAAATACAAAATTACTTCATTTTACTTTGTAGTTTAGAAATGTTGTAAACTTCATAAGTAAAGAAAAGAATAATATTACTAGATTTCCAATTAAAAGAAACAAGTTTAATTCCCATGTATAATACAAGTACATTTATTTGGATAAAAAACAAATTTAGATCAGCAAACCCAACTTTAATCTCCCTGGCCACATGTCCAAATTGCTATACTTTGTTATTTTTTGTAATGAAATGGATATTAAAACATAATTATTTTATTTTTATTTATTTTTTTATTTTTAATTTGATTTATATGCCGCCCTTCTCCGGAGACTCAGGGCGGCTTACAATGCGTTAAGCAATAGCCTTCATACTTTTGTATATTTATACAAAGTCAGCTTATTGCCCCCACAAACTGGGTCCTCAATTTACCTACCTTAGAAAGGATGGAAGGCTGAGTCGACCTTGAGCCTGGCTAGGATTGAACTCAGAGAAATTACAGGCAGCTGGTGTTAACTGCTGCCTTTAGTAGGAGGCATTAGCCCCCTACGCTACACAGGCTCCTTATTAGAGATTATAGTCTCTATAATTAGAGATTATAGTCAACAATATTTAATATTTATTAAATATAAATGTAGTTTTGTAAATCAAATGTATATCTTGCCTTGCCTCCTCCACTATTCTGGAGGGCATCAGTGGAGAGAGAGGAATCAAACATGTCAAAATGATGTGTACAATTGAGCGATCAAATAAAATGCCTGATATCTGCATTGCTTAGTAAAAAGGGGCATGACTTAATCACCCAACTGCATCCATTATTTTAATGTATGATAACTCCATTTACACTTTTGTACGCAGTGTTGGCCTCTACGTGCCATCCAAAAGTGATTTATGGTCCTTGGCTTAAGAAAATACAGATCATTGTATAATTTTAATAAGAACACTGTCCATATATTCTGGCTATTTTATATACAGTACATGTATCAGCATTCCAGCATGTGAGTAATAAAAATGAATGTATTCAAAATTTTGGTTGGAAATCCTAGACTCTTTATTTAAAGAGAGGACTTTCCAAAAGATCAATAGTTTCTAAATACCTTCTTTATTAAATGTATAGTCATACATTAAAAGGGTTGTGTGGGAGCAAGAATGGTTGCTCTTACCTGTGCTTATTTGTTGTGAAAGAGTTAAAATAAAATTCACAGAGGAAGATCCAATTGAGTTGATTGCTAGAATTTTAACAGAATGAATATCTTCGGACCATGAAAAAGTGTAAGTAGTATCATTTTCTATATAGTCAGACCAAGCAATGTTTTCTGAGGTATTATGCTCTACTACATAGTCTAGAACACTACATAAAGAAAGATTCTTCATCAGTGGCTGTAAAAAAATACAGATATATTAGATACTTTGATTTGCAGTTGAAACTAAAGTTTAGATTTTTTTTTAATAATATAGGAGAAGATATTTGATTCATTTCCTACAAATGTTAACTTTCACAGTCTTATGTAGCCAATTAAGTCAGAAATTAAACTAATTTGCTGAGAAATCAAGAATTTTAAACTGATTTTTTCAAAGTGCACTGGAGGTTTTTAAAGTGTAAAAGCAATTAGATGGATTTCTAGTTTAGTAAACTATCTGTGCTGGTTCCATATTTCTAAGAATTCTGATTGGAAACACTTGTTAGTTTAGGCAGACAGACTGTTTTTGGTTTAAGGCATTGGGTAGAATCTAGTGGCATGGGAACAGACTTATGCTCATATAAGAGAATACTGTATTCTCTCCTTCTCTGTGCAACAGCTCATGTATCCTCAGGATCTAATCTTTAGACTTGGAATCTTTGGAGAAAATTTTGAAATCATGTAGAATATTGCAAGGAGAAGGAAGAACTATTTGGCTTTAGGTTTTATTTGCATTAACTGAGAACATTGCAAGTACAGTTGTACCTGTTCAACTTTTTTAAAGGTTGTAGGATTTTAAAGAACCATGCTATAAATTTGCTGATGCACTGATTTTGATAATAAAGTTGTTTGGATCATGCATCCCAGAAAGGCAGTGCGAACTTGAATTATGCCTATCACAAATAGAAATGCAAAAATTCTATCTTTAATTCCTTTGAAAACAAATTTAGAAATTCTATTCCAAAGCAACTTTTAGCATTGAAGCCAACTAGGATTTATTTTTTCCTAAATCAAAGCTTAATCAAAAAATAGTCCTGAAAAAAAGATACACTTCTGAAAGTTGCATGTAAACAATAATTACATTGTGGAACTTCAAATTTTAAAAAAACTTCCCCTTTTCTATTTTAAAAAAAGGCTCTTGATTAATATATGTTAAGAATTGTGTAAATCAGGACAATATATAAAATGTCTTCTTCATATTTTTAACTAATTGAAAGAGAAAGACAAATTGACTATTACCCTGCCAACATTAATAGTAAAGGAATTGCTGTTTTAGCTAGTTTGATATATCTAATTGTAAGGAATAATAGAGCATTACAAAAAATTAGATGTTGAGCATCTTATTGTTCTTCTCAGAATTACCTTCCAAAGTAAAGTAACATTTTTCTGGTTCATAATGGGATCTTCATTAATAACTCTCCAGAATTCAGGTCCTCTCAAAGGAGCTGAAAAAATACCGCATATTTCAAATTGTTTTCATACAACTTGTTCTAAAGGAAAAGCATATAGGTAATATAGCATATAGCCAAAAGCATATAGGTAATATACTGACCTTTGATATCCTTAACAACTGTATAAGCAGATCTGCTCCAATCACTCCAATAGCCAATTCCTTCAGTCATCCTGCAGCGCACCTGAATAATGTAAACTATACAGGGATCTTGTACAGCAATACTCACAGAGGTAACTGATACTGCAGGAACTTCCTGAATCTATAAAAAAAAGCAAAGAAACCTAACCAATAATAATAAAATAATTTCTGAATGGCTAAAGCCAAGATTAGAGAAAAGAAAGAAACATATCAAAATTGTTCTTTTTTCCTCCCAAGATGAACCAGACACTAATAAAACTGATAGAAGAATCTTTAGGAAAGCATTAGTTTGCATTAAATGAGAAGATACCTTCCAGTTAACGTCTTCTCCATTAGCCACATATCGAACCTGAAACTGAAGGTCATTCTTTGGAAGTTCAGGGTTCTTCCAACTCACATTCAATTGCCCAGTGTCCTCTGTAATCTCAGCTTTGACACTGAAGGGAGAGAATGGCTTCACTGGAAAGGTAAACAAAAGAAATTTGTCTGACTTACTGAATGTCTTCCTTGGATACCTACACATTGGTTCTTCCCTATTGCATTTCACCAAAGCAATGTATCCTGCAATTTATGAAAATGTGTCTTTGTCATATTTTAATTGTAAGCAATTACAGCAATAACCTGTTGCCTTAAAAAAAAAGTTCCTTCTCATGAAAAGCTCCATATGTGATTCTTTCTCACCCAATCCAGAATTAATTCATGACCACTGTGTTAAACTTGTCCCAAAATCCAGAGGACAGCATTGCTCCTCCAAGGTTTTTCTGATGTTCTTACATTTTTGGAAGAAATATAATATTTAGCTTTTCAATAATCTGGCAAAGACTGATAGCTGAAAAATACTGAGTTGCCCAATTCTAAAGATGTTATGGAATTGGATTTCTAATGTTATACTTCCAAGAGCATTGCACAGTAATATATGAAGAATAGTGGTTACCAAACTATAAACATATAGGCAGGACAAGAAGCAATCAATGTAAACTAATCAAGTAGAGAAGCAATCTAGAACTAAGAAGAAATTTTCTGTCAGAACAATTAACCAGTGGAATAACTTGCCTCCAGAAGTTGTGAATGCTCCAACACTGGAAGTTTTTAAGAAAAGATTGGACAACCATATGTCTGAAATGGTATAGTGTTTCCTGCCTAAGCAGGGGGTTGGATTAGAAGACTCCAAGGTCCCTTGCAAGTCTGTTATTCCATTCCATTCCATTCCATTCCATTCCATTCCATTCTATTCTATTCTATTCTATTCTATTCTGTATGATACAGATGCAAGATGGGTGTTATTCACTTACCTTGGCTACCGGTTTGCAAATGGGAGCTCGCGAGTGCTTGTGCTCACTTTGCTCGTATGTGACACCTCTGTGCATGCGCAGGACCTTCTGTGCATGCACAGAGCATCAAAAATTGGATATGATGACGTCCATGTGGGTGGGCGGAGCCTCCCGCAGCTGCTGTTACCAGTTCACTCGGAGATCAGGCAACTCCGCTTGGACTGTCAGAGGCTTTTAAAAGAAAAAAAGCCTCTGCTGATCAGGCAATTCAATTGGGATCGTCAGAGGCTTTTAAAAGCATTTTTTCTACAACCTCTGAAGAGGTTGTAGAAAAAATGCCTTTAAAAGCTTTTGAGGATCCCAGCTGAATCGCGCGATCATCAGAGGCTTTTTTTCTTTTTTTTTACTTTTAAAAGCATTTTTTTGGCCAAAGAGGTTGTAGAAAAAATGCTTTTAAAAGTAAAAAAAAAAAAAACCTCTGATAATTGTGCAGTTCAGCTGGGTATCGGGGGGGGGGGAGAAGGGATTTTTGCTACCGATTTCTCCAAACCACCTGCTTCCATCGCTACCGGATCAGGTGATCTGGTCTGAACCAGGAGCATTTCACCCCTGGTTTAAACCTGGTCAGTAAAGATGATTGGTTCAAACTGCTCAGAAAATCATTGCTTTCAGCAATGCTAGAAAGCAACCATAATCTCAGGTCCATTGAGGGCAATGGGATGGATTTATAAAGTAATCCACCCAATAATAATAAAGTATTATTTTCCCCCCTAATAACACGTCATTGTCCCATTTTCTCATTCTTCACCACCTTCCCAGCAAGCTGACTCATACACAATACTGGAGATCCGTAAGAAGGAAAATGCTCAGAACAAAGGACTGAAGACAGGTAAAGCTGGTGACAAAGAGAAGTTTAACTACTCCTATACACACATCTCTTTTTTGATGTTATAATGAGGCGTCTTTTATGTGCTGCTTTAAAGGTGGAAGGAACAAACAGCAAACACTGCAGCCTTTGTCGTATCTGTAGCTGCAACAGAACTGAATCTCCAAAACCAACCTTTAAATGACATACAAGGCCTTACGATCTTGTTATTGAATCCTGCAATGTGACTCTTGAGCCAGAATAATCTGTTCTATACATCACCTCCCTATCTATCAACATGGAAATGTAAAAAAGACATGTTAGAAATGAAAACTTATTTTAAATGTTTATTGCAAGGCCTGATAATTCATTGCAATTTCATATGCATTTAATTTTCTTTCAGTTTTAATAAAAACAGCTATCTTTATCTTCCACACAGACTGACCAAATAATTAAAATGGCCAATTGAAAGGAATACTTTGGAGGTGGAATATGAAAAAATAGGAAAAAAGTCAACTCAATAGTATATATGTAAGCAGCAGTAATTACATTTTTATAATTACAGATTGAAATACAGGATACATCTTAAAAGGAATTTTGTATTGCAGCTTGCATTAGCTGTATTACATACATCTTAAAAGGGAGGCAAAAACCTAGTTTTTATTTCCCTTTCATTCATACATTTAAAAAGCTGTTTTGCAAACTGTCTTTCCTTGGAAATGAAATTTGTTGCAAGCCCTTAAAGAGTTATATTTGAACATGTACAGTATATGTACAGACTAAGAAGTAGGCACTGGCAAACCACTTCTGAAAGCCTTGACAAAAATACTACTGGGATTTGTTCAGGCACAAGTCAAAGTCAACTGTGACTTGGAAGCATACCCCAAAAAAGAGGAGATTAATGATGTGAATTGACAACCCCATGTCAATCTTCCCTTCCCCTGTCCTCCCCTCTTGTTGGTGCTTGTACTGTGAAGATAACAGAGAAGAAGAAAAAGAAAAAGGAGGAGGAGTTGGAAGAGGAGTTGGAGAAGGAGACCCATGATATCTTCAAATCAATTTACGCCATAATCCATTGTTGGAAATCCCTTTCACTTACCTACTTCTTTTGGAAGGACACATACTGGTCTTGATGTAACTGTTCCCAGTGAGTGCTTAATCTCTATCCACATAGTGTATCCAGACAGAAGGTAAAAGGGTTGAAAGATGCACTCATAAACATTATTCTTAAGCAAATTGCATTCTTTCACTTCTGAATCTGTATGCATATTTGGAGATTCTGAACAATATATATCGTTCCTTAAAATAAAAAGAAAACAATACATATAAACCTAGCACTTGAGATCACATAAATACTGTAATATAACATCTTTGTAAAAAAGAATATAAATATCTTCACATAACCTGCAGTTTTTTAATTTTTTAATTACAAAATTTGTAGTTAACTATTTCAGCTTACTCAGCTAAAATGAACAATTTTATTTATGTATTCATTTATTTATAAAATTTATATGTCATTAAATGTTATTTCAGCATATCTCCCTGAAATAAAGCTATGTATTATAATATATTAAGATGTAAACAAAATCTTTAGGCAAATGCCTGGAAAATCTATTTGCATTTCAGGATTTCTCATTTTAGATCATCAGCACCACTATCTCAAGTCTAATGAACTAACAAGCCTGAAGCTCATTCTAACTATACACATTTTGCTATAATGTTTGAGGCAACTGGCTTCATCACTACATTTGAGGCTGAGTTTCTCCATACTGCCATTTCAGTCAGATGGGAAGTCAATTATGTGAAGTACTGGAAGACATTTGGCATGTGTCATCTTACCAGAACCTGAGTACACACAGCTGGTGTACTCATGTTTGATTACTTGATTGTTTTTATTAGTCATGAAAGATATTGCCTCTTTAACCAAGCCACAGATTTTGAATCTCTTTGAAAATAGGTAGGTCATCCAGTTTTATATTTACTTTTTGGTAATCCACCAGAAAAAAAAAAGCCTCTCAGTTTGATGTAAAGCCTGCTAAAATCAGTGGGAATGCTGATACTGATAATGAATAGGATCTGTGAGGAAATGAATAAATGTCTCTACAAGATACCACACTAAAAGGAACTGCCATCAATCTAGTTTCTCTCTGCGTTGATGAAAAACTAAAAGTGACAGGTACATAATATGTTTACTTTCATTAATGTTTTCTCTTTCTTCTGCAGACTTCAGGGATAGAGGGGTTGGAAATTGAATAATTGGTTCCTTACATAGCACTGACTGGTGACATAATCTCTCTTTGTGAAAGTGTACATATGGGTGTACCATATTAAGGGGTGTGTGCCATATTGCAGTTAGAAAAGAGAGACAGAGACAGAGATCACTTCTAGTTCTAGCACACAAGGAACTTTGTAAAACTTATTCTTGTTCATCTTCACAATGACTCTAAGAAACAGGTCAATATTAATCTCATTTTGAGAATGGGAAACAGAGGTTGAGGAAAGGAAGGTGATTTGAACAGCACTTTGCAAAAGCTAATATCCAATGCTGCCACAATACTGAGCCAAGGAGCCTTAAGCCAAATGTAATACGCACTCCTTTCCCTGGCAAAAGACCTCAGACTAAATTTATTGATTTTAAATGAAACTCATTTTTTTCCTCTAAGATGCTCAGAACTGTATTTGCAGCTTAACAATAAAACTATGAGTATATTAGGCTGACTTAGATAAGATAGTTCAGAGATCGTCACAGTTAAGCCAGATTTGAATCTGCAACATCTTAGTTACTACCAGAAATGTCCACAGGGAGATCAAGGGAAGGCAAATTATGAAAGGAGCTTCCAACATTTTGAAGAAAGAATTAGATCCTGTGGATGCTTCTGATCACCATGTTACATGACTTATTTCTTAAAGTGTCAGTCCATGACTGACCACCGGTTTATCTGCCCCAGAACACACTATCTAGGTCAGCAGATGCTGTTTAGAGGTAAAAGGTAGCAGATGAGGTAGCACGCCACCAGATTGATTCACATTAGAATGAAGAATTAAAATACCCAAGGGTCAGTCCTGATCATCCTTCTCTTCGATGATGATAGGGAGAATGATTACCTATTTATTTTACTTATTTATTATGAAATGTATTTGCCGCCCATCTTGTGTTCAATGACTCTGGGTGGCTTACAACATAAAAACATTAAAAAACAAATACATTTCATAATAAATAAATACAAATAAACACTATTTTTCAGAAAGGACAGGTTTTGTTGTATAAGAGGAAAACTTGAGGATTCAAAGACATTGGGTACTACATGTTACATTCTTTAATACATTAAGTTCCCCTAGAAAACTTGGATTAAGTAACCTAAACCCAAAGAATAATCTTGGCAAACTACTGTATATTCATGACTGAGTTGAATTAATAAAGCTGGGGTTATCAAATCTGCAAGTAACACAAAATTTGGTAGCTTAATTCATACCCCAGATGATCAAATTGGTTACCAAAACTGATAAACTGGTTACTTTAAAAAATTGATAGTTCTTTAAACTGTTATCTATACATTAAATTTACACATAAGTTATATATTTGCACAAAGACCTGTGGAGAACTTTCTAAAGTTTACAGAATCATACCCATTACATACAACTTCACTAGGCACCACTTTCACTAAAACCAATAAATGACTCCAAAGGAACAGAGAGAATTGCAACCGGGTAGAAGGATGAGTTCTGTAAGATTAAGTATAGTTGATCACCATTTGACCAAGAAGTCAATATGGAGCTTGCAATAATTTTATAATATCTTGATGAAAATTTCTGAAGAACTCAAAATATTAGCACTTTCATTTGTGCCATTTTGGTTGGCCTTAAGGAAAGTATTATCTCAGCAAGTAGCAGCACTTAGTTGACCTGCTGTTGATTCAATACCTATGTAAGATTGGGCCTGGTTTGACCTACATGGAATATCAGTGGTACAGCAAAATTGATATATTTGAAAATATACTGCAGGAGGTAATGGCAAAACACATCTTTAATTGCATGGAAGCTACATGGACATGTCCCAAGTTACAGTGAATTATCTTGATAGGAGGAACATCACAGCAATGGATGGTTCCAATCCAGCTAAATATATTTAGTAATTTATTAAATTGAATATTTTTGAATATCTTCCACCTCTAGAAAGTCAACAAAATTAGCACTATTACAACAAGGATTATGACCAGAGTGCAAGAAGCAGTGTCATGAATAAAGAATGTAATGCATGTTGGTATTTATAGGGCTGAGTTTCAAAATCAAGAGTCACAAAATATCTCTACTTCTGCTGTTTAAAAACCAAAATTTGGGACCCTAATAATGTGCATCAGATATTCAGTCTCAAAACTGCTATTAAGCTCTAATGTGATGAGGGAATATAATAAAGGATGCCAGTCAAAGCTACAATTTCTAAGCCAAGCTCCCATTAGAATTAGTGATGCTGCAATTCCCAGAGTATCTAAATTATGTTTAACCATGCTCTCTGAAATTTTGAGAGTTGCACTCACCTCTGAAAGTATCAGATTTGAAAAGGCTATATTAAAGGGCACAGAATTCAGTTTTCCCACTTAAATCACATCCAACCTTTCTTTTAATGAACAGTTCCATATCACTGTATAAGATTTTCCTCAACCCTGTACTAACTTGAGCTCTGAAAGAAAAAGCTTTTCAAAAATACTATATTGAAATGAACATATACCTGTAGTATCTTAACAGCAAAGTACTCTCCAAAAGTATTGGATCTGGGTTGATGGACCAGAAACAGGTCATTTTTTGTAAGTTGCCATAGGTTTCACATGTGATATTGATATTAGCATCTATTTGAAAGACAGCATTAGTGAATATGCAAACAAAGAATAAGAGTTCACCAACATTTATAATTGTAGAAACAATCTGATATATTACCTATTATGTATAGTTCAGCATAACGGTGATTACATTCCTTATTTTCATTACAACAATATAAAGCATTAAAAAGAAAATTTCCTCCAGGCTTCATTGCAGGCAAGTTGGTAAGTGTAACTTTGCTAGTGTAGTCATTCACAAAAGTGTACTGGCTACTTGGGATTTCTTTTGCTAAATTCAACCACCAGACTATCTTCTTTGATGAGATAATTTTGTCTTTGGTTTTATAAACACAATAAAAAGAAATGTTTGTTCCAACACTTGCTAGGAGTTTGGAAGGGAAATACATGACATCTATTACAAACAAAAGAAAGAAGCATTATAATATTTAAATAATTTTTATAACATTATTCTTTATAAAAACAAATGTTGGAATTTTTAACAACACGTTTCCCATGTTATTTTTTATTACTTTGTAATATACTTTATAATTCTTTCTTCATTAATCAAGTTTCAAATTTCAACACAAGAAAAAGGCAGTCCTCCTTCAGATTACATCATGAACATCCAAGCTTTTGGCTTGCCTGGGCCACACTGAATAAAGAGGAATTGTCTTGGGCCACATATAAAATATATAATATAGTTGATGTATATAAAATCACATAATAATGTTAAAACTTGTGGGGTCATGTTACTAGCTATCCAGGGCCGCACGAAGGCCATGGGCCATGGGTTGGACATCTCTGAATTACATAATATGTTCTTCCTCCTTAGTTATGAAAGACGATACCCCAAACTTTAGAATTAATTGATTCCAGATTTGCATTTTAATCCCTCCTTTCAATCATTCTATAATGTGACAAAAACAGCCAGTAGTCCACCATTCCTTTAGCTTTAATTCATTATTGTGGGCATCTATTCAGGATGCATTTAATACGTTTGGAACCTGTTATGTGTAACATCTTGTATGCCACTCAAGATCTTTAGACTGAGATATGTTACAGATATTATAAAAATAAAAAAACAATTTTTAACTTCTCACGGGCCATGATGCGGACTGTGTGTGTATCTATGTTTGTAGGCTTCTTTTACCCTTTTATAATTTTTTACTATTTCTTCTATTCTTCCGTAGTTTTTAAAATCCTTGTAAAATTTTATTTTAATAAAATGAATAATAAATAAAGCATTTATTATCATCACTATCATTATTACTATTTTCAAAATTATACAAATATAAATCTATTTTAAAAATTGCAATTATTTAGAATAAATTCTCCATTTATCCAAATTAAGATTACATTGAAATCATAGTTCATGGTATTCTTACAAGAAAGATACTCTGATTTCAAATATTATCGACTATCACTCCATGCATAAATTGCATGTATCATGTCAAACTTGAACATACTCAGTTTTTTTGTTTTTACTATAAGTGCTTCAAATTGTATTGCACACAAACATATACATAAGTGGCTTTATATTTTTCAAAGCAGTCAAATAAAATGATCTAATATCCTGGATTAATAACATTTTTTTACATGAATGTACCTTGTAAATCCATGTTAAAAGGTGAGCTCCAATCACTCCAAAGTCCTAATTTCTGATGGTTCTTGCACCGAACCTGAATTATATATGAAGATTCGAGTAATTCATTATTTATGGTCAGCGATGTTCCCATGGTAATTTCAGCCACCTATTAAATTATATTTTAAAAAATAATAAGAATAATGCTGTTCTTTCAATTAATTAACTTAAAAATATAAAATCAGAGATGATAAAATGAAGCTAATAAAAAACAAAAGAGGGTTTATTTCTTGGTTTTAACACCTGACTTTATATAAAGTTTATGTGTCCAGAATGCAAAGGTTACATACGTGCACTCCATGGGGACATTGTCCCCTTCCAGTTTGGTTGATAGAAAATGCATTCAATAATACAAAATGAAAATAGAAGGGATTGTGCAACCTTTCACATATGCACATAGAATGTGCTTCCTAGACGATCCATGCCAAACCTCAAACAGATTTAAAGTAAATTTAGGGAGTAGCATTTTTTGTGAATATGTGCAATTGGGAGAGTAGATTGTAATCCCACTGCATCTCATTTAAAAGTATATTTCCGTGCTTGCATTGTGAGCTAATGAAATACAGGTTGTCCTCAATTTATGACCCACAATTGACCCCAAAATTTATGTTGTTAAGTGAGAAATTTGTTAAATGAGTTTTGCTCCATTTTACAACTTTTCTTGTCACATCCGTTAAGTGAATCACTGAAGTTGTTAAATTAGTAACATGGATGCTATAATGGTCATAAGCATGAAAAATGATCATAAGTCACTTTTTTCAGTGCTGTTGTAACTTTGAACAATCACTAAATAAACTGTTGTAAGTCAAGGACTACCTGTATAATCCAATGAAAGTGAAGCATAATTATATCCCTTTTATTTTGAAGTATTATGTTTGTTAGTTTTAATCATTTCAATGCATGGGTGTCCAGTACAAACCATTATAATGAAAAAATAATGGAAGACTGGCTACAAATATCTAAAACATATGGTTTGTGTATTGATCTGACAACATGTATTTCCTCATTATTCTATCTCGCTGCTCCCAAATGTAAACTCATAGTTACAAGAAAATTATTAGTTTAATCTTAAATTAAGCTTGCCAAATTTACAGTGACTCTTAAACCTATTTTATAAGAGGCTCAGAATAAGGAATTTGTCTCACCTGTTGAAAACTTTTAGTTGAGTTTGTAAAACATTTCACTTCGTATAGAAATAAATTGGATTTAGATGCTGGCTGAGACCAAGAGATTTTTATTTGTCCTGTGTCTGTCATTTCAACTTGCAGATATAATGGAGGGTCAGGTTTTACTGCAAAATAGTATGGTAAACAATATGCCTTAAACACATTTATTTACAGTAATATTTTAAGCTTGCTAATATTTTAAGCTTCATCTCTATATGTGTATACAAAAATTTTCTTTACATAGGTTCGAATATTTTTAAATAACACAGTTAATATCTAGAGCATCTTTTTCAATCAATTTCACCTTAAGCAAGAAAGAGTTCCCTATTGGCTCATGTTCCAGTTAAACAAAGCAATTTCAACATACAATATGCATAAATGCCTTGGTGGTTGTGGTCTGAAACAGTTGTGGCTGGAATTTGTTCAGTATCCAAAAGAAGCAAAGTAATAAATTCTCGTATTATTTACTATGTCAAAGTTTGAAAGGAAGATTTCCATACCAGGCAATAGATTTGGTAGAAAAAGAACAAAAGTAGGTATTTTTTTAAAAAAAGATTAATAATATAAATAAATGACTGTGTTTTTCTAATTCATAGGATGGAACATTTAACAACATTCCCTTATATTAATGCTAACTCTAAAACTGCCACTTGGCTAGGTTGAAATCTGAATACAGATATTTAGGATCAAGTATCAAACAATATACAAATTATTTTATAAGTAATTATAGAATTTGATAGTACTGTATTTGTTTAAGGAGCAATAATATTAAATACTGTATGATACATCTCATTATACCTTTACTTAGCCTGCATATTATAATTTCATTTATTTTCCATAAATTATATTGTCATAATATATATTTGAACTGAATCATTGTTATGAGAAAATGATGTATAATTCTGTACTACTGATTTGAATATTTAACTTTTATCATTATTCTTGAATTTCACCATTTTATAACTACATTTCTAGGTTTATTTGAGAATCACTGCTTTGCAAATAAGCATACTAAAGCAATATAATTCAAACAATATGACAATACTTAAGACTGACATAATTCAAACATTATTCATGTTATTAAAATATTTAATCATTTACAAATTATTCAAGGTATTTGTAAAATGAGTGAAATGATGTACAGTAACATATATCACTAAACCAGCAAGTATGATTAAAATATAAAAAGGCAGTAAAATCAATATTTGCAATGGAGTTTACAATATTTGCAATGGATCATATGTTTGCTTAAAAATATTACTTATTCTTATGAATATATACAAGAGTGAATTTTTAGTAATTCACTATACACTGATTTATATTATGAACATTCCTGTGGCTACTGCTTGAGAAAGTGTGCACAAGGGCAAATCTACATCTTGTATTAAAGAAAGAATCTCACTACATGTGACTGATTTTTAAAAACTAACTACCACTAGAAACTCTGTGCCTTGGAAGAGTAAGTTTAAAAGTGGAGGTTAACATCACAAAGCTTACTTTCGCAATTCCATTCCACAACAAAGTATAGCTGACTTTCGAATACAGTTATCTTAATTCATATTTTTAAAAATAGATCCAAACCTTGCATCATTTGAAGTGATGTAAATGAATTATAACAAATGGTATTTTAGTTCTGCTAACTAGAAGATTTAAATATCTGACTATTGAATAACATGATTTACAGAAACATTGTGTAATTCTTCTGTATTACACAATGCTTGTGTAATGCATCATGTTTCCCAATCATGTTTATATTATAACTAATATAAAATACTCATTCTAAAAAGTTTATAATAATTTACTAAACTAATAAACATAATAAACATTATTTATCCATTTTTATTATAATAAAATACAAAATAATTCAGACAATAAGTAATTTTGAAGCATCTACTTATTAAGCCAGAAATCTATTTATTAAGTCAAAAGATTAAATGCAACCATCATCTGATTAAATAAAACTCTGATTTAATTATAGAAGTAAAATTTAAAAACTAAATTACATTTTAATGAAACAAGCATTGTACTAATACAGCTACTAAAAGTTAACCTTTCAGAATGTCAGCATCTCCTCAAAGTCCCCCCCCCCATTTTTACTATTCACACTTGGAATAAAACATTACAAAGTATGTTTAAAAACATGATTTTTAAAATAAGAATGCAGATCAACTTCCCCATTTTTATTCCATCAAGATATGTTGAAACTATAATTTCCACAATTGCTAGCAAACAGTTCTGGGAGTTGTGGTTGCAGTATAACTAAGGGTACCATAGAATAGAATAGAATATTCTCCATTCTGGGTGGAGACAGCAGCCAGGATGGGTTGTACTCATCTGTTCAGATTGATGGACTGAGTCTGTCATAGCTGTTAAGTCCCACCCTTGTTACTGGGTAGATCCAGCTTTTGACTCAGTCCATCAGACTGGACAGGCATGTGGGACTATTGCTTTGGCTTTTATTCTCATATTGTTGTTTCTTCCTCTATTCCACAGTTTGGGTTTTTTTGGCTTTTTGACTTGGATTGTCTTTGTCTACGATTGGCTTCCTCTATCTCTATGTTCTGGACTCTGGTTTTGACTTGGACTGCCTCTGACTACGCATCGTGAGTTTCTCTGTATATTGATTTGCATCCTTTCCCCAAGACTGGCTTCGGCTGGCAACTGAGTGTTGGGGGGGGTGGATTGCTAATTAGCGTGTGTGTTGGGGGGGTGGATTGCTAATTAGCTCCCCTCTGTTTGTGAGAAAAACGCTTGCATTTAACGTTCTGAGACATAATGGAGCTTTGCGCTCCCAAGAGGTCAAGCTTTACTGTCAGCAGAGCTTTTGCGCTCCCGGAGACCGGTGGAGTTGACTGTGGAGCTTTGCGCTCCCGGAGAGCAAGGAAAGCGGTCATTTGACAGTTCATTAGTTGCTACAGCTGCTAGCCTTACTGGAACTGTGCTTCGAGTTTCGGCCGTCCTTTTTGTGGCAACTGCTCTCCTTCCCCGCGTTTGTGGCGTGTGGTTTCTAACCGCTGTGGTCTGTCTGCTTGAGCGCTATTGGAGGAGCTTCGCACTCCCATTACTGACATTTGGCAGCGATTTGAAGCAGAGCTTCGTGTTCCCGAGGTGCCCGCATTTCGCGCCGCCGTTTGTCCTGTTTCCTCGGCTTTGGGCACGGTGGCCGTTGGTGGAGCTTCATACTGCTGCCTTTTTGCCTCTTACATTGCCAGACGCCGTTTTAATTGCCTTATCCTGCTGCCGGCCGCCATTTTGATTGCCCCATCCTGCTGCTGGCCACCATTTTGTTGCCTCACCCGGCTGCAGGAATGACTCATAATCTGAGTCACTACTTAATTGCCTGCTTTCTGCTCCTACTATTGAACTTGTTAGCTTGAACGCCGAGGATATTTCTTGTGGTGGGCACACACAGCCTTTGCTCTTATGCCTAAGGCCTTGGCCAAGTCCAAGCACGGCCAGAAGGCCGGTGCTAGGGATGATGAACATTTAGATGACAGGCCTACCACCCATAGGTCATCAAGGGAGACCTCCTCTGAGCCGGCTATTGGCACCCAGTCCTCACGCTCACAACATAAATCACACAAGCAGGTCTTAACATCTTCCAAAGATGAAAGTCGCAGAGTCAAGGTTTTAAAAAGGCTTTGTGACAAAGCTACCGCCCATCTCATTCTGGCAGCACGTCAGGATCCTAGTGTTTCCAGGAACCCTGAGGCTGTGGTGGACCATGGGCCTGCAACACCTGACTAGATGTCGCTTTGAGACTGCCCCATAACTATTCTGACATCAGACTTGTGGGATCCATGTTCCTCACCGGCAATTCTGGGTCTAGTGGATCTACAAGACATTTCCGGGATGAACCCGACTCCAGTCCCTGGGACCAGATCTCCTCAAGAGGTGATTAGTTGTCAGCTTCTGCCAGACCAGCTACAACAACTGAATGACCTCAGGTTTCCGACCTCCCAGTAGGGGCGGGTCTGAGAGATCAGCTGCATCGACTTACCCGAAGCGGGTGTATCCTGACGATTATTGTTCGGCTGGGGCACCCAATTCTCCTACCTACCCTCACATGACTCATCCATCATTATTGGCAGATGTGGACTCTTGTGAACCGGGCTTGTCGGAGGATGAGGACCTACCCCCGGATCAACCGGTGTTCACTGGATTGTTTCCACAGGCCTTGTTTAAGTCGTTGCTGTTCAAGGCTGTTAATACGGCTCAACTTAATTCTGGGGTTCCAGATCTTGCTCCAACGCCTTCTCTGGGGTCCCTGAATCCATTGTTTGTGGAGCCGGCAAAACCAGTCACCTCCATTCCAATGCCACCTCTCTTCTTGGACATCGTCAAAAAACAGTGGGCCTCTCCTGGATCAGCTCCGAGTCCTTCCTCGAACGACCAAAATAATTTTAATGTCACGTCGAATTTAGAGTCTCTTCTCCAGGTGGCGTCAGTGGACGTTCTGGTTGCCACTCTACTTCCTAACACTAATATTCCTGCAGATCCCGATGAACGTCTATGTCCTGCAGAGCATCATACGGACTTAGTTCTATGGCGAGCCCATCATGGCTTGGCATGGGTGATTCGGGCAGCGACCACTGCATCATTTTTCAATTGTACTACGCTGTTATGGTTGTGTCAACTGCAGGAAAAATTATCCCCTGATGACACGAGGGCCAAAATTGTGTAAGATTGAATAAGATTGTGGCGGCGGTCCAGTTTTCAGCGGATGCCACGCTTAACACCACTTGTTTTGCTGCTAAGTCCCTGGCTTCCTCTGTAACACCCCGTCGATAAGTGTGGCTCCACCACTGGCAAGCAGACGCCAGACACAAGTGGCACCTGGCGACTGTCTCCTTTTCCGGACCCAAATTATTTGGAGAGCCTCTGGACTCCTTTCTCATTGAGACTAAAGACAAGAGGAAAGTATTGCTTACCACTTATCATAGTGGGGACTCTCAGTTCATTCTGTACACATCTTGCCCCCAAGTTCGAGTTTCTGAGGGGGGTGGTTCCTTTTTTCCTACCACTAGGTCGTATAGAAACTTCAGTTCCAGACAGCGGGCCACCCAGGTCAGGCTGCTAGAGGTAGACCTTTTGTGAACAAACGGCCCTTTCAGGGGGGAGTGGGTCATTCACTCCGATGCCATCATTTACTGAATCCCAGATCCTCCCATAGGCGGCAGATTGGCCCTTTTTGCCGACCTTTGGGAGAGAACCACTTCTGATATATGGGTCCAGGCCACTTTAAAATCAGGGTTGGCCATTGAATACCTCTCCCCTCCCCCAATATTCTTCGTACGTTGTCTGCTCTCTCAGGATGCTACAAGAAGATCTCTTATGGATTCGGCGGTTCAGCATCTCCTTTTGATCAGGGCCATCCAAGAGATGCCTGAGGATCAAAGGGGATCGGGATTTTATTCCCAGGTGTTTCTGATACCACAGTCATCAGGGGGGTGGAGGTGGAGACCTTAAATGTTTGAACCGGTATGTAGTGTACCATAGGTTCAAGATGCAGTCATTACAATCTATTCTCGATGGTGTTCGGAGGGGCGATCCTCTCGTCTATAGACCTCACTGAGGCCTATCTCCATATTCCCATCCTTCCCTCCCACAGGTGGTTCCTTAGGTTCTGCTATGGGGGATCCCATTACCAATATAGGCTTTACCCTTTGGTCTTTTCTCTGCCCCTCGTACCTTCACCAAGGTTTTGGCAGCATTAGCAGCCTCACTCAGGGCTAGGTCCATTCGTCTCCAGTGCTATCTGGACGATATCCTAATTTTATCCTCTTTCCCTCAGCAGGCCGCAGCTGATGTACAGTCTACTCTTCAGGTCCTTGCCTTCCAAGGCTTCTCCATTAATATTGAGAAGAGCCACCTTATTCCTACTACCTGTCTGTTCCATCTGGGAGCTTTCATTGACTTGGTGGCTAGGAACATCTATTTGTCACAGGAACCCCAGGATAGTTTGTGTGCTCTGGCTTCCAGAGTGGAGGGGAGTAGATTAGTGTCTTCGTTTGTCCTTTCGCAACTTCTGGGCAAAATGATTTCTGCTATCTCAATTGTCCTGTGGGCACAACTACATTCTAGGGACCTTCAGTGGTTTCTCTTGCCATTGCAGAAGGCAGGCAGAGGCACGTCATCAATAAAGGGTCCTGTTCCCAAGAAGATCCTCAGGTCCCTCAGATGGTGGTGGTCTCCAGCAATCTCCCAGGGTTGCCAGTTTTTCAAGCCTCAGAGAGTGGTGGTGACGATGGATGCCAACCTTCACGGCTGAGGAGCCCATTGTCAGGGTCAATTAGCATAGGGCAGGTAGACCAATAGTGAAACCCATTGGCCAATCAACTGGCTGGAGTTGCGTGCAATTTTCTTGGCCCTTCGGGACTTTCTCCAGCTCATCTCCGGCTCTCATGTCCTCATCCTCACGGACAATGTGACAGCAAAGGCACACATCAACCGCCAAGGGTGAACAAGATCCCAGTCTCTCATGTTGGAGGCCATGAGATTGGGTCTCTGGGCAGAGCGTCATCTCAGCTTGTTGATGGTGGAGCACATCTCCAGAGTTGCCAATGTGCAGGCAGATTGGCTGAGTCGTCAGCACTTGGATGACGTGGAGTGGCACCTGCACCCTCAGATTTTCAGGGAGCTGGCAGCTCATTTCGGCATTCCGGAGGTCGACCTGTTGCAACGCAGGCAGACACCCAGCTTCCGTGCTTCTTCACTCGGTATCCGTCCCCTCAAGCGGAAGCCACCAATACTTTCCGATCCCCGTGGCCGACGGGGCTATTCTACGTGTTCCCACCGATATCCTTCCTTTCGAGAGTGAAACGCAAACTTTTGTTGGAATGAGCGGAACTTATCATTCTGGCCCCTCATTGGCCCTAGAGGCCTTGGTTTGCGGACCTCTTTCCTTGTCAGTGGCCCCAGCTTGGTGCCTAACTCAAGGGTCCCTGCGACACCTGGACCTGGCGTGGCTCAATCTGACTGCTTGGCAGTTGAGCGGTGCACCCTAGGGGGCACCAACATACCGGAGGATGTCATCTGGACAATTCAGGCTTCAGGGAGGCCTTCTACAGACCGCATTTATTCAGCCACCTGGCAGGCCTTCTGTGCATGGTATGATCAGAACGGGGTTTCAGCCCTTCAAGCTTCTATTGTCAATATCCTGGTCTTCCTCCAGGAAAGCCTTTCCAAGGGACTTTCTCCCAATATTTTGCAGAGAAAGGTGGTGGCGATCTATTGTCAATATCCTGGTCTTCCTCCAGGAAGGCCTTTCCAAGAGACTTTCTCCCAATATTTTGCGGAGACAGGTGATGGCGATCTCATTGATACTTACCTGTGGCTCTTTAACTTCTTTGGCTCAGCACCCCTTGATTTGGCATTTCCTGTGGGGCGCTACTAATCTATGCCCTTCTGTACTGCATAGGTATCCAACCTGGGACCTTTCGATAGTTCTAAATTTTCTTATGGGTTCCCCTTACGAGCACTTGTGGATGGCTAGCCTCCAGCTGTTATTGTGTAAGGTCACCTTTCTGGTGGCCATCACCTCGGCCCACCGCATCTCGGAAATTGCCGCACTATCTACTCGTAGTGACCTCTACATGTTCCATGCTGATCATGTGGTTCTCCACCTGGATCCTACGTTTGTTCCAAAGATCAATATGACGTTCCACCATATGCAGGAACTCATCCTTCCCAACTTCTGTCCGCATCCTGCTCATCCTCTGGAACAGCGGTGGCATACTTTGGACATCCAGAGGGCGCTCTGTGTGTATTTTAAGCAGACTGCTGACATCTGCAGGACGGAATCCTTGTTTGTGTCCTTCCTGCCAGTTTCCCTCGGTAGCAAAGTGTCGTCATCGACCATTGGACACTGGATCTGGCAGACTATCGCTGCAGCGTACAAGCTGCGTTCCTTACCAAGACCTCCTCGTTTGACCATGCATTTGACCCACAGTGCAGCTACAATGGCAGCTTGGGCCACGCAAGCCTCTTTGCTCGAAATCTGCAGGGCAGCGACGTGGACTTCACCTTGTCCCTTCATCCAGCATTACAAACTGGACATGTTTGCTTCGGCGGATGCCGCCTTTGGACACCAGGTGCTGCAGTAGGTTTATCCTGGGGAGGGTTCTTCGGACCAGCCTGGTCCCCCCACCCCATGTTTCGGGACAGTGAACTTGGGTATGTCCCATCCTGGCTGCTGTCTCCACCCATAATGGAGAAGGGATGTTGGGTGGAGACAGCAGCCAGACCCTCCCTTCTCCAGTCTGGTCCTTTCTCTCACTTACCTTTCTCTTTGGCTCCCACACGCCGAGTTTGTTTCTTCGTCTTCGCCAAAAGCTGGATCTACCCAGTAACAAGGGCGGAACTTAACAGCTATGACAGACTCAGTCCATCAATCTGAACAGACGAGTACAACTCATCCTGGCTGCTGTCTTCAACTAACGAGAAGGTGCATCACAGGTAGGACCAATGCCCCTTTTATTGGCCAACTGTGATTGGACACACAAGGAATTTGTCTCCTGTGCATAAACTGTCAGTGTACATACAAACAATAAAGCAATATAATCATAAGATACCAATAAGAGAATATTAGATAGGACTGGTATCTTTGACTTATCAAATTTTAACACTCATTTGTGTATTTTGTGCCACAGCATAGATTATGAAAAATAATATATTCTTCCTTGAATACAATTTTATTTATAATATACTATGAATTTAAATAATTTAAATTTACTTAATATAAGCAAATTAAGTCTGAGTGTCAGGATAGTGAAATGTCAAAATATAAATCACAATACTCAATGAATGTTAGATTTATAACTAATAATATTAATTCAATGTTTTAGGGAATTCATTCAGGACTAGTATCACTAAACAGAATGACTGTTTTACTTCTAATTAAAGCATGTTGGGATACCAAAAAAAAAAAAAAAGATTTTAACATAAACATTTCATTCTGTGCTGCTTTTCCCATTACTTCATAGTTCTTAGAGAATCTATCCTTTAGAGCAGAGGTGGGCAACTATGGCCCTTTTATGACTTGTGGACTTCAATTCCCAGAATTCCTGAGCTAACATGGCTGGCTCAGGAATTCTGGGAGTTGAAGTCCACAAGTCATAAAAGGGCCATAGTTGCCTACCTCTGCTTTAGAATAAATTTGACTTAGCCATGATGTACATCTACTGTATATCTATAAACCAAGGTTGTCTTCATTACTATGGAATTTCAAGAATAATTCTGACTTAGTCTGACAGAGCTTAGCAAGCATGCTTGATATTTTTGCTAATAGATCAAAACTTACCAATATCTATAGGTTTGACTGACATCAATGGTGACTGCAGTAATATATTTCCATTAGTGATCTTGAGCCACATAATGTAAATATGATTCAATTTTATTGAAGATATCTGACATTCATATTTTTGGGCTTTTAGAGTATTACAGTGAATAGCTGTAGAATTTTCCTTTAGTAAATTTGTAGAAGCACTTTCCAGTGATGCATCTGTTCTGAAAAGAAAAGAAAACCAGGCATTTTCTTGTTATTTCTTTTACTAGATCAGGACTTTATTAGAAGGACTTTATTAGAAATTCTGTAAATTGTTTGCATTATTTTTGCTATACAAGAAATGAAAAAAGCCCTGTGTTGTAAATGCCACAAAGCACTTTTACTTATACAAAGGCATGATTAAAAAAATGTGTAGCCATTTTATATAATTATAACAATCCATTCCAATTATATTATTAAAATACATTTCTACATCAATATCTATAAGCACTATCAAGACATTCCTGTGGCAGATGGAAAAACAAACATTTGAATGATGGTGTGCCTGTACCATTACAACTATCTCATTTTTATCCATTTCATCTATTTTATTTAAAATAGAAGAAAAATGTTCAAAAATATGAAATCTTCACCGATCAGTGTATAGAACTCCCTGTCTTGTTCTGTAAGTGGCAAATATGCTTGCTTACAGTGAAACTCCTTTTGGAAAAAGATTTCAGAAACAAGAAAGGAGGCAGAGTGTCCAGAAAATTCACTCCACAGAGAAAAAAAAAATAAACATTAGTGGCTTCTTCTCTCCGCTAAAACTCCCACCAACCATCCAAAGGCAACACAAGCTCTCTATAATTATAAAACTTGACTGGGGGAGAGGAAACCCAACTCCAAAGCCGCTTCAGTGTTTTACATCCAGTTTTTAAATGTCCCCGTTTAACAAAAGAAAAAGAATTTGGGGATGACCAGAAGTTCAATTGTTTTACAAGGAAAAACCATAAGACAGACATAAAACAGGCATGGTTGTAGAGTGACATATTGTGTTGTTTTGTAAATGTAGTGTTTATGAAATAATCCAATAGTGATATTACCCACTTGTGTAGAAAGACTCAAAAGAATCCAAAAATTAGCACCACTGTACGGCAGATATTTGGGTAAACTTTGGACAAACAGAAATTCCTGCAAAATATTATTGTATATTAAAGGACAATTTCATATAGTTGAATTTTTTGGGTGAATTCCCCCATTACATAGCCAAAGTTTGAAAACTTCAAAATTTTATATATTTTTAAAAATCCTATAGGGAAGGAGAAATTTTTTCTGCAAAAAAAAAAAAAAGTGCTTGATGCTTTAAAGAACCAAATCTTCAGTGAGTAAAATACTTTTTAAAGAAACCATAAAATCATGCTTTTGAAGTAGGTAGAATCACTTACATTACAATCTTGTTTTTTAAAATGTAAGTAAGTTAATAAATATCAAACATGTTTATACTGTTTGGAAAATGAATTCCTAGGGAAGGATAAAGAATGGAAGAAATAAATAGAAGCAGCTGAAAAACACTCACAGTTGCCTTTGTACAATATTTTGTTATAATATTAGATCCATTCACCTTGGAATACTATTGAAATCTTTTCAGAATAAAAAGGTATAATTTTCTTGATAATCTGAATTTTTCTTTTTTTAGTCTGTACAGACATAATACCAACAGAATGTTAGCAGAATATGCAACAAGGCAAGGAAAAAGGCTTGCAAAGAGAAATATAAAATTGCATCTGTTGCTTTTTAAAAGGCTATGCCTATTTTCAGCTTTTTCTTCAAAGTTATATCCTTTGAAATATAAAATTACACTAAAACATCAAAATTAATATTTCTCAAATATTCTTATGTTATCTTCATGGTGTTAAATCGAATATTGTAGTTTATTAAGTAATTATATAATATGCTTTTCTCATTTCAAACTCTTTTGAATCAATGTGCATGACATCTATGTGCATGATTTTTTTAATGCACATCTATTTTTTTATCTTGTCTAGTTTTGCTTTGTTTTTGTAATTTTTTTCCTTTTGGGAGTTTGTATTTTAATTTTCTGAATAAGATAAAAAAATATTGTCAAAAAAAGAATTCAAACTCTTCTGAGTTCATTATTTGGACTAGATTATGGAAAGTCTGAGTTTTTTTTAATTTGACAGTATACTATTTTGTTTTCCTCCCTCTAAAAAATTCAGTTCAAAATATCTTCTTTGGCTGACCTCTCTAAATAATTTTGTTTTTTTTCCCAAACTAGAAAACTGCTCAGATGAAACAAACATCTTTCTGAATATATATTAACTTGTGACATCCAAAATGGAAGGTACTAGATGAAGTGTAATAAAAACACCAAATTAGCCCTTGGCAACAACAGTGTCAGTGTGAACAGAAGCAGTAACTAACAAAACACCTCAGTCCTTGTGGCAGATTGTCAAAGTAATAAACTAAGCACACACATAAATTAAGCAGTGAATGAGTTTAGCAACAGGGCAAGGGTAAGGCAATTGATCATTTCCTTGCCTGCAACAATGAATAATTCAACAAATAATTTTTAAAAATACTATGGAGAATTGTCATCTGGTATGAATGATCTCTATGTTTACTATCTTTTTTTAGGTTTTAGACAACAGTTCTATTCTTGATAGCAAAAAATATATGTATTTTAGGGTAGAAATGTGGGTCCTTGGTGCAGTCAGCTGGTTGTTTTCTTGTAGACCTTTCATTGCCAAACTTTGGTTGATGTGATGATGTTACCTAGTTTGGTAATGAAATGTCTGCAAGAAAACATTCAGGCTGAGAGAGCACCGAGAACCCCACTGTTCTATTCTTTTTAATCTAGAAACAATCAATCTTTAGATAGGGTTGCTCAAATGGTGCAGATAATAACAATCACCTGTTTTCTTCTCATTTCCTTTCTCCCCTTCTGAAGGAGAAAGGTGACCACCTTTCACAAAATGAGAGCTTCTTCTACCTCTTCTTTGAATCTGAATTTGGATTCAAAGTTTTAACATACCAAGCTGTATTTAATATATTAAGATCAATTCAGAAGCAAAAATTTTCTGCAATGCAATCTATGATAAATGAGACACTTTTTTCATAATAATGGTTATGATAGAAGTACATGGAGGAAGAGCAAGATAAATGACCCAGAATATTCTTCTTAAAGTTAAAAGCATCTGAAGGATTTGGAGCTTGAACAATATATAATTTCTTCCTGTGGAAGATGCATCCCCAGTCTCTTCCAAGCTTATAAATTCTGTGGTCTGTGTTTTGCATTCTACTGCCAATATTCTGAGACAGCATATAAACACTCCATAGAAATATGTAAAGCACATCAGTATTACTCCCTAACATTTCAAAGAAAGTAAATATTTCTTCTATGTCCCAGCAATGTAGCAAGCCATAACGGAAACAACACAATCAAAGCCCATTGTCTTTCTGGTTAGCAATGGAAAACCTAGAACTCATTTCCAGGCAACTTCACAGCTAGGCTATGGGTAAAGCATCTGTGTCATTCAAATGAAACCACAGTCTATATGATGTATGGCCCTAATTTATAGTATAGTTAATAATAAGTGCCAAATCTGGATTCATGGATGTTCCACATTCTCAGTATTAAATATCACTAATTTAATATTAGTAATTGAACTTTTTTTGCACTACATTGGAACAAAGGTTTGTGATGCTGCAAGTTATTGTTTCCACCCTTCAATAACTAGGGAAAAATTAGACCATGAAGGCAATTCATATCCAAAGAGTATATCTCACATAAATCACTAGTTACATTAGAGCATAAAAAATATTGCAAAGAAGGAGCCAAAAACACTATAGAGAAATAGAACACATTGTGTGCTAATAATGACCATGTTATTGCCCGTGTTGTTGAAACTGAATCTGGAAAATGAATATGTGAAACGGTGTATGATTCAGTGGATGGAATTTTGGTTATAACATAATGCTTGAGTACTGGGGAAAATGTGGACAAATGATTTAAAATTTACACTAAATTATGATTTGCAAAAACTTTTTGTTACAAAATGATGCATATAACATCTGGCAAATTGTCAAAGATGAATTAAGGTCTCAAATATATGATGGCAATGTAATTTCAAAGGTACATTCAGGGTGAAATGCTACCCAGTGGTGAAATCCAAAAATTTTCACTACTGGTTCTATGGGCATGGCTTGGGCATGGCTTGGTGGTCATGTGACTAGGTGGGCATGGCCAACTTGATGTCACTCATTTCACTCACTATTAGAGCCAGGAGCTGCACATTCTGAAGCACATTCTGCCCTTCAGAATTCAGATGCAATTCTCAATATCTTACTTCCCTCAAAAAAATTAACTAAAGATATTACATTAAGATCAATTTACTTTAGAAATCTGGAAAAAGCAATATTTCTGGGAGGAAATAAAAATGATTGTAAAATCTGGGGGAAAATGATTGGGATGGATAGATAGATAGATAGATAGATAGATAGATAGATAGATAGATAGATAGATAGACAGACAGACAGACAGACAGACAGATTAGATTGGCTGACTCTCAAAGTGAATCAATTCTCATATAAATCAACACTGACTAGGTTTATAGTAAAAATTTTGGATTCTCAAATCTGTCCATTCCTCCAAAGTTAATATATTTTGATGTCTGTGGGAATCCTTATAATTGGTTCCTGAATATTTATGCTTGATTCCTTCCTTACAGAGGGCATACAAGGTAAATTAAGGCCAATGATGATAGTTGGCCATGTATTCTCAGGTTTCCTTGGAGAATCTATTTGAAGAAACACAAGGAAGGGAAGCTCATTCTATTTAAATGAGATAACTTTCTTCTCATTCTGAACAAGAGAGCCAATAAACCACAAATATTGCATTCTCCAGTGTTGTGAGTTTTCAATTTTTGATATTTTAATAGCCAACTCTACATTCCAGAATAAGTCTTCTGAGTTCAGCATGCCTGGACTCTTGGCCATGATTAAAACCTATCATGGCTTAGTTTGATACAAAAACACTACAAAGATACACAAATGATGCATGCATATGCCTTTTCCTCCTGTGGATTTTAAAGCAGAAAGCTTTTTGATATAGTGTTTCTAATGAAAACACACATATTCCCAATAGGGAACATAATATTCAGGCCAGACCACATAAAATAAGCATTTCTGTATTCCATTCAGTAAAACTAAGAACTATGTCAACAAAACAGTTTGCTATTCAGAAGACTGTGGAATACAAAATAACATTTTTAAAGATTTCAAAGGGGATGCATGATAATACAACTACAATTTTAAGAGAAGAATCGGATGACAATACAAAGCACTCCACAATATTGATTGTTATTTCGAATGCTATTCCTCTTTTAAGCCTTAAAAAGATATTGCTGAAGAAGTGTGTTCATAGAAGGTATCTTTCACCTGCCAAAAAATAAACATGCCACTTTACAGAGTAGAGAGGATGGAATGTTAACAGTTTACCTTTCATGTTTGGAATATAGGTCTGGTTCCAGAGTTCTTAAATGCCATGATATTATGATCTCATAACATAATACAGTGAATTTGTGTAATATATCATCTCCAAATAAAATGAATAATTTTATTGGGTTAGGTATGGACTATAAACTTTTCATAATTATAGTTTAATCTATTAAATAAAACGATATAATGTTATATATCCCTGAAATGCAATAACATTTAAAACCATATTTTAACAGGGAGAATAGGCTTGCTTACAGAATAATTACTGAAATCTTTAAATTTATTTTGAAGGCACAAGTTCTCATTCACTCCAGAAAAAAAGTGTGTTTCCTTGCCTTAAATCAACTGTTTTAAAACTGTTCTTAAACTGTAGAACATGGGTAAGAAGCTATATTTTGTTTTTAGTACTCTGTGTTTCATGTCAGCCCTTTTTTCCCTTTCAGCTTGGTACCTGGCGCTTGGAAATTCCTCTCTCCACTCTTGGAACTTTTTCTTTTTAAAGGAAGGAATATTTCCCCACCCCCGTCACCTAATATGAAGTAAATCTGATAGAAAGTCTTAAAGCAAAATATAAAACTGGAGCTACCCTTATCAGAAGTCAAAATATTACAGTGGACTAAGATCCTGGAGGTAAAACCTCACAAATTTTAGCTTGGATTTTGATTATACTTACAATGCATGCAATAGATTAACTGTAAAGTCTTCATTCAAATATGGTGACTTAGTAGATAACTTCACAATGCAAAACAATTCTTCTGTGGTTTCATTAGTCCAAAACTGCAGATTCCAAATTGAATCTAAATAGAAAGTTAAACATTTTTTTAAAAATAAAAAACATCCTTGTAACCCTGAACTCTTGACAATAATTTATCATGCCTTCATTGATGGTCCTATAAATGTAAAAAATAAATTATATTATATCACATCATTTTTGCAAATACAAAAATGGTGGAGTTTGTGTCATGAAGTCATATTTTATCATCCCCCACTTCTCCCCCATCTCATGGATAACTCTATACAACTACTACTGGTATTATGCATATTTATTTATCCCTTCAATAATAACTATAGGCAAGATTGGGCTATCCAATTTCTCAATTGACACTGACTTTAACTCCATTCAAGCAGCAGTCAAAATTCCTTTACTAAAAAGAATTTTTTTAAAAAAAACTTTGTAATTTGTTTTAATTGGTCACTGTTTATTCATGATCTATTTTACTGCATACAGTTTGATTTATCTACTGAATATTCTTTGCTTATATTTTCATTGTGCAGCATCTATAAGCATTTAAAATAATCTCAATAATAATTAAAAGCACATTTTCCAAGCACACCTATCTGCTGAAGTGTTGAACCAAAAATTCTTGAAGAAATAAGTGCTTTGGCTTCCATTTCTTCAGTGTACACAAAACAATTCATATATGTATCACTCCAGTGGCAACATAAGAAATTCTCTCCAGCCACCAGTACAGTAGCATTGTCTCCAATGGTACCATGCACATCCTGCCAAGTGGGACTATCTTCTGCCATTCTAGGTGGTATACAAGGCATTTCAAAGCTCTGTGTAGGAATCTGATATATCATGCAATGAGAAATCACCATTTGAAAGAAATCTAAAGAGAGAGAAAAAAGAATAGTTTGAATATCTTAAATAAGGAAGACCTAAATCTCTATTGTTAGTAAAGGAAATCTTAGATATACTCATAAGTTTATATATCTTTAATTGATATATATGTTACATTAATCAATAGAATTTGATTGTAGCAATTTTTAATATCAACAATGTTTTGAAAGACAAACGTATATACAAATAGCGAAATAACATTCACTGTCACACAGTTTCTTATCTGTTGCAATTCTTAAACTACCTTTGGTGGCTTAAATAAACTGAAATCTGTGGACTAAATCTATAACCATTTTAGTAAGATGAACTGGTATAATCCTAATAACTATTCAGAATGGCTTAATGTGTCCTTCTAACATTCTTTTAGTATTGTACAGGGTGCAGATCCTGCCTGCCATAAACAGAGTTTACGGGAAATCTCTTAAGAGTGAGATCCATCCCTGTCTGTCCTTAACTCAAAATTGTGTATATGAATTGATTGCCTATTACTAAAAATGGTGAATGGTTGTTTTCGTTTCATGAACCACTGAAAACAGCCTGTATATTAAAAAATTTGCAGCTTCAGCAGTTCATGAAAATATTGTGCTTCAATATGAAGAGGGAGTTTTCCATTTGTAAGTATGAGTTATTCATAAATCAGACATTCTTAATTTGGAGACTGTATGCTTCTAATCCACTGTAAAATTTTTATATATTTATTTATTTGGTACGTTCAACTCACTGTTGACTCCTGGGGACTACCTGGGTTAATCCCTGCCATTTTCTTGGCAAAGTTTTTTTTTCTTTTTTTGAAGTGGCTTGCCATTACTCCTTTGTAGTTCTGAGACAGGGGAACTGGCCAAAGGTCACTCAGCTGGTTTTGTGCTAAGAACTGATAGTATCCTGGTTTCTAACCTGGTATCTTAACCATTACATTAAACTGACTTTCAGTTTAAATTTACTCCGACTCCTAAAACTGTTCTGGAGAATTGAGGAACTTGGGGTAGGAAAAATTAGCAAAATTATGTCTTTACCATTATATTACATTCAGGAAAAAATCTAGTTGGTAAAGAAGAAGCTGGATCTAACCCACAGTATACATTTATACAGAAAATTAGCTATAACAAGAAATCATATATGATATTATACTGTAATTAAGGGGTGGAATTACATTACAGATGTGTCAAACACATCTTCTAATGACACAGTTTCTGCATTAGAATAGGAATAAAAATTCTGGCAATAAGTATGATTGATTTGTTTTATAAACTCATAAAATATATTTGAACTTAATCACTAGTTTTAACATTTGCACAGATTCTAGCATCTGCAATTTAAAAAGGAATCCATTCTACAAATGAGAAGCAAAGATAAGATATTTCAACTTACTTAACTGTAGAAATCCAGTCAAAATGTTGTTCCAGTTCATCTTGTTCTGGTCAATAGATCTTTGAGGAAAATAGGGAGAAATATCATTTACATTTATACAATCTGAAGGATGTTTCACAAGCTAAATTTTTGTTTACAAAAAAAAATCAACTTTTCCAAGGAATTGCAGATTTGGGGAGTGAGTGGGATTTTTTTTAGACAAAGGCAATAATGAGGGACTTAGTCTTAAAGGGACTTGGCATTTCAGGTATCCAGTGGATGGCTTGCTCTTTGACCTTCGCCACTTGAATGTGCAAATGAAGTGCCTCCATACAGCCATTCAAGAAACCTTCCTGATGATGATTGTGTGCTGTTGGTGCACAAATATAGTGATCTATGGTTGATGCTAAACAAGTTCTCAGAAGCTGCTATGCTTTTCAGCCTGACTATCAGATTGAACAAAACTGAAATACTTTACCAGCCAGTGCCAAATACCAAGCTTCTAGAACCACTATTGACACCACCCAGCTGACAAATATAAACAACTTCAAATACTTGGGAAGTATCATCATAAGTGATAGGCCTTTGGACAACAAAATTGCTTCCAGGATCAGTAAAGCCAACCAAGCACAGGGATGGCTATGTACTAGAGTGAGCATTCAACACAACATTCATATCACAACAAAGGTAAAATCTACAGAGCTGTGAATATCCCTTCCTTTCTAAATGGATGTGAATTCTCAACTCTACATCAAACAACAAAGAAATTTTCACAGGCATGCTCTCTGCTCCATTTTTGGAATTTGTTGGTAAGACTGTGTCTCCAGCCTGGAGGTTCTGGATTGTGTGCAGTCCACCAGCATATAATTCCTCATTATCAAAGCCCAGATAAGATGACTGGGACATGTCATCAGAATGGATGTCTGCCATAAGCCTTGCCAATTGTTCCACAGTATATGGGAATCTGTGAAGACACTTTGAGGTCGATCATGCAAGCTCTAAAAAGACACTGAGAAAGAATCCCTGTGCCACTTTGACATCCAGCGAAGAAATTAGAAGCTGTGCTGCTGACAGAACCTGCTGATAAGCTTGTGCTATGGGTGCCATCAAAAACTGACAGAAAATCATGAGCAGTGTCACAAAATAATATCCACACTTAGTACAGAGCAATGGATTTCCATTGCCCCTGTTGTGCTAGACTCTGTGCTTCCAGACAGGGAAATGTCTCCCTGTCAACAAATGAACAGCACAACAGAATGTTTTCTTTGAACCCAAAAGATATAATACATCATATCTATCATCACATCATATCATGCCATAATATAGAATGGGCATTTCTGAAAAAGGTACTCTTTTGATAGATTTAGCATAAAGATAAAAGTACAGATATATAACATGTCAAATAGAGTGAAGGAAAATTCCAAAAGATGTGCAGTGATGAAATTTGAAAAGGAAAAAAATTATCTGGGCAGATACATAGCATCTGTTGGCACTATCTTAAACCAAATGCAGGAAAACATATGGTTTCGTTAAGATGTTGCCAACAGGTACAATGGGGATGTCCACATATGCTCCCAATGATTTTTTTTTTCTTTTGGATTGCTGAGTAGCCAATCAAACAAGTTTTCCAATGATATATTTTACAGTACATTCTTAAAACATTAAAAATTTGTATTCATACAACACATAATTAATGGAATGTATTGCTCAAATTTATGTTCACAACCCTTTTGTTACTTCACTTTATGTTCACAACCCTTTTGTTATTTCACTTTTTTAAAAAAGAAATTTTAAAAGTCTAGAGAATAGCACAATCAGAGACTACTAATATAATAACAAATCCACATGTGCAGTGAAAACCAATGGCAACACCAGCATGCACAAGGACTGAAGGTCAAAAAAGTCATTTGCATCAGTGTGATGGAAGCACTGTTCTTTTCTATGAGTGTGTGATATGGTCCACAAAGAAAAGGATTGGTACTTTGATTGTACTTCCATATCCATCAACTTGCCTTTCTTAACTTCCTTTCCCCAGAGATGAAAATGAGCATTCTGGAGAGGAAGTTAATTTCCTCTCCCCAATCCTCTCCTCAATTTCTTTTTAATTTTCCTAAACTTTTATGGTTCCCACAGATTCCCAACATTTATAAAATTACTGATGGAGGTATCAGAACCTACGTCTTTATATTTAGGCCAGATTGTCTTATAGAAGTATTTGCCCTACAAAAGTATCATGGAATAGGTAAAAGTAAAAATCACCTAAGATATGGAAAAATAATTTTCAAAAATCACATCTACTTAAAATCAAAATTTAAAAAGTTGCAGTTGGACGTACAGTCATACTGCAGTGTGCTCTAAAACAGACTTTCTATATTATTTCTAAAGTGCTGCACAGCACTATTTTTTATTTCTTTAAAAGCTTAAATAATTTATAGAATCATTTATGCGTGAAAGAGCAACCAAAGCCTAACTATAATAATTCATATTTGTGCTATGAAGCACTAGATGAATAGCATACAATAACACTTGGCTGAAAAATGGAGTATGAAAAATTCAGAATACCTTAATGTACGGATATTACATAAGGCAGAGACAAGAAAATGGTCAAATCTCTATGCTATAAAATCTAAAGCTAATGAATTGTTAAGTTTTGAACCATCCACTTGCTTCTAGTCAGTCCTAATATAAAAAGTAAAGGACAGCATAAAAGTACGTATGTGTGTGCCTGCATGGACACACATATACAGAAAAAGCTTTTAATACTCCTAATTCAACTTTTTATTCCGAAGAGATTGCAGCTGAAGAGCCTTCAAAGTTTGTTAGTTTATGAAGAATTGTGAAAAGCTATCTGTCTTCCATTAAAAATAAAGGAAGTTCTTCTCTGAAGGGATTTATGGGATGTGATACCACAAATTGTTTGGATTTTAAATTGTAGCTATGATCTTATGTATTGTTATTGTTTATTTTATTTTATTTTATTTATTTTATTTCGAATTTAAATACCACACCTTCTCCCGAGGGAGTCAGGGCGGTGTACAGCCAAATAAAAACATACAATACAAACATTAAAAACAATTAAAAAGATATATATTAATTTGGCCCCAATTTAAAATAACAAACCAATTAAAAATATTTAAAATATATTAAGCCAGCCCGGCTTGCTGAAAAAAGAAAGTTTTGAGGGCACGGCGGAAGGCACCGAAGTCTTGGAGTCTCCTTATCTCAGGGGGCAGCTGATTCCAGAGGGTAGGTGCCCCCAAAGAGAAGGCCCTCCCTCTGGGGGTCACCAGCCTACATTGTTTGTCTGATGGCACCCCGAGGAGGCCCTCTCTGTGGGAGCGCACAGGTTGGTGAGAGGTCATCGGTAGCAGCAGGCAGTCTCTAAGATAACTAGGTCCTATGCCATGGAGCGCTTTCAAGGTGATAACCAACACCTTGAAGCACACCCGGAAGACCACTGGAAGCCAGTGCAGCTCACGCAGGAGCGGTGTTATGTGGGAGCGGCAAGTGGCTCCCGTAATTACCCGCACGGCTGCATTCTGGACCAGTTGGAGCCTCTGGGTGCTCCTCAAGGGGAGCCCCATGTAGAGAGAGTTGCAGTAGTCCAGGCGTGAGGTGATGAGGGTGTGAGTGACTGTGCACAGGGAATCCCGATCAAGAAAGGGCCACAACTGGCGAATCAGGCGAACCTGGAGACAGGACGGTAATTGGCTAATACTGCCGGGTCCAGGGAAGTCTTCTTGAGGAGAGGCCTCACCTTCGCCTCTTTCAAGGCAGTGGGGAAGTAACCCTCACTCAATGAAGCATTAATAATTCCCTGGAGCCAGCCTCGTGTAACCTCCCGGGAAGCCAATACTAACCAGGAGGGACAAGGGTCCAGTAAACATGTGGCCGCACTAAGTCTCCCCAGAATTATGCTTATTTGTGGGAGCCACTGACCACCTCAGTGATTGTGGCAGAATATAAATTTGTTTAATAAATAAATAAAACAATAAAGTTAAGTTGGAAATATTTCTGAAAATAGGGAGTTTGAACTTCACTGCCACATATGGAGTAACAGAAATGGAATAGAAGCTTAGATTACGAAAAGAAAAAATAAAAAGGATGAAATGAGTAAATCACATCTGCCTACTGTGAAATTTATTTTACTCAAATAGGCAACATATCCTTTTAGCTTTGTTGAAGAAACTTAATGCCTGTATGACATCATCTGAACCAAAGGGCATTTAATCAGCATTGCTTTAGTTTCAGAATATTCACAAAATGTTTCTCGTTTCATTTCAACTACCTTGGAGATGTCAGGTAATTTAAAGTTCAAGTTATTTAAAGAACACATCTCCTCCTACTTAACTTTGGTTTATATTCATTGTCAACTTTAGATTACATGTTCCTTGAGCTAGTGGCATCATTTTCATGCTCATACAAAAATGGGTCATATGCATTACGCCTATGTAAAAATAATGCATATATTAGACTACTAGAATTCTTAAAATCAACAAAATCAATAAGCATTTTCTGAAACTTCAAATAATGCATTTGCTGACATTTTAGCTTTCAGGAAGCTATTATTTCCCTTAGTCTTTCAGCCAAACGTCTGTCATGTTAAGGACAAATACAAGAATTATGTCAACACACTGGTGTTTGTTAGTGATGTTTCCACAGATTCTGGGGCAGTGCTTATTAAAAAGCTACATGTGATCATGTGCTAAATAATATAACCTTAATTAAATAAGTGATTAAAATTGGAATTCTTAAACTCTTAACAATAAAAATATCAAAGCAACACAAAAAAGAGATCTCCATCAAAAACTTTCCATTTTTAACACCATCTCAATTTGCAAGTGAAATAAAAATACCTGTCCATCATGGTCATAAGTTGCAATGGTTGTAAAGTGGATCATCAAATGGAGTCCCTGCAGATGTTATTCCACTAGTCATCACTGGCTCTAGGCGGGGCAATGCTTATCTCCATTTCAATGCCATTGAGACAGCGCTGTCCAAAGATATTTCTACGTCAGGTGGCCAGCATGTCATGGAGTGCTGTTACCTTCCCACCGAATGGTACCTATTTATCTACTCTCATTTGCATTCTTTCGAACTGCTAGGTTGGCATGAGCTAAGGTGAGAATGGGAGCTCATCCCATCATGTGGAACTCAACTCTCAAACCTGGGCTGCTGGTTTTTAACTACTGAGCCACCACACTGCCTTGGTCATCATACGATTAATTCAATTTTATGATCTTTTTCTGTGGTGTCATTAAGCGAATCACTATGGTCATTATGTCAATCCATGGTAGTTAAGCAAACCCATTCTTCACTATGGAGTGTATAAATCTAAGCGCTATTGCTAAAAACATCATAAATCATGCTCACAATTTCAGGATGCTGCAAATGGCCATAAATCAGCACTATTTACCATATGCCCCATGGCTGCAACAGGCCCCGAGCCATCAGAAGCATGTCTTAAGTATCTTTTGGGAGGGTCCATGGCAAATCCAGGATTACCTGTATCTGGAATTGGCATAAATATAATAGGAAATGCAGAGTATCTAAATCTGAATCTGAATTGACAAAATGTTCTGTTTGTTTCTTTGTTTAAGATTATACTTCTAACAGCAAGTTTTCCACTGTAATTTCAGAAAAAAATATTGATGCTGTTATAAATATGTTTTTAGACTCCTTGATAAAAATGCATGTGTCTGTGTACCTGTATATATATTCATTTATAAGTTTTTATAATAGAAGTAACTTTTTCTCTCTTCAGAGAAATCTGATTTTATGAAAGGTATTTTATTTCTTTTCCCCAACAGAGCCATAAGGGTTTTTAATTTACAATTCAGTTATTGAGACTTGAAACAAAAGGATATGAACATTTTAAACCTTAAAAAATTAAATTCAGAACAAAGCTATAAAATGTGAACAAATAAATATTAGAAAATGAAAAAGACTTTGATGATTTGAATGAATTTTTAACAGGTTGCAGCGATTTAATGTATCATGAATTATCATTGTCTTGAATCTCTACTATAATATTTTAGAAAAGCTAAAACAAAATTTACTTCAAATTAATTCACATTTTAATTTGCAAAAATGAATATACTTTGGAGGATATTAGTACATGAAAACAAATAACCTACTAATTCCTAGATGTCTTTTCATATTACAAACAAAACAATTTACAAGATAAAAAGATTTACCAGTAGAGTAAAATTTAATCCTGTACTTTACATCAATAACAATTGGGAAGATTAATACTACGATTTTACATTTTTAAGTTTATCTCCCATTATCAAAACAAAAAAATAGCTAAACTATGACCACATTTGTTAAAAAATTGATTCTAACAGTGGTTAATTCTTCTTTGAGTGAGAAGGATATTCCTTTGCCTAAGGGGATATAACTTTGCCTAAGTTAAAAAGGCCTTAGTTCACCACCTTTTCAGGAAGCAATCTCCCAACAAACTGGACAATTTTTGCCTGTATTTAATTTCTCTTTTGGGTGGTTGAGAAGGTGTTTGTGTGACAGCTTCAGAGGACCTTGGATAAAGTAGATTATCTGGATCCTTTCCTGTCAGGATTCAAACCAGGATAGGGGATGAAAACAGCATTGGTCATAGTTTTGGAATGATTTCTGGAGAGGGTAGAAAGGGCACCCACCCTTGCCCTACTAGATCTCTCAGCAATTTGGTATCCTTCTGGATCAGCTCAGAGGATGGGGACAGGTGGCACAGCATTGTATCTGATCATGGTGAAGTAAGCCTGGAGACTGTGAGGGTCTGGATAGGAAACAGTGTTCTTCAGCTGAACCATGGCAAGACTGAATGGCTTTAAATTTTGGAATCTACTGGTACTTGTTCTAAGACTATCTTTGGTGCTAGATGGAGTGGTACTGCCTCAGATACTTCAGACCCAGTGTGCATTATTGGAGTCCTCCTAAATTAGAAAAGCAGATGGAAGTCATGGCTAGGAGGATCTTGCGACTTCATTTTATGTGCTAGTTGCACCTGTTCCTACATCAAGAGGCTCTAGTTATGGTCACTCATATACTAGCTGCCTCCAAATTGGAATTTGTAATGTGATCAACATAGGATTGTTCTTGAAGAGTATCCAGAAACTTCAGCTGGTATGAAATGCAGTGATATGTGCACTATAAGGTGGCACCAGCAGTGAAATCTGACCGAATCTATCTGGCTCACATGAACCTGTAGGGCCAGTGGCGGGAGGCTCCTCCCACCCGCTGGGATGTCATTATGTCCAATTTTGGACCCTCTGTGCATGCGCAGAAGGCTTTGTGCGTGAGACATATGAGCACTCACATTCTTGACCCCGTAGTGAAGGTAAGTGCATGTCGCCGCTGGGTGGCACATCTTGCATTTCTGCTCTGTGAGCTGTGCTGGCTGTCAGTTTGCTTCCAGGTGCAATTCAAGATGTTGGTTTTGACCTTTAATGCTGTTCATGGCCTGGAGCCATTATCTGAGGAGCTATCCCACTAGATCTGGAGGGGAGAGCATGGTGCAAATACCATCTGCAAAACACTTATATTTGATGGGTCACGAAAGGAATGCCTGCTCTGCTGTAGCATCCGCCTTATGAAACATTCCCCACCCTTCAAAGTCAGGTTAGTTCCATTGATCTTGCCCTCAAGACCTGGTTATGTCATCAAAATTTGGGGTCTCAGGGAACTGATGACATTTTAAAGTAGCTCCCCTATTGTGGTTGATGTGGCTGATATACTTACTCTCTCCATTTATGGCTTTTATATTTTTAATGGTATTTTCATTTTTAATAATGAGCGTTCATATTTTATGATGATTGGTTTTATAATGATTATTTTTATGTTATTGTTTCATTTAGTTGTTGGACACTAGCCAGAGTCACTTTTGATGAGAGGGACAGCTATATAAATTTGATAAATTAATTAAAAGCCATACACCTTTGAATTGAGTGAAAACATATGCATACTTTCATTTGATTGTGCTAACCAATTATTTCAGCTAAGTTTGAATTATTTCAGCTAAGTTTGTATTCAGAACTATTTTTAAAAGCACAAAAACCAGAACAGCACTTTCTCAGAGGCCACTACCCACAATCAAATGCAGCCTTTACAGGAGCAATAATATATTTAGCAGTCACTTTCCTGAACAACTACAGTATTATGTTTTCATTTACCTATAACTTATGAAATAAATATATTAACAGGTGTTAGCTAATATGGATTGGCAACATAGTAATGTGAGTATCTAAGCTATCATGAAAAACAAATTGTATGTCACAGCTGTTTTTCAATATTAAATAGATAATTCTGAAACATAAAATCCTACTCCTAATACATGTGGGAGTGTGTTGTTTTATTTCTTTAGAAACTGGGAGTCACTCCAGACTTCCAAGAATTAGACTGTTCCATATTATTAGCGCTCTCTCTCTCTCTCTCTCTCTCTCTCTCTCTCTCTCTCTCTCAACATAACAAAAAGTATTCAGAATGAGTGAAAAGTCCTTTGAATACTTTAAAACTAAAAATAATAACAGCGAACTTGTCATAATAGAAAAGTTTACTATATCTGATGCATCTTGCCAATAAATAGTTTTATCTTTGTCTTACTCAGTCCTGGGAACATGAAACAATGTCAGATCATAGGCATCCAGAGAGGCGCAAAGGAAATAACAAAACAAGTGTCATAACATCACAATGCAAATTCTGCTCCTTAATATTTTATTCCAACCTATATAAAAGGGCAATGATCTCATCATGCCATCACAATGCATGTTTCATCATTTTAGTGCCATCATGGCCAGCTGCAGACATTTATAGACCAGAGTACATATAAACACTAAAAGCAAATTTACAACATGAGCAAAATGCATCATTTAGGCTGAATAGCTTCTAATTTTCACCTACACATATAGACCAGAGGTGGTATTCAGCAGGTTCTGACCAGTTCTGAAGAACCGGTAGTGGAAATTTTGAGTAGTTCGGAGAACCAGCAAACCACCTCTGACTGGCCCCGCCCCCATCTATTCTCTGCCTCCCGAATCCCAGCTGCTTTAAAAAAGTTTTTAAAAAATTGTTACGCCCACTCAGTCACATGACCCCCCCACCAAGCCCTCCCACCAAGCTCCACCCACAAAACCAGTAGCAACAAATTTTACATTTCACCACTGCTTAGTACATAATAATATATTTTTATTAATTATACAATAAAAACATAAAACCCTCTTCAAACTAATCGAAAGCTTTCTATAAGGCCTTATTGCCAATCTAGCCCAAGCACCTGGGGGAATGGCCAGATTTTTAAGCACTAATGTTGGTGGGTGGGAGCCATCTAGGTCTCTTGTGGAAGGGAAATGTTTTTGTTGGGTTATGAGCCTTGAAAGACTTTATACTTGACACCATTATCTTGAATTTCATTCTTGCACTATGTTCTGCCTCCCTTAATACTGACTGGAACTGGCCACATATTTTCCCCCTTTTGTTTTAGAATGCATTCTTTGCACACTTCCATATTACATGGAAAGCTTTAACAGTTTGTTATTCAATTAAGAATATTTGTAATTACAAACTTTCTCCCTCCCTTCCTCTATTTCATATACTCCAGTTATTTCTGCTTTGTAAATGAAAACCACATATATCAAAACTCTTATTTGTTTGTCTCTAGAAAACTCAAATGTCAAATTCCAATTTGGTTTGATTTGCATTTCTAGTTTTGACAGCTTGTTCAATGTAATATTTTATTGTTTGGATATAATTGCAAATTATGTTCTCTATGAAAATAGAAGCAAAAGAGGAAAAAATACAGCTGATAAACAGTGAAAACATTCAAGGATAAGGTGCAAATCATGGAAACCAACTGTGATTCAAAAATGAGTTAGCTGCATGACAAATTATTTCCTTTCTTTTCTTTAATTTATATATGAAGATGTCGTTGTAGTTATTCTAATGCATATGCATCAATATTTTTATCAGCATCTGTTTTAATATTCATTACAAGTCTGTAAGATTTTATTTTGGTCATGTTTGATAGTAGTAAACACATGTCTGTGATCATTGGAATTATGTTCATACAATCATTATTTTAAATTGCTAATTACTGAACTTTGAATTTCATGTATCAGCCTGAATTACTTCTGAAAAACAATCAATTCTTGATGATTCTGGAGGTTTGATCTGGCAGTAGATCTGCAAAGAAAGGTCAAAAAAGCCAAGATGGCAGGTGTATATAAGTGCAACATCAATACCAGCATAAATGGGGTGGGAATTTAACTGCTTTGTAAGGCCCGTCATCTGGACTTTTCCACTTCCCACAACAATGCCACTGATCACTTGTTTCTTAAGAAATAATTGAGCCAATTTACAGTATAAATTCAAACTCAACTTCATCTAGTATTTGTGGAACTGCAGTGCTAAATATGAAATATTATACAATATTCCATAACAGTATGAAATACTATTAAAATCAGCTGTATCCAATGATGCTTTAATACTCTTAATTAATCAGTCAAAGGCTAGAATCCAAAGTCTATTTTAGGTTTAGGAGCTTAGGCTTGTTCATTTGATTTTATTAATAACATTTGTGTTTCAACAACAGTTCTTCATGCCAAATGGAAAACAGCTTTATAATTCTCTTTGCTTCCAAAATGGTTTGCTATACAGTAGATTCTGTTTGAGAAATATATAATCCATTTCTCACTGGGTATGCAAAATTCTACCAGTACAATAGAGTTGGGTGGTTAATACATTTGAAAAATAAATAAATGATTATACAAATATAGCGCATGTAACGTTTAAATTTAAGACTTACATTTAAATTTAAGGTTTAATCCAATCCCTTCTTTTTATTCTATGTAAAATTGCTTTCTAGTAATTGATAATTGCTGCATTTCCATTTTTCTCTTAGTTTCTGGAACTTGTCACCTTGATTTATTAAGCCATAATTTTCTCCTGGTTTAATTTGTTCTTATAAGCACTATAAAGAGCGTTTATAAGAACACAAGGAATACAAGAAATTTGTATTCAATACAAGCAAACTTTAGAGTCTTTTTTTTCCTCTATGAGTTTATCATTAGGGAAGAGAACTTTCAAAAAGTGGCACAGTAAAATGCAGAGTAATATACTATATACAATAATAATCAAAGGAAATGGAAATGCACTGATTTACTTGCAAATCTGTTCCTTTGCCTTAAGAAGCTGTCAGAGTCAAGTTAGCATAAATAGCAAATTTTGTTTCAGAATGTATTTAATTAATAATTTATCATTATTTCATGTGATATGCTGTCCCAGGTGTAGTTGTTCCTTTGTGGTTTTGGTGCCTTCAAGTCAGTGTTGACTCATGTCTGCTGCCTGGAATATTCCCTGAAGTTTTCTTGGCAAGATTTCAGAAATGATTTACCATTGCCTGCTTCGTAGGGCTGAGCGAGATTGAATGGCCCAAGATCACCCACTTGCCTTCGGACTGTAATGAGGTATTAGAATTCACAATTCCCCAGGTTTTTTAGGCTGGTAACTTAACTGCACCAAATTGGCTCCCAGATGTAGACTCAACAATACAAATATAACATCAACTAATCCTAACTGTAACCCTAATCACCCAACAAGCTTGTTATGGCCAGAGTTTATAAGAACATGAACCATAAAGGTGCTTATCAGTAATGATTGCCATTTTTATTTGTACCAAGAAATCTATTGATGACCAAGACAACTCTCACAATTTCAGTGTTATTTGACTAAAATTACCACAGCCAATCAGCAAGGGGATAATAGGATCAATTTTAATTTCCAGTTAACCTTAAAAACAGAATCATTTAGAACATATTTCAGTAATTCATACATCAGGATGAAGGTAACACAGACAATTATTCGCTCAATGAAGAATCTACTAATTGTCAAATCTGATCACCTGTTTTGTCTCAGGCAGTTCAAACCTGTCAGAAAGCTGGATATCCAGCTTATAAGTGGCAGGGATTTTATGCCTGTTATCATGGAGCTGTTCCATTACTTTACCCCCCAAAAATGTATTCATTTTATAGCTAACATCTCTTAATGTGCTCTACAATAAAGTATCATGAAATCCAAAATCCATATAAATCAGGACCAAAGCAGCATCATAAAGCAGCACATAAGAAAGTAGCAATCAATTATAACTAAAACAGGAATCACAAGAACATATAAAACTGTTATAGATAGATACATTATTTTAAAAGACAACACGAGATATAAATATATGGGAAAGAGGAGAGGGGGAATCAAATATACTTGACAATAGTATCCCTAGTGCTTCAGCATGGAAAGACAGTGCAAGACCTCCAGTGATAATTTCAGGGAATTGATAGGAATATACAAGAAGAGGCATTCTTTCAAATACTCTGTCTCCAAGCAATTAAGAGATTTATTAATACCAATATGTTAAATTAGTCTTTAAATTATAAAGGCTGGGAGCAAATGAAGATCATATTCTATATCAGTAGCATAAAATAATCCTGCTACCCAAATTCACTCCATTATTCAGTTGCCATATTTTGTTCTAACTTAAGTGCCCAAACCATGTTCAGCTATTGTTTCTATTCAGGTAACATACTATGTGGCAAAATATATCTAGTAAACTGATAAAAGGCATTCCAGACCAAATAATATTCTTGTGCTTCTACTATATATAACAGAAATGGATCCATGTGTGTATCTGTAAACAGATACCAAATGTGATTCTTTGAGGAAGATTCTAATCTTTGAACATCTAGATACACAATTATTAGCAGCGCCTCCACTGCTTTCATTTTCCTGTGTGATTCTTTAGTGTATTGGACATTGTCAAGATCATTTCAACGAACAGCATTTTCACTGCTTTACCTGGTTGATAAAAACAAAGCTGGATTTGTTTATCAGCATACTCATGGCAATACAATGTAATTCTTCAAAAGACAATCTAAACTTTTCATGTATATTTTATGTAGCATAAAGGAGGAGTGAAATAATGAAGGTCCACATAGTATTAAAAAAACATAGGGAGGGAGCTCAGATGCTGTTCTGCAAATATGCAGATTGTTAAACAGAATAGAGATAAGATGAAATCTTAAAGTTTTGAAAAGTTTAACTGCCCTAAAGCCTACCAGGAATTCTCCAAGTACCACCTTCTGGAAGCAGTCATCTAAGGTTAAAGAGAACAACTATACAGATGCACTGCCAAAACCCTAACTCTGGCACGCTCTTCAGAAAAATTTGATAAATGATGGCATCAAAAGCCACTAACAGGCCCAGGAGTCCAGTTCAAGCAAGATCAGCCACCACCCCCTTGAGCACTTCATCTACTGGTCTATACTGTAATTACTCAGTTTATTTTGGGTCAGAAACGGAGGGAAAAGGTTGTTTTTCTCTTTCCTCACTGTATCCCTTGAATTTTATCCAATAGTTTCTTTTTCTGAGTAATTGGAACTTGTTATGTTCTAATAGTCAACATCACACTGTGATATGACTGCAAGAGTTTTAAAAGCTAATCATTCATATGTTCCATGTTTCACAATGTCTACATAAAATTACCCTGCTTCATTTTTCTGCTTATATAAGAAGCATGTGCTTTCTTCAACAACAGAAGTGAAGTATCACTCCTTTGAAACCCATTTTATTTGGCAGCAGACTAAAGTGGTGATTGCTCAAAAGAGCAAGCATAAAAACCATCAGGAAACCTACCCTTATTTTCTGAGGTAAAATAATGTGAGGAAGAATGAGTTGAGCATGCATTAATTGTTCTAAAAAGATGTATACAAGGCACAAATAGGTTGTAACATCTCTGATTTTTTTCCCCATAATGAAGGCATAAATGGGTGGAATATTTAGATTAATTTAAATTAACCAACAAGGAATTCACTAACAGCACTATCACACAAAGATGCAGGCAACTAAGTTGATTAAAATTCTTCTAATGAAGAAGAATTTTCCTTTCATCACATAAACATAAGGGCATACACAAACCATGGTACAATGTTAATTTACTGTTTGAAAATTATTTTAGAATTTATGATATATAAGAATAATTTAAAATGTTATTGAATAATTATATAAACTTCTAACATTTTTCAAAACAAATTAAAAGTGGCTGCTTATTCCAAGTTGTTACTTAGACCTTGACTGGGGCAGAGCAAATCTCATTTTAAACCAGCATTATATCTGGCTCAACTTACAATTACAAACTTCGAAGGACATTTACACTGTTGTGGTTTAATAGCAAGATGGTGGGTGGGACCTCAAAATGCCCTATACTTTATTCCTGCAAAGATGGGAGCATTGGATCATGGGATCATATCTGCCATATGGTAATTTTTACCAAAGTACTTACAATGTGTTACTTGTACGTACTCCAAGCTCATTTCCACATTAGACAAAATAATTCTTTATGTGGCATCTTTTCTCAGATAAATATTCCAAGATAACAAAATAATCCTAAGAGGCTGTAAATTTTGTATTTGTAGCTTGTAGAATTCTTGTGTTGTTGATAGCAAAGTAGACCTTTTTAAGCCATTCATGTGCTACATTTTAATTTTGTAAATGAAGTTTGGATCAGTGACTTGTAATAAAGTTTAACATGACTTGCTTATCCGTGATCCACAAGATTTAAAAATGAAAAATATTATAAAAAGACATGCAAGAAAACACTCAAATCCTACAGTCTTGTTACATAGACTGCTTAATCAAGCTATTCTATTTTTTTTTTAAAAAAAATACTTGCAGTATCTTTATAAAACTATCTACACAGAGATATCTAGAACATAATTGTTATTGCTGTGTTTATATAACACAACTGGCCAACTCATCCTATTACTCCCATGAGCTGGTGACATGCAATCATAGATTATTCAGTCAATTAGGAAATGGTATTTTATGAATCCTCCCAATCATGGCAAAAGAGATTGTGAGGCTGTATCTGACATATTTTCTTCTACTCAGATATAAGAAACAAACAGGAGCTGGGGATAGAGTGCCTAGAGAAGTCCCATTTTCATGGGGCCTCTCTTTGGTCTCAGAGGTAGGAAGGGATAATTAATCTCCTGGTAATCATTTTCCCTAATGACATTGACCAGAGGAAGACAGTTTTGTCCTAAACAGCTTTTGGATTAGTTATCAGAATTAATTAACTAGGTCAGAATATTTGTATGATGATAATTCCTGACTTGTTCAAGAATGTTCTGTGAATAGGACCAATTACATTCAGACAAGATATTAAGTACCTGTAGTAATAGTCTTCCAATCAGTGACACTGCACTCATATTCATATTTGTACATTTTATAAATATCTCCATGTTTCTGAAGTTGCAACCAACCAAATACATAATGTAATTGCCAGATTTATGCCATAAATCATTGACATGAGTCACAGGGTTGTGCATGGCTGATTAGAAGGAGGCAGGTGTAAAACAGAGATCCATAAACAGGTACAATGGGCAGCCCTTTCAATTCCTTGGTTGTCTTTTTAATTCAGTTTCATCTCAGCATTGGAGATGAATGAGCTAATTGCATCAAAAATTATTACTAAAGGCTACCGGAAAGAGGCAAACTCAGAACACAAACTTACATAGAAACATCCCAAGCAACCTCAAAATGAATAGCACTCCTCATAAGGACCTTTCACTATTCAATCTATTTTTTTCACCCAAAACTAATGTAAGTGTTCCCAAGGTGACATCTAAGGTACCCCTAAGCTGTGGATAGCTTTTTGCACTGAAGGCTATTTTTACTAAAGTTGCAAAACAAAATGTCAGCCTTCAGCGTCTTCATTTCCAAGAATGTCTATAGGCCATAAATAAACCCCATAATGTTAATGGCTAGTTACTACACAGTAAATATGCCCACCTGCCTGGAAAAGGTAAGGAGTGGCAATAGGGTGATAAGTAGCATTCTTATAAATCAGGGATACATCATTTTTTTTAATGAACCTGGGCATTTATGTGCCCATAAGGCCCCCAAATTTGGGAAGCCATGCGCTGGCAATGTTGGCACATTGCGATTGTCACTCAGACAAAAAGAAGGGCCATTTTAGATGTAGCATGTTTGCAGTAAGTCTGAAAAAGTTGTTTTCCTAATTGACAAACCATTTTATATATATAAGCCAACTTATTTTCTGAAAACTGTTCAAGTGTGAGGGTTTGCCATAGGCTTTCTTTAGCTCTGATTGACAACACAATGAAGGATCCACAAAACTTTTGAGTTCAAATATCCAGTCCTCTGAACTGAAGTAATTCAAAAGTACTGTCACCCTTAATATTGTAGCCTCCTTATAGATTCTTGCATTACATGTCCATGTGTGAAAAAGAACAGTTTTGAACAAGACGGCAAAAACCATGTAAAATCAACAGTACTCAAGAAGAATCTAGGCTTTTTTTTTTTTTAATGTGGATCAAAAACACCCCTGTTTCAGTCTCCGGTTGAGTATAAGTCAGATAAAATATAGTTTTACATTTACTATCAAAGACCATTCAAGGGTGATGAATTCAACTCTTCATCCTTCTTACATATGCACATACACCTAAACAAATGCTCCACACAGAGACACTATGAAAAGTTTCTTGGAGAAAGGACAGGATGTAAACCAAATCAGCAAATCAAACAGCAACCTAGCCATCAGCTTTAACAGCCCAGCTCAGATTTCCAAACCTCTGTCCTGCTGCCTGTCTTCCTTGTCTTTCTTTCGCAGGCGTTTTGTTTGTTTCGCCTTTTTTCGTCCAACTTTAAAACTTTTTTCCAGCAAGTCAAGTGCTTCTTTAAGACGAACAAGCTACGACAGAGCAGAAAGCATCCCCCTCCGCTCCTCCTTTTTTCCAAAATAGCAGAAAAGAGCCTGCCCTGCGGAAGAAAATTAAAGGACAATGCCCAGGCTACCGTCGCAAATGTCAGACCAGAGCAAATTGATCCGGGAGGAGGGTTTCCCAAAGCCCACCACGCGCATCTCCTTTGATCGATGAAGGCAGCTTGGCGAGCATATTATCTTTCCAGAGGAAAGACGTTAGTTTTAGTTTTATTTATGCCCATAAAAATAAAACCCATGCGCCCACGCCCACGCCCTCTTACACGACGATTTCTAGCCCACGAAAAGATTTGGTCTCATAATCGATTAATCAGTCTTTTCTTTAAAGGTACCCAAAGTTCGTTTAAAAGTAGCCGGACGGCTACCTGAACTGTTCGGAGGAAGAGATGCTGCTGCACCGACGCACATATAAATACCCCTTTAATGTCTTTTTTTTTTCTCCCAAGCGCAGCCTCTGTCAAAAAATAATAATTAAAATTAAAAAAAAACAAAACCCGGGACTTTCTGAAGCTGGAAGAAAGGAAGCAGGGGAAGAAAAAAAAAAAGCAACGCGTACCTTTCGCTGCGACGGTCAGTTCATTTCCCCACTGCTCCTCCACGGGAGGGGGCTTCCTGAAAAAGGGAGGGAAGGCTGAGGAAACTGAGCCCTCCTCCTCCTCGTTTTCTAGTGGGTTGCTTTTTTCCCCTGTCAATGGCCACGCCGTCAGGCGACGGGGTACTGGATTGCCGCCCCCTCCCGCTCCCCTTTGCTTAAGCCCCCGCCGGTTTTTATCCCAGCCAGTCAGCTTAGCGACGGCGCCGTCTGCTGAGACGGCCCTGAGGGCTAGCGACTCTCGAGCGGCGGGCGGGAAAAGCGGCGGCGGCGGCTACTGCTGCTGGCGCTACCTGGGCAGCTCCCCCGCTCGCTCCTGAGGGCGAGGAAAAGCCGGGCGGCTTCGGGAGGGAGAGATTGGCGTTTTGGGGCCCTTGCGCGATACCAAAGCAGAGAACCCGAGCGTGGCGTGTCTTTTCCCCACCCCGGGTCTGACCCGCACCTGCTGCTAACGCGTGCGCCAAGGTGGGCAAGTTTCTCCTCTGGAAAAGGAAATCGTTGGAGTCTTATGCTCAGCTCGGGTTAGTTTCCTGAGTGTATAATGAAATCCCTCATATGGCCAGCTAATAGTCTTCAGATATGATATACAAATGAAGTATGTGTATCTCTCAAAGTGAAAAGGTTGTTAGGAGGCTGAAGCCCTGGTAGTTAGCTTACTGTCTACATATTTATATCTATCTATCTATCTATCTATCTATCTATCTATCTATCTATCTATCTATCTATCTATCTATCTATCTATCTATCTATCATCTATCTATCTATCTATCTATCTATCTATCTATCTATCTATCTATCTACTTACCTACCTACCTACCTACCTACCTATCTATCTATCTATCTATCTATCTATCTATCTATCTATCTATCTATCTATCTATCATCTATCTATTTATCTATCATCCGGTCGGTCAGTCTGTCTGTCTGTCTGTCTGAGTCTGTCTGTCTATCTATCTGTCTATCCTATCTATCATCCTGTTGGTCTGTCAGTCGGTCTGTCTGTCTGTCTGTCTGTCTGTCTCTCTGTCTCTCTATCTCTCTATCTCTCTATCTCTCTATCTCTCTATCTCTCTATCTATCTATCTATCTATCTATCTATCTATATCTACCTCTATGTGTATGTATGCATGTATGTATGTATCTACTGTATCTAAACTATCTACTGGAATCTATATCTATCTATCTATCTATCTATCTATCTATCTATCTATCTATCTATCTATCTATCTACTATCTAACATCTATCTATCATCAATATCTATCTATCATCTATCACTATTTCTATCTACTGTATCTATGTACTATATGTACTCAGGGCCGGATTTTCCTATAGGCTAACTAGGCTTCAGCCTAGGGCCTCAAGATCAAGAAGGGCCTACATTCAAATTGTTACCAAAATTAAAATTACACTATTCTAAAAACAGTGAACACTAAAACACTGAACCGAAAAAAATGGGAGGTGAAAGGGCCTCATAAGTGGAATAGCCTAGGGCCTCTTTTCATCTAAATCCGGCCCTGCTGGTGCCCACCAGGTTTCCAAGCATTTCATCAGCCAAGAGCTCAGGGGAGGGGAGGGGTAGGGGTGGTGATTATTAGGAAGAGTCTTGGTCAAGGGAGACCACTGTACCTCAGATAGCCGGATGTGAGTCCCTCCTTGTGAAGTGGGGCCATGGGGGGCAGATGGGTCTGCTGACTACGTACCTGGCTCCCTGCCACATGGCGGTGACCCTGCCTGAGCTGCTTGATGTTATTGCCGGGGTGGCAGTTGATACCCCCAGACTTATTGTTATGGGGGATTTCAACTTGCCATCTGCAGGTGAGGCATCAGAGGTGGCTCAGGAGTTCATGGCTTCCATGGCGGCGATGGACCTGACCCAATTAGTTTAAGGCCCCACTCACATGGGGGGGACACACTCTGGACTTGATTTTTGTCTCTGGTCAGTGGTTGAATGATCTTGGTAGAGGGGATCTAGACATTAAACCCTTGTCATGGACAGATCATTCTCTCCTTTGCTTGGACTTTCCTATCACCCCACCCCCCACCGCAGGGAGACGGAACCGATAAAATGGTTCCATCCTAGGTGCCTGATGGAACCCAAGAGGTTCCTGACAGAGCTTGGGCCATTTCCTGAGACTCTGGCATACGACTCGACTGAAGACCTGGTGGTCGCCTGGGACAGTGCGGCCACCGGGGCTTTGGACCGCGTCGTGCCTTTGCGGCCTCTGAGCCGATGCTGATCTCAATTAGCTCCTTGGTTCTCTGAGGAGCTGAGAGAGATGAAGCGTCGGAAAAGACGCCTAGAGAGCAGTTGGAGGACTAGTCGATCCGATTCCGACCGGACACAGGTGAGATCTTATATCAAGACCTACCTAGTGGCGATAAAAGTGGCAAAATTTAACTATTTTTCCGCTCTTATTGCATCTGCAGAGAACCGCCCAGCTGCCTTGTTTAGGGTGACCAATTTCCTTCTTCGGGGGGGAGTGCGGGAAGACCCCTTGCAGGGCCGTGCTGAAGATTTTGTACAATTCCTGCATGATAAAGTCGCTCAGATTCGTGAAGGCTTGGAATCCGACTGGGTGAGTCCGGGGGAGGAGATGAGGGTAGGTCTTGAGAATGTTATCTGGGAGGAGTTTGATCCTGTGGCTCCCAAGGATGTGGACAGGGTTCTGGGTAGGATTAGTGCTGCCACATGTTTATTGGACCCATGTCCCTCCTGGTTGGTACTGGCCACCCGGGAGGTTACGCGAGGCTGGCTCCAGGGGATTATAAGTGCTTCTTTGAGTGAGGGTGCCTTTCCCGCTGCCTTGAAAGAGGCAGTGGTGAGACCCCTCCTCAAGAAGCCTTCCCTGGACCCAGCTGAATTAGCTAATTATCATCCGGTCTCCAACCTTCGCTTTGTTGCGAAGGTTGTTGAGAGTGTGGTGGCATGACAACTACCCGGGCACCTGGATGAAGCTAACCTATCTAGACCCGTACCAGTCAGGCTTCAGGCAGGGGTACAGCACAGAATCGGCATTGGTCACATTGGTGGATGATCTCTGGAGGACTCGGGACAGGAGTTGCTCCTCTGTCCTGGTCCTGTTAGATCTCTCAGCGGCTTTTGATACCATCGACCATGGTATCATGCTGCAGTGGTTGAGGGGGTTAGGAATAGGGGGCACCGTTTTACGGTGGTTCTCTTCCTTCCTCTTTGACTGCTCGCAGTTTGTGTTGGCAGGGGGGCAGAGGTCAACCTTAAGGAGCCTCGCATGGGGAGTGCCGCAGGGGTCGGTCCTCTCGCCCCTTCTGTTCAACATTTATGTGAAGCCGCTGGGTGAGATCATCCATGGTTTTGGGGTGAGAGTCCATCTGTACGCTGATGATACTCAGCTGTACATCTCCACCCCAAACCACCCCAATGATGCCTTTGATGTGATGTCTCGCTGCCTGGAGGCTGTGCGGGTCTGGATGGGGAGAAATAGGCTCAGACTCAACCCTTCCAAGACTGAGTAGCTGTGGTTCCCGGCGTCGCGATATAGTCAGCTGGTGCCATTGCTGACTATTGGGGGGTGAACTTTTGCCCCCCTCAGAGAGGGCTCGCAATCTGGGTGTCCTCCTGGACTCATGGCTGTCTTTAGAAGAGCATATGATGGCCGTGGCCAGGGGGGCTTTTTTATCAGGTTCGCCTGATCCGCCAGTTGTGGCCCTTTCTAGATCGCGACGCCCTACGCACGGTCACTCACACCCTTGTCTCCTCTCAACTGGACTACTGTAATGCTCTCTACATGGGGCTCCCCTTGAAAAGCACCCGGAGGCTCCAGCTGGTCCAGAATGCAGCCTCGCAGGTGGTTATGGGCGCAACCCATTGTGCCCATGTGACTCCCCCCCCCTTCTATGTGAGCTGCACTGGCTCCCAGTGGTCTTCCGGGTGCAATTCAAGGTTACCACCTTTAAAGTGTTCCATGGCATCGGACCGGGTTACCTTCGAAACCGTCTCCTGCCACCAGTAGCCTCCCACCGGCCAGTCCGTTCCCACAGAGAGGGTCTTCTCAGGGTGCCATCGGCCAAATTATGTCAGTTGGTGACACCCAGGGGGAGGGCCTTCTCTGTGGGAGCTCCTACCCTCTGGAATGAACTGCCCCCAGAATTATGTAAGATCACTGTCCTCCGTGTATTCCGCTGTGCCCTCAAAACCTTTTTGTTCCGCCAGGCCGGGCTATCAATGTGAAGATTTTTAAATTGGTATTAATCTGGGATTTTTATATTGAGCCAAATTATTTAATATTTTTAATTTTTAAATTGTTGTTTGTCTTGTGCTTTTAATTAGGCTGTGCACCGCTCCGAGTCCTTCGGGAGAGGGGCGGTATAGAAATAAAATTATTATTATTATTATTATTATTATTATTATTATTATTATTATTATTATTATTATTATTATTATTATTATTTCTACTATATCTATGTGCTGTATCAATCTTATCTATCTATATCTACATAATGTATCTACTGTATCTATCTACTATATGTACTGTATCTATCTTATCTATCTATCTATCTATCTATCTATCTATCTATACTACTGTATCTACTGTATCTATCTGTCTACCCTATATCTATGTACTGTATCTATGTACTGTATCTATCTTATTTATCATTATCTATCTATATCTATCTTTCTATATCTATGTATGTATGTATCTATCTATCTACTGCATCTATCTACATATCTAAACTATCTACTGTAATCTATCTATCTATATCTATCTATATCTATATCTAACATCTATCTATATCTATCTATCATCTATCTATCTATCATCTATCTCTATATCTATCTACTGTATCTATCTATCTCCTCATCTATCTCCTGGCTTTATTATTTTTACAAATAAGTCATGTCCGTGAACAAATCCAGCACTCCTATTTTCCCTACAACAACAACCCTTTGAGGTGGATCGGGCTGAGAGAGAGTGACTGGCTCAGTTACCCAGCTGGCTTTCATATACAAAAAGAAAATGCTCAAGTATCACTATAGTGTTCAATATCATCAGATTCAATGATAAGAATCGCACCATCAAGCCTCTTGCTTGAAGAACGTATGGTTTTGATTTTAGAAGTTCTCTCTCCCCTTGAGCCTCTTGCACCAAGCCTTTCTCTTTGTAATGAATAATCCTCAAGTGTCAGAAAAGATGCTCTAGGTCAGTGATGGTGAACCTTTTCAGCACCAAGTGCCCAAACTGGAATAAGTGCGCGTGTGCGTGCATGCATGTGGGAGCACTGGAAACCTGAAGACCAGCTGGCTGGTGCGCATGCATGAGGTGGAAATCAAAGAACAGCTGGAGATGGGGGCGTGCCCAGAGAGGGCTCTGCATGCCACCTGTGGCCCATATGCCATAGGTTCACCATCACATCTCTAGGTCCTTTCAGGGTGCCCAGCAGTATTACGGTAGGTGAGAAAGTCAATTTCTATGACCAGACTTTGTATAGCATAATCCGTAGAAGCTGCATTGAAAGATAACCTTACAACAGCTCAGTAGAAACTAATCCAAAGTATGTAGCTCTCCTCAAGATAATGATGTACCTTGGACACAACTACTCATTGTCTTAAACATTGTAATTTAGTCTTTTTGGGGAAAGAAGAATGTACAAATATTATTGTAAAGTGTATTTTGTCTTTAGTAAAAAGAAATCTTGGCTTGCCAATTACCACAGTTTCATCAAATTTAACTGCTTTAACAATTGTACCAGCTTGAGAACTTGTAGCCAGATGTTAGCATAAGGAAATGGATAAATAAGTTGAAATATGTTTGCATGTGGAAATTACAAACCAAACATTGAAAGTTGTGTCCTCAAATCAGATAGATAAATACCAATCCTCACTATTTCCTTTTCTTCTGGTCCTCCCCACTTCTCCTTTTATCTTAAAAATAAGACTTTATTTATTTATTTATTAAATTTATATACCGCCCTTCTCCTAGTGGACTCAGGGCGGTGCACAGCCAAGAATAAAAAAGACTCCAATACAAAATTTAAAATATTTGTAAAAGAATTAAACAATTTTTGGCCCAAAAATTTAAAAAACCAATAGGCAATTAAAATTTAAAACCCATAAACACTTTAAACTAAAAGGGAGGGGGGTTACACCAGCCCAGCCTGACAAAATAAAAAAGTTTTTAGGACACGGCGAAAAGCCCGGAGATCAGGTATCATACGGATCTCAGGGGGCAAATCGTTCCAGAGGGTTGGAGCTGCCACAGAGAAAGCTCTCCCCCTGGGTGTCGCCAGCCGACATTGCCTGGCTGACGGCACCCTGAGGAGTCCCTCTCTGTGGGAGCGTACTGGCCAGTGGGAGGCTATCGGTGGCAGAAGGCGGTCCCGCAAGTACCCAGGCCCTATGCTATGGAGCGCTTTAAAGGTGGTCACCAACACCTTGAAGCGCACCCGGAAGACCACCAGAAGCCAATGCAGCTCACGCAGGAGAGGTGTCACATGGGAGCACCCCCTTGCTCCCATAATCCCCCACGCAGCCGCATTCTGCACCAGTTGGAGCCTCCGGGTGCACCTCAAGGGGAGCCTCATGTAGAGAGCATTGCAGTAGTCCAGGTGGGAAATGACGAGTGCCTGAGTGACTGTGTGTAAGGAGTCCCGATCTAGATAGGGACGCAACTGGCGTATCAGGCAAGCCTGATAAAAAGCCCCCCCTGGCCACGGCCATCACATGCTCCTCTAAAGACAGCCGTGCATCCAGGAGGACGCCCAGGTTGCGAGCCCTATCCGTGGGGGCCAATGACTCTCCCCCAATGGTCAGTGATGGAGTCAACTGGCCATATCGGGACACCGGAAGCCACAGCCACTCAGTCTTGGAGGGGTTGAGTTGGAGCCTGTTGCTCCCCATCCAGATCCGCACGGCCTCCAGGCACTGGGACATCACTTCCACGGCTTCATTGGGGTGGCCTGAGGTGGAGATGTACAGTTGAGTATCATCAGCGTACTGATGGAACTTCACCCCAAAGCCACGGATGATCTCACCCAGCGGCTTCACATAGATGTTGAACAGAAGGGGCGAAAGGACCGACCCTTGCAGCACCCCGCAAGCGAGGCGCCTCGGGGTCAACCTCTGCCCCCCTGCCAACACCGTCTGCAACCGGTCGGAGAGATAGGAGGAGAACCACCGCAAAACGGTGCCCCCCACTCCCAACCCCTCCAGCCGGCGCAGCATGATACCATGGTCGATGGTATCAAAAGCCGCTGAGAGATCTAACAGGACCAGGATAGAGGAGCAATCCCTATCCTGAGCCCTCCAGAGATCATCCACCAACGTGACCAAGGCCGTTTCCGTGCTATACCCGGGCCTGAAGCCGGACTGGAGCGGATCCAGATAGACAGCTTCATCCAGATACCCAGGAAGCTGACGTGCCACCATACTCTCAACAACCTTCGCCAAGAAGGGAAGGTTGGAGACTGGACGATAAACTTAAGATAGACCATGCCCCACTAACCAATTTTAAAGGAGAATTATTTTAAACATGCTCTCATTTCAGCTCACGATAGATGTAGCTTAACATTGTTTCTCAATCAAGTCAGCCTTCCAAATTGAATCAACCATTTAGCTCCAATATTTTAAAATATATTTAATGATTCTGAAGCATATTTTATAAGATTAATTCAGGTAAGTTTGAATAAAATAGAATCTATTTATTTTACTTTATTTAACTTTAGTAACTGGATTCCTAAAATCATGAGAAGCTTTCTTTTGGCTTTCTTGGGTCTTGAAAAAGGCTGAGCTACTGTAATAAATAGCACAGAGATGCTGCATTTGTGGAAGGTCATAGGCACTTCTAAATAATTTTTGAAACATCTTTTCGAATACCCTATTATATGGATATTCTTTGGAAGCAAATGATGCAAACACCATGACTTACTAGCTCCAAGCATCCTGATTTTGGTTATAATTTTGACATGGCAAGTTTGACATCTGTGGTTTTAGATGATTTAGATGAAAAGCTAGGGAAATTTTACCAATAATAATATCCGTTCAATAATGAAAGTATCAAGGGAAGTAATGGGCTCTCCATCACTAGAGGTTTTTCCAATAACACAAGAAAGTAATATATGGCACAAAGCAAGGAATTGCAGTCCAAAATTATTGAAGAAGGGTTGTATTGTGCCTCTGGAAGTCTGGATCACGTTTTTTTTTCTTCTGGCAACTCCCAGGACTAGTCCCTGCAGTTTCCTATGACAACATTTTTCAGAAGTGGTTTGCCATTGCTTTTTTCCTAGGACTGAGGTTATCCAGCAGACTTCATGCTTAAGGTGGGACCAGAACTCAAGGTCGCCCAGTTTCTAGCCTGATGCCTTAACCATTAGATCTTGTATATCTTGTGAATGTGTGCATGCTGTTTTTTTCTCTACTCCCAAAAGTTTTCATTCCCCAACAAAATGGACTGATTGAAATCCATAGCATTTGTTAAGAATCAAATGCTACTTTATTCAAGTATTTTTATTTATAATTTATAATGTGCAGTATACAAAAATACTATAGCGTAATGGAAAATATTAAAATATTGCTTCTCTCAAATCTTATATCATTGTGGGATGATTCAGTATTTTCTCTGCATTATTCAGGGAATATCTAATTTTTGTAATATAGGTGAAATAAATATAAATTATGCAGTAATTTATATAAAATTGTAAAGCGTCTTGTAGCATCACACTAGTTAAACAATGTATTTTATTTACTCTGCTGTTTGACTGTAAATGCAATTAACACATAAACCCATTTGTTTAAAGTGAGTATTTTGTATATCAAGGTAATTTGAACAATTTACAGTTTATCACTTTTCTTGAAATGCATTGTAGTGGTACATTATTCTTATTATTAGTCTGATATTCTATAAACCTAGTGAAGATATAAAACAGCCTTCTTCCTGACATCCACCAAATATACTGAAAGTACAACTCTCAAAATTTCTAGGTAACATGACTACAGTTGGGATGGTTGTAGGGTGAGCATTTATTAAATTTGACTATACTACCAATATCAGAGACTCTATTACACCACTTTAATACAGCTGACATGTCATTAACATGTAATGGCATGTTCAATAAATGATAAGTGAGCTAACTAATCAACCTAGTTATCACTTCAAAATATGTCAACTCTAGCATATTTATCTAAAAGCCACAATCCTTGCTTCTAATTTTAAATATATTCAACTGTGGAAACCTAAGCCCAATTCATACTTTGATAACTAATAATTCAAATATAGGAGTCAACTCCATTTCTCTTCTTGGAACAGGTAATGAGTTGGATTCATAGCAGAGTTCCATTGAGAATGTTCTTGCCTAGATAACTGAAATTTACAGAATTTTAACTGATTTTGATTTCTCCAAAGCTCTTACCTGCTTATTTCTCATTGTTACCAAAAATTCTTAACTGATCACAATAGATTTTAAGATGTATCTCCTGGATCAGAAAAGTTAAATAAATAGGCAGCAATTGCTGGGTTATTCATCCACCAGCACATACAATTTTGATATGCAGATGTTACTAGATATGACAAGGGAAGTGCTTCTTATAACACCGTGCTCCATGGAGATGAAAGAGATGAAGTAAAATGAAACTGATGACATTATTACTATGTTTAATAATAATAAAGATATGATTTTATAAATTTATGATTAAATACTGGATTATTTGAGAATCAAATTCAGCATATATATATATATATATATATATATATATATATATATATATATATATATATATATATATACACACACATACATACATACATACATACATGATTTTATTACCAGTAGTAAAAGTATTAAACACTTTCCCTTCTCTCTTTTTTTTTTTAATGATGAATATCTACATTTTTGTCTAGAGTTCCACATTTGTGCCTAGAAACTCATGTAATTTTAGGGCAAAAAACATGGCTTGGATATTGCTGTAGCCAAGAACTGAACACATGCAATGCAAATATCAATTAATGTATTTATAACATACAGAGAATTTCCTGGAAAAACAAGGCAATGCAGAATAATTTATAGCATAATTTATATGCACATGATAGTGTTTATTTGCATATATAAGTAAGAACTTAAATGCATACTGCTTTCTCATCAAACTGGCAATATGGAAAGTGATTATGAATTGAAGATGTTCTTATAGGCCCATAATCACTTAGAGCCATTCATATAACAACTTTCATTGATTGGTTATATGCCATCAAGTCAGTATCAACATTAATGACCCCATATGGAGATGAACTCAGGACAATCTGTCCCCAACTTGGCCTCTCAGGTTGTTCAACAGTGCACCCATTCCTGCCAAAATCAAGTCTGTCCACTTCGCTGTTTTAAGAATTATAGATTTGTTAAAGGAGCTTCTTAAAGGAGTCTTCATATAATGTGTCCAAAATATAATAGTTTGAGCCTGGCCATTTGCACCTCAAGCCTCAAATTGACCTTTTCAGTCATTAATTTGTTTGTTATCTTACTCATCTTTGAAATCTTTTCCAATACCAAAATTTAAAAGCATCAATATTCTTTCTACACTTCTTCAAAGCCCAACTTTCACTTTGTTAGAGTGCTACAGGGTAAACCTGCACGATTCTGATCTTTTGTAGATAAATACAAAGACAACCTTGTAAAAGATATGCAGGAATACTTAAGGAAGACAATAAGAAGAAAATATGAAAAACCTATTCAAATTAACCCTCCTTTGAATCTACAGGTATTTGGGATAAGACAGGACGGATGAAGCGAGCTTTCAAGTTTCTATTGTTATGCCCAACAACAATAATGTAGCATTCCTGTAATACCAGCATGAGTTAAAGGACTAGTGTCTTTGTATGCAGCATACAATAGCTTTTCCAAGAATAGCTTTTCCAAGATCAAATCCTAGTCTGAGGCTTATTTCGTCAATGCTGGCTGATAATCAAGCCTAAACATCAGAAGTTATCCAACACTTCAATATCTTCACTGTTAATTTGCAGACTAGTTGCTGTACCTGTTGTCATTGCCTTGGTGTTTTTTATTTTAATCTTAATCACATGTTTCACTGTGCTCCTTGACTTTCATTACCAGAGTTTCCAGTTCATCTGCATTTTCAGCAATTAGTGTCATCACATAGCACAGGTTATTGATGTTTCTTCCTTCAATTTTAAAATTACATTAATCTTTTCCCAATAGAGTCTTTCGCCCTATACAGAGTAAACAAATAAGGAAAGAGTATACAGTATTGTTTCATTTTGTCAATTAATTATTCATTTAATGAATCATTATATAGCATGAATCACTAATAATATTAATTGTGTCTTTTTCTTTTCAAAAGAAAAAAGACAGAGAAAAAATCTCTGGCAGTTCTCTTTCCTTATAAGACTCTAATATGCATATCCTGCTATGTCTCCTTCTTTTTAGTATTAATATAATAATATTTAATATTTAGTATTAATATACCAGCCTAGTTAAAAATTACAGACCAATCTCTTTATGTTGGTCACCTACAAAGTCATAGAATCAATCATAAATCAATCTATTACTCTTCTCTTAGAGACAAACAACCTACTCCCCAACAAACAATTTGGTTTCAGAAAAAAATTGTCCTGTAATCTGCAACTCTTACACTGCAAAAACATATGGACTACACAACTCGATCAGGGCAAAGCAATAGACGCAATTTACATAGACTTCTGTAAAGGCTTTGATTCAGTGGTACATGACAAACTACTCCTAAAACTAAAATCTTATGGCATTTCCAGATCCCTGCATAAGTGGATAGCTGCGTTCCTATAAAACAGGCAACAAGTAGTCAAAATAGGGAGCACTCTATCAAACCCTGCATCTGTTAACAGTGGTGTCCCCCAAGTCAGCATTTTAGGACCTGCACTCTTTATAGTTTACATAAGTGATCTTTGCAATCATATTATAAGCAAGTGAGTTCTCTTCACAGATGATGTAAAAGTATTCAACACCACCGACAATGCTGTTACCCTACAAAGAGACCTTGACTATATATCAGAATGGTCAAACAATTGGCAACTCCAAATCTCAAACAACAAATGCTCTGTCTTACACATTGGCAAAAAAAATCAGAACACAAAATACAAACTGGGCAGATATGACCTCTAGATAACCCTCACTCTGCCTACCCTCATCTCATTAGAGATGAGAACCTTGGTGTTCTCATCTCTAATGATTTAAGTGCCAGAGCTCACTGTAACAGAATTGCCAAGTAGGCATTAAGAGTTGTTAACCTAATCTTGCTAAGCTTCTTCTTTGGTAATATTGTATTGCAAACTAGGGCATACAAAACCTTTGCTAGACCAATTCTTGAATACAGCTTACCTGTCTGAAACCCGCAGTGCATATCGGACATTAATACAATTGAGTGAGTTCAGAGATATTTCACAAGAAAAGTCCTCCACTCCTCTGCTTGCAACAGAATACCTTATGCCACTAGGCTTGAAATTTTGGGTTTAGACAACTTAGAACTACACCGCCTTTGGTCTGATCTAAACATAGTACACAAAATTATCTGCTAAAACATCATGTATGTCAATGACTACTTCAGCTTCAACTGCAACAATACATGAGCACACAGTAGATATAAACTTAAGGTAAACCGATCCAAATTCGATTGCAGAAAATGCGACTTCAGCAACAGAATGGTCAATGCCTGGAATGCACTACCTGACTCTGTGGTTTCATCCCCAAACCTCCAAAACTTTAACCTTACACTGTCTACTGTTGACCTCACCCCATTCCTAAGAGGTTTGTAAGCGACATGCATAAGCGCATCAACATGCCTACCATCTCTGTCCTACTGTCCCCATTTATCGGTATCCATTTCCTGTATTCATAAGCGTGTTTATACTTATATCTCTCAGCTTGTCTTTTCCCGGTCCATGCAGCTTAACAAAAGGCCAGCAGTCGAATATGGTTTGCAAAGCTTTTAATCACTGGACACAGCCAAATCACAGAACAAGCTGATGCACAGGTTCAAAGTCAGCACTGCGAGCTATCACCACACAGCGCTATTTATCCACTATTTCCTGTTCAAGCCAACATCCAGCTGTTCATCAGCCTTTGTAATTCCTGCTCTGTGTGTGTCTGAAAGACTCCGTTATGTCATCAAATGGTGCCAGGCATGAAAGGGAGCCGGAAGCCTTTCCATTGCTGCCGGCAGTCGCCTGTGCCGTCCGCTGCCCAGATCGCCATTCGATGCCTTGCCTGTGCTGTCCATTGCCTGGATTAACCCCCACCTTCCCGGCCTTCAACATGGGTAGCGCCGATGACCGTGGTTCCCCCAGCCCTCCCATATGTGGCGAGTCCCAGCCGGGGCTCAACAGGTGGCTCCCCTCTACCAAGAGCCCACCTGCAGAGGACAAAGCAGAAGGATTAGATTCATTGGACATACACCCCGTCCCCCCCTGGCTTGTTCGGGTATTTGCGGTGAAACTGCCGTAGTAACTGTGCAGCGTGGACATCCGGTGCAGCCACCCAGGTAGCTTTAGGGCAACTGTGACAGGATTGTTACAGTTATGCTAAATGGGCCCAAGAATTTTGGTCCTAGTTTCCGACTTGGCATCCTGAATTTTATATACTTGCTTGACAAGTATACCTGGTCTCCCACCTGGAACAGTTTATGGTCTGCCCTCTTACTGTCAGCGTACACCTTGTATTCGTCTGCAGCCTTCTGTAAGGCTGTTTTCACCCTAGGCCAAACTTGTCGGATTTTGTCTGCCCACTTGGCTGGGGTTTCTGTATTTTGCAACTGTGGTTCTAATTCTGGGATCGCTGGGAATTCCTTGCTGTACACTATCTGAAAGGGGGAAAGACCTGTGCTACAGTGTATCATGTTATTATAGGTGGCTTGACCAGTTTAATTGCTGGTATGACATGTAACACCTCAGGTAACGTTTCACCATAGCATTGGCCCATTCAGCTGCCCCGTTTGTGCTGGCATTGAACGCCAAACTCAGCCCTTGAGTGGATCCAATCAACTGTATAAAAGCTCTCCAGAACTTGGCGGTCAACTGAACGCCCCGGTCTGATATGATTCCTTTGGACACCCCATGGAGGCGGTAGATATGTTGAAGAAACAGACCTGTCAGTCGCCGAGCAGAAGGTATACTTTTACATGGCACAAAATGGGCCTGTTTCAAGAACAGGTCCACCACCGTCCATATCACTGTGTAGCCATTACTATTGGGGAGAGCAACTATGAAGTCCATAGCGATCTCATCCCATGGTCTATCGGGCTCAGCTACTGGTTTTAATAAGCCTATAGGTTTTCCTGACCTTGGTTTGGCTGACACACATTGTTGTGGCTCCATTGCCTGAGCCTGTGTCATCAGCAGGAGAGGACTCTGAGAGTGAGGGAGAGGAGTTGGCAAGGCCTCCTTCTCCTCTCTGGCAATGCCTCTGGAGGACACCGAAGGGCAAGAGATAGGCCCAGAGCCAAGCACGTTCCCGCAGCCACAGGTGGACAGTGATGAGAGTAATGAGTCTTGGCTGGACCCTCGCCAGCGTCACAGAGACAGGCGCGCACAACAGAAGAAAAGGCCTGCCTGTGATTAGCTGACTCACTGGACCACACCCCACAGGCTATAAAAGGGGGTGAGTTAATCATTCAGACTCTGTGACAGACAAAAACAAATTCCTTTGAGTCACTTTGCATCTCGGCTTCGGATTTATTCTTGGACAATTGTTATTTGTGTGTACTTCTTCTCTGTTGATAAAAGGTCTTGGCAAGCAGCTGCTGCTGGGGTTGCTGCCAAGTGTCTTATTGGACTAATTGGTTGCCTGCCAGTTTATTTAACCCCTGGCTGTCTGTTTGTGTGTGTGTGTGGGAGACGGGGACAGAACACATACATTGGACATCCCTTCACATACTCTTCAATGTCCCTTTGCATCCTTGGCCACCAAAACTGCCTCCTGACAAGATGTAATGTTTTTAGAAATCCGAAATGCCCTGCCGCTTTGGCATTGAGACACCTCCTCAGCACAGCAGTCCAGAAGCTCTCAGGAATATACAGCTTCTCCCCTTTCCAAGCCTCTCTGTGAGTCACCAGAGTCTGGTTATGCAGCAACCAAGGGTCACTCAGTACAGGCACCTTTAGTTCGGCCTGGAAGGGGGCTTCTGGCTTGGTAACCGCTAGCACGTTTTGTAACTGCTGGCTGGGTGGTATGAGAGCTTCTACTACCTCATCCCATTTACTGTTACATTGAGGCATACAGGATAAAGCATCTGCCAAGAAGTTTTTCCCTGTCAGAACATACTTCAGCCGGAACGATAACCATTGGAAATACTATGCCCACCTTACTTGTTTTGGGGACAACCGTCTTGGCATTTGCAGTGTTCCCATGTTCTTGTGATCCATCCACACCTCAAATGGGTGTGTGGCCCCTTCCAGGAGATGTCACCACGTCATCAGTGCCCAACGTACAGCGAATGTCTCCTTCTCCCAGATCGCCCACCCCCGTTCCATAGGTGTCAGCTTCTGAGAGGTGTAGGCACAAGGTTGCAAGTGGTCCTGCTCATTTTTTTGTAATAGAACAGCCCCCACAGCCACATCACTAGCGTCCACCTGTACTACAAATGCCTGTGTCGGATCAGCTCCTGTGTGAAAAGCTTTTTCAGTTCCTTAAATGCCATTTGACACTTGGACATCCAGTTCAATGGCTGTCCCGGTCGTAGTTTTGATGTTGCTGGTTTCATTCACAACAAATCCATCAGTGGCAACGCTACCTTAGCAAAAGATGGGACAAACTGCAGATAAAAATTGGCAAACCCGAGGAAATTCTGTAATTGTTTCCTGGTCCTTAGAGCTTGCCATTCCAACACTGCCTGGACCTTCCAGGGATCCATCTCCACCCCTCTCCCAGATATCCTATAACCCAGGTAATCCAATTTTGTTTTGGTGAAGTTCAGATTTTGATAGCTTCACAAACAATTTGGTCGCCAACAACTTTTCCAACACTTGACAAACCAATCGAGTGTGTTCTTCCATCATCCAGGTGTAGATTAAAATGTCATCTAAATATACAAGGACCCCCCCAATATAGATGTTCATGCAGGACCTCATTGATCAACTGCATAAACACTGCGGGGGGTCCTTGTAACCCGAACGGCATGACTTGGATAACTTCCAAGGGGACAATTAAATGTAGTCCTCCATTCATCCTCCGGTCAGATATGCACCCAGTAATATGCCTCGCGTAGGTCAAGTTTCGTGAAAATACAGCCCGTTGCCAAAGTGGCTAGGAGGTCTTTCATTAATGGCAGTGGGTACAAATGCTCCATGCATACTCCGTTAAGACCACGAAAGTCAACACATAAATATAACCCCCCGTCTTTCTTCTCTCTGAAAAGGATGGGTGCTGCCATACGAGATCTACTGGGTTTGATAAAGCCCCTAGCTAGATTTTTATCAATGTACCATCACAATTGCGCTAATTCCTTTGGGGTCATTGAGTACATCTGCTGTTTCGGCAACTTGGCCCCTGGGATTAACTCAATAGCACAGTCTGTCATCCGATGAGGGGGCAACAGCTCACACTCTTCCTTGCTAAACACAGCAGTTAGATACCCATAGATGCTAGGGAACCCCTGGTCTGGATGGGCTTCTATTGGGGTATTTCCCACCCCTGTACCCCCTACCTGCTCAACTGCCGGTGGCTCCGGACCAAATGTTAGATGTAATTTTCGATACCCTCCTTCCCATCATATTGTGGGCTCCCATTTATCGAGCCATGCTAACCCCAAGATTATTGGTTCAATCATTTTCTCCACTACAATGAACCAAATGGTCTCTCGATGATCCCCTATTTCAAGGTGTACTTGTTCCATCAAATGGGTAGCTGGCACCACCCCCAACAACAACCCATCCATCTTGTTAGGATATGGTGTATGCCTAACGAGTTGTCCAGGCAATATATGGACAATATATGTGATCTATGACTTTAACATGAATATGTATTATATGACTTTAAGTACTACTGCTGAGTCATTGTAATGCTGAGTCATTGTAATGCTGAGTCATTATATCCTAATTGGATAAGCTCTGTTGTAACTGTATTTAAGAAGGGAGCTGAAATGTAGTCATTGATGTTATGCTACCATCGTGTGTGGAGATGTTATCATCGTAGATGGATATGCTACCATCATGATTTGTTACCAGTGTGAACTTGCTGTTTATTACCCACTGCTGTTTTGTATGGTAAGAAGATTTCTGTATCACTGGACTGATTTAACTGGCAAAGATTTGGATTGATTAAAGACTATGAGATTGTTTTTTCAATATAAAGTAAAAACTTTGATACACCAGTTTGTATGTACGTTATTCATTGCTCTCAGCACCGTTTTCCTGTGCTCTACGCTCTGCTGGTTGGTTAACACAACAATATCCTTAACATTGGTTATGGGCCCAGAGCCAACCAGAACTAACTAGGATTGTTCAGAACTAAACTGAGAGTTAATGTGACTAATACAGAAAACTGTGTTTATGATAAATAATCCAAGTGAAGATGGCACAAGAACAAGTATCGAATATTTCCATGATAACCCGGCTGGATGGAACAAACTATGTATCCTGGTCTACAAAATGTAATCTACTTTTGCGTAGAGAAGGACTGTGGGACGTAGTAAATAATCCACCGGATGTAACAGCATGGGACCCTGCTGATGATGAAGATGCGAAGAAATTAGCCAAGTTTAACAGAGTCAATGAACGAGCTCTTTGTATTATTGAACTAACATTGAGTGACCAGCAGCATGTCCATATCCATGGCAAAGAGTCTGCTGCTAGGTGTTGGACCAAGCTGAAGAAACTATATGTTTGTGACACTGTGGGTGCTCATATATATCTCACAAGGAAATTGTTTAAACAACATCTTCTTAAAGGAGGAGATATGATGGCTCATTTGGAATCCATGACCAGAATTTTCCAGAAGCTGCATGAAAAGGAACTTGTTTTCTCGGAACTACAACAAGTTTATACAGTTCTTTCTTCTTTGTTTCTTCACTGGAGGTTTTGACCAGAGATGAACTCACAAGTGTCAGTCAAATGTGACAGGGTATTGTGGCCCATACGTGGTCTGTGAGGCTGGTGGCTGATTCAGACAGCGAGGAGGCTGGTGTGTTGCACCAGCAGCCTGTGCAGCTGGTACTCGAGTCGGACAATGAGGCTGGAGAAGATGTGGTGCCAGAGACGGGGATTCAGCCAGGGCCTTCAGAATCTCCAGAAGATTCCTTAAGTGAAGAGGACCAAGAGGAGGAGCCTTTCTCGATGCACGGGTGTGCAGAGCTGCCAAAAGGCAGGTGTGGCTCCTCAGGAGGAAGTCTCCTTGAGAGTAAGGCTCATGGCTAATTGGCCACTCCCTTAGCCTATTTAAGGAAGAATGCCAACTGAAGCAATTTGCAGGGAACAACGGTTCACTCTCCTTCATGTTTTGATCTTAGTTTGCTGCAAATTGCTTCTGGGCTTTCTGTCAACCATAGTAAGATTAAGATTATTTATTTGGATTCTTGCAGGCTCTTAAGAAAGTTAATTAACAGCCTTTGTTTGAAAAACTGATTTTATTTTAGTAAATGAAGATTTGTACAGACTTCGTGCGTGCTGCATTCTTTGGGGTCCTTAGCTGGGGCAGAACACAGGGGTTTTCAACCGTATAACACGAATCCCCAAGTCATTCACCGCAGCCTGACATATGAGGCACCAAGTGCATCCCATATCCACCAAAGCCCCATATCTGAGTCCGGTAGCTGAGCGAAGATTCTGGATTACAGCAGGGATCATGAAGGGATGAATAGGATTGCTCACCATAGGGTCCTCCAGATCCTCATCATCACTATCGCTGGAGACCACCAGGAATTTCCCTGGGCTTGAGGTAAGTCTTGCCTCCCTGGCCAGTGTGTCAGCACCCGCTGTCGGAATCTGTATGACTTGGGACTGTTCAGGTGTCATTCAGGCCCTTCCCCTCACCAGATCCCCTGAAGGTGGGGTTTGACTGGTGTTCATGGAACAGGCATGGGGCACTCAGCCACTTGGTGCCCGACTTGATTACACATAAAACAGTGAAACAACAGCCTTCGAGGCCTGTCAGTAGGTTCTGAGACAATGTTTGCAGGTTGGGTCTCCCTCGGGAGCTGGGGACATTCCATCGGTTTCTTGCTTTGCACTGTATTCCTCTGTTCCCTTGCGCTGAACTCTCACAGTCCCACATCCAGCTCTATCACTGCCTTAAACCACTCATTTAACCGAGGAGATAATCCTTGATACAAACAGGCCTGCCTGAGGTCCCAGTCCAACCCCATGTGGAACTGATGGTCCAAGAGACATTCCAGCCACCCTACCAAGCATCTCACAATCTTCTGGAATTCATGGACATAGTTCTTAGCAGGCAGGCCCCTCTGTTTAAGGGCTAGAAGCTCCCCCTCCACTACTTGTGCACTGGACTCGTCCTCAAACCTGGAGAGGAGACCCTCCAGAAATTTGCCCATATCTATCAGTTCTCATGCATGCTTGCTAGGTAGGCTTGCCACCCAGTCAGCTGCCTCTCCTGTTAGGACTGCCGTGATAGCCACCACCATCGCCCACTGGGATGGGTACCAACATCCATATAAGTCCATATGGCTGATCACCTGACTTAGGAAAAGGGCTACATGATCTGGGCTTCTGTCAAATGTGGCTTGTATAGCAGGTGGGCCCCAGACTGCTTGGGGAGGCCATATCCCTGGAGGCCACACTGGAACCGGGTCTGGTGTTCTAACCACACCACACCAGCAGCCCTCCTGTCCATCCTCAGCCAGCCCATTGGGGGCCCCTGAGCCCCCCTGGATGGTGCCCTCTCCAGCACCCCCTTCTTCAGTAGTTGCTCAGCACCTCTAACAACCTCCCCCAATGAGGAACCTTGATCCCATGGCACCGGATGTTCGATTACTCGGCTGGGTGCCTGGTATATCCAGAATTTTGGACTAGCAAGATGGAAACGAGTCTCTGAGTTGGTAACACCAGTGTCCTGCCATGACCCAGGAAGAGGCTCAAGCCCCATAGCCCAGGGCTGCCAGGATGGAGCATCGCGGAAACTAGCCTCCCCGAACCATGTCCATTGTACTGAGGCCAGGGCCTGTAGAGTATTCCATTCCCCCTCCTCGTCCTCTGTCCAATACATCTCCCTCCACCCCTGGAAAGATGTTCCTGCCCAAGGGGGTGTTGGCATCCACAGTCCAGTAGTGCCAGTAAGAGCAGAGCTGTGCCACCACTCCCTCATGGTTGACTGTCCAATCTGTGCTCTCTGGGTTTGTTGACTTTCCTCTGGGCACCCCTCACTCTATGCCTGCTGGACCTTGGGTCTAACCACCGGCTGGTGCCTCCTCCACAGATGGTCCCTCCTCTGCCACTTCTTCTATCACTGTCTCTATCCCCTCTGGAGTCGTCCCCTCTGCTATTCTCCAAACCTTCTGGACGCCAACAGGAAAGGTAGGGTGATAAGCAGTGCTGACTTTCTCTTGGCTTGTCTCTTCCCGGTCCATGCGGTTTAACAAAAGGCCAGCAGTTGAATATGGTTTGCAAGGCTTTTAATCACCGGACACAGCCAAATCGCAGAACAAGCCAATGCACAGGTTCAAAGTCAGCGCTGCGAGCTATCACCACACAGCACTATTTATCCACTATTTCCAGTTCAAGCCAACATCCGGCAACCCCCCATCACCCCCCATCAGCTGTTCATCGGCCTTTGTAATTCCCGCTCTGTGTGTGTCTCAAAGGCTCCTTTATGTCATCAAATGGCACCAGGCATGAAAGGGAGCTGGAAGCCTTTCCATCGCTGCTGACAGTCACCTGTACCGACCGCTGCCCAGATCGCCATTTGATGCCTAGTCTGTGCCGTCCACTGCCTGGATGAACCCCCACCTTCCCAGTCTTCAATATGGGTAGTGCCGATGACTGCAATTCCCCCAGCCCTCCCATATGTTACGAGTCCCAGCTGGGGCTCGACAATATCTGTTATCTTAAACATGCTTGAATAAATAAATAAATAAATAAATAAATAAATAAATAAATAAATAAGTAGATTGACCTCTTCCAATTTGTTGGCTACTATGTTATTTTCCAAATCTGTTAGGTTAGAATCTTTTTTGTTATTTATTAAATTCATTATTGCCACTCACTCTAAAAGACTCTATTAGCCTTGCAATAACAGTAAAATAAGATAACATAAGATAACATAAGATAACATAACAACATAACATAACTCAGTTAAAAACACATAAATCATGATAAGGCAGCTTTAACAAAAACCAACATACCACTAAAAGCAAGAACAATAAAAACATGGTAGGGGTTCACAGTAAACTACCCCAAGGATTGGGAACTGAGCCAGATCATAAGGGCCTTCTGGAACCTTAGGAGAGTGAGTGCCATAGATTTCTATGGGAGGTTGTGGTTTCAGAGCTTATGGGTAACAACAAAGAAGGCATGCTTCCTGAGTCTCACAGGATGACAATATTTATCTCAGGGGTCCTGGACTGAATTGACCAGGGTATGAAAGACAAGCCTGGGTAACAAAAAGGGCCCAACCAGTGCACAACATCAATGAGAATAAAATTATATGTGAAGATGAACTTATGCAAAGGCCCTCCAGGCCATAGCTGCCACCTGGTCATCAGACAATAGCTGTAGATCCAGGAGGATCCAACAGTTGTGCACAAGTCTCAAATAGAAGAATGTAATTAGAAGCTGTTGTAAATAGCACATCTAAGGTAGGTTGGATCCCTTAATAAGAGCCTTGGTGGCGCAGCAGACTAAAGTGCTGTTTAACACCAGCTGCCTGCAAGTTCGAATCTCACCAGGCTCAAGGTTGACTCAGCCTTCAGCCTAGGTAAAATGAGGACCCGGATTGTGGTGGCAATAGGCTGACTTTGTATAAAAAGAACACCGCTTGGGGACGGGGTGGCAGCGAAAGCCCTACTAAGCAGGTATATACAAAAGTATGAAGGCTATTGCTTAACGCATTGTAAGCCGCCCTGAGTCTCCGGAGAAGGGTGGCATATAAATTGAACTAATAAATAAATAAATAAACTGTACAGAAGTTAAACATACTCCTTCCATTTCTGATCTTCTTTGAATCTGTCTGCTTTACAATACCAATTTGAAGTTAGAACCAACTTTTGAAAGACTTCCCTTATTTTTCCATACCTGTTTCCTTCTTCAGTGTTTTTACAGATTTCATTGTTGCACTGCCCCTTGTATCTTTTAACAGCAATTTGGAATTCTTTGTTAAGAGTTTTCCTGATCTCTGTAATTTTTGTTTGGTTTCTCTTATTTCCTTGGTAATTTCCAACATCTGTTCTGTCAACCAGTTTACTTTCTCCTGTTCTCCTGTCTTTGGCAATCTCTTGTCACATTTATCCTTAACAATTTATTTGATTTCATTCTACAATTCTTCTGTTTCTATATCAATTAAGTACAGTAGATGTTCTCCTTGAAAATGGCAGGTGTACATTCAATATCATATCATATTATGGAAATTGCTTAGTTTTGATCCGCCAGTTTTCAGGTTGACTTGGAACTTGCAAAGAAATGATTCATGTTCTGTATCACAATCAGCCCCTTGACTTATTTTTATTCTCTTCCACCTCTGTGAACCAACAATATAGATAACTTGATGTTGTTACACCCCAGTAGGTGATGTTTATATATATAGTATCATTTTGGTTGTTTGAAGAATATGCAAACAAAAAAAGAAGTCACTGAATTGGCAGAAACTGGTAATTCTCTTTCTTCATTTATGTTTCCTAGATTATACATACTATCTTTTTTTTTCCATACTAGTTCCAGTTTTGGCATGTAGTTTCCAGCTACATCTTGCTTGTATGTTCTATCAGTTGCATTTAGTTAATTTAGCTATAAAATTTATTAACCCTTCTTTCCTGCATCACTGATTAAAGTGATTGAGTATAAACTTTGATAATCATATTGAACGGTGGTCCTTGAAGTCTAATTGACATTATTTTGTCATTGTTTTTATTATACCAAAGCAGTTTCTCTCCTTCCTAAAAAAGCAAAACTGATCCTTCTTTGTTTTTTATGGTCTTAGTAAACAATGTTATCTTCTGACTGAAAATATACAATTCCTCTCCCTTTCAATTTGCTGATGCCTAAGATGTCAATTTGTTACATCTTTTACTGTGTTCAGTTTTCCCATGTTCTTACTTCTTATGTTTCATGTTTCCACTGTAATTCTGTCACTAAAGTGATCATCTGCTCCATCTTCCTATATCACTACTGCCTAATATAGATGCCTGCTTGGTTTTAGCTGGACAGATAGGATTACTACCATACTGGGATTATATAATACTGGCATAACTTGGCATAAATACATTGGCATCCTGGCATTCTTTACTCATCACCCATACATACACACCTTGAAACAGCCCCTATCACTACTATGATGAGGGAGCATATCAGGCCTTCTGAAGACAGAATTTATAATAATAAAAAGTAACTTTAGTTCCTGTTAATTATGTTTGTTTTAATGGATGCTAGATTGTGCTTTAAAATGTACAAGATAAATTACTAAATGCATTCAGGATTTATATAAATTCTGAAAAACAAATACTGAATAATTTTCTGTTACTTTTCTTGTTACTTTTACCAAGACTTTGTAGCAGGCATTGGGTTCTGTTAGATGCTCTCCTGATGATAGGTGCAATGCTCTGAGTAAGTTTAAATTAAGTCACACACCAAGTTAATTAAGGAGTGTACTCTAATTTCCTTTTATAGTAACATATTCATGGAAGGCTTCCATGCCACACTTGGAAGGAGTTTTAACGTATTTGGCCAAAAAAAAAAACAAACAACAAAAAACAGAGAGGAAAAATGTTATCTAATTTTCATAAATAAATTTCTAGATCTATCAATTTTGATCGTTCCAGCTCAGCAGAACTGCATCAAAACCCATTGCAATGTCATGGGAGAAGACATGGCACTAAAATATAAATATTGATTTTCTCACAAGTTCCACTTGTTCGCCCTATAGCCTCATTTTAAAAAATAGAACGTATGATAGAATTTATTGTACATCGAGAATAATTTGGTTATAAATTTGACTTCTTTAAATTGCTATAGATGTATTGAATTGCAAGGCAATTAATGGGTAATTTTAAAAAATAAAATAATACTACTAAGAGGAGTACCCCCACATGAAAAAGGAGCAGTGCTTCAATCATGTCAGTTTGGCCACCATTAAGATTTTATTTTTATTGCACTTCCACCCTACTCCACAGTTGTCCTGAGCACTGATGATGGCAAAACTCTCTCATTTTCCTGCATTTGAAGGTGATCACGTTATAACTTTGAGAGGAATAGAAAAACAATTTTATTACAGGTAGCAACCATTCACAGTAATGATAATGATGAAAAAGTAACTTTACAACCAAACCTCACAATTTTGCAGGCCTGTAAAGCAAAGGACAGCTAAAGTAAGATCATAATCATAGTTAATCTTAGTGACTGTTTCACTTAACAAATGAATTGCCAATCCTAATTGTGATTGTTAAATGAAGACCACCTGTACAGTTGAATTTGAATTATGTTAGCTGAAAAACTACAATTCTTTACTTTGTGTGGAGAAATTGAACATTACAGGAAACAGTCCAGAAGTTATTATGGTCCAAGTTGTTTCCTTCAGAATATGATCAGAAGTGTTGGTGCCTGATGTTAAATTGCATTTGCTCTTCATCTCCGTTTATATACATAAATAAAAAGATATACAAGCAGCAACTTAAATCTTTAGTATGTTTTAGTCCTTACACAACTTCTTCAATTACTGAAATCTCTCAGTGGGTTACAATGAAAAATAAAACTAGTGTTCTGTATCCCTCAGGAGAAGGAAATTATTACTATAACACATACCTTCTTGCCATCTAGAGGAAGTGAGAATGGACAAATGTTATTTTGATAGCTTTTTGGTATATTCAGTTTTAATTTTTTTAAAAAACCAGTACTTAATAATGTTTCAATTTTATACATTATTTAAACAAGTATTGTATTGCAGGCTAAGCCTATTCATAGTTGCATATGAACAATCAATAGAATTTTATTTTCTGAATGTTCAAAACTTTAATGAATGCAAAAGTACAATATGGCAATTTAAAAAATAACTTTAAGAGCTGAAGCTTCTTCAATTTAGCATTGGCTCCAAGAAATCACAAAACTCGTGACTGCATGATTTGTGGTCATACTAATCTCAAGTTATGAAGAAGATTTCAACAAACAATAGAATAGAATAGAATAAAAAATTTTATTGGCCAAGTATGATTGGACACACAAGGAATTTGTCTTGGTGCATATGCTCTCAGTGTACATAAAATATGTATGTCAACAGCCTGAAAACTAACATGGTTTTTATCAAAATAAAGTCCTATAATGCTTTCTAGATTTCTGTCTTCGAAAGATAGAAGAAACATAAAAGATCTCTGCTTTGCTTAAGATTTATTAAAATGAATTATGAAGAGACAAATTAGGATAACTCCTGGGGGGGAAAGCATTTTCTGATAATTTTTAGAATTTTGTTAAAACCAAAAGTCCAATAAGAATTATGAAAAATTATATATTACAAACATTATTAAATTTATGGCAGGAAACAGGGACCCCTCACAAGAAATTGTAACCTTATTTAGCATTCAATTAATATTTTGTTTGTTTGTTTGTTTGTCCTCCATCTAACTATCCAAAGTGAGGCTAGGCACATATCATCTTGAAATGGCTTAAAGAACCACTACAAATATCATGTTTGAGATTCAACTAGTTATATTTTAACGTATTGAAATACTAACATCATACTCTAATCTGTTAAAATAAGGCAATAGAGTATATTTTGTGAAGAGATTCTTTGGGCTGAAAAAAATCTGTCAACCTCAATAAAACCAAAATATGACCAGATTGTCTAAGCAAGTGTAATTTTTTCCACAGTTTATAAACTTCTTCCTTTCTCCATTTGTTAGTTGTTTATCTGTTGGTATACAATATGTTTAAACATGTATTTTACTTTATCCTTGTTTAAAATTGTTTAAATATAACATTTATTTATTTATTTATTTATTTATTCAATTTCTATACCGCCCTTCTCCCGAAGGACTCAGGGCGGTGAACAGTTAAAATGACATACATATAGAATGTGAATATAAATAATTAAGCCAGTTTGGCTCGACAGTTAAGAATCTTCAGCATAAAGATTTACAAAATTAGAAAAGATTTATGCCAGACCGGCTTGGTGAAAAAGAAAGGTCTTAAGTGCACGACGGAAAGTACGAAGATCTGGGATCATTCGTATCCCTGGGGGTAACCTGTTCCAAAGGGTAGGTGCCCCAACAGAAAAGGCTCTTTCTCTGGGAACCACTAGTCGGCATTGCTTTAGTGATGGCACCCTGAGAAGGCCTACCCTGTGGGAGCGTACTGGTTGGTGGGAGGTTATCGGTTGCAGAAGGTGGTCTTGTAGATACCCAGGTCCTAAGCCATGGAGGAATTTGAAGGTAAGAACCAACACCTTGAAGCGCACCCGGAAGACCACTGGAAGCCAGTGCAGCTCGCGTAGGAGTGGTGTCACATGTGAGCGCCATGTCACTCCCAATATCACCCACGCAGCTGCATTCTGGACCAGTTGGAGCTTCCGTGTGCACTTCAAGGGGAACCCCATGTAGAGAGCATTACAATAGTCCAGACGGGAAGTGATGAGGGCATGAGTGACTGTGCGTAAGGAGTCCCGATCTAGAAAGGGTCGCAACTGGCGAATCAGGCGAACCCAATAAAAAGCACCCCTGGCCACGGCTGTCATATGCTCTTCTAAAGACAACCGTGTGTCCAGGAGGACACCTAAGTTGCGAGCCCTCTCTGTGGGGGCTAATGACTCGCCACCAATAGTCAGCGATGGTATCAGCTGGCTATATCGGGACGCCGGCATCCACAGCCATTCAGTCTTGGAAGGGTTGAGTTGGAGCCTGCTCTTCCCCATCCAGATCCGCACGGCTTCGAGGCACTGGGACATCACTGCAAGGGCATCATTGGGGTGGTCTGGGGTGGAGATGTAAAGCTGAGTATCATCAGCGTAAAGATGGCATTGCACTCTCAAACCATGGATGAGCTCACCCAGCGGCTTCACATAAATGTTGAACAAAAGAGGTGAGAGGACCGACCCCTGTGGCACCCCACAAATAAGGTGTCTTGAAGTCGACCTCTGTCCTCCTGCCAACACAGACTGTGACCGGTCAGAGAGATAGGAAGAGAACCACCGTAGAACAGTGCCTCCCACTCCTAGCCCTTCCAGCCGGCGCAGCAAGATACCATGGTCAATGGTGTCAAAAGCCGCTGAGAGATCTAATAAAACCAGGATAGAGGAACAACCCCTATCTCAAGCTCTCCAGAGATCATCAACCAATGTGACCAATGCCGTTTCAGTGCTGTAACCAGGCCTGAAGCCGGACTGGAACGGATCTAAATAGACAGTTTCATCCAAGTACTGCGGGAGTTGCTGCGCCACCACACTCTCAACAACCTTTGCCACAAAACGAAGGTTGGAGACAGGACGGTAGTTTGTTAGAACAGCCGGGTCCAGAGAGGGCTTCTTGAGGAGAGGCCTCACCACCGCCTCTTTCAAGGTGGAAGGCAAGAAACCCTCACATAGAGAAGCATTTATTATCTTCTGGAGCCAGCCTCGTGTAACCTCTCGGGAAGCCAGTACCAACCAGGAGGGACACGGGTCCAATAAACATGTGGTTGCGTTCAACTTCCCCAGTAACCTGTCCACATCTTCAGGGGTCACAGGGTCAAACTCATCCCAAATAACATTCTCAAGACTCGCCTCCATCACTTCGTCTGAACATAACCAGTCAGAGTCCAAGCCTTCCCGAATCTGAGTGATTTTATCGTGCAGATATTGTACAAAATCCTCAGCTCGACCTTGTAAGGCGTCTTCCCGTGCTCTTAGATGGAGAAGGGAGCGGGTCACCTTAAACAGGGTGGCTGGGCGATTATCTGCCGATGCAATAATAGCGGAAAAATAGTTATATTTTGCCGCTGCTATCGCCACTAAGTAGGTCTTAATAAATGATCTTACTAGTGTTCGGTCAGATTCGGAACGACTGGCTCTCCAACTACTCTCTAGGCGTCTTTTCCGGCGTTTCATCATCCTCAACTCCTCGGAAAACCAAGGAGCCGGGTGACTTCGACGCCGGGTCAGAGGCCGCAAAGGCACAACTCGATCCAAGGCACCAGAGGCCATCCTATCCCAGGTTGCCGCCAGGTCTTCAATCGAGTTGTGAGCTAGAGTCTCAGGAAATGGCCCAAGCTCCATCTGGAATCTGTCAGGATCCATCAGGGGCCTGGGGCGGAACCATTTAATCGGTTCCGCCTCCCTGCGGTGGGGTGTAGCGGACAGAAAGTCAAGCCTAAGGAGAGAATGGTCTGACCATGACAAGGGTTTGATGACTATATCCCCTATATCAAGGCCATTCAGCCACTGATCAGATACAAAAATCAAGTCCAGAGTGTGTCCTCCCGTGTGAGTAGGTCCATGAACTAACTGGGTCAGGTCCATGGCTGTCATGGAAGCCATGAACTCCCGAGCTATCTCAGATGTTTCACCAATGGATGGCAGATTGAAATCTCCCATGACAAGAAGCCTAGGAGTCTCAACCGCCACCTCGGCTATTACATTAAGGAGCTCAAGTAGGGCTGCTGCTACGTGGCAGGGAGCCAGGTACGCAATCAGGTACGCAAATTAAACAATCAAACATTATTCACTCAGAAAAATATTTAAGAGATTGTATTTTCATTTCATGAAGCATTACCATTTTTAAAGTTTAATATTTAAAAATGCTGTAAACTTTTTAAAAATAAATTCTTTCATTTATTTTTTTAGCAGTCCCATAGTCGAGCTATTCAACATGTTACAATTTTAGCTAATATGTTCCTAGAATATTTGGCTTTTTGTGAAAATTGGGATTCTTTAATAAGAGCACTTTAATTTATATAATTAGCAAACAACAGCAGCTTTTTCTAATAAGGTACACTCCAGATGTGGGCATCATTCTAGGAATTGCAGCCCAAACACATCCGATGGTTTTCACATTTGGGGAGGCTGCTTTAGACAACAAAACTTTGGTAGCTATAAATTCAAATATTTGTTTGTTACAGGGTAGGACATTTACCAACCCCAAAAGTACAAGCACTGGATGGAAGACTGGTAACCTGTCTTTGCTAGTTTAGCACCACTCTTTTAATCTTTGAAGTCATTCACATTCTGCTGTTATCCAGAGCAGAACTACAAAAACAAACATTCCCTTAAGTATGCTTCGTAGTTAAACTCAAAACAATGAGATAGAATGATCCAAAAATCTTAATTTGTCTAGTGAAAACATCAGTGAAAGTTGACAAACAAATGAAAGAGCATTGAAAGGGTTTGGCAACTAATTGACTACATTTATTTTAAAATATCCATTTCATAATATAGTGAACTTTTGACCACACATTCACTATTCCCTGAAAACCTTTTTTTCTTTACACTGCCTTGCATTCACTGATTTTCCCTCTTTCTTTTAACCAGCATCCTATCATTTGTTTAACTGATGGAAATTATTTCTGGTCTATCAAATCTGAAATTTTCTCATAGAAAATTTTATTGGCATTTGGCAAGAGTAGGGAATAAGTCTATGGGTTTCATATATGATTGGGGCCCATCTTTATGTCTAAATATAGCTGCTAGGCAATTTGCTCTTGCACTTCTTTTAACAAAGAACTGAAGATGGAAACTGGCATTCAGATCCTATGAGGGGAAAAACATTTTTGTGAACCCCCTGTTGCACATATTCTACTTTTGACCCATAAGAAGGATAGTTGATCAATAGTCAGAGAGAGTTGATGGAAAACACTGAGTAGAACAACTTATGGTTTAAGCCTTTTGTCTCCTTCCTACCCATAAACTTACTTTTGGTGTACTGCAGTATTTGACATGAATCATGACAAATCAGAAAGGCTTTTCATATTTAATCATGTCAAGGCTAATCAGGATGCAACACACACAAAACAAAACCACTTAGGGAGACTGCAATTGTTGAAATTTCTGCAAGCAGGGAGGGGAAATTTTAACACTTGGCAAAATTATATTCCTATAAAATGCTCTTTGTTTCAATAGGAAAGGACATATTAGTTTAAATATGGGATTTCTTCTAAAGGCAAATAGCAGTTTTAGATAAGTGTTAATCAGAATGGCCTCCTTTTGGCAGTCTAAAGTTTGATCTAGAAAGAAGAAGAATTAAGTTTTGTCATTTTCCTACCAATGCAATCACTACTTTTATTATAAGGGCTGCTATGCTCATTGTTAAAATTACATATTATACATTTAATTATACATTAAATATTAATTATTTGCATTATACATTAAATGCAAGAATATATTAAAATAGCTTGTCATCTGTCCAGAGCTAAGAGAAAGATACTGGCCCCAAAACACTCAATTGGTTTCCAAGTTCTAGGAAAGAACCTTACTCCAAAAGCTAAAATAATTACTTATTTTACAATATGTACATTCAGACGATTTCCATTTTGGGGGAAATATCCAAAAATCTTCCATTAAATTACAATGTAATATGAATATATAATATGTAAATTGAATGACAGACTTTATAAAATCATTAAAAAAGATGAAAGAGTTTAGAATTTGCATTGAAAAAACATAGACCAAAGGCATTTTTTTCTTGCTAATTTTTTTTAGCAAGATTTTTCAGAAGTGGTTTGCCATTGCCCCATTTCCAAGTTTGAGAGGAAGTGACTAGTCCAAGGTCACCTAGCTGGCTTTCTGCCCAAGGTGGGACTAGAACTCACAGTCTCCTGGTTTATAGCCTGGTGCCTTAACCAATGCATTAAATAAATGTACTTCCTAATAAAAAGAGTGTTCCTTTTATTTTCCTTTAAAGTTCCTTAACTGTGCAACAAAACATCTACTTCTGCTTCATTGACTATGCTAAAGCCTTTCATTGTGTGGATCACAACGAATTGTGGCAAGTTCTTAAAGAGATGGGAGTACCAGACCATCTTATTTGTCTCTTGAGAAATCTATATGTGGGTCAAGAAGCAACAGTGAGAACTGGACACAGAACCACTGATTGGTTCAAAATTGAGAAAGGAGTTTGGCAAGGCTGTATACTGTCACCCTGCCTATTAAACTTATATGCAGAGCACATCATGAGAAAAGCGGGGCTAGATGAATCACAAATTGGAATTAAGATTGCCGGGAGAAATATCAACAACCTCAGATATGCAGATGATATCACTCTAATGGCAGAAGGCAAAGAGGAACTAAAGAAGCTCTTGATGCGAGTGAAGGCGGAAAGTGCAAAAGTTGGCTTGGCTCAATATTAAGAAAACTAAGATCATGGCATCTGGCCCTCTCAATTCCTGGCAAGTTGATGGGGAAGAAATGGAGGTAGTGACAGATTTTATTTTCCTGAGCTCCAAGATCACTGCAGATGGGGACTGCAGCCAAAAAATTAAAAGACGCTTGCTCCTGGGAAGGAAAGCTATGGCAAATGTAGACAGCATTCTAAAAGGCAGAGAAATCACCCTGCAAACAAAAGTGTGTATAGTCAAGGCTATTGTTTTCCCAGTTGCAATGTATGGCTGTGAAAGTTGGACCATAAGGAAGACTGAGCTCCAAAAAATTGAGGCCTTTGAACTATGGTGCTGGAGAGGACTCCTGCAAGTCTCTTGGACTGCAAGGCGATCAAGTCAGTCAGTCCTAGAGGAGATCAACTCTGACTGTTTTTTAGAAGGCCAGATCCTGAAAATGAAACTCAAATACTTTGTCCACTTAATGAGAAGGAAGGACTCACTGGAGAAAAGCCTAATGCTGGGAACAATTGAGGACAAAAGAAGAAGGGGACAACAGAGAACGAAGTGGATGGATGGAGTCACTGAAGCAGTTGGCGTGAGTTTAAATGGACTCCAGAGGATGGTAGAGGACAGGAAGGCCTGGAGGAATGTTGTCTATGAGGTCGCGATGGGTCAGACACGACTTCGCGACTAACAACAACAACAAACTGTAAAAAACAGCTTTAAGGTTTTAAATCTGTATGATAAACATCATTGTCTTGGTTTAATTATTTATTAGGCTTTTCTATAATCTGAATTTCCATTCTGTTGTTTTATTATTTTATAGAAGCTAATAATCTATGGCTAATTGGAGATCTTGCTCTCTCTTTATTCCTGTGTGTATGCATGAGTTTCAGATACTAATGCTGAAGTGTTCAAATCCCATTCCTTAGTTCATTCGTATAAACAAATAAGTTAAGTCTTGTGCATTATCAAATTACTTGTAGACAGACCAGATCTGCAAACCAAAGCTTTTAACATTTAAAAAAATCATATGTGATCATGTATAATTTTAACCTAATATAACTGATTATGAAAATTACCTAAAAATCTATTCCAATCATGTTTAAAATTTTATCTCAAAAGTAAGGTGTCCAAAAAGAATGTTAAAGCTCTTCACTCTGTTTCAGTCTTAAATCTTCAATTACCACTTTTTTTCCTTGGTCATATTTTTACAGTTTCAGTGTTACCAGCAAGTACCAAGCCTGATTTGTTCAGCTTTAGATATGACCATTATTACAGAGCCAGGAGCACAATCGCAATAGCTATATCTACTGATGTGTTAATAAAAGGTTGGATGGAAAAGCAACAAGGAAAGTATAACCTGGCCGAATAGATCAAAAATATCCACAGGACACAGTTGAAATATAGAGACTCCAATTGTTTAATGTTTATTGAGCTGGGTTGTAGAACAAAGTTTGTTAGTTTATAAAAATGACCAAAACAAGCCAGGACGTTCATTCATCATTGGCAACCTTCAGTCTCAAGAGACTATGGTATTGTGCTCTAGAAAGAGGTCCTAAAACAGCATCTAGTGTGACTAAAAAGGCCAATTCGAGAGTGGCAATCCCTTCCACACTTAGGGCAGATACCCTCTGTCCCCTGCCCAGCCCCCAGATTTCCCTGGTTCCGGGACTACCTCTTTGCCTCAGCCTGCCGAACAAGTGTTTCTTAGAATTGGAGAAGGCCATGCTGCGTCTTTAGCCTCCAAGCTGAACGATCGGAGGTCAAGGTTTCCCAGTTGTTTATGTCCATTCCCAGGGCCTTGCAGATATCTTTATATTGCAGCTGTGGTCCCCTCTGAGATGCTTTCCCTGCACTAATTCTCCATACAGGAGATCTTTCAGAATCCGACCATCAGCCATTCTCACAACATGCCCCAGCCAGCATAGACGTCGCTGTTTCAATAGTGTATACATGCTAGAAATTCCAGCACGTTCCAAGTCTGTGATATTTGGAACTTTGTCCTGCCAGGTGATGCCAAGAATTCGTTCAGTGACAGCGCATATGAAAGGTGTTCAACTTTCTCTCCTGCCATGCGTAGAGGGTCCAAGACGTTCAATATGCACAAATTCAGAATTCAATACAGGTTCCAGCTGCTGAATAATCTGAACATTCTGTATCCCCTACCCTCCCTAAATATTTGCACCAGGAGACCATGAGTTCTAGTTCCGATTTGGGCACAAAGCCAACTGGGTGATCTTGAGTCAGTCATTTTCTTTCAGTCCTAGGAAGAAGACAATGGCAAACCACTTCTGAAAAACTTTATCAAGAAAACTGCAGGAACTTGTCCCAGTAGTCTCTGAGAATTGAACACAGTTGAAGACACGGGAAGAAAAAAAAGACTTTACAAAATTAGGCAATTGTATACTAAATAATAAACAGCTGTACCTATTCCAGGTAATAAGTACAATCAGTTTTATTCTAGTTTGCAATTCCTTCAAGTTACATTTCACTTTAGCAAATATTTTTCTTAGTAATTCTGTACAGTAGATCAAAGAAGTGCCACAAATATCCCACTGAGGACTCAATCAAGATGTACAGCAAGGTGAAATATTGGGAAAACTATCTTTGCTTCCAAAATAAGTAGGCGATAAATCAGTTTGAGTAATTCTAACACATCTGACATAGCAAGCCCAGAGAGGTGTGTTATAGTTATTATTCCTGTTGTTTTAAGTACTGAGGCTTAGATGATCTTAACTATTCTCCCCAAAAGATAAGCAGGAGACCTAATCAAGTATATGGATGAGTTTTTAGCAAGAGATCCTCGGGCTATATGTTAGAGAAGGAAGGAAGGAAGGAAGGAAGGAAGGAAGGAAGGAAGGAAGGAAGGAAGGAAGGAAGGAAGGAAGGAAGGAAGGAAGGAAGGAAGGATGGATCCTAGAAGAAGCAATAGCAAATCTCTTCTATATTACTATCAGTGAAACATCATAAAATCATATAACACAAGGATTGAAAAAGCCTGGAAATGATCTGGTTCAGCCCCTTCCCCAGTACAGGACTCCATTATCTCAATATCACCAAAATGTGACCCTTCAATTTCTTTTTAATACTTCCAGCATATCCCCTCCCAAGCAATATTTTCCATTGTTAAACAGTTCTTACTCTTAGGAAATTCTTCTGATGTCAAATCAAAATCTAGATGATAGGCACAGGCTAAAGACATTCAATACACCCAACCAATTCCAACCTCCTTGGTGTTTTTTCTTTATGGTTCTTCTCTGGACATGCTATAGGACTGTGATGGCGAACCTATGGCATGGGTGATGGACACGCAAGCTCAGCTCTGGCAGTTGATTTTCAGGCCTTCTGGGCCCACCAGAAGTCAGTAAACACACTGTTTCTGGCCTCTGGAGGGCCTCTAGGGGTCTGGGGAAGGCCACTTTTGCCCTCCCCAGGCTCCTAGAAAGGCTCTGGAGCTTGGGAAGAGCGAAAAATGGGCCTACTGTGCCATTGCGTGCCAAAAGCAGGGGGAGCATGGGGGTGGGGGCGAATAGAATTATGGATGTGGGCACATATGTGTGTGACCCCTCCCCCATCTCACCCAGCTTTTGGCATTAGGTGGCAAAAAAGGTTAGCCATCACTGCTATAAGATATCAGCACCTAAAATGTGACACTCAGAACTGAATGCAACTGCTATCTGAAAAATGCAGAATACATTATATGTTCAGATTGTAATCCACCAAGATACATACTGTAAATCATTTTCAATTGAACTATACTTTTTCCTATTCTACATTCATACCTTTGTTCTATTCAATTGAAGACTTTGAATTTGTGCTGGTTGAAATTTACCTTGCTGGATTTTAACCATTATTATATCATGTAAACGTTTAATGAATTCTAATAATGACTTTAAGATGTTTGCTATCTCCCTAAAATTTAAATCATTCACAAATGGGATTATGATATTTTCTAACTCCTCATCCAAACACCATTGACATAAACTCATTGATAACAAATCTCCAACCAGTTCCATAACAATTTTATTGTAGCAATGTCTACCCCTCATTTTGCATTTTCTCTCTTAGAATGTATTTTGCCAGAAAATGTAGATGAGGCAGGTTCAAAAAGTATGCAACCTCCTAACCATACCTAGGGACTCTGAATCCATTGGCGATGTCCATTTCCCTCTCAAAATTCATGGGGACCTAACCCTAAGTGGATTTTCCACGAATGGGATTTCCCCATGTATTTTACAAGGAAATGTAGATGAGGCAGGCTTGAAACATATGTAACCTCCTCATACTGATGGGCTCCGAATCCAATGGCAATGTCCATTTTGCTCTCCAAATTCATGGGGATCCAACCCTAGCCCTAATCCTAAATGGATTTTTCACAAACGGGATTTTCTCATGTATTTTGCCAGGAAATGTAGATGAGGCAGGCTTGAAAAGTATACACCCTCCTAACCATACACGGGGGCTCTGAATCGATTGGCAATGGATACACAAGTATTCTTATTGAACTGAAGAACTGAAGAAGCTTCTTGGATGAGAAGTGAAACATTTTCAAGGAAAAAAACCAAGAAATTCCAGTTCCTTTTTGGAAAAGCACCTTTGGGAGTTTTCTGTTTTGTCTCTATAAAATTTCCCCACCCTTGTAACCCTAACCCTAACCCTAGCCCTAGCCCAAACCTCAATCCAAAAACTAACTCTAACCACAAACCTAACCCTAATTCTGAACCTAACCCTTACTCTAATCTTAAATTGATTTAAGACACACAAATGGGATTTTTCCATACGTTTTACCAGGAAATGCAGATAAATCCATATCAAAAAGTTACTGGTCTCCTAAGCATACCAATGCATTTCATATCTATTGGAGATGTCCATTTTAGTCTGAGAATTCATGGAAACCTAAGCCTAAACCTAAACCTAAGCCTAAGCCTAGCCCTAAACCTAACCTCATTCCCAACCCTAACCCTAACCTTAATGCTAATCCTAACCCGAAACCTAGACCCAGGTCCAAGACCAAACCCAAGACCAAGACCAAGACCAAGACCAAGACTAAGCCTAAGCCCAAATGGATTTGCACTTAAATGAGATTTCCCCCCCATATATTTTACCAGGAAAACAAAATAAGGTAGAGTTGAAATGGAAGAGGTCTTCTAAGCATAAAGAATCTTTCTATTCTTTCCATAAGATTTGTTTTTCGTTAGTGAACTCATAAGAGTACTAACTCAATCTTAAAAAGATTACCATTATTATCCCAATGGTAATCCTAAACCTAACTCTAACAATAAAGATGAGCCTGACCTTGATCCTAACCCTAATACTAGCCTTATCCTTAACCTTAGGCCTAGCCCTAGATCTCACTTTTAAGGTTCGATTTCCATGAATTCAGAGTGTAAAATAAACCTCATCAATTAAAGAATTCATTCTGCTTTGGTGGCCTCTTTGAAAAAACATATTATGGAGAGAGGGAGAGACCCATTTCCCACAGAACACACTGGGAGCCACAAAACCTGGGTAGGCATGGCTGGTGGGGGGGGGGGGGGGTCATGTGACTAGGTGGGAGTGATGTAGAATTGGCCACACTACCCAGGTTTTGTGGCTCCCAGTGTTTTCTTTTCTGTGGGAAACGGATCCAAATGGCTCTTTGAGTGTTTAAGGTTGCAGATCCCTGGTCTAATCACACTTGGCCTACCCTACCCTACCCTACCCTACCCTACCCTACCCTACTCCACTTCACTTCACTGCATTCCATTCTAGAAAAATTGTGTAAATTTAATGTTACGAGGGGGTGGTGGTGACAGAGCTCATTGCCCTTCTCAGAAAACCTTCATCTGAAGCAAAAGAATAAAAGTAAGATCAGGTAATTTTAGAGGCGTATCAGAATCATAGCAGAACAAAGCATCATATTTCCTGATTCTTTACCTATAAATCCAATCTGGTACATAGTTTGGCCACCTAAACAAGTCAGTATTGCTGCTGCTTTACAGAAACTCAAAGATCAGTAAGGTATAGGAATGATAGCATAGGCGTCCAAGCATTCGAATTTTGATTATTTAACTATGGGCATGCTAAAAAAGTCATAAGTGTGAAAAATAGTTATAAATAATTTTTTAATGCTGTTTAATGCTGAACAGTCACTAAACAAGTTGAGGTCCACTTTACCTGTAACTGTGAATAGCACTAGCAGAGTGGGTTGAATAGGAGTTTTCAACATTTAAACATCTGCTTAGGACTACTAGAAATGCTGGAAACATTCTGTGAAACTGTTTCGGTAGTTTTCCTCCAAGCTTCCCTGGCTATTTTTTTTCCTGGACTCTTTCCAATTCTACCCTTTTAATTTTACCTCTTATTAGAATGTGATTATGCCTTTCTAATTATTCTCCCGTGAGTGCTTCCTGACATATTGTCCTTTGGCTATTTGACTGCTCTCTGAATCTGTACTTTCCCATCTTTATATATTTTTCTGCTCAGCTAAAAATATTGATCATAACAACTACAGTGTCATCCCTGTTCAAAATCCAGCATTCTAGTCCCAATTGAGTTTTGTTATGGTTTTATGTTGTTTTTATTGGGAACTGTCAAGATATGGTTATAAGGCAGGCAGCTATATAAATGTGCTAAACAAACTCCCTGTTTTTTCATATAAGGTTCATGAAAGTGGAGCAAATGATGAAACATGTATTATAATATTGCAATGAAAACAGTCCTTATGTGCATGTGACATCATGATACAAATATGAAAGGGCAGACCTTGCTTTGTGATGTCACAATCATGTTTTGTCATTATTATAATGTGCACACACATGTGTTAGTATGTGTCTCATTTCATGGAAAGAATATATGCTAATGTTTTTACTACAGAGTTTTAACTTTTATGAGTTTTTCTAAGGACTGGATTCATTCATGAAGCAGAATGTTATCAAAGAATAGATAAAATCAGAGGACATTTTCAGTTTTCAAAATCAATGTACTGCTATGTCAGCTACCGGAAGCCAAAGAGTCTAGGCAGGAAGGTATTTTGATCTGCTCTTTGTCTACTTTCAGACAGCATTTGTTGAAATATTAAGCATTAAACGTATTATAGCAGCTTCTCATACTTTTTCTGCAACTTCCTTCTATCATCATCTCTGCTTTTCCATACCTTCCATATCCTTCCTTCCTTTCCCTTTGGGGAAATTTGCAAAAGTCATATACTTTTAACAGTTGTGAAATATTAATAGTTATGGAATTCTGAAACATACAATTTTTTAAAAAAAAATCTGTCTCTCTACCGCAGAATATCCAAAGCAATTTCCTACTATGAGCAACTACGTAAATGTACACATTTATTAAATAGAAAATTCAGCCTACTACCCGAAGAAAAATATACATATCTTTTTCTTGATTTCTGACTCTTTCTGATGGCATCTTCTTCTCTTCTTCCTGATGGCACCCTATTCTGATGTCTGAATGCTGTGTCTATCTTGCCAAAAATGCCACACCGTTAAAGTAGAAAATGTGCAAGTTTGAATTTAGGGAAAAAGAAAATGGTCAGTATGAAAAACTACCTTCCTAAATATTCAGTGAGGGAGAATCCTACAAAGGGAATCATTTCTTACCACTACCTTATTTTTCTGCACATTTGTACAATTGGAGTCTGCCCCAGACAAGAAGAAACCATAGCTTCAGTGCTAAGCTTGCAGTAATGCTAATGCTAAAGAGAAAATTACTTTTTCTTTCTACTTTACTTGTGAAGAGTCCTGCCTAATTAAGGGTAATATAACACCAATGGAAGAATAAATACCTAGTTTTACAATACAAAGAAGATGGCCACCTCATTTAGGAAGATGCAAGGAAAATGTAAAGCCAGCCAGGCTCATTTTACAACTCTTCATATGCATGTGTTTAGCAGGCTTGTTTACAGTGTTTTAAATGAAATCAGTTTCTATAGTAACATTTGCATCACAGGTTGCAATTAAACTGGTGGGCAAATATATAGAAAGAGAATCCTAGCCTGTGAATTTTTATATTTTTTAGAACAAATTCATTTTTCAATAAATGAATAAAAAAATCATCTGAAAGTTTACATCCTTCAGACCATTGGTTAAGGTGTATTTTGGCTATGTTTTGAAAGCAATCCCAGAGAAAAGAGGGGAAAGATCATGACAGGTAGAAAGAAAAAAAGAAAGAGAGAGGGGGGGGAGGAAGGAAGGAAGGAAGGAAGGAAGGAAGGAAGGAAGGAAGGAAGGAAGGAAGGAAGGAAGAAAGAAAGAAAGAAAGAAAGAAAGAAAGAAAGAAAGAAAGAAAGAAAGAAAGAAAGAAAGAAAGAAAGAAAGAAAGAAAATAGTAATATAACAGCACCACCAAGAAAACATTAACAATCCTGGTGTATTATATGTTCAATTTTTCTTTAAAATTGTTGTAATTTTCATCACATGAACTGATGAATTTATTTTAAATGAGCTGAAACCACAAAAGTAAAGTAGAGTGTGAACTTTCTCTAAGTAATCTCTTCATCTCAGCTGTGAAGAAGTATTCCCTATATATTTGGGAACTGAGAGGTCTTCCTGGCACTGATATCTATTTCCTATATCTGCCCTAAAGACCAATTTATAATCTTTGATTAAGCATACCTGGCTTAAATTTCATCATCCAAAAAAGGCAAGATATGAGAGATGATGGGATAGTCAGGAATGACTTTAAAACCTTCATGGTTTTAACTATTGGTATTATGCTGCCACCCGGATTGTATAGCTAACCAAGCAAAATCATGGATGGCATCTGTCAGCAAACTGGAATAACACTTATGGGCTGGATGGACCCCTTTCTTGATCATCCCTAGAGGCTGAAATGTTGAAGAAACAACATTTAAGGAAGTATCACCCATCGGAAAAGCTGTTTTGGAGTATGGATAGGACTTTGCTAGACAGTTGAAACTGATTGGGGTCGGAAGTGGTTGGTAGCTTTTGTTTATATTTGTCTTATATTGTTTGTGTAGCCTTAAGCAGTAGGGTTTTATCCCCTCTTTTTATGCTCACTCTTTTACTGAACATGGGTGCAGTAGAAAGGATTACTCTCTGAGGTAATTTTGGGCATCTGATACGACACCTGGAAAAATACATCATATTTCACTTAATCCTCCAGGGAAAGGGTGAAGGAAAATGAGGTCCAGGCAGAAGAAGAACATCATGGCTTCAAAATCTAAGGGACTGGTTTGGACAAAACTCAGCAGCACTTTTTTGTGAGGTTGTTAATAAAAATAGAATCACCAACATGATTGCCAATATCCGATGACAGATATGGCACAAGAAGAAGAAGAAGAAGAAGATATGTAACATACTGTAATTGTATTGAAATGTGCATGCCCAAGATGGCTGCTCCCAGCTGATCGGCAGTGATGCGGGGATAATGTCCCCAGCTTTTGGGGGGTTTTCGGGGGTCAGACCAGTTTGTTGTGCCCCATGACCGGTGAGGGGAGCTTCTCGCCGATCCCTCTGAACATCTTGAGAGCCGGACGCTCTCCAGGACGCGGCGGCTGGAGTGAGGATGGAGGCGGCTGCTCTGCGGCTTGGCAGCTAGCCGAGATTGGCCTCGGCGTCTCTCAGCGACCACGGGACTGGCAGAATGGCAGCGATGGTGCTGCCCCCCATGGGGGCTCCAAGGGAAGCCGTACGGATGGCAGGAGTTTCCTGCGTGTCCCAGCAGTGGATGGAGGCAGTTTCGGGGGGCTGGCGATGGCGACATCGATATTGTTGGTGGCTGCGATGCCAGGACAAACGGCTGCAAAAGAGGACACCAGAGAGGGCAAAGAGAGGCAGGAGGCCTCCATCGGTGAGAGCGTGGGGCACTATACTAGCTATGTCACCAACGTTAACTGGGACTACTTGGGACTACCTGAAGCGGCCATGTAGGGGAGACCCACTTGGAGAGGACCCACCCCTGGTCATTTCAGAGGCGCCCCCCCTCCCTTGTGTGGATTGGGGGTGAACTAGAGGTATTATTGTCCTCTGGGAAAGATCTCTAGCCAGCTTTTTTTTCTGTGCTGATGTGGCTTATTGGCCTTATGGATATTTATCATCTATTTATCATCTGGAGTTGGCCCCTGAACAATGTGATATGTGCCTCCCATGGACTTTTTATGGCCCCTTTTCGCCTAAAATGCAACTTCCTCCTGGCCAGCGGTTCCTGTGGATTGGTGACTGTCATCAATGCTTCTCAATTGTAGAGGGATTTACCCTGGATTTCAAGTCTGGCATGGAGTCGGACTAAGACTGCGGTTTCTTGGACCTTCCCAGCTTTCGTGAGAGGGCGGCTGGTGTGGACATCTGGCCCTGAAATGGCTTAAGACTCCATCCACTGCGGTGAGAGAGCAGTGGAGTTTATTGACTGAACCTGAGTGGATATCCCTTTTGCCGGAATTTAGACCAACTTGATTAACCCCTTGGCCATGGACTTCCCCCGAGTATTAGATGTATTCATCGGTGGAGCTTCTTAATCTGCGAAATTCCCCCCTCTTGCAGGGGTGGCCCTCCACTCTATCGAGGGCCTACCTTTATGATGGGCTTTGAAGCCCTGAGAGGTGGCATGTTGCAAAAAGGGGTTTGAGGGGTTTCTTGGGGAAATATTTCGATAGATTTTTAGGGGTTCTGGGAAGCGGGAGGGTTGCATGGGTATGGAGGTTAGGGTTAGGGTTAGGGTTAGGGTTAGGGTTAGGGTTAGGGTTAGGGTTAGGGTTAGGGTTAGGGTTAACCCACAGGAGGAGAGTTCTGGCCTGGCTGTTAGTGGGGCCATGGGGGGTGTAGATTCCAGGGGTAAGGGGAACATTGAAGTTCATTCTTTTGAGGGCCTTTCTATTAATACGCTGAGTGGGAGGGGCAGATGGTGGGTGCAGGGGACCATATCATGTGAGGGGGGCGCGCACTCGCTATCTTTGAGTGGTGGTGCACCCCGGTCCCCATTGCTCTTTTCGCTCCCCAAGTTGCACAGACTCTCAGGGCCCGAGTCTCTGGCTGGTCCTGTGCCAGGTCCGTGGTAAATAAAGCCGCCCTCATTTGTGATCTTGTTCAGGAGAGGGGAGCAGACCTGACAGGTATTACAGAGACCTGGTTGGGCCAGGATGGATATGTGCCCACCAGGCTTCTGTGCATTCCATCAGCCGAGAGCTCAGGGCAGGGGCAGGGGTGTGGCGGTTATTATAAAGGAAGGTCTTGATCCAAGGGAGACCACTGTACCACAGATAGCCGGGTGTGAGTCCCTCCTTGTGAAGTGGAGTCGCGGAGTTCAGATGGGTTTGTTGATCACATACCTGGCTCTCCGCCATGTGTCAACAGCCCTGCCTGAGCTACTCAACGTTATAGCCGGGGTGGTGGTTGATACCCCCAGACTTTTGGTTTTGGGGGATTTCAATCTGCCATCCTTCGGTGGAATATCTGAGGTGGCTAGGGAGTTCATGGCTTCCATGATGGCCATGGACCTGATTCAGTTAATTCACAGCCCCACTCACACAGGCGGACACACCCTGGACTTAGTTTTTGTCTCTGGTCAGTGGTCGAGTGGCCTTGATATAGGGGATATAGTCATTGAATCCTTGTCATGGTCGGACCACTCTCTCCTTCGACTGTACTTTCTAACCACTACATCCCACCGCAGGGAGGCAGAACCAATTAGGTGGTTCTGCCCCAGGCACCTGATGGAACCTGATAGGTTCCAGATGGAGCTTGGGCCATTTCCTGAGACTCTGGTTCATGACTTGGCTGAAGACTTGGTGGCCACCTGGGATAGTGCAGCCGCTGGGACTTTGGACCGCATCATGCCTTTGCGGCCTCTGACCCGGCACCGAACTCACCTGACTTCTTGGTGTTCTGAGGAGCTGAGGGAGATGAAGCACCGGAAAAGATGCCTGGAGAGCGGTTGGAGGGCCAGCCGTTCCGAATCTGACCGAACACTGGTGAGATCTCACATTAAGACTTACCTAGTGGCGATAAAAGCGGCAAAGTCTAGGTATTTTTCTGCTCTTATTGCATCATCAGATAATTGCCCAGCCACCCTGTTTAGGGTGATCCGCTCCCTCCTTCAATTGGGAGCGCAGGATGACCCCTTGCAGGGTCGAGTGAGGACTTTGTGCAGTATCTGTATGACAAAATCGCTCAGATTCGGGAAGGCCTGGCCTCTGCTCTCATGACTTCCCGCCTGGACTACTGCAATGCTCTCTACATGGGGCTCCCCTTGAGGTGCACCCGGAGGCTCCAACTGGTCCAGAATGCGGCCGCGTGAGGAATTATGGGAGCGACGTGGTGCTCCCATGTGACACCTTTCCTGCGCGAGCTGCACTGGCTCCCGGTGGTCTTCCAGGTGCGCTTCAAGGTGTTGGTGACCACCTTTAAAGCGCTCCATGGCTTAGAACCTGGGTATTTGCGGGACCGCCTTCTGCCGCTAATAGCCTCCCACTGGCCAGTATGCTCGCACAGAGAGGGCCTCCTCCAGGTGCCGTCGGTCAGATAGTGTCAGCTGGCAACCCCCAGGGGGAGAGCCTTCTCTGTGGCGGCGCCCGCCCTCTGGAATGACCTACCCCCGGAGATACGCAGGATACCAGACCTTGGGACCTTTCGTCGGGCCCTAAAAACCCATCTGTTCCAGCTAGCTAGGCTGGCTTGATCCCATCCTCTGTTTTAAATTGAAATTGATTTTAAATTGGATTGTTTTAATTATTGGCCGAAAATATTTAATATTTTTAATTTGCTTTTAATTTTTGTATACCATGTTTTATTCTGGCTGTTCACCGCCCTGGTTGAACCGCCCACAAGGAGAAGGGCGGTTTATAAATTGAAATAAATAAATAAATAAATAAATAAGTCTGGACGGGATGATTGAGGCTGGCCTTGAGAGTGTTGTTTGGGAGGAGTTCGATCCTGTGGCTCTCGAGGACATGGACAGGATTCTGGAATGGCTGAATGCGACCACATGTTTATTGGACCCGTGTCCCTCCTGGTTGGTGCTGGCTTCCCGGGAGGTTACACGAGGCTGGCTCCAGAAGATTATTAACACTTCTCTGAGTGAGGGTGTCCTGCTGGCCGCTTTGAAAGAAGCAGTGGTGAGACCCCTCCTCAAGAAGCCCTCTCTGGATCTTGCTGTCTTGGCTAACTACCGTCGAGTCTCCAACCTTCGCTTCCTTGCGAAAGTTGTTGAGAGTGTGGTGGCATGGCAGCTTCCCTGGTACCTGGATGAAGCTGTCTATCTAGATCCGCTCCAGTCCGGCTTCCAGCCTGGGCACAGCTCAGAAACGGCATTTGCGGCATTGGTGGATGATCTCTGGAGGGCGCGGGATAGGGGTTGCTCCTCTATCCTGGTCCTATTAGATCTCTCAGTGGCTTTTGATACCATCAACCATGGTATCATGTTGTGCTGGTTGGAGGTGGGGGCACAATTTTGCGGTGGTTCTTCTCCTATCTCTCTGACCAGTCACAATCTGTGTTGGCAGGGGGACAGCAGTCGACTCCGAGGCACCTTGTCTGTGGGGTGCCGCAAGGGTCAGTCCTTTTGCCCCTTCTGTTCAACATTTATGTGGGTGAGATCATCTGTGCTGGGTGAGATCATCTGTGGCTTTGTGGTGGAGTTCCACCAGTACGCTGATGACACCCAGCTGTACATCTCCACCCCAGGCCACCCCAATGATGCCCTTGAAGTGATGTCCCATGCCTGGAGGCTGTGCGGGTCTGGATGGGGAGAAACAGGCTCCAACTCAACCCCTCCAAGACCGAGTGGCTGTGGCTTCCGGCGTCCCGATATAGCCAGCTGGTGCCATCACTGACTATTGGGGATGAGACATTGGCCCCCATGGAGAAGGCTTGCAACTTGGGTGTCCTCCTGGAAGCACGGCTGTCTTTAGAAGAGCATATGACAGCCGTGGCCAAGGGGGCTTTTTATCAGGTTTGCCTGATATGCGAGTTGCATCCCTTTCTGGATCGGGACTCCCTACACACAGTCACTCACGCTCTCAACACTTCCTGTTGAGAGTGTGAGTCCTTGCAGCCTGGACTACTGCAATGCTCTCTACATGGGGCTCCTCTTGGGGTGCACCTGGAGGCTCCAACTGGTCCAGAATGCGGCCGCGCGGGGAATTATGGGAGCGACAGGGTGCTCCAATGTGCCACCTCTCCTGCACGAGCTGCACTGGCTCCCTGTGGTCTTCCAGGTGCGCTTCAAGGTGTTGGTGACCACCTTTAAAGTGCTCAATGGCTTAGGGTATTTGCAAGACCACCTTCTGCCACCAATAGCCTCCCACCGGCCAGTATGCTCGCACAGAGAGGACCTCCTCAAGGTGCCGTTGGCCAGACAATGTCAGGTGGCGACCCCCAGGGGGAGAGCCTTCTCTGTGGTGGCACCCGCCCTCTGGAATGACCTACCCCCGGAGATACACAGGATATTAGACCTCCGGACTTTTCGTCAGGCCCTTAAAACCCACTTGTTTCATCTAGCCGGGCTGGCTTGATCCCATCCTCTGTTTTAAATTGGAATTGATCTTAAATTGGACTTTTTTTAATTGTTGATCGAAAATATTTAATATTTTTAAAATTGTTTTAATTTTTGTATATCATGTTTTATTCTGGCTGTTCACCGCCCTGAGTCAGGTTGGAGAATGGCGGTTTATAAATCGAAGGAAATAAATAAATAAATAAATAAATAAATAAATAAATAAATAAATAAATAAATTGGTTATTGTTGTTGTTCTGGGTTTTGTTTGCTTTCATTTTATTCACAAATTCCAATATAAAGAAGTAGTAATTTCTGTGACCCTTGTAGGAAGAAACATCCTTCTGGGTTCTGCTCCAAGTGGGGAAAAAGATACTAGAAACATGGAGATGGTTTAATGGTGGACAGGATCACATGGCTTGAGTTCCTGAACAGAAAGGGGGCAGATACAGCGAATCCTCAGGTTTTTATGCTCTCTCTGGCTTTGCATTTCCTGGGGCCCCAAAAGAGTATCCTGATTGGTTGTCAGACTCCTGGGGGTGGGGGTCTTAGCTAGCCTTGCTGGCTGATGGTCACATGTGCTTCCCAGGTCACATCCTTCCCAGGTTACATGTGGTGAGTTTCGGTTGCTAGATGGGGCCCCATTGTTTTGCAGATTATGGTCCTTTGACAAAGGATTGAGTTTCTGCCTCTGGCCCATTAACAAAGGTAAGTGGGGGGGAGACAGGAAGCTGCTTTGTCTTTAAAACATGTTTCTCCATTTCTCATCCAGGGAAATATAATATTCTGCCTTTTTAATATTTCCTAAAATATTTCATTCTTCCAGGAGAGGTGTGAGTGCTAACTTCCTACACAGTTATGTCTTCAAGTGTAAAAGAGCATGATTCTGCCAACTATGTTACATAGAGATGGTAACTTGGTAGATATATAAAAATAAACTGCAGGCAATGGGCTAAAGAATGAATATGAATTAAATGCAAAAGGGAGAAACCATTATTGAGTGGTTTAGTCATGTAGACAATGATTAATTGGCAACATAAATATGTAAAGTTATGAGAAGAAACTGAAAAAGTTGTGATTGGATCAAATTGATGCAATCCTCAAAATAGATTATTTATGATTCTGATTATTAAATATGATATTGTAAGCCATGGAAGGCAACCTGTTACCTATAGGTCACTGCTGGTCCTTCTAGCACCACAAGATAGGGCTGTGAAAATTCATTGGCCAAATATTGAATTTCAGCAACGTGACGTTTTAGGAATTTGCACGATTTGAAGTACTTGTCTCAGACCTCGATTCCAATCTCTGCCCCTTCCTCAAAAGCCAAAAAAAATAACCCCATCTCTTCTGTGCTGCTACTAAAAGCTTTCCTGTGACCCTCCAACAGGAAAAGAGGTTATATTACAGTGCTTAGCCTTTTATACATTGCTCACCCTCCCTGCAAAACCTCATTTCCTGAAAGAATCAAATCATCTGACTTATTTTCTGGACATCCACTTCATGGTACAACAGTCTTTCTTTCCAATTATTCATTTCATATGACTGTAGAATTTTTAAGTAGTCTGACTGTAAATGTTATGGGGCTATTCTCTCCAAAGATATAATAAAAAAAACCAAACTGGGAACATGTTGAAGGAAATTGTTCCCCCAAAAAAGGGTTAAAAAATCTTTGTTTAGGCAACATCCAGATTTCAAAACCAGAATTGCCTAGAGAATGTGATCATTGCTTGGAATTTTTGGAATGAAAGTGCACCCATCAAGAAGGCTCCAAAGTTTGGGAAGGTTAGATTCCCCGAAAAGTGAAAAGAGAGATGAGTAAGAAAAGCTGCCTTCTACAGATCCCCTAGCTACTCCTTAATAGCTACTCCATGGAATCAAATGACAGACTAAGGTCCACCATTTTTTCCTCACTTATGAAGAGAATAGTAGCTACTGGGCTCATTCTCTATTTTTTGCTAAAATTATATTTAATGTTTATCCCTCACACTTTTCCTACTGCTTCTTCTGTCATTTTTCACTCTTTGTTATAAAAATACGGGTTTGTATTCATTTAACTCGATGCATTGTCCACTGTTGGTTTACCTGTCCCATTTCAGAAAATGGAAACTGAGATATCATCTGATCTCTTTGAGGCCTAGCATTTTCCTCTCTCATCCATTCCACAGTTACATAAAACTAATGGTACTCAGAGATTCTCTACATGCTGGTAAACTACATTTTATTCATTTATTTTTATTTTTCATAGTATTTTATTTATTTATTTATTTTGTCAAGCAGATATAAGATAACAGGTAAAAGTATAAACATAATTTGAATACATGAAAAGAGTAAATAAAAAGCAATATTAGGAAAGGGACAGTAGGCATGTTGGTGCGCTTGTGCATGTCCCTTACAGACCTTTTAGGAATGGGGTGAGGTCAACAATAGACAGTTTAAGGTTAAAGTTTTGGGGGTTTGGGAAAGAAACTAGAGTCAGGTAGTGCATTCCAGGCATTGACCACTCTGTTACTGAAGTAATATTTTATGCAATCGAATTTGGAGTGGTTTACCTTGAGTTTGTATCTATTATTTGCTTGTGCATTGTCATGGTTGAAGCTGAAGTAGTCATTGACAGGTAGGACATTGTGGCAGATAATTTTATGTACTTATAATTTTATGTATTTCTCAGAAATCTGATTCAGGAGTTAAATATAATTCAGCAAAATCTAAAATGCCATAAGTTTCTCAACCTTGTGTAAAACAGGGTTCCTTTGCTCCTTTCGTACATAGGATGGCTTCTAGGAAAAAGGAATTATGGAGAGAGATATTTTTAGAGTATTTTTCCTATATTTACTGGCCATGCTATAAAATGTTACAGTATAGTATATTTAGATCCCTTGGGTAGCACACTTTATCTTTTTGGTAGTGTTTAATTACCCCTTTTCTAAAGCTCACTATATATGGGAGAGGTAATTATCTATATCTTTTTCACTGTTCACCGCCTTATAATTAACTTCGCTCATATGCAGCTAGATCTTTAATTTCTAGTTTGACAGTGTACAGCTTTGGCAGTCCTGTAAAAGCAGGAAAAGAAATCATTGTTTATTCTTAATTTGAAACCACTTTTAATTAACATTTATATTTAGTAGTCTTTTGCTTTATTGTTATAGGGAAGTTATTTTTTAATTATGGGGCATATCTCAACCAGCATGGCACCTCATATACATTTTCATGCTATGCAGTAGAAAAAGCAAACTCTGTATATCCCTGCTGTACACAAACTGCTTGTGGCTTAATAAGATGTACGTGCTGGATCGAAAGTTGCTTGGACAGAAAAACATGGAAAGAACTGTGGAACAAATAAGCATGTAATTTGTATATAACATGAAAAAAATATTCATTTTTTAAGTTTTGCCAATAAAAAAAAATATCCAGGACCCGACATGAATTAGTTACTGGGCAATTTAACAAGTTTAGAACATATCTCAATTAATGAGAATAAATGGCAATGAAATTCCAGACAAATGTAAGTACTATAATGGCCTAGCTTGCATTTTCTTCTTATTTTCCTGTAAATGCGTAGGGCCAAAAGTGGAGAATATATATAGAACCAAATCTAGTTCTCTTTCTTCTCTATTCTTGTACCTTAAACTCTCACCTCCATTTGAGAGATAATCTTTTTCCTCCATTTTTGTTACCAAATTATTTTATTGCCTCATTTGCGTGGAGAAATCTATTTACCTTGCATCTAAAGTTGTGTCTCTTGAAAAAGTGCCAGTTATGGCGCCCTTATTATTAACATTCCTCTCTCTATTATTCTCTTTTCCTGTTTTAACTCTGCTTTTATAATTTCTAATTATTTTCAATAATTATTATTGTATTGTATTGTAATAATTAGTGTATAATTGTTTAATTCATTGTTGTATGCTGACCAGAGTCAATTTCCATGAGATCGGCTGCCATATAAATTTGATTCATGAATAAAAAATTAATTAATTCCAGTACTGGTCTCCATTTGTGCTATGTAACTTCTTTACAAACTTTTGTTCCTGAGGAAAAGGATACAGTATTTTTTCTGGAAAAGAATTTCAAAAATTTAAGAATCTGACATCTTTAATGCTTCTTTGAGTGAGGGTGCCTTTCCCGCCGCCTTGAAAGAGGCAGTGGTGAGGCCCCTCCTCAAGAAGCCTTCACTGGACCCAGCTGTATTAGCGAATTATCGTCCAGTTTCCAACCTTCGTTTTGTGGCTAAGGTTGTTGAGAGTGTGTTGGCACGACAGCTCCCCCGGTACCTGGATGAAGCTGTCTATCTGGAGCCATATCAGTCGGGCTTCAGGCCAGGATACAGTACGGAAATGGCATTGGTCGCATTGGTTGATGATCACTGGAGGGCTCGTGACAGGGCTTGCTCCTCTGTCCTGATCCTATTAGACCTCTCAGTGGCTTTTGATACCATCAACCATGGTATCATGCTTTATTCTGGTTGTAAACCGCCCTGAGTCTTTTGGGAGAAGGGCAGTATAGAAATAGAATTAAATAAATAAATAAATCTTAGATCCTAAAATGAAATTAATTATTCTACACTTTTTTAAATGTTTCATATTCTTGGCAGTGTTATCATCATAACATGCATTTGGGTATATGTCAAGTAAAATATTTTGTGTTGCTCTTATTTTAGAACAATGTTTCTCAAACTTGGCAACTTTAAGATGTGTGGGTTGGGGAATTCTGAGAGTTGAAGTCCACACATCTTGAAGTTGTGAAGATTGAGAATCACTGCTTTAGAATGTATCCCATTTAATTATGTCTCTTCCACTTATTTTCTTCTCTAAGCCTATACATAATTATCTACATAATATTTTCTTCTGGTCAGTTTTTCCTAACTGGCAAACAAAATTCTCAACCTGCCATTTCCATAGTTTTATTTCGTATTTAATAAACAATAATTTATCCAATTTTTGGTGAATTGAATTATTAAAAACAGTACTTTGCTGTTATTGCACCATTCAAATTGCTTTTCTCTTCTGGAACTGAATCCTGTCTTGTATGTTACATCCAAGATAAATCTAAAGATATTTCATTTGATTTTTTAAAAAAATATTATTATTCAGTATTGGAAATACAGTAAATATAATGATTCCCCATTTAACTGAAGCACTGCATAGAAAGTCTACTATGTTATCTTACATATCTGCGTATGGTACATGATTCCAGCATTTGTCTCTTCATATGGGTATTCATGACAATCCATAAATAGAGGACACACCTGTGTAAGGTTGACTTGCTTTATGTCTGAGACTAGTTCTGAGAACATCTGCCTCTCCTCTCTGTGAAACTCAAGTTATAAGATTGTTTCTCTATTGCAGTGTTGGTGAACCTTTTCAGCACTGAGTGCCTAAATGGGGACACTTGCGCACTTGCCAAAAACCAGAAGAGGAGCCACCTGGTGCACATGCGCACACCGGGAAGATGATCTTACGGTTTAGGTGTGCACATGTACACAGGCCACCTGGCTTTCTGGTTTCTGGTGCCTATACATGCGCAAAGACCAGCTAGCCATATTATCTTCTAGGCGTACACATGCATGCAGGATGGCTGTTCTTCCAGGTTCTGGCACTCCTGAACATTTGAAGACCAGTGGCCAGTATGCCAGAACCCAGAAGACCAACGGGCGATGACTTGCATGCCTGGAGAGATGGCTATGTATGCCACTTCCAGCACATGTGCCATAGATTCGCCATCACGATTCTATTGTAATAGAATCTCAAGTAATAAGAACTCATTCTTTCTTTCACTTACAAAGTACTTATGGCTCTTTTTACTGATGTCAAAACAAGGGAAAAAACCCATCTTACATAATTCAATGGGACATGATACTGATACTTCCCAATTGATATAAATGAGTACATTATGTTGTCGCCCACCAACAGCCTGTGCGGATCATGGCTGATCCCGACGATGAGGAGGCTGGTGTGTTGCGCCAGCACCTGTGCAGCCGCACTTGCGTCGGACAGCAAGGAGGCCGAAGATGATATGATGCCAGAGGCAGAGACTCAGCCAGGGCCTTCAGAACCTCCAGAGGCTCCTTCCAGTGGAGAGAGCGAAGTGGAGGAGCCTCTCCTCAATGCTCGGGCATGCAGGACTACCAAAAGGCAGGAATGGCTACTCAGGAGGAGGAGGTCTACTCGAGAGTAGGGCTTGAGGATAATTGGCCACTCCCTTAGCCTATTTAAGTGGCATGCAGCTAGTGCTTTCTTGCTAGAAACAACTTCTCATCACTACAGAGCATCTTGAAGAGTGAGCGACTTCTCATATCTGGTTTTCTGGCTTGATTGCCAACCTTTGTCAGACTTTGTTCTTAAAAACTTTGATAAGGACCCTTTGCACAGGAAGCCTGCATTCTTGAAAGAGGTTTGTTTGGAATTAAACAGTGTTTGCGAAGCTTGTCACATTCTCAGGGAATTGGAAGCTGGGGCAGAACACATTAGTACCTATCTGGTTGAAGGAAAACCATAAGTCAGTATGTATCAGTCTAGACTGTCTTATAAGTAACAGCCATTCAGTCTCATCTCTGAGGTTGCTTCGGTGTCCAGTTCATTTTTACTTGCATTGATCAGTTTTATTGAGAAAAGGTTTGACAAAATTGGAATAGATATAAGTGAATGCTTCCCTAATGAAGCAAATATACGAATAATTCCCTTTCTTTCTTTACACACTCTCTCTCTATGTGTCTGAGTGAGAGAGGGCGGGTGGAAGAGAGAGAAATATGAGTTCTCTAATGCAAATGGTAGTTACATAAATTATACAGTTGGTGCTGACATTGATATGACATTGATAAAAGGTTACAGAGTACATTTTATTATTTTATAACATGAAAATGTTTATATCTTTTAGCTTAATACCAAGTGTTCACTGTATTGTTTATCAGTGGTGGGTTTCTACCAGTTCGCCCCAATTCAGGCGAACCAGCAGCAGCAGCGGAAATGGCGGGAGGCTCTGCCTACCCACCCAGATGTCATCACAGATGCTCTGCACAGGCACAGAAGGTTCTGTGTATGTGCAGAAGTGCACATGCGCGCTCTACAGTTCCGAACCAGTAGCAAAGGTAAGCGATGCGCACATGCGCGCTCTACAGTTCCGAACCAGTAGCAAAGGTAAGTGAAACCCATTACTGATTGTTATTTATGAATACTAAAAGAAAAAAGGAAAAGGCAAAAAGGAGAGCTGCTTGGAAAAAAGTAGATAGGCATTTAGGCTTTAACTTCCCCCCTTCTCTATACTCCAACAGATCTGCAGTGTTTAAACCCATTAACAAGCATCTTGCGTTTGTATTTACCTTTATAGTTACAAATCTTGCATCTGTCTCCTCTCCTGCAAATTATCCCATTCAAATAGGGTTACTAAATGTCTGGCAAAAGGAGGGCTTGTTCTTCATATTTTTCATCTGGCAGGCATTTACTTAAAACCAAATATCTGGCTTAGTTTTGCTTTGTTTTTTTAAACTTTGGATTGTTTTCACAACAATAGTTATTCAAATTTTTGTGTAATGCGATCTTCTAAATTGTCTGCTTCTTCCTTTCCCTTGTCTGTCCAGAGATCAGACCGGCTAGATTTATGTTACTTATTTTCTGATTAGAGCAATCAGCTTCAGTCCATCTCCTTCAAATCAAGATATGAGTCTGTAAATCACATGAAGTAAAGGAAGGAAACTTATCAAGGAGGCATCCAACCTAGAATGAAAGAGAAATTTCGTGTCAGTGGAAAATGGCTTGCCTCTAGAAATTGTGGATGCTCCATTACTGAGGTTTTTAAGAATAGATTGAGTGGCTATTTGTCCGAAATGATACAGACTCCCCTGCTTGAGCAGAGGGCTGGAATAGAAGACTTCAAAGGTTATTCTCTATTCTGTATTCTGATTTGTCATGCGTTTCTAGGGTAAATTTGAAAAATGCTGTCAAATATTCCTAGCATATATTCTTGAAAATAAAGATTTCTTGGAAAAATATTGTGATTGAAAAGCTAGCCTTTCTGATGCTGGAAAGGGACATTTCATATACATGTATGCCTAAATACATTTTTGTTATAATTTTCATTGTGGATACTAAGAAATTTAGTGTAATCTTTTTAAAATGGTAATCAAAACAATCAAAGCCTCAAATCTGAAAAGAGCCTTCAGTCACATAATCTTGCCTTTTTATTTCCCCATTTGGGTGTCCCCAATTGCAGTGATTAAAGTAGCTGACATTCAAATATTGTTTCAGAAATTGGGTTTATTTCTTTCCCATAAGCCATTTCCCTTCAAAATGCAAAGCCATTTCCCGATAAAGTTAGATTTTGTAAGGACAATGAAAATCAAGGGCAAAGTCTTAAAATATACAATGACGACACACGCACGTGCTAACACACGGGATTGGATCATTTAAAAACTAAAAGTACAAAATCCAATCATGGAAAGTAACATTTACTCCAATCATAGTCTTCAGAACAGAATTAACTATGTGAAACTGTCATATGAAACGTTAAGGAATGATGGAAGGGGGGAAGAGAGTAATGGAACCTTGAGATGTCAGTTTTCAATTTAAAACAGCACATTCATAAATAAAACATCCTGAAATGTTCTGGGAAAAATGTGACTCTTTTTAAAAATTATGCTGCATTGTAGTTAGCCTACATAAACATTTATTCATTCTTTCCTTGCTAAATTCTTAAAGCTCACAAAATTGTTTTCCCTAGCAGTCTCTACGTGAGACAGTAGTGACTTTTCCCAACACCCAGAAAAAATATTTTTTACTACCTTATGATACCACTACTCACATCTCTCACTCTTGCCTCCTACACTCTATTTTTTACTCTTTCTTCAGTTATCATGAACCCAGGCAGGCTACTCTCCACTAGGGATAAAGTAAGAACTTGTAAGACCCATTTCAGTCTGCATTGGCATCCAAAGGTGCTGATTACCATCCTTTATGCGTTACATAGAGAAATATGTTGAAAGTTCATCAGTGTAACAGGATCAAGCTCCTCCTATTTGGTTCCTAGACTATATCATCCATTGAAACAATTATCTGGCTTGTAGCTAAGCCTAAATCCAAAGTTAAATGGATTTAAATAACCCACTTTTTCCAAATATCTTGGAGCTGAGCTATCAGAACATGTTTTAGCATCTTGCAGAAGGACAGAAAATTGTATACAATGGTGGGTTCAGTGGAGAATTATTCCTTGCTATAAAGTGATTTCCATTATCGGCATCCTTTCAACCAATTCCTGACCCCCATCTTGGCACATGTGTAAACTACAATAGGCAAGGAATCAGCACACATATGTTAATTGTGATACTGGAGCTTTGCAGATTGAAAAATATTTAGCATATCTTACCTATAAAACAGTCCCTTAATCTCATAGTTTATGAATTCTTCGTGCACATTTATTTCAAATAAGGAATAGAGGTAGTCCTCAACTTATGACTACAACTGAACTCAAAATTTCCATTGCTAAGCAAGACAGTTGTTATGTGAGATTTGCCCCATTTTTACAATCTTTCTTGCCACACTTAAGGGAATGACTGCAGTTAAACTAGAAACACAGTTCCCAATTGACTTTGCTTGTCAGGAGGTCACAAAAGATAAATCGCAAGACCCAAGGACATTGCAACCATCATAAATGAATGCCAGTTGCCAAGTGTCCGGATTTCGAGCACAAGGATGCGGCAACAATTGTAAGTGTGAAAAATGGTCATATGTTATTTTTTTCAGTACTGTTGTAACTTTGAACAGTCGCTAAATGAGTGGTTGTAAGTCGAGGGCTACCTATATTATTCCTTCTTTAATTCCTAATAACTTCTCCCCTGTCTCGCCCTTTCATTGTGAATTGAACCATTTACAACTACAGAATATCTAGTACCATGAACAACCTGTTGCCTTCATGTTATTTATATAGCTCATACTTGACAGTATTTTTCCAAGCCTAACTGTAGATGTGACAGAAGGGCAATTAGATCAGTGCATTATTGGATCAATCTTTTGGTTCTACTATTGACATTTTAGAATATAAAATCTGAAGAAATTAACCCAATATATACAGTATAATACAGTGATGGCTAACCCTTTCCGGACTGAGTGCCCAAAGCATGCACCCAAACCCCCAAAATGCAATGCATGTGTGGCCCCCATGTACACATCCCACCCCACGTGAATGTACATGTGCCCCCCTGCACATGCCCCGCTCCCCATGCACAGTAGAGACCCAAAGACCAGCTGGTTGGAGGGAGGTGCGTGCGCATGGATGGCAGAGCTGAACTGAGGCAATGGCCCACAGAAAGGGCACTTTGTGCCACTTCTGGCATGCGTGCCATAGGTTCACCATCACTGGTATAGTGCATGTATTTACACATTAATTTCTGAAGAAGGAACATTTCAAGCTAATTGAGCATCTGGAGAGTTCAAGTTTGTCAGAATAGAAGAAATGTGTATTTTATAAGATAAGGACATAAGTGCTACTATGAAGGGAATAAGTTTCTGTTACTGGAAATTCTACTACTCTATCATGTCTTCTCTTCTGAGAAAAATGTATAGTACAATACTAGATACATTAAAAGCTTTTTTAAAAAAGAATTAGTTAAACCTACAGTGTGTAAAAAGCTGATGTAAATACCACAGAGTTAATGAAATTACAAAAAGTGCTACAGGGAAACACATATTACACTTCCTAATAATGAGTTTAACTAGAAGACTTCCTCATTATCTACACATTACAAAAGAGATTTAGCGTAAGCAATAACATTCATTTTGGCAAGTTATAATTTCTTACTTTAGCTCTCTAGAGATGTGTCCATTTCTCTGTCAGAGAAACAAAACAGCAAGATCATTGAGGTTTGCCATTTGACTTGTGTTAACAACTTTTCATTTTTTTTCTATTAATAACGTTTCTTGCTTTAAAAATGAGCGTGTATAAGTAGTTCTTAACAATATTCAAAGCTTCGTTCACATTTTCTTATTTTCTATAGAGAACAAAATTTTTGACCATTTTAAGGAGACAGTTTTCTGTAACTATTAAATCTATCAGTAATTCTTATTGGTAATCAAAGATGCATTCATTATCTTCATATTTCTTATAGCTTACAGCTTTATGCTTATTAATAAAAAATTTTTGTAAGAAATTTCTTTCAAAGTATCCACATTTTTTCTATAATAATATTCCTCACTTTAGAAATCATCATCTATAAATAGCTCTTAGCAATATTCAGATATCCACATTTCCTTACTTTCTATAAAATAACAAAAGAACAGTTTTCTATAATTATTAAATCTATCAGCAATTCTTATTAATGCTCAGAAATTCAGTCATAATCTTCATATTTCTTGTAGTTTTTTCTATATTCCCATTTTCCCCCTTTTTTAAAAAAATACTTCTTTCAATAATAATAAAGAAGAATAAACTTAAGAAAGAGAAAGGGAGAGGAAAAAAGAAATAGAAGTATGACAAAAAATATCAAAGGGAAAGATTCAAAAGAAAGAGAAAGGGAAAAAGGAAAAGCAAAAAGAAAGGAATGAGATAGAAAAATAATACAAAGCAAAAAAGAAAAAGGTAAAGAGGAAAGAGAGAGAGGAGAGAGAAACTCTCCTCCTGACATTGTTTTGGAATCAGTTATATAAAAGCATTTACATCCATTTTAATCAAACTATGGTGTTTTTCTCATTCTGTCTAAACTCTTTCTTCTTTTTTTCCCCTTTTTTCCAGTTCCAATATCCATAAAGTTATAAAGACTAACAGATTTAGTTCTTTTGTATTCCATATATGGTATCATCATGTCCTCTTGTAGTGATATGCCCTTCTTCTTCATTACAACACCATTAATCAGCAGTTTTAACTGTTCCAAATAGCTTCTTCTTCACAACTGTCCATAAGTAGTTCAAAAACAAATTGAATACATCCAAAATCAAACCTCCTTAGTTTTTCCTCAATAAATAAGTTTTTCCTTCCGTCTCTTATAGAAATAAGAGACAAAGTTTCTTCTTCAAACAACAAGGAATACACAATTTGCAGTTTCCACTTTTACTTCTGTTAACAAGCGTCCATCTTAAACTCCCTCCTCTTATTATTCTCACAGGTTTTAAAAAAGACATTCCGTTTCCTCTTCTCTTCTTTTCTCTTTACAGCTAGTCCATTTTCCTTAATAAACAAAAATCCATCTAGAAAAACATTTAATTCCAAAAGCAGATAGCAGGTATTATCGTCCTTTATAGGGTCTTCTCTACTCCTTGTTAATTATTTTAAATCTTTCACCCAAATAATTCTTAGCTGCTATTAGGACCAGGGCATTGTTAGTCCCAAATATTTTAAAGCTGATCCAGCCTGGCTAGTCCTACTCACCCGGCATTCAAACAACTTGCTCCTGCATCTCCTCCTGCACTTCGCTTGTCCCGGCTGCCATGGCTTTGAGACAGCCTCTCCCACCGCCACCGGCGTAGAGGGTTATCCTCCAGCCTCGAGGAATCTGCTCGTTCCTCTTGGTCATCCGAGGAGGTCCCTCTTTATCCCCCTGTCCCTACAGGACAGGGGAGGTCCAAAGACCTACTGGTGGGGGCTTGGCAGACGGGATTTTCACGGGGCTCCGAAGAGCCCTGCTATTTCCATGTCCGAATCGCCGCGGTACCAACCGGAAGTCCTGACTTGTGTTAACAACTTGATGTACTGATAATGTTTTGCTCTTCTTCTGTATTAACTACCGTATTTTCCGGCATATAAGACGACTTTCTAACACACAAAAATCTTCTCAAAAGTCGGGGGTCGTCTTATACGCCGAGTGTCAGTCTCCTGTAACCAGGGAGACCAGCCCGAAAGGCTTTGACGAGCCTTAAATGGCTCTAAGGAGCCAAGCTGAATTGCCTGCTGAGTTGCCACTAATCAGCTGAGTTACACGCAAGCCCCGTGTAAAAGGAAAAAACTTTCCTTTTACACAACGCTGGCCATCCCAGCTGCTAATTTTTGCCTGCTAATTAGTACGTAGCAAAAATCCCCCCCCCCCAGCTTGTTTACCTTAGCTGCTAGCCGCAACGCTTGCCTTGCCTTGCCTGCAATCCATTGCATCAGCAAGCAACTAAATCTCCCTGCCTGCAATCAAGCAGGCAGGGAGTTGTGGACTTCAACTCCCAGAATTACTCAGCCAGCAAAGCAAAGCTGGCTGAGGAATTCTGGGAGTTGAAGTCTACAAGTCTTAAAGTTGCCAAGGTTGGAGACCCCTGTTCTATTGGGTAAGTTTTTTCCCCCCTTTGGGAGCTTTAAAAAAAATAGTTAATTGGGGAGTTTTTTAGTTGTTCTTTTTTAGACCTAGCCATTTAAAGGCTAGGTCTAAGTTTTAGGCTAGGAAGTTTTAAATTTAGCTTGCATATAAAAATAAAAATAAAATAAAATAATATTTGTGCAGCTTTCTAAGATTTAGTGTGTTTCTGTAGTGTTTCACTCTAACTACACAAACGCACAAAATCTCACAAAGCTGTATGTGGAATTTTGTGTGTGTAAAGTGTGAAAATTGTTTTTTGGGGTTTTTTGTGGCTGGGTGAGGTACCTGCTTGTTGCAGGGGCCATTTTGGGTCTAGCACAGCTGCTTTTACATTGTGGGTGAGCCAGTTGATGTTTTTTAATTTTTATTTGGTGTGTGTTGGAAGTTGTCTTATACAGCAAGTATAAGCCCAAACCCTATATTTTTACAGGAAAAGTCAGGGGTCGTCTTATACGCCCAGTCGTCTTATACGCCGGAAAATACGGTAAATTGTTCCTGACATTGAAAAAAAACAGATAATCCAGAATTTATTTGTATTGCCCAGATGCAGGAATATTTATGTCATATAGTAACAGGTTTTACAAGACATATTTAGCATATGAATTGTAACCAGAACATCAGCAAATCTTATGCAAATAGTGAGAAGATGAAGGAAAATTCTAGATATTTGGAAATTGATTACTTAAAATATCTGACATTGTGTATGAAATTGCATCTATAGAGTTATGAAAAACAGGAGGAAAAGATTATATAAATTGCTTTTGAGTCACAATTATGTATTGTAAAAATTGTTCCAAGTAAAATTGCCTTTTCCAAATGACTGATGATGATTTTGTCAATGCCAATGGTATTCAAGTGGTGCTCCAGTTGTTTAAGGATTGGACACAAGGTATCTGTCATTGTTAGTAATATCTTTGCTTTTTTTGCCACAGTGGCAAAAAACCTTCTATTTAAACATCTTTATATTCTGTGATTTTCTCCAGTTCTTTCTTTTGGTTCTGCTTTCTTCAGTTACTGCCACATCCTCTGTTCAGATTTTCTTATCTTTCTTATCAACAATTGTTAAGTCTAGGGTAATTGTGTACTAGATGCTTGTCTGAGTTCTAGAGTCGCAGAGCACTTTAGTTCCTTCATTTTCTATTATTTTGTCTATTTTGTGGTCCCATCAGTTCTAATTTGCAGGCAAATAGTATTTCTTCAAATGTTCCAATGCACAACTGTTGTCATGGCATTGTAGTCCACCTGTCTTTGTTATGGAATGCAAGAGTTGTCTTGTGGAAAGATAAGAAGAGATGGAATAATCAGATAAGTGGGGCAGGAGCCCACAGTCACTTAATGGTTACAGAAAGGACCCGCCCTAATGGATCAATGAATTATAAGTAGTGGGCAGGAAGTTTTTACTATCAGATTTGCAAAATTCTATTGATGTAGGTTTACAATAAAGTAGAATTAGTTCGTCTAGTCCTGCTTCTTATTTACCTGGGAGGGCTGACAGATTTCTAGTACTACAGGTTCTTCTAAGGAGAGAATCAATTACTATCTGTTCATTAGCATACTTTTAACATATCAATTTGAGGTTGGAAGTTCCATCTGAGTTCAGACGTTTAGAAGACCATTCTTCTTTTTCCATGTTTGTTTCCATCTTCAGTATCTTTATTTTTATTTATTTTTATTTTTATTAATCGAATTTCTATACCGCCCTTCTCCTTCCGGACTCAGGGCGGTGAACAGCCAATTTAAAACCAATAACAATACGGTGAGTTAAAATGTACTAAAAGTCCATATAAATTTAGGCTGAAAATATATCGAATAAAACACTAAAACTCTAAAAATTTAAATAATTTAAAATAATTTAACATTTAAAATATTTAAAAATAGGAGGGATCAGGCAAGTCCGGCAAGTTGGAAGAAATGAGTCTTCAACGCCCGACGAAAGGTCCGGAGGTCAGCAATAGTTCTCAGATCTGGAGGGAGATCGTTCCAGAGGGTGGGGGCTACCACAGAGAATGCTCTCCCCCTGGGGGTCGCCAGCCGGCACTGTCTGGCTGACGGCACCCTGAGGAGGCCCTCTCTGTGGGAGCGAACTGGCCGGTGGGAGGCAATAGGTGGCAGAAGGCAGTCCCGTAAGTACCCTGGTCCTAAGCCATGGAGCGCTTTAAAGGTGATTACCAACACCTTGAAACGCACCCGGAAATCAACCGGCAACCAATGCAGCTCACGCAGGAGAGGTGTCACATGGGAGCGCCCTGTCGCTCCCATAATCCCCCGCGCGGCCGCATTCTGTACCAGTTGAAGCCTCCGGATGCATCTTAATAGATGCTGTTGAATTTTGTTTCTTGTCCAGGGTGAAATCCAATTTTTTCCTCTAGTGGTTCTGTGGGTGTGGCTTCGGGGGTGTGGCAGGGGAAGGATACTGCAAAATCTCCATTCCCATCCCACTCTGGGGCCAGCCAGAGGTGGTATTTGTCAGTTCTCCAAACTATTCAAAATTTCCGCTACCAGTTCTCCAGAACCTGTTAGAACCTGCTGGATTTCACCCCTGTTCTTGACCCTTTTGAAACTTCTGTAGGTAGAAACTGTTCAGTTTCTTTCTAAATTTTTTGTCTTTCTGGGCTTTAGCTTCTATTCTCTACTTTATGCCAGGGGACAGATATGCAAAGGAGAGTTTGCTATTCAGTGGGTAACTAAGGAATGAACGTTTCAGAAAGTAAATTTATTGTATTTGTTGTTTTAGATAAAGTATATTGTAAAATGCATATGGAGAACTAGTTGGTATAGTGGATTAAGACACCAGGAGACTGTGAATTTTAGTTCTGCCTTAGGCACAAAGCCAGCTGGGTGACCTTGAGCCAGTCATTCTCTCTCTCTAGGAAAAGGCAGTGGCAAAACTCTTCTGAAAATCTTACCAGGAAAACTGCAGGAACTTGTCAAGGAAGTCACTGGGACTGACATGAAAGTGCATGGGCAAGTGCAGAAGTATGCGTGCATGTGGACAGACAGACAGACACACACACACACACACACACACAAATAGGACTTAATAATATAATACTTTGCATGAAGTTGACTCCATAGAGTATGGAATTGAAAGTGAATTGCTAAATTTGACAAGAGTGTGGTAAATTATTAAAATAATGAATGCATGGGAATGGAAAATTTTGCAAACAGTTCAACAGTTAGGGAGTGAAAAATGTGATATCCCCTTTGTTCTTTAATATACTTATGGATGAAAATATAGAAATGCTTGCAGTCACATTACACATATGTTGGGATCATGTTACATGAACTTTTGAACGCTGATGGTGCTGTGCTGTTAATGAAGACCCCAAATTATTTGCAACAAATGTTATATTGAATTATTTGGTGAAAAGCATGTCTCTGGGGGAAAAAATGGATCAAAGACCAAGGTACTTATGTTTGACTGGCAGCATAGAGGGAACCATAAGTAATACATAAATGGTGAAATAAACAGGTAGATAATCTGAATACCTTAGCAGAATATTTATAAGAAAGTAAATGGAGAAATTTTAAGATGTACAAATAATGGTAGAACAGGTGAGCTATTGCAAGGAACGAAGGTTGTCTGAACAAAGGAAACATGATTGTTTATAATAATGTGGTTCTCAAAGTGAGATTTGGGTATGGCAGGAGAAACCTAAAATTGAATACGGTGGGAATAATATACTTAAGAAATGTATTTGGTAAGCAAGAGGAAACTGGGTCAAGAATAAATTGGGGCAGAAATCAAATGACCATGAAGGAAGAAATATTTTAAATGTGGTTTTGGCACACAGAAAAAAATGAATGATTAAATTGCAAAATAAATATATGAAGAAAGACCAAATTGGTTAGGAGGAAAGGCCAAGAAAATCCCATTTGGATAGTGTTAATGGAATCTTCAAAAAGAAATACAAAATCTGGCATTTAAGGAACAAAGAGGGTAATATATGAAGCAGGGTAACGTGATGAGCATAAGGATGAATTGCAAAAATAAAAGCATATAGAAATGTACACTTTCTAATATTGTTGGCGTAAATGAGTTTTAGCTACATTTTTCTATTATTTATATTTGTAAGAAACTCATAAATTGTTAAATTTTGGACAGGTAGTTGCATTCAGTTTACCTTACTATTTTTATTACATTTTTGAACTGGGTGTAACATTACTTACCCTGAAATCAATTAGATAATGAATATGTGTATAGGCAGATAAAAGAGAAAAGGGCACAACATTTACATGCTTAAAACAAATATTTATTTAGGGAAATGATTGAGGTGTACTTGAGTGACTAAAATTGGCTGAGTGCAGTTATCCTGGTAAACATGTTGAAAGATATAATGTATAGTTCAAATCAAAGAGTGATATTTGGAATTTCAGTAAATAAATTGTTTGAAAACATAAATTGCCATCTGATTTCCCTTTCAATTTATTTCTGAAACCTTGACTCAAAAACCAATTATCCACAATTATAAACCAAATTCATAGCACCCTGAGCCACATCATGAAATGAGAACGTTTTATACATTCATCATCAGAATAATGATTTTATAATACTAAAAATGCTTAACTTATTCTTTCACAAGATAACAAAGGAAAAAACCAAAGGAGTCTTGGCTTCATTTTACTGATAATATATATGAACAGCCGATTTACTTTATTTAAAAATTACTGTTGAATAGTTAGTCTCAAGGCCATCTGAATAATGCAGTCCATTCAAACAGCCACTGAGTAACATGTATTTTCCATTAAAAAAAAACATGTTTTTTTTTAATAATGATCATTTAGTCATTACAGTTTTGGAATACTTTTAAAATCAGCAACTGAATGACTAAGAAAAATCTCAAATCACTATTATTTCCAGCAATTTCAGTGCATCAGCATATTAGAGCCATTAGATTCCACGCAATTACATTTAAGACAGCTGTGTATTAAAGAAATCACAAATAGGAATAGAGACTATGGCTCTCGAAATGTTACTGAAGTAGTATTCCTAAGTACGCCTAGCCAGCAGCATCCCCAATAATGGTCTCTAGCTTCAAAATGTCAGACACAACTAGGCAATCCAAGTCCTAGTTCTACTTGCATGCAGTGCAATACAATGCAAGTAGTCCTTGACATATAACTGCAATTGAGCCCCAAATTGCTGTTGCTAAGCAAGACATTTCTTAAGTGAATTTTGGCCCATTTTACAATCTTTCTTGCCACTGTTAAGTGAATCACTGCAGTTGCTGAGTTAGTAACATGGCTGTTAAATGAACCTGGCTTCCCCATTGACTTTGCTTGTCAGAAGGTCACAAAAGATTATCACATGACCCCGGGATACTACAACTGTCATAAACATGAATCAGTTGCCAAGCATCTGAATTTTGATCACGTGACCATGGGGGTGCTGCAACAGTCGTAAATGTGAAAAATGGTCATAAGTCACTTATCAGTGCCATTGTAACTTCGGTCACTAAACAAACTTGTAAATCGAGGACTACCTGTGTACATTAAAAAGGAAGCCAATAACCATTGCTGTATGGAATATACTTGTTATACTTCCTGTTAAGGACGCATTTTAGATAGGAAAATACAAATAAGTTGACTTTGAAATGTTTCAAAGGAGTTTCTCTCCTGTACAGCGAAAAAAATGCTACAGGAGGTTTTTATTATTGGCATATACTGCTTTACGTAAGATCAATGTAATCTTTAACTAGTTGCCATTTCTAATCAGATGCATGTTGACACAGAGTAATTCAGGATACTCAACAAAAATGTTAAAATCTTATTTTATTAAAGATCAAAGATATGTGTTTCAGGTCACAAACATTGCACTACTTCAGTATTTCACATGATACAGATTATAAAATCATCATAAAGTTTTTATATGCACCCAATCTGAAAATGCTAAACTTTTTTTTTTTCAAAATCAGACCCTGAAAGCAAAGCAATTTTCATACATATGTGTAAAGGGTTGCACGTTCCTTCCATTAAGTTGGATGTAGTGGCTGTACAGAAAGGCATCCAATGGCAGGGAAATTTGGGGGGGAGAGGGGGGGGAATGGGAGAATCAAGGAAACAAAATAATATAACAAGTATATATAATGAGTATTTAGATTCCTTAATGTTCAATGTTCCCCAAAAGGAAAGAGACTACTCAAAACTGCATTGGTTATTGTAGTTTTTTAAAAATTCCTTTTCAACATAGAGAAATTCCTGGGAATTATTTAAACATTCTCTCCCTAGACCCCAGTAATGCAAAAGATGGCTTCCAGGCAGAGGTGGGATTCAAAATTCCATACCGGTTCTGTGGGCGTGGCTTGGTGGGCGTGGCAGGAGAAGGATACTATAGAATCTCCATTCCCACTCCACTCCAGGGGAAGGATACTGTAGAATCTCCATTCCCTCCCCAATCCAGGGGAAGGTTACTGCAAAATCCCCATTTCCTCCCAATCAGCTGGGACTTGGGAGGCAGAGAATAGATGGGGGCGGGGCCAGTCAGAGGTGGTATTTACTGGTTCTCTGAACTACTCAAAATTTCCACTACCGGTTCTCCAGAATTGGTCAGAACCTGCTGAATACCACCTCTGCTTCCAGGCCTGACAGGCAAATTTGAAGTTTGCTTTTCTATAATCTAATGAAAACTACTACAGTACAGTACATATTTGCTTACATATAGTTGTAGGATGACTAAGTTAAAGCTATTGTGAATCTTTATGAACCTAACAATTTTGTTTCAAACAATTTACCCACAGGAACATAGGAGTGATTTAAGTTTATACCAGAAACAAACAAAACAGATTTCCCTCATCTTCAAAAGAACATATTCCTATTTTAAAGGGGGGGAAAAAAGTCTAATATCTACTGAAAAGTTATCATTATTAAAGTTAAAGATTATTTTACTACACAAATTGTATACTTATTTGGGGATGGAAAATATACTGTAGCTTTCTAAAAGGCAACAGAGACCAAAGCAAAGTGTTTATTTAATATTTATAAGGCACATCTTTACTCAGAAATATGCTTCATATTAAACGAAACCTATTACCAGATAGGTATCCGTGGTATAGCAACTTCTTATAAAAACTAGCTTTTTATTTAAAGGAATACACGGGATTCTCAAAAAGTGATATTGTTAAATTGGGAACAGGTTTTCTGACTCTGAGAGGATTTCTGACCATGGGAGCATTTAACAGATTAACAGAGTTAGAAGGAATCTTGCAGATCATCTAGTCCAACCCATCCGCCCAACCATTTCTCTCCCAATGTTCTGAAAACCTCTTCAATCTTCTAAAACATTGCAAGATTGCTGCATCTTTTTATATTGCAAAAGTGGAGTTCTTCTGCTGGACAAGAAGTTTCTAGTGGAGGAAAGTAATTTTTTTTTCTGTTCGCCAGTGGCAGAATCTGGATCCAATCCAGGCATACACAAAATTGGGTCCCATTTTCTGAATCATGGAGAAGATAAAAGGATATCTAGATGGCTTTTTGCTCTAAATTCAGTTGATCTGGCAATTGTCCCTTAAAACTGTATGAAACCAGAGTGATTTAATATGCTGATTCTTTGAATAGTAAACGGTTTATATTGAAGAATTACGATGTGTTTACCTTGAAGACAAATTAATATCTTTTATTATCCTGCTTTAAAGCCAAATTGCAAATGTGATTCCTAATTCAAAAACTCAGAAGAAAGCCCCCCATTATTACAAAATAATCCTTACTTGCATAGTTTTTCTTGCATTCTAAAAACGTCACCCTCAGTACTGTGGAAATTTACTTGCATCTCATGAAATAAAGGTACTGGTATATAAGGTACATGTCCCTTACATTAAGCTAATACTGATCAAATTATTCATACGCTAATGTGCATATGTATACATAGTATATCCATATACACAATACAATAATATTAACTATATGAACAAAGATCAAGGAAGCCCTGTGTAACATACATACTGTAGATTAATATTTTAGTAAATTCTACCACTGCTCCCAGCCAAAATCATCTCCTCTGCCAAACAGAACAAAAAAGCCTAAAACTGTAAGAAAAATTACGGCATTTCCAGCCAGCACAAGGCCACAGGCTCCCCACTTGATCTGAAATAGAAAATAAAATAAAATTAACCTTTCATTCATTAATACAAAATATAGGCTATTTTGAGCATTAGAGAAGTCCAAAGAAATATAACATCATGATGGTAAAAGCACTTAAGATAAAACACCAAATTTTAAGAACCAAGAGAACTACTAATTATGTAATTAGTAGTCATTATAGAACTCATCATCTAATTTGCTAAAACAAACTTGACATAAAAACAATTACAAACCCTTGAATGGCTCAAGAGAGCAATTAATGAAAATTTACAAGAAAGCTCATCCACCAAAGCATAAAGCTAATTGTGAAGAATTATTTGTAAGCTATCAGCCACAGCATAAAACAGAAGTTTCCTATTATCAGTACAAATCTGTAAGTCTGGATTTCCCCTACTACAAGAAGTTCCTTACCTCAGCCCAATTTGGGCTGAAATTTGAGAAGTGGAATAGAAACAAGATTATTTTTTTTACATGTAGGCACAAAATACAGTAAAAATCACGTACAAATTAATAAAGTAACAACAATACAGATAGTAGTGGCAGGCACCAGAATTCGTACTACTTTCGTACTTTCGTAATTCGTACTTTCAATAAAAGGGAAGACAGCACACATTTTCTCCAAGATTCTAATCTATAGCTGCTGTGGCAGAGGTCCTCAACCTTTATGGCTTGGTGGCCTGGTGATGGGGGGGAGGCGGGAACTGGTCCACACAAGCGATTAGTCTGGAGAAGTGAGATGCATCCTGGCCCACGGCTCATGCAAGTTGAGCTGCATGCATGTGTGCCGGCCCACTGCTCATGAAAGTCAGGCTGCATGTGCGTACAGTAACCTTCTCCTCATGTGGCCTGGTTCCGAATGGGCCATGGCCTGGTAGTGGGCCACCCGGGGGCTGGGGGACCCCTGTGCTATGAGGAAGAATTATCAAGCTGGCATGTTATAAATTATTAGGTGGAAAAGCTGCCATTGTTATATGTGAACAGGTAGTCCTCGACTTACAATCATTCACTTAATGACCGAAATTACAACAGCACTGAAATAAGTGACTTATGACAATTTTTATACTTACAACTATTGCAGCAACCCCATGATCAAAATTCAGATGCTTGGCAACTGGTTCATGTTTATGAAAGTTGCAGCGTCCTGGGGTTACGTGATCAACTTTTGCGAACTTCTGACAAGCAAAGTCAATGGGGAAGCCAGATTCACTTAAGAACTGTGTTACTAACTTAACAGCGATTCACTTAACAATTGTGGCAAGAAAGGTCATAAAATGAGACAAAATTCACTTAACAAATGTCTCACTTATCAACATAATTTTGGGTTCAACTGGAATTGTAAGTTGGGGACTACTTGTTATGTCGAAGAAAATAAATACAATAACCATGATTTGCAGTTTAAAGGCCCATAGAAAACCAGTGGACACCAATAAAGTACTGGAAGATCGTAACCAAAATTAATAGTTCCAAAGTTCCAGTCGGATTTCAGGCCCGGGCACAGTACGGAAACGGCATTGGTCTCATTGGTAGATGATCTCTGGAGGGCTTGGGACAGGGGTTGTTCCTCTGTTCTGGCCCTGTTAGACCTCTCAGCGGCTTTTGATACCATCGACCATGGTATCATGCTGCACCGGTTGGAAGAGTTGGGGATGGGGGGCACTGTGTTACAGTGGTTCTCCTCCTTTCTCTCTGACCGGTCGCAGTTTGTGTTGGCAGGGGGGCAGAGGTCAACTTCGTGGCCTCTCATATGTGGAGTGCCTCAGGGGTTGGTCCTCTCGCCCCTTCTGTTCAACATCTATGTGAAGCCGCTAGGCGAGATCATCGGTGGCTTTGGGGTGAAGTACCACCAGTATGCTGATGACACCCAGCTGTACATCTCCACCCCTGGCCACCCCAACGATGCTCTTGAAGTAATGTCCCGGTGCCTGGAGGCTGTGCGGATCTGGATGGGGAGAAACCGACTCAAACTCAACCCTTCCAAGATTGAGTGGCTGTGGTTCCTGGCATCCCGATATAGTCAGATGACTCCATCTCTGACTATTGGGGGCGAGTCTTTGGCCCCCTCAGAGAGGGCTCGCAATCTGGAAGTCCTCCTGGATACGCAGCTGTCCTTGGAGGATCATCTGACGGCTGTAGTGAGGGGGACCTTTTGTCAGGTTCGCCTATACGCCAGTTGCAGCCCTTTCTTGATAGGGATTCCCTGTGCACAGTCACTCATGCCCTCGTCACCTCGCGCCTGGCCTACTGCAACACTCTCTACATGGGGCTCCCCTTGAGGAGCACCCAGAGGCTCCAAGTGGTCCAGAATGCGGCCGTGCGGGTAGTTACGGGAGCTGCTTGGCGCTCCTCCTGCGTGAGCTGCACTGGCTCCCAGTGGTCTTCCGGGTGCGCTTCAAGGTGTTGGTTATCACCTTTAAAGCACTCCATGGCATAGGACATAGTTATCTTCAAAACTGCCTGCTGCTACCAGTGACCTCCCACCGACCCGTGCGCTCCCTCCTCGAGGTGCCATCAGCCAAACAATGTAGGCTGGTGACTCCCAGGGGGAGGGCCTTCTCTGTGGGGGCACCTACCTTCTGGAACCAACTGCCCCCAGAGATAAGGAGAATCCAAGACCTCAGTACCTTCCGCCGTGCCCTTAAAACTCTCTTTTTTCAGCAAGCCGGGCTGGCTTAACACTTTGAAATGTTTTTATTGATTTGTTATTGTTTTTTAATTACGGGACCAAATTTATATATATCTTTTTAATCGTATTTTAATGTTTGTACTCGTATTCTAATGTTTTTATTTGGCTGTACACCGCCTTGAGTCCCCAGGGAGAAGGGTGGTATATAAATATAAATATAAATAAATAAATAAATAAAATAATAACTGGCTTGAAATTTTGGACAATTTTTAGTCACTTAGAAGTCCATTAGTTGTTTATTAAAAGATGCCCCAACCGCAAAGAATTTCAGTCTTCTCTTAAAACATAGCAATTATCATTTTAGGGTGACTTGGCCTTGTTTATCTTTCATCTTATAATTTTTTTTCTCTATTGGTGGCCTGGCATGGTTTCTGAAAGGAGAATGTGTATTTGTGCCAAAGTTAAAGGTTTTGTAACTAATGCAACAATCCCCATGAGAACTGAGAACTTTTTTTAAATATTGTGCAAGAATGTTAATATGCCAAGCTTCAAATTGTTAAAAAGGGAAGTTAAGAGGTCAAGCACATTGTTTCATCATATTATGTTTTGTATCTAGTGGTATACAGTAATAATGTATTATAAGGCATATTTAGTTATAGGAACAGCACGGAGTTTGGAAACGTGTTTCACATTGTAACAGTTCTCCATCGCTTCAAGGAAAATTTCAGAAAAAGAAGCCTTAAATCTTTCAGCCAGCAATTATAACAGAAGAAAGTCTGAAAAGTGTGAGTAGCATAGTCAAAGATACATTAATTCAGACATAATTATCCTAGTCCAGGTGCAGTTTGTTTGATCAGAAGCGTGTGTGTTTGATCCTTCATCTCTGTTTTTCATACTTCAGTACTTCCAAATTTTGTTGAACTATAATTCCCCAATTCAGATGTCACGGAAAATTGCAATTTAACAAAGAAAGTGATGTCAAAGGCAGGAGAAAATAGGAGAAGGGAAACATGCACATATGTTCTGTTTCAAATCAAACAAGTAAATGGAGAGGTGCTTGAATATTATGTGGTATAATGGATTTGGGATACCATAATTAGAAAGTGCACCAAAAGCATTTTTAAAAATGACAGACCTCTCACTTAGGTTCAAATCATTAATGCTTTGACAAAACACTATGAAGAGTATCATGGAGTTGTAAATCAAGCATGCTACAAGGCATGAATCAATTCCTGTCCTGAGAGCAAGTTTTTCTTTACAGATATAGTTTACTATCCTGTGAAAAACCAAAATAAAAGAACTATTATTTCAAAAGATCCTATAAAAATGTTAAAGCAAGAAGCATTTTATCCTCTGGCAATTATGGACAATGTCCCCCAAAAAGTTATTAAAGTTGGCAAATCTGACAAGAGAAGAGAAAGAAATGGGGAGGCAGACAGCAAACAGCAAATAAAGAGGATGAATGACATCAAAGCAATGTATCTATCTATCTATCTGTCTGTCTGTCTGTCTGTCTTTCTGTCTGTCTATCTATCTATCCTGTTCCCCTGACTTATTTCCCTGAAATAAGTCCTAGCATGATTTTTCAGAATGCTCAAAATTTAAACCCTACTCCCAAAATAAGCCCCAGTTAAGAGTGTCCACCAGATGGACACATTTAGTACTGTATTCCCCTGAAACTAAGACCTAATTGGAAAATGAGCCCTAATGCATCTTTTGGAGCAAAAAATAATATAAGACCCAGTGGAAACATGGTGTCTGTCTGTCTATCTGTCTGTCTGTCTGTCTGTCTACATCTATCTATCTCTATCATCTTTCCATCCATCCACCACCCACCCACCCACCCACCCACCCACCTATCCATCCATCCATCCATCCATCCATCCATCCATCCATCCATCCATCTATCTATCGATCTAATTTAGAATCCACCCATCTCCATCACAGAGAGATGGGAAGTATTTGTCTATAGAGTTGAGCCCAATGCAGTGGTACTTTATTAACTAGATATCTCAAAGACAATTTTGAACCAGTGTGCTGTGGGGCAGACAAAAATGACTAAATAGAAGACAGCACCAGATAATCAAAATCCTGCCCCTTTGTACATGCATGAGATGCATGTAATACACATTAAAGGGAAGGTCTTTCAGTCTTTTTATATTGCTGATCCCCTTGGGAAGCCTATGCTTCTATGATTAGTCTTCCAAGAATTGTCTATCAGATAATCTATTTCAACCAGATAATCTATTTCAATATTAAAATGCCAATGTCCCCATTTGTATTTTATTACTATTTTTGGTCAAAAACTAAAAAAGATTTAAATACTTTGTGCTATTGTACCTGATTTTCCCATTCTAGGTATTTTCATAATTATTTTTCATAGTACAGCTAAGATGCTAAGATTAAAAGAATCACAAACATGCTTACTACAGAGAAAATCTCATTTAATAGAGGAGTTTTAATTCAAAATGGATATATTTTAGATTGTCCTTTGCATGCCATTGATACCAATCTGATAAAGTAAATATGCTTTATCATCTTTATCAAAGATGATTAGGGGATTGAAGGCTCAAACATAAGAACAACAGTTGCAGGAATTGGGTATGTCTAGTTTAATGAAAAGAAGGACTAGGGGCAACATGATAGCAGTGTTCCAATATCTCAGGGGCTGCCACAAAGAAGAGGGAGTCAAATTATTCTCCAAAGCACCTGAAGTCAAGACAAGAAGCAATGGATGGAAACTAATAAGGAGAGAACTAACCTAGAATGAAGGAGAAATTTCCTGACAGTTAGAACAATTACTAGGTGGTACAACTTGCTTTTAGAAGTTGTGGGTGCTCCAATACTGGATGTTTTTAAGAGATTGGACAACCATTTTGTCTGAAATAATATAGGGTCTCATGCTTGAGCAAGGGGTTGGACTAGAAGACCTCCAAGGTCCCTTCCAACTCTGTTATTCTGTATTCCATTCTGCTTGTAAAATGTAAAAGCTATGTGACATGTGCTTTTAAGATTCAGAAATGCATCAATGAATCAGTACTACATCAAGTTAAAGGTAAAGGTAAAGGTTCCCCTAGCACATAAGTGCTAGTCGTTCCCGACTCTAGGGGGCAGTGATTATCTCTGTTTCAAAGCCAAAGAGCCAGTGCTATCCGAAGACATCTCCGTGGTCATGTGGCTGGCATGACTAAACACCAAAGGCGCACTGAATGCTGTTATCTTCCCACCAAAGGTGGTCCTTATTCCCTTTACTTGCATTTTTTACGTGCTTTGGAACTGCTAGGTTGGCAGAAGCTGGGACAAGTAATGGTAGCTCACCCCATTACCCGGCACTAGGGATTCGAACTGCTGAACTGCCAATATTTGATCAACAAGCTCAGCGTCTTAGCCACTGAGCCATTGTGTCCCTTCACATTGGTTATGCAATATCAAGTTGTTGCTGTTAGTTGTGAAGTTGTGTCCCCATGAGCATTCCTCCAGGCGTTCCTGTCCTCTACCATCCCCTGGAGTCCATTTAAGCTCACACCTACTGCTTCAATGACTTCATCCAGCCAGCTCATTCTCTGACATCCCATTCTTCTTTTGCCCTCAATCTTTCCCAGCATTAGGCTCTTCTCTAGTGAGTCCTTCCTTCTCATTAGGTGGACAAAGTATCTGAGTTTCATCTTCAGGATCTGGCCTTCTAAAGAGCAGTCAGGGTTGATCTCCTCTAGGACTGACAGGTTTGATTGTTGTGCAGTCCAAGAGACTCACAGGAGTCTTCTCAGCTCCATAGTTCAAAGGCCTCAATTCTTTGGCGCTTAGACTTTCTTATGGTCCAACTTTCACAGCCATACGTTGCAACTGAGAAAACCATAGCCTTGACTATACACACTTTTGTTGGCAGGATGATGTCTCTGCTTCTAGTAAGCTATCTAGATTTGCCATAACTTTCCTCCCCAGGAGCTAATGTCTTTTAATATCTTTGCTGCAGTCCCCATCTGCAGGGATGGGGTTGCACCTTATTAATTTATTTTCTTATGATGAAACTTAAATTCTATGGAAAATTGTCAGAAAATGTTTTTCTCCATTTTATATTTTTAACCAGGAGCTAAATTTATTTTAGTAAGAATAGGAAAGAATTAGAGCTCCCTCTAGTGGTATCACTGTGGAATTGGGTTTTTTTCTTACATTGTATCTTTCATAAGAAAAAATACACTTAGCCAAAAGTATAGCAGAAAATATTAGGTGTCATTGCTAATATTCTCAGAAATTAGCAGAGACAATTTTATAACTGCAACAAGTCAAGGAATTAACACAAAAAAAATTGGAATCAAGAAATTGAGAAACAATCCTATAACCTAAGATGAGAAGTATAGATATATTTATAATTATGTTTTAAAAAGAACACCCATTATTTAATCATCAAGACAAGCTCAAAAACTCTGAAGAAATCTATTGGGTTGTTTTACTGGGTATCCTATTGCTTAACTGATCCTACTGGACACTCAGTAAATTCCGACAAACACAATGAATTACCTTATTTTTCGGAGTATAAGATGCACCATTTTCCCCCTATAGGGGGGTGAAAATTTGGGTGCATCTTATATACCAAATGTAGCCCCGCCCACCCACTGGCCCCCACACTTTGGCCTCTGCCTTCCAGCAATTTACCTCCTTGCAGGAAGCGGCAAGAAGAAACAGCCCATTTTAGCTTCAGCACAGCCTAATTAGCACAAGTTGATTCCTCCCGACTCTCAGCTGTTTCAGGCTGCAGAGACTGTCATTGCCTACTGCAGCGTGGTCTTCTGCTGCTTGCTGCAAGGAGGTAAATTGTTGGGAGCAGATTTTTTTTTTCTTGTGCTAATCAAGCTATGCTGAAAACAAAAATGAAAGTAAAGCAGGTTATTTGCTGTTTGCTGCAATGAGGCAAAATTGTTGGGAGGCAGAGGCAGATTTCTTTTTCTTGTTTTCCTCACCAAAAAAGGTAGGTGCATCTTATAGTCCGGAGCATCTTATAGTCTGAAAAATACGGTATAATAAACATCTGTCTCTCAACCAAACTAACCTCACAGGGTTGTTATTGTGGGGAAAATAGGAGCAGGAAAGTATGTTTGTTGTTTTGAGTTATTTATAAAAACAATAAAGGCAGGATTTTAAAATTTGAAAAATAACAAATAAATTTGTTATTTGTAAATTTGTACACAGAATTAATATTGAGAACAATGTGAATGGACTGGAAGGAGACTCATCACTGAATGTAGCAACCAAGAGTAACAGGAGATGTAAAATTAATGGAATGCAACAATGCTAAATATATTTTTACTTCCGTTGCATTTTTCATTCATTCTAAATGTAACCAAAATTTATCAGGGCTATTGTTGTATATAGCAACACAACAGTACACTGTATACATACATGCATACTTGCATACATGCATGCATGCATGCATGCATACATATAAGGTAAAGGTTTCCCCCATCCACTCATGTCCAGTTCTAGGGGGTGTTGCTCATCTCTGTTTCTTAGCTGGGGGAGCCAGAGTTGTCCGCAGACATTTCCGTGGTCATGTGGCCGGCATGACATTACGCAGAGGCACACAGAATGCTGTCACCTTCCCATAGAAGTGGTACTGATTTATCTACTTGCATTTGCATGCTTTCAAACTACTAGGTGGGCAGCAGTTGGGCCAAGGACAGGAACTCACCCCATTGTGCAACACTTGGGTCTTGAACATGGGCTATCAGCTTTTTAGCTGACAAGCCAAGTGTTATGGTCCGCCAGCAACCTGCAGAGCTGGCAGCAGAGTCGGACAGTGAAGAGGCTGGGGAGGAACATGGGCCAGTCCTGGAGTCTGGAGAAGGCTCGGATGAGGGCTCTGCGTCAGAGGCAGAGATGGGGCCAAGACCATCTGGGAGTTATGTGCGGACTCATAACAGGAGACATACAGTAACAGGGAAGTCTGTTCCTAGTGCGTGCATGCACAGAGCTGCCAGAAGGCAAGAACCGTTAAAACAAAAGGGACGACTCGGGAATAAGGCTTGGAGATGATTGGCCCCTCTTATAAGACATAAAGGAAGAGCAAAGGCACGTGGGCCTTTGCAGGAAGCAACGTTGTGGGTGGTGTCAGTTTGTACTTTGAAGCTCCATTTTTGACTCTTGTGTTTCCGTGTGGCCTTGCCAAGATAATTGCCAATTAAGTCTTTAGCAGCGTGTCAAAGAAGATAAAGGTGGGTGTTTACCAGCCCTATCCGAAGGACTGTGCCAGACCTCTGTTGGACTATTTATAAACTCTTGGTGATTCAGCATGTGCTGTGAATGAAAGGAATTCACAGCCATTAAAATAAAAAAAGGGGGCTTTGGGGTTTGGGACTAATTGTCTGCTTTTTACTATATCAGGAAGCCTAGGTCAGAATACCAAACATCTTTAACCACTGGGCCACCATGCCCCTGTATACATATATACACACTGTATATATACAGCGCACTGATGATATTATCTAGTTTGGGTAATGAAATGTTTGCAAGAAAACTACAAAGCTCAGAGAGCATCAAGGACCTTTCATGCAGTACACTTATTCCCACTGGTGAAAAAAAAGGAGATAGGACGTATCAAAATCAAGTTTTGCAACTTCCAACACAAATTATGAAAAAATAATTCAAAGTCCAAAATTAAAGAAAACAAATAACACCACCTCTTTAAAAATATGCACGGTGTCATCTAAATATGTGAATACTTTTTTTTACTCTTCTTCCTGTAGTAGTGTGCTAGATTATAATTTAGCATAATACAGAAATCGGCCATTGTAGTCAACAAGTCATGGCATATGTTTTAGCAAGTAACGAAATTCAACAAGCCACAGGTGGGGCCTGCATGAGTTTAACTGTTGAAAAACAGGTTGATTCACATATCACTAGTTTTCCTAGTGAGATTCTAGAATCTCCTAGAATACTAACTAGGAACTAGTTATTTAATCTGCAGACAGAAAACATCTCAAACAGCTTATTCTTGCAAAGCATCAGAAAATTTTCATTGTTGCGTTTTTTAATATCATCCCTTCAGTAATTCCTCCCAATTCCCAGCAAATATTCATGGGAGAGAACTGAAATAGTAACCTGTTTTTCTGTACTGCAAACTCCATAATGATTATCTATGGCATTTCCTTAATACAAAAATCTAGACAACTTTTATCTGAACTTTTTGCTTGCATATGAAGTTTCAAAGTAACAAATAACACAATTTTGTTTGGCAGTTTGCCAGACATGGCAATATTATAAGAAGCAGTAGAAAGTACACTAAGATACAAAGTCATCTTTTTTCCTGTTAATACTGTATGTTATTTTCTTTCTTATTGATGTTATTTTCTTTTTTATTGCCTGAAGCAATGTCATAAATCTTTACTATTGTTCCATGACCTCAATAAAATATACTAATGATCTGATCAAAAACCCAGCCATGATCACTTCCAAACCAGCTTGTGGTTTGTGGTTGAAGTTGTGATTTGTTAAACCATAATTTAGCACAATATATTAATGCAATGTCTCCTGGCACTTATGAAGGGAATGCCTGAAAGAACCCATCCTATTGTATCAAGAACCTGGTATACAATGTTTTTCAATGACGATAAATGTATTAATTAACGGAAATCATTTGTTAAGAATTCTTCCCCACAGCAAGAATTCTGTGGACATACATGTTGACTCTCATTGTCTTGCTACAGGACTTACCACTTCAACACGTGCAAGAATGATAGGAAGTCCAAAAGCAGACACCACAATTCCAGTTGTGAAAAAATACGACAGTTCCTTGCAAGTACTGCTTGCTGCGTCTGTATCATCGCTTACTCTTCTTGCAATAAAGTGAGGAATAGGGCATATGGCATAAAATATCAAGACAAATAATGGCCAGTAGGTACTGCAGAATGATAAAGAATAGGAGATTAAGATATTTTAAAATAAATGCCTATGCAGTATCAACTTCTTTTGTCGTATATAAAAATGCAGCTGTATACATTCACATATATATCTCATCACACGTGATAAATATACATAGACCTCGACATACGACCACAATTGAGCCCAAAATTCCCATTGATAAACAAGACAGCTGTTAAGTAAGTGTTGCCCCTTTTTATGACTTTTCTTGCCACAGCTGTTAAGTGAATCACTGCAGTTGGTAAGTTAAGTCACATGGTTGTTAAGTGAATCTGGCTCCCCCTTTGACTTAGCTTGTCAGGTCACAAAAGATCACATGACCCTGGGCCACTGCAACCGTCATAAACATATGCCAATTGGCAAATGTCCAAATTTTGATCATGTGACCTTAGGGATGCTGCAATGGTTGTAAATGCGAAAAATGATCTTAAGTCACTTTTTTCAGTTCCATTGTAACATTGGTTACTAAGTGAATTGTTTTAAGTCGAGCACTATCTGTATATAAGTCACTTTGTACTGCTTCCCCAATTCCCATTTCTTTGATCCACATAGGTAATACATTTATTCAATCCACTGTTTTTGGTACATTTTTGCCGGACTAGTTCAGTTTTCCTCTCTTTTCATACCGTTTCCAAGTATTAATCCCACCATTACTGCCCAAATTGTACTCTATTATATTTATAGACTTTTATGGCAAATAAATGTGTTCAGAATTGACATGATTGATAACAAAGAACTGATATTCTCTTACTCAGACTAATATGTTCTTACCCATATGTTTCTAAGGCACATCCCAACATAAGAAATGTCAAACCAATAACTCCAGTGAATGATAAACCAACCAAAGCTGTAAAAGTGGAAATAAAAAGAATGTCACTCAGTTTAATTTTAATAAACCAACTCTCATGAACATAATTATAAAATCACTGGCTGCTGACATTCTTTAAAAATAATGTTAGCACACATCATGGAAGTTCTAAGCAGAGACATAAATGATGTCCTTAACTTGACCATACAGAATGATTTCATATTTCCCTTAAAAATGCGGCCTCCATACTTACTACAGTTTATCGAAGGAGCAAACTTCGATGACGCTTGCAAAAGCTTATCCTTCCTGATTGAGAATTTCTGTTCTTAGATTTTGACTTGAATTTTTAATTACACCACAGAACGGAAATAGTTGAACAAAGTGGAACAGAAATAGGTCAAACTGCTCTTAGTGGTTTCAATGCACCCAAAAAAAAATCTGCTGAGATGAGACAAGGGAGCAGTCAAGGAGTGCTTCTACAGGATGGGTGAAGAGGAGGAATTGCCAGCAAAGAATAAACTTTGCCTGGCATCCAAAGGTCCATACTGCACTTGCCAGTGAACCAGCTGAGTAAGTACGACAGAGGGAGGATCCTTTTTTTCCTTTGATCTCTGTTTTCTGCGGGACTGAAATGTCTTTGGGGAACCCCCAGGCAGAGTGCAGGAGAAAGCGACACCACCAACTAGCAACAGCAGAATAGAAAAGAGCCGTCCAAATTAAAAATTCTTTACTAAAAGAGCCTGAGTAGCCGGCGAGAAGATGGGAAAGAGATAAGAGATCTTGGGATCTCTCGGGGAAGAGATGCGGTTGCTACAGCGATGGTCGCTATGAGGAGAAGGTGGAAATCTACGACTTCCTGAAGATAATCCACCACCACCACCACCCCCAGAGAAGTGGGGGAAACGGCTCGTACCTTTGATCCCCGCCATGCCTCCTTCCTTGAAGGGGCGATTCTCACGATCGCTTTCCGGACTTCGAGGCAGAGGAGGCGGAGTGTAAGGAAGCTTCTTCCGCCTTCTCTTCACGTGGTCCTCTGAGAACGCCTGCCCCTTCCCACAAGGAAAAAAAAAAAGAGGGAGAAATGGGAAGAAGTTGCCTCACAGAAAGAAAAATACCCAAATATCCATCCTGAGAAGACGGCGCGCCACCAGATCTGGCGGGATCGAGCGAAGATCTTTCACGAAAGGAATACCGATGGGCTGCTTCGTGTTCGAACAGCACCAGCTTGCGAGTAAATCTCACGGGGGTGGGGAGGGGGGATCACGAATTCTCTCTGTAGAAAGTTCTTGCTTCTCCACCGCGCGAGAAAGTAGAAATAAATTCTGCTTGTTTGTTTCTCTCGCGCGCTCTCCATGACAGCTTGTGTTACCTAAGGAAATAAGATTTTTGGGGGGTCATTTTTTTATCATTCTTGTATATAGGTATTACTGTAGTGACTTAGTTATGACTTTGGTAAAGTTTCTCATTAGTACCTTTGATTTGTGGAACTCAGGAAAGAAAAAGTTTTGTGTACTTAGCAATCATGCAACCGGTAATAATACATGAAACGTATAAAACCAGGCGTTGTACGTGCAGGTTGCCATTATCCTGGATCTAGCATCTTGTTTAAAGGACAGGAATAAAGTCCGAAATAGTATAAGGTCTCCTGTTTGAGCGGGTGGTCGGACTAGAAGACCTCCAAGGTCCTTTCCAACTCTGTTATTCTTGTTATTCTGTTAAAGCGCAACCAAGCCCTCGTGTTGAGAACCAGCTAGCTGACTTTTGTCTGAGTGTCTTTTTAGCAGGAAAGGAGAATTTGCAAGCTAAAATGAACTGTTTATGGAGATTCTCAGTCATCCAGGTCATGGTTGTCCCAAAGGTGCTTTTTCAAGAGGCAGCTGGACTGGTTTTTCTTTGAAGACCTTTCACTTCTCATCCAAGAAGCTTCTTCAGCTCTGGCTGGATGGTGGGGAATCAATCCTTCATTCCTCACCCTCCAGCCAGAGCTGAAGAAAAACCAGAAAATCCAGTTACCTCCTGAAAAAGCACCTTTGGGACTAAAATGAACTGGTTTTTGCTTTACTGTTATCTCAGAGTTTTCGAGGAAAATAAATTTACATCCGGTTTTAATTTTAAAAAGCATTTATTTTGGGGGATAATTTGCCGAGGGGTGAGGAAGCTTGTCTGGAAAAAAAAATCACTCATAGGTTTATTAACATACAACAGAATACTTTGATTCTTATGTTCTCCCGTGGGCATGCTGATGTTTAGAAATGATTTGGCATTTTTAGAACGTATTATACCTACGCAAAAATCTGTAATGGCACAGGAAATGAAATTCCAGTTTTTACTGTTTGGATTCCTCAAAAGCAGTTTAACCCATGATCAAAATGTTTAGAAAAGCATGAAATGGGTTTCTTCTTTTCCCAGATGAAGAGGGAAAGAAAATCATTCAAATGATTAATTCTAGAGCAGTGTGAAGACCTTCATGTGGAAGTGCCATCAGTCTGAAGTGTTAAAAATTCAAGTTACAGATGATGGATGTTGTCAGTAAACAGAGACTCAGAGTTGGAAGAAACTTTGGAGGTCTTCTAATCCAACCCCTGACCAGTGTGAGACAAATAGTTGTTCAATCATCTCTTTAAAATGTCCACTGATGACCCTGTACTTCAAAGGGATAGATTTTTCAATTTATTAATGCCTCTGACAGTCAGAAAATTCCTCCTTATTTCAAGTTTAGATCTGTCTACCAGGCTTCCGTTGGTTGGTTCTGGTCTTACCATTGGCTGCTGTAGCAAATAAATCCCTGAATTATAAATGCCTGTTTTATACTTTTTGATCTATTTCTCAGTACCATCTGTGCATTATGGCTATTTCACCCTGGGATTTTTTTTTTAAACTGACCCTGTAATATGAATATTGCATATGCTTGTGAATGTTTCCCTGCCTTAAATGCCCACAACTACATAAGAAAAGCACTTAATCAGCACAATTTGTCTCCTAACAAAATGAAGTGGCTTCAACAAAAGAAAGTCCATTCACTTCCACCTTTTTTGCACACAGCATAATATTCAAGAGTTAGACTGCTGTGAAGAAAAAGAAGAATTGATACTTCTTTTATATCGATTTAATCTATTGCTTCTCTGACCATTCATACCCAGAGGACATTGGTAGAATTGCAAGTAATCCAAAGGCAATAGTATGTATTCTTTCATAAGGAAGAGATTTTTTTTTAAAGTGTCAAAGCACAGGAAAGCTATAGATAGAAGACATCATTTTTATATATTTTAAAATTCCATGAAATAATAATTGAACAAGGAACTGTTGTTTGGAGGTTCCCCAGAATATAAATTCAGAAAATTGTACCGGTAGAGAGGGATCAATCACCACAGACTTTTATGGACTTATTTAAAAAAGAAAATGGATTCGAATTTACTATTTCCATGTCATCATATTTGATGTAGCTGTACATCTTATTATCATTCCACATCTTCAAACTTTTATTCCACAAAGAATGAATACAAATCAAATGGGGTGAGTTCTTTGAAGTTTTTAATATATACAGATCTTTCAGACTATTCACAGTTCAGTGGGTTTACTGCAGATTTACAAAAAGAAAAAAAAACCTCTTGATACACCTGAATAAAAGTGTTATTTCCTGATAGCATCAAAAAGACAGAAGAGGAAATCTTGCCTGGTCTCTGTCATTTTGATCGCATAGCAAGTCTCATTTTCATGCATAAAACACAGCAGTTAGAGGAGGTGTTTAAGCTGGATTAATTTTTCGTGATGCTGAATTAGATGAAACTTAAAGATTGCTTTGTGTTTCACATAAACTTGAGTTAGCTGGAATTATAAAAATAATAAATTTGATACACTAAGCTAATCATTGGTAAAATCTCAAAAAATGTTTGCTATATTAATTAAATATATTTACAGCATTATAAGCATCTACAGGTGGAAATAAAGGAGTAAAACCATTCACAGGAACATAATTCACATTCCAAAATGTTTTTAATAGACAAGCACATACTTGATCAAAACATTTCATAATATGTTAATAAATAACATCCAGTTTGTTATACTTTTCAAATATCTTAATGTCTTGTATATATAAAAAAAGGAGAACTTAATATTTTTGATTCACATTGGCAGTAAATGGCAATAAATAATGGATCGATACAACAAAAAGGTGGCATGTAATATAAAAATAAATGTAGGCTGGTTGACATGCTGTATCTGCAGAAAAGGGTTTCTCACTAGAAAATCAGAACAGAAAAACAGATTGTCTTAAAAACACTAAATAGACAAAGATTTTCACATTACCTTGAAATTCCTCCCTTTAAGAAAAAGTGAAAACTTCTGCCCATCCACTAGCCTTCTAGTGAAAATGCAGACAATTTCCCTCCACCCAGTGTTTTTAGACCTATCTCTGAACAGTTTTATGAGGAGATAGGCTGTATAATAGATTCTAGTGTGTGAAGGACTGCAGTGCTACCATACATTCAATAAATGAGAAATACAATTTTCAAATGTCACTTCAGGGTCAATAATACTCAGTCCAGGTCTACACGGTTGTTCCTGACTTAAGCTGATTTAATGACAGTTGTTTAGGAGGAAAAATAAGGCATAGTTGCCTGTGACTGGATTTCATTCAGGAAATACCCCTAAATAAAACCGCCATTACGTGTGTCTCTGCGGAAAGAGTACTATGTAAAATTAGTTTTGTAATAAGGTGAAAATAACACTTATCTTCATAGATACCATACAGATGTTTGTATTTTATTGCTTTTTATGTCAATATATCTATTGTAGGTAAGATTTCATCATTTGAATAAGTTAACAAAATAAATTATTTCCAGAGGCTTAGAAGGTGAGCCTATGTTGCACTCAAGTTGTATTAAAAATGAACTGGGAAGCTTATGTTTGATTGAACTGGATTAAAATTTTGGAAGAACATAATTAAAGGAAAAGTCAAGAATTCACCTGTATGTAAGAAGATAATATATCTCAATGGGGAATTTTAAAAGCTTGCAATATAACCACACCCTCAGTTTCTATTAGTGCAGAACAATCAACACAGCATGCTACTGATTTTGATATCATCTCCCAAGAGGTTTCTGATTTAACGTAATAGATTATTTAAAGATGCAACCCCCAATTCAACTATTGTGAAGAATGTCTGCTTAAATCTCAAAATTTGAAATGCAATGCTATGCTTAAGGCTGCAATAAATTACCATAATCCAGTTATTTATCTGACATATTCAAAACATAATAAAACAAACAATTTAAGGGCTAATTGGGAAAGAGAGTGTTTTAAATAACTGCATACAAATGAAGATGTACCGTAGTTTGAGTTAGTTCTGGATACAAACTTCAAAATCAAGCCACATCCAAGGTGGTACAGAGTCCCTTTTGCTAAAGGCAAAGAGACAATTCCATCTCACCTGTTCCAAGGCAAACGATCCTAGTTTACTAGAATGCCTATTTAAATCTGAAAGAACGTTATAAATCAGTCCCAAGAACTCCTTTCTTTTTGCATCTGTAATTCATGAAGATCAGCCTTCTCTTTTGTTCCTGTCCATGAAGAGTATTTTTTTTTTAAATTGGGCTAGTATTAATACTTTTTACATCTCCAGCCAGACATCAGTTCAGCTGTGAAAATCATGTGGCAAGGAACAATACAAGCACTAGCACAGATCTACAGCAACGTCTGAGGAGGAATGCTAATACAAAGGCTTCTGGCCCTGGTTTTCAAATTCTGACCAGGCATCATTGAGCTCCATAAAAATCATCTTTGCATATTGTTCATATGGCTGTCCGGTAGCCTGAAAGAAAAGCAAAACAACAGGTCTCACAATAAGTACAAAGATCCGTTTGAAAAGTACGTGCACACAGAAATATCCAACAGAAATTTGGGATTGCTTAGGCAAATCCATTTTTCTCCATGGACTTTGAATTAAAAACAAAAACAAACACTAAGTCTAGAGCTTAGCTTTGTACCAGTCACCTGAGGTGAAAAGGTTTTTAGGCAGGGGGAATGGTGAAACGGTGACACTTCATTTTATAAAAAATATATAATAAAGCCAAAGGAGAATTAGGAACTTCACAAGAGAAATGTCTGTGTATGAGAGAGAGAGAGAGGGAGGGAGAGAGGGAGAGAGTGGGGTGGGGAGAGAGAATGAGAATATTTTTTTAATATTCTATTGGGGTATGAACCAGTAAAATTTGACTTTCAAGACAAGAATAATACTGACTGGTATTGCTTCAGTTACAGTAGCAGAAAGGTTTAAATGATATAAGAGCAAATACTCAGCTGAAGCCTGCCCTTCCTCCATAAAGTGCCCCATGAAGTACAAAGACCAACCTGAAGCCAACTAAAGCCTTCATCCCAAACTGACAGGACCCCCCTCCATACAAGGCATTAGGAAACAATCTATTTCAGAAGCAGAGGCCCATGGTCACTGTGAAAGTGAGTAAGGATTCCTAGAGGGTGACCTTGTCTATTTCTGTCCTCCAAAAAGAGTTGGACAACCAGGCAGTGCAGATAAGCCTGTAGATTTATTCCATGACAAATGAACAGATGGTTAGCCCAAGTCTTGTTTTTGAAACAAATCAAACCACAAACATATTATTCATTTGTGAAACAGTGCACATTTTATCAAGTTTAATTATCTCAGGAAAGTCTTACTAATCAAAGCAACAAAGAAATGACAATAAAATTAATGTTGCACACATTCATTTATAGTGGGATTGATATAGGTTGTACATGTTCATTCATTCTAAAGAAATACTTGCATTATAGAACTCTCTTGTCAGCTGGCTAATGATTGCCAATCAATGTAGCCTTAATTGGCAAAAAAAACGTTGCTTATCACAAAATCAAACCTAAATCCTAGTGATCTATGGAGTGTTTTAAGTATTTATTTGTAAGCTGGGGCTATTAGTTTTTCAAATCACGATTTTTTTTAATGAAAGAAAAAGTCAATGTGAGGATTAAAATGCAAGAAATCATTTTTTTTCTTTTTTTCCTAGTTAAATGAAACCTATTGACACTTTCTAGACCTTTTTTTTAATATTAAAAAGAGAAATATTGCAAATTATCCTGAGATTTCACACCTAAACAATCTCTCTCCTCTTTCTCCTAACAGGACAGTCAATTTCAAGTCTTCTCACCAGGCTGTGTAGATCCAGCATGAATGAAAGATTATCAAGATGAATCACACTTGACGATACATTGCATATCCCAAGAAACACCCTCTCATGTAGAAGATTTTAATATTTTAAGGTAATAATGGTAACAACAATGTACAATTGTTTGGGTATCTGAAGTTATCAGCAGCAATACATAGAACTTAGTTTTGTAAGACATGAATCCCAAGACATTGTTTCTTACTTTATCAGGATGAACAACAAGTACTGCTCTCCGATAAACCTTTTTCACTTGTTCTGGAGTTACAAGATCAGCCATGCTCACAGGTTTCCATTTTGTTTCTCCTTCCCATAGCACTGTATGCATGGTAGATAACAGTGCTCTTATATTTCTCTCCTTCCCTTCAATCCATTCAAGGATCTGTGTAGAGAGATATAATCCTGAATCAAACAGCTAAACAGGTGGATGTAATTATTCCTATGACGGTAGTCTAGAGCTCCTCAACCTGTGGACCGCAGCCTTCTATTGGACTGTGGCCTAATCGCCACTGGGACGCATGAGTGGCTGGCCAGCGTGCATGCATGTGTGTGTGCACATGTTCCCACTTGTGCAAGCATCGGCACACTTGCATAAACCTCATTGCAGGTGTTTGCGGCCCCACTTGCACGAGCATCACCATGAATGTCTTAGGCCTGCATGGCCACACAGCCACACGTGCACACATGCCCCTGTCCTTCCAACATAATCATCCCCTCTTTCTCCTCTCTGGGCTGCCAATCCAGGCGGTTCCGGGGAACACTATGTTAGACTAAACTTGCTTAGACTGTTTCAAAATTCCGGAAAACAACCATGATTAGTTCATCATATAGAAATCTCAAACTACTCTCCTGAATATCTCAATATCTCTATCCCCTCCTTTCTACCATCACTGTCACCATGTGGATGCTAACATTTTGAAATTATAAAGAAAAAAAACCCAATGCAAAATATCCTGAGAAGCTTCTATAGCATATCGACATTATTTTTGTATAGCATACATAATTAATGTGCAATTAATTACTAATACATCCTATTACATCTTTGAAACTTTGTTTTGAAATTTTCTAAGCTATCCCAATGCTTACTTTTAATTTTTCAGGATCCATTTCTTTGGCCATTTCTTCTTTTCGCATCTCTGCTATTGTTCTGGGACCCTTTTTGTCTCTATGAGCATTGAAACCTTGACCAGATAAGAGATCCTCAAAATCAGCAGACAGTTTGGGCTTAGAATCTGAACAGTAAAATAAAAATACGTATTATTATTCATGATTTGAGATAGTTCAATATGTCGCTAACATGAACAAATTGCTGCACCACAAAGCTTAAGCCAAACAAGATAATACGTAGGCATCTACAGCACAGAAAAATATGGCCATTTATACTTTCTCCTGCAAGGCTAAGGCTGTAAGCAGAGCCTTCCACAACAGCATGTCAACTGGAAATTCAATTACAGAACTTTTATGTAATGTATACAGATAGTCCTTGGCTTACAATATTCATTTAGTGACCAAAGTGACAACTGCATTGAAAAAAGTGACTTATGACTATTTTTCACACTTATGACTGTTGCAGCATCCCCATGGTCACGTGATCAAAATTTGAAAACTTGGCAACTGGCATGTATTTATGACGGTTGCAGTGTCCCAGGGTTATGTGATCACCTTTTGTGAACTTCTGGCAGGCAAAGTCCATGTGGAAACCATACACACTTAACAACTACACTGATTCACTTAGCAACTGTGGCAGGAAAGGTCATTAAATGCAAAACTCAGTTAACAACTGTCTCACTTAGCAGTTTTGGGCTCAATTATGGTTGTAAGTTGAGGACTACCTGTAGTTTAGCACTCCATATATTGCCTTTTCTAGCCTACCTATCCGAGTAAGATTCCCTCTTCTTTGGTTTATCAGATAGGCCCATTTTGGACTTAAACTCGCTCAGCAGTTCAAATAATAGGAATCTAATTTTCGCTTGCCTTTGGGAAGCTCAGCTCTTTTAAACTCATGTGAACATGTGGTAACTAAAAAAAATTAATTACAAGTATACTGCTGTAAAATGGTATACCTCAGTGATGAAATCCAAATTTTTTTACTATTGGTTCTGTGGGCATGGCTTGGTGGGCGTGGTGTGGCTTGGTGGGCGTGGCAGGGGAAAGATACCGCAAAATCTCCATTCCGACCCTACTCCTGGGGGAAGGATATCGCAAATTCCCCATTCCCACCCCATTCCAGGGCCAGCCAGAGGTGGCATTTGCCGGTTCTCCGAACTACTCAAAATTTCTGCTACCGGTTCTCCAGAACCTGTCAGAACCTGCTGGATTTCACCCCTGGTGTACCTGGGTTTTGTTATTCCCTTTCCACATCTAGTGAAATTTCCTTGCCAACAACGAGGAATACTAAGAGTTATAATCTAAAATCCAGAAATTTATAGAAATCTATATGTTGCTGTTTCTTGATTTATAAGTCATTGGGAAGAAGGACAAACATTGGTTTATTATTATAATAACCAGCAGTACCATTTCTGCAATAATATCTAATTCAGTCTTTCCAGGCCCTTTAGATGTGTTACGATTGCCACTTCCATGATCCCTGTTAACAGTTCCTAATTTGGGGTGTTGTATTTCCAAAACCCAAAGAGGACATCTGGTTGGAGCAAGCTGATGTGTAACTACTCTTAGAACTAGAGTGCCTAGTTTAATTTCAGACAAATCACTTATATGAGATTGGCCATAAAAATATTGCACTTTGTAGCCTACCAAGCAACATACTATTTGCATTAAAACATAGTTCAAAAAAATTAAAAGTTCAGTTACCAGAACTGCCCGATCCTTTTCCACGGTCATTTTGACCAGCAGGCATTGCAGAAAAACTCACATTATAATTCGGCCTATTTTGCGGAGAAGAATGAGGCATGCTTTGTTGAGGTTTAGTCTGGGTTTGAGGCCTAGGGAATCCAGGGCCCTGTGGCCAGCTGCCACCTCCCATTGGCTGGGGAGATGGTTTCTGTGGTGATCCCATAGGAGGAAAAACCCCTCCCATTCCTGTAGGTGTAGTGGGTTTGCTGGCAAAGGAAGGACAACCTGGAACGTGAAGTAAAGCAACGTGTATTAATGTTATGTTTGGCTTAGTAAGAAACCAGAATGAGAATTGTTATACCTATAACCAAGTATCAAGTCATGGGAACTATAAATAAAACACATTTTCAAGATTATAAATGCTGACAATTATTGTACTCCGTAATAATATATAGGCACACAGATTTTACAAGACAATTTTCCTAAAGATTTGGGAGTGGGAGTAGAGAGTAGCTGTACCCTTCAACTTCTCCAGAACAAATAAAATGATATATCCTGTTACTTTCAAGTGCAGGATGAAGTTGTGGTTGATTGACTGTTTGGGATGTGGGTGGGGAGTGAAAAAAAACCTCACCCAATCAACTCAAATGCATAATCAAGAGACTTGTCCATTGTATTTAAGGCATCATTCTATTCATTAAGAATATATTTTAAGACATCACCAATTGTAATCCTAATGTTTTACTTTTGCTTGCATCTTTGTACCATTTCCCTATTACTGACTTGTGGCATATGGCCTGGCATAGCTGATGGTGTGTGTCAACAAACGGAGTGCGAAAAAGGGAGAAGCAGCTCAATCTTGGGCTTGAAGATCATCTGTGTTGTCACTACTGCTAGCTGGGGCTGATGTGAGGAGAACACTGAAACTGTATGTATATATCTCCTGTAAATAACAGCAATAAATGGCTTCACTGTAAATAGTAAAAAAACCAACATAAAGCTTTTTTTGTGTGTCATTTCCACCTCCAGTTCTAAAAGAATCCCATGATACTGTGACATAAATAAAAAAGATAATAATTACAAATAGTCATGCCACATCACATCCATTATCTATTTGGCCTTGATTCTGCAAACCGGCAGAAAACCAAGCCAGGAAAGATGGCCCTTATTTCAATATGAATGGGAAATGTAAACACACGAGGCAGCAAACAGCAGAGAAGAGAATAAATGTAGTTGTTATGATCATAGTAGACTTTAAAGGTTAATGAAAAATGAGGGCAAAGCATTTTATAAAAGGTGTTGGAAAGATATTGAAAAATGGACAATTCCATACATTTTATGATCTGTTAATTGGATTGCATTAATATGTGCTTACTTATTTCCTTAATTGTGTTGGTTAAGATGGGCAATTTTTCTTATACCAAAACCAAAGCTGCAGTGATAGATAGAATGAGATATGTAACTTCTAATTGCTCACCATTTAGATAATGTACTGGTGAAGATCATTAATCAAATTATTCATATATATGACACAATCTATTAGTATTTGAAAATCTGAACGTATGAGAATTCCTCCCTCTAAAATATTATGTCTTTAATGATCACAGATTCTGGGGTGAGTCATATAAGTCTGAAGGAAATCACTTCAAAGCCAAATTCTTTTTGGATATCATAATCACCCTCTATCTCCCTTAGCAAAATCAACCCACTGGGCCACCAAGGGAATCAGTGTCAAAATCGGATAAAATGAACTCCACTCATTTTAGACTCTTCTCTGGGAATAAGTCATAGAACGATAATTATTTGGATATTCTAGATTCAATTATTATTTTTCTAGCAATAAATTAATTAAAGATGCCTTAAGAAATTGTTTCTCCTCCCCCCCCCCCCCAATTCTTCCAACTAGATATAATATCTTGAGGTCAAGAGGCAAATAAACAGGTTGGTGGTAAAAAAAAAATCTCCCATGCATATTGTCCAAATATCAGCACTTAAAGTTGAAAATAACAGATTGAAGCAGACGCATGAAATTCTGAGTTACTTCAAAAGAACTCAGCATAGTCATTGCTGCCTCTTCAAAGCTCTCATTTGTGGAATCTTTAACACAAAGTCCAGTATCACCAATTCCTGATACATGCAGCACACATGCAAAATTCCCAATCTGTCCTGGGTGTCTGACACATAAGGACTCTATATTCACATTTGAATGGACCAGAAGCTTGACAAAACAAGAGAATTGTTCAGAGTTCTCCTTCTACTAGAATTGGGACTTCTAATGAATGCCATGCAGAGCCAGATGTCTTGCCAACATGGGATGGCATTTATGATGGAGATCACAGTTGGATGCTGGATCTGCACTGGTAAAATCTCTCCAGAAAAAGGAGATATCATGAAATAACCCACATGTATTCTGGATAACCACTTCTCATGAGTGAGAACCACAATTTTGCAGTTGGTTTATGAGTTGAGTGGTTGGGAGTAGATGAAATACCATCTAACCTTACAGTTGTAATGCAGCCTTTTAAGGACAAAAGTTCAACAGAGTCTCATTTCTTAATCAATGTTTAAATTATCTTTTTACATAAATATTAAGATCCTTTCGACTGACAAGTTTCTACTATATTCACTGGGTCTTTATCCTTAGTGAAAGTCTTTTAAATATGAACTTAAGGACTTGAAAAAATGCTATTTTTTGGAAAACAACAAAAACAGAAGGATTTGAAATAGAACATTGAAATTGATTATAAAATCCTTCCCATGGGAAACAGTGGATATTTACATTACATTCCAGTGTAATAAGTTGGGTCTTTAAATGTTGGACACTAGAGGGCATGAAAAGCAAATAAAATAACGGATACACTGCAAGATGTGTGTGAAAAAAAATATTCAGCAGATACTTTAAAATTTTTTTTTTTTTTGCTGTAATTGGAAGACTAGATGATGCTATAGAAGTGAAATAACTTTCACTGGGGAATGAATTTGACTTAAATATGGATTTAACTAAGAAGGAACGAGATGAATTGAACTTACAAATAAAGCTAGATGATGTTTAATAGTTAAAAAGGATATGTGAATAATAGGCCAGAAGAATGACTTGCATAATCTTTTTATACTGGATTTACAAAAAGGACTTGTTAATGTTGTCGGTGATTTTGTGAGAAAAGAAAAATAAATGAAAAGAAACCAAATGCTGGGATATTATTTGAGAGGACCTATTAAGATCAAGACTTTGGGAGTAAGGGGAAAGAATATAAAATGTGCTTATTTGATTAAGGATAAAATGAGCTCTAGTTATTTTTACCAATCTTTAAAGGAGTTTTTTTACTAGAACTGGAAAATAATGTTTTAAGGTTTGTTTTAATGAAAAAAGGTTATTTGCTACATTTAAATTTTTTCTATTTAAGTTTAAAATAGTTGAGGCATTATTTCTGGTAACCTTTATTGCTTGTATTTGATTGATGAGGTTTGGGGGATTTACTTAAGAACAGACAAGGAGATATAAATATAAAAGTATGAAGTTAAGTGGATTTGTTAGATTTATTAGATTAAGTTTATAATAGATAGGTGGTTGTTTCTGGTAACACTTACCGGACTTTTACTGATTAGGAAGAATGGTAAGGATTTTTATGTTTATTGAGAATGAGATGAGATATAAGGTGAAGAGGTTTGTTATATTTTAAGAAGCGGTGATATGTTTTTAAAGTATATATTTGCTGGGAAGAAGAGAAGTTATTTCTTTTTCTTTTCTTTTCTTTTCTTTTTGTTCTTTGATTTTTGAATTTTTTTATTTTTCACTTTTCTTTTTACTTTTTTGGGGGGGTGTCTTTTATGACTTACGTTTTATTTAAAATTTAGAAGAGCCCCCAATAGCTTAACATTTGTCTAGGGCTCCATGTGAAATACTGAGAGCTGGGGAAATGGCAGCATTTTGCTATCTGCCGTTCATGGGTTGACTTTGGTTATTCATTCTGGAGAAGAAGGCAACAGACATTAATAATAGCAGACTGTTATATGAACATGCACTTCTGAATACACATGTGTTTTGGTCATGCAATCATCAGTCAACCTGCTAGGTTTGCACCAAGAGCTCCCAAGTCAGCAAAAGGATCCAGAGTTTGTGGTTTGGCTTGATGCGTGGGGGTGTTGTGCAGTGATCCTGTAGGGCTGGAAGCAGTTGATTTGCTCACCATACCTAGATGATATAAGAACAGAAAAAGCAAGTTGATGAAATAGGTTACTTTTTCATTAAATCATGTTATTCAGTAAACAGAGAATAAAGAAGTTAACTTGGCTCGTGTTCTATAAAAAGGCTTTTGACAACTAGTTAAATATAAATAGCAGCATGTATAACTCGTACAGCATGTATAACTCGTACATAAGCCTAAGAGTGAAAAGCAGGCTTGTCAGATGTTACATCTTTTCTATCCTGCTCTATGGAGTAGAGAGTTGGTCTCTGACAGAAAACCACTTGAAGAAACCAGAAGCATTTCAAATGTGGATTTACAGACGACTGTTAAATATAAACTGGGTTAACAAAATCACAAATGAGGAGGTGATAAGCTGCCTGGGAAAGCAAAGGGAAATAATCAAAGCCATTAAAAAGCGAAAGTTAGAATATTTTGGACGTGTCATGCGACACCCAGAAAAATACAGCATCCTTTACTTAATCCTCCAAGGCAAACGAGGTCCAGGCAGAAGAACATCATGGCTTCAAAACCTAAGGGACTGGTTTGGACAAAACTCAGCAGCACTTTTTCATACGGCTGTTAAGAAAAATAGGATTGCCAACATGATCGCCAACGTCCGATGACAAATATGGCACAAGAAGAAGAAGAAGAACTCGTAGTATATATGCTTTTGTAAAACCTCTGTAATACATCAATACTTCTCTGAGTGTCATATTTTTCTATTTCATTAGCACTTCTGTAATACCTTTGGGCAGTACGTCTTCAAAATTTAAGATATTAAAATTTAAATGTGTTGTGTCCATTGAGCAAGCATATTTTCAAAACTTCAGTAACAATTGCTGGAGGCTAATCCCCTCTTATATCCTTGATGGGGACCTAATTGCCACTTCATTTAGAGAGAGTCAATTTGATGTAGTGGTGAAGGCACCAGGCTAAGAACTAGAAGACAATAAATTCTAATCCTGCCTTAGACATGAAGCCAGTTGTGTGACCTTAGGCCAGTCATTCTCTCTCAGCCCTGGGATGAAAGCAATGGCAAAACACTTCCAAAAGTCTTGTTAAGCAAATTGCAATAACTGCTTCCAGCAATGACCAGGAATCAATACAAATCTGAAGGGAGTCTCCACCCCAAATATTGCTAAGAATGTCATCTTGAGTTCTTGAAGGGAGGATGGAATATAAATCTTACAAACAAAGAACTACTTAGAAACTGATGCTGAATGTCACAGTTGTTAGGTAAACACCTTTCAGATAAATCATCTTAAACATATTAGATATTAGTCTCACCGGCTCACGGTTGACTCAGCCTTCCATCCTTCCAAGGTGGTAAAATGAGGACCCAGATTGTTGGGGGCAACATGCTGACTCTGTAAACTGCTTAGAGAGGGCTGAAAGCACCAAGTGCTATTGCTATAAATCATCTTAAACAGATATTAATTTCAGACAAACCTGATTTACTAGGCCATTCCCAGTCTCCTGAAATATCTGGCTGAATGGAAACAGTTGGTGTATTCGAAGGACCTTAAAAGATAAACATTGCCATTTAGCAATATTTTAAAAATAGTAGTATAAAAAACTTTTCCAAGCATTTGTTTTAGCGTTTATTACATTGTTTGTGGTAAATTCACTATGTCTTCTCATTAAGTAAATATATATGCAATTTTCTCAAAATAAATAAATTTTCTCAAACTAATTTCACCAGAAATAAATACCTAAAATGTTCTAAATTCATTTTCACAAAATCAATATACATGCTTTTTGTCACCTAGAAAATTCAGGTTCATGAACTTTATATAGGTGTAAGTTGTCATGCAACCCCTAAAGACTGTCATGTTACAATGCTTATTAAAAATGCCTAAACCACAAGTAACTAACATGATCCTAACGGATACCAGTGCACTACTACATTCCCAATTCCATAGCACTTTATTTTTTAAATGCAATCTTCAGTGCTGAAAAGTGTTATTCTCTATCAACTTATTTATTTCTTACAATATAAGAAGGCCAAAATTCTACTTATTTACTCAGAAGAAAGTTGTCTCCTTCAAACATTTTTGCATCTTCCCAATTGTGTAAAGTAGGAGGATGAACAAAATTGTTCTGCAATTATTTCTGAGGGAACACAATTCCCTAAATATTGGTTGTGATGACTATTGTGTCCAGGTATTTTTGGTACTTAGACATTTTAGATTTTTATTTTTTTCAATCTTTTCCTTGTCCTTAGCTGAGGGTACATAAGCCATGATAGTCTAGTACAAATCCTAGAATGGATCATATGTGCATAAGTTCATTCTGAAATATTGGCAGGGTCAAAGTTCAAAGAATGATTCATGTGTGAACTGGAGTTCTCAATACAGAAACATCAGTTGTGCCAATGTCCAGCAGATCACTGGGTGAAAATTGATATTATTTGCCACCACATAGATTTTCTCCATGACATTGGATGAAAAGCAGAAGGCAAAATATAGCTTCAGCCATGAAAATATTGGAAAATAAGCACTTAATACTGTGAGTATGAAAAAGGCCTCTAATTCATGTCAACAGACAATGTCAATGACTTAATGTAAACAAAAATTTCTCACGCAGCCATGCCACTTTGAGTGTCTGGGAAGTGTCTGCCAAAGTTGAGTCAGTTCACCGAGGATGAACAGATTCCACATTTTTTGCAAATAAGATTACAGTCTTATTCACATTTTTTTTTAAAAAAATGAAAGTTTGCCCCAAAAGCTGACTAATAACCACACAATGTTTTGCTGTTTGACTTGTGAACAATTTGAACTCTGTGGTTTATTATTCTTAATTAAATGAACATGGATATTTTACTGCTGAACAGATACTGAAGGATCCAATCTGGGTCAGTCACCAGAGAGATAAGTTCCCTGAGGACGGGCTCTAGCACGAGTCTGAAAGCTCAGAAGACTAAACCTCTGGTCCCAATGACCAACCCAGATTGGATCCCTTTCCTGGGACACATATATTTGCCTTCATTCATGAACAGATACTATTCACAGCACAATTTAAAGTAATTGGAAAATAAAGCATTTTACTTCTTTCGTAACCCACATTTGAAGGAGGGGGTGGGGAGAAAGGTCAGTACCATTAATTGTTTTTAAAAATAAAAAAGACATCGTACCCATGTTAAAAGGATCCCCTTGCACTGTAGGTGAAGGACTTCTTGTTGCTTGAAGAAAAGGATCACTTTTGGCATTTGATGAAAGGAAAGAGCCTAAAAGATCTGGGACAGGTTGCTTAGGACTACCCCCAAATGGGTCAAAGGCAGATGCTGGAAAAAAAAGTTAATTCTAAGAACATTCTCCTTTCTATTCCAATTCTGGGCAATATACTTATATTTTAAAGAAATAGTGTAATATTCTTAACTTTACATAAACTATGCCGTTAAGGTGAACTACGGCCAAAGCAAGTTTCACAATTCTTTGTGAAAATGGAGAAGGGAGATCGCAGCAGTCATTAGGTTGAGGAAAACAACACTGGATCCATGCTGTGGTGATCATAGATGACACACAGTTTTTAGTAAATACTTATCAAGAATGCCTGTGGTGACAATGTAAATAGGCAATTCAGATTGCATAGGTAAACGATTATATGTGCAAGGGCATAGGATGTGCCAGTAGGTGTCATAACATTTCCTGCTCCTTTGGTGTATACAAGCAAGCTAGAGAAAACGCCCAAGTAAATAATACTTGGTTAGCATTACATCTAATTAATAGAATTCATAATTCTTTGCAGAAACCAAATAACCAGAGTAGCAATAGATAAAATCAACAAGAGCCTAAAAAAGCATTCCTTGTTAAAGATGGATTTTTTTCATCTTGTAGTCCTGATTCTCTCCTAATTATCCTCTTACTGTTAAAGAATTACTTGTTGGTATCAAAACAACAAAATGTTGTGGTTCTGGACTGGAACTTATATTGTACATATTCACAATCTCTCTCTTAAAATATACAACTAGGCCAGTGGTGGGATTCAACCAGTTCGCACCACTTCAGGAGAACCGGTTGTTAACTTTCTGAGCAGTTTGGCAAACTGGTTGTTGGAAGAAATCATTAGGGCAGAGAACCAGTTGTTAAATTACTTGAATCGCACCACTGAACTAGGCTAGAAAGGATTGAAAATCCCCACAAGGAAACTCTCCTGTTCTCTTATCTCCCAGTGCAATACTATGCTTATCTTACAAAAAAAAATCCAGATTTTCCTGAGTTGCATAAAATAGAGGGAGTGAAGAAACTGCTGGCAAATAGGGAAAATTGGCCAGCACTAGTTGGAGCCATTTGCATCTGAGTTCTGAGGAGATACAAACAATTCTTCTATCCACATGTCTTAAAACATAGCAGTTAGTAGGTGTGCAAACTAATAATCGTGAAAAGTAATTTATAAATCCAAAGGAAGACACAACTTTTTTTCATGAGGAATCTTGTTTAGCATCAATTGCTTAAAGTGAATTTGTCTGTGAAGTACTGTAAGGTTATGTTTAAGAATTTTTTTTTACCTTCTCCTATTCTTGGGGACAACGATGGGGATGCTGAAGTTGCAGGCCGCCGTGGAGTTGACTGTGCCGAACCAGTTCCACCCATCTGAAAGACATCTTCAACAGCTCCCTGACCGCCTTGGTTTAATCCTCCAGAATTCCCAACCCCAAAAAGGTCACTCAGCAAGTCTGAGTTAGATGGTGGTGCAGTGGGGGCTGCTGGATAGTTCATAGAAGTGCCATCCAAACCTAGAAGATCTGCGTCCTCTTGTGGAGGTGGGCCTGGCTGCTCTTGCTGCTTTTTGCTGTGCTTTGAAGTGCCGTGAATTTTGTCAGTGCTAGTGCCACTGTGCTGACTGGAGAGGGATAAGAGTTCATCATCAGATTGCTCGCTTTCTTCATGGACCAGTGCTGCCCTGTCCTCAGAGCTGGGATGAGAACTGGTTCTTTCTGCCTTTTGATCTAAGTAGTAAAAACAGCTTAATGTTAAGCTGGCAACTTCGTGATTCTTCTAAGGCAGAAAAAACAACCTTTGGGAGAAAAGCAGCCACACGTGAAAGCAGACAATACCAGCAGTAATAATTAAGTAATATTGTTTAATTCTCAATGCACAGAGAATATCCAAAATATAAATGAATGTATGGTGTTTGCATTCAAGCGATTTTACAGCCATACATTGTTGTGTGCAAATAGCAAGAATAAATCCGGCTGGCTCAAAAACGTGAACTGAATTCCATGCACATGCAGGTATTTTGTCTAAATTAAAGAATGCCTGTAGACTATGGCATAATATGTACAAGGTCCCTGAAAAGAGGCAGGAAGATGAAGGAGGGAAGGAAACTAATAAATAAACTGTGAGTTCTGAAAGATAAATTGCTTGAGGAGAAATCATATATACCTTGCCAGCTGAGAGATGACAAGAATGCACCCTGGCCAACATTCTTTAGGTTATCTTGCACTGCATCTACAGAACTTCTACCTATAATGTAAAAGGAGTTCAAATAAATCAAAGATGAGTGAATTTAAAATAGCCAAGCTTGGTATTTTCATGAAAGCTGAAATCTCCAGTCTTTGGCCATGCTGACTGGGGATTTTATGAAGTGGAACTCATCATCTATGTGGGCATCAGGTTGGGGATTATTCCCCCAGATAAAACAAATGTCTTCCTTACCTGCCATAGCTAGGGTGTCTTGATGCTCCTGATGCGATGAGAAAAGAATGCTTGGGTTGATGTCTTTTGTGGTGAAATTCTCCCATGGAGGAGTTAAGTCAGTCTGCCTATCAGTAGAATCCACTTCAATTTCCACAATGATATGGAAGAGTTGGGGATATTTTTCTGGTGAATCACATGCATCCAGCTCAGGCCTAAAGATTAAGTCAAAGAAATGGTTTGAAGATCACCTGTTAAATCATATTTTGAGCCTGAATATAGTAATGACAATTTACTTATACAATATGATTAATTCTTTTTAAATAAAGTACCAATGTTATGTGATAATAAGCAAGAAGTCCTACAGAACTTCCCAATAAAAATTGATTTAAGATTTAAGTATCTGGACCTTGGAGTGCATTTCTCACTGGAATCAGAGAAGGGTATTTTTGGACTTAATGTATTCCCAGACTCCAAATGAATAAATGCAGAAAATATTCCATAGATGCCTGAAGGAAAAGATATATACGGTTCCTTTTAGAGCAGATAAAAAGGTTTGTTCACATTTAATGTTTTATTTGATGAAAACCTAGTTCAGCCTGAAATAGTTTTATAGAAACCCATGTCCCAACCAAAGCATTCACAGAAGAAGCTATGATCCTTGTAACCTACTCAGCACTTCTGCCAATATAACTATGTTACTATCTCCTGAACACTGATTGACTTCTTCAGCTAACAGAAAAGAGAAAAAGAATTATTAGTCAGCTGAAAGGACTTAAGTGGATTTCTCTGGCTTTGTTAACACTTCTCTAATTACCTAAATTCATCTCTATATAGAGGCTGGTTTGCAGGCTTCTGAGTGCTGAATCCTGCTCACTACTCACATATTACATGAATCATGTAGAATATCCAACCCTGATGCAGAAAAATAAGTTGAAATTAATTTTAAAGTCCCACGTGGTCTAAACTTTGCAATAATTAGGTACCATACCATGAGTTTATTTGAATCTGTTTGTGCTTAATTTGATTTATTCAAAATTAATTTTGATATATTGGATGTTTTACTCACTTTTTGCAGCTGAATTTATTTCATTAATGCATTGTAATTATTCTTATGCAATTATATTCTATAACCTATTTTCAAAAATTCCTGTTTTGAAGGCAAAGTAAATATTTCTTGAATAAATCAAATCTGCAATTTCCACTTGTTGGATTTGTGAGCTATTTATTACAATAAGACCTCATGATATCCACTTTCATTCAGTTCAGTGTTCTAGAGATACTTACTTAGTAAATTTTAATGTTGTTGATCCCAGAGGTACGAATCCAGTGTGAAACTGAATCTGGAACATTTGTGTATTTGTCATCTGTAAGAATTGTTAAATGCATAATTTTAAAATTAAAGAAAACCATAGCAAAATTCAGATGTTTATCATGGAAGAACTATCAAATCAGTTGTAATTCACTTTATTTTATTACTATAGGCATCAAAACAAAACAAAAAAATATTGAAGCAATAAAGAAATAAAAATTTGGTCTAGAGAGCCAATTTGTTCTAGTGATTAAGGCATCTAGCTAGAAACCCAGAGACTATGAGTTCAAATCCCACCTCAGCCTAACACATCTCCCAGGGTTGTGAGGAAAATAGGAGAAGGAAAGAGTGTTGGGTATGTTTGGGTATGTTTGCTGCCCTGAGGTATTTATAAAATACCTCAAAATATTTATTAAAAAGTGGGAAATAAATCAATACATCATTAATTTGTTTGCTTATGGTAGACTAGTGGCATGTCTACACATTCCCCCTCCCTAAACTTAGGATCAAGGTATCTCACTAACTGTTCTCTAAGACTGTTAACTGGAATCATAGGATTTTTTTGACTGATTCAGAGCTGAATTAAGGCCAGCGGATGCAGTAAACAGCCCAACAACAGTGTCCCTTGGCCTCTCCATTGCTTAACTGAGTGTACACCCAAGAAGTGATAGAATAAAGTTGAGTTTGGCGATGAAAGGATTAAGGGCATGATAGCTGGGGGAAAATATACTGTTATATCATAAGCACATTTTTATTTTGCTTAATGGTTGATCCAGGGCTGGACTGGTTGTGGAAGCAGTATTTTTCATATTACTCTTGACACAACCCTTGCTATATGCATGATGTGTGTTGCTTTTGCAGCAACCATGGTAATGAATGAATCTGCTCACTTCCTATTGCTGACATCAAGTACTGGTATGAACATAATATTTCAGTAACATTATCAAAGCAAATTTGTTCCTTAAGCTACCAAAGAGGTTTCAATAAGAAACATCACAACTTTCCAACATTTGCTTTTTCATATCCGAACATTGTAACTAGGGGAAACTACTCATTATTCTAACAGTCTTTCTGAGTAATATGCTTAAATCTAATTTTTATATCATACTATTAAAATATTTTAGATCAGCTAAAGTTCCTGAATGTTCAACCTTGCATTTAAAAGATACATCAAGTCATACTTTAGCTTGAAGCCGTCCCCCAATGGTGGATCGCATATGGTAGACAGAAACAACTACATCATCGTGGACAGTAACTCCTAGTGGAATAACAACTTTTCCTTCTTGAACACGGAATTCCCTAAGGAAAAAAGCAAGCAGAACATTCTGCCTAAAATGGTATTCATGAGAATCATAACACAGAATTCACATTGAACAATGCATTACAACCCAGCAATTGAACAGTGCAGTTCAATGTTGTTGAGTTGGGTAGAGTCAAAAAGCTCAGTGCTGGGATTAAAATAAAAATATTGTTCGTTTTTATTCTGACTTCTAAATGTAATGATCTGGCTGTTTAATTCATAGATTATACACACAACAATTCATATAGTAAATACTATACAACTCATATGACTTTCACTGCATCTACATGTAAGCTGTTTATGATCAAACATTATTGTATACTGAAATAGTATTAGCAGATGTGTGACATTCAAGCTGCTCAGAAGCAAAAGCAAAACTTCAGAGGAAGACACAAAGTGTCATCAAATGTACGGAATCCATGTACAATAGATGCATGAAAGGGTTGGCTAATTGATGTCAGTCTGAAGGGAGAAGTGTATGGATGGATGAATGTAGGATATCCTTCAAAGATATGAGAAATCTCAGGCAACTGAGATTTCTATCTCCCTGAAGGAAGCAGTAGCTGCTGAGATCCAATCAATATCAATCATAATTGACTCAAAGCTAGGGTGCCTCAGTCATGTGGAATTAGCTCACCTGTGCTACCATAGATATATACATATTAAACAACCAAAGTGGGATTTTATCTGTGCAGTCAACAGAGAGAAGCTTACTTCATTCTTTCATATTCCAGTGATGTTGTAAATATTCTAGTTTCTCCAATAAGGATGTCACAGAAAGGCCGGCAGCCATTTCTCTGCTTGTTGAAACAGGGCACTGGGCTAAGAAGGACTGATTTGATGGTTATAGGCTTGCAGTGGGGCTGAACAGGTTTGTCTGCTATTAGATCGCAAATATATCCTAAATACCTGCAATGAAAAACGGAATTAATAAAAATCTATATGTATTCCTTCCCATGTTCTTTGGCTCTACAGGGAACTTGGCTGATTATCATAATGAAGATTTTCAACAGCATATCCTACAGTCAAGAAAATTTAATTTTTAAGGCATGCTTGTAAACGTTAGTATCAAAAGAACAAACCAATGCAAAATCATGAATTAATCAAGAAAGAAAACAAAAATATGGATTTGATACATTCGACTTAAAAACTACGGAATCAAGCTCTCCCTGCATCTAAGAGAATGAGTACTTAATATACAAAAGTGGCAAAAAAAATCTGCTTCATTTTGCCACTGGAAACCATCCTTTCTAACTATTCCTATTTTCAGCTACCCATCAACCAGCTGGGTGGCAAGTGGCCCAGAAGAGCACAGGTCCCAAAATAAATTGCATGTAGCCCATGTTCAGCCTTGCCATAGAATTTAATCAATCTTCCCAATGCTATTGTCCCTACTCCACCCCATGTATGTTGTAGTATAACTTCTGTCATGAGTCCTACTTGGAAAGAGAACCAGGCTGAGGAAATCTGATCTAGATGTTTCTGTCCAAACATACATTTTTCTACTTTTGAAAAGGTGATGGCTTCCTGTCTAAAATCAAATATTTATATTCTTTGGGAATAACTGAAGATTGTCCCCACATAATTAGAAGACTCTCTCAATATACGTTTGAGAATGCAGCTGTAGAAAACCAGAAATGTAAAAACTTTCAATAACATTGAATGTTTCACACCATCATTGAAAACCTTTTAAAAACATTTGCTAAGCTTCAGCCACTCAGCCAAATTTGATAAAACTATTCCCATTGACTTGAGGGCAGTTAGGAAGCTGTTAGAAAGCCAGTTTGATATAGTGGTTAAGGCTAGAAACTCAGCTAGAAACTGAGTTCTAGTCTTGCATTAGGCACAATGCCAAATGGATGACCTGGCATTAGTCACTCTCTATCTCAACCCTGGGAAAAGGCAGTGACAAAAAAATCTTGACATGAAAACTGCAGGGATTTGTCCAGGTAGTTGTTAGGAGTCAACATTCAAATAAACAAAAATAAAGGTAGCTGTTGGTGTTAAAAAGCAATAGCAATAGGAATAGCCCTTAGACATATATACTATTTTACAGTGCTTTACAGGCCTCTCTAAGCAGTTTACAAAGTCAGCATATTGCCCACAACAATCTGGGTCCTCATTTTACCCACCTCGGAAGGATGGAAGGCTGAGTCAACCTTGAGCCTGGTGAGATTCGAACTGCTGAACTGCAGCCAGCAGTCAGCAGAAGTAACTTCCAGTACTATATTCTAACCACCGCACCACCACAAAGAAGGATGAGATTGACTAAAATCTGGATCCAGGAACTAAGAGTCATGATGGCACAGTGGTTAGAATGCAGCATTGCAAGCTAATTCTGCCAACTGCCAGCAGTTTGATTCTTACCTGCTCAAGGTTACTCAGCCTTCCATCCTTCCAAGGTCGGTAAAATGAGGACCCAGATTGTTGGGGACAATATGCTGAGAGGGCTGTAAAGCACCGTGAAATGGTATATAAATCTATGTGCTATTGTTATTGCTAAGTGACTTAGTATCCCCTGATATAATACAAATTGCACATGATTTGTCAGTCATAAAACACATTTACTATACCTTCTGTGGGATGGCCAGAGTACTACCCCAGGTCTCTTTGAATTTAGCAATTGAACAGCAGAAGCTGGATTAGAGAAGAGATGACAGAAACAGAACATTGCACTGACCAAAACTGCTGACGCCACACGACCATCCTGTCAGACAAAATGCAAGACCCTCAATCAGGAAAATTTCATCTTTCAAATGAGCCATGGTTTTGTTTGTTGTTGGTTTTTTTGTGGAACACACATAAAATCTTATAAACAAGATCTGCTCAATGATGCTTTAAAACTAAAACTAAAACAGAAGCTCCACAGAAACACTTTTGAGATGCTTCCCTCGGGAAAAAAGATGTTCATAGGATTATACTGATTAAACAGAAACAAACATTTGACTTAGGTCAATTCTAATGCATCAACGGATGTTTTTTTTAAAAAATGTAAAAAGAAAAAAATACACAAATGCTTCCTATGCAAAGGAAAGACCATTAGACACTGACAGTGAAACTTCTTTCTGGTGTAGTATGATGGAAACATCCAACAATGAGTTAAAAACTAGTATGGGATTGTGTGAGATACAGTTATTTTTATACTTGGCACGGTGGCTCAGCTGGAGATAGACTACAACAAAGCAAGTCCATCAAATAGAAGATGAAGAACAAATAGGCTAGAATATTTCTCTCATTTCTTCTAATGTAATCCAGAGGTGCACAGGAAGAAAACAGCATCCTATCTATGGTTCCCAGCTATGCCAGAAGTAAGTCATCATTGATTAAAGTGTACTTTGAGCGTGTCCGTCACAACAAACCAGAAGCATTCAAATTACAGACAGCAAGTGTCCAGTACTCCGATAATCAGTTTGACAGAGAAAAGTTTCCAGCTGTGGGATGTAGTCAGAGTGATCCAATATCGCTCTTGAGAAGATAATTCTGTAACATTCCTTTCTACAAATCTTTGATCTTCAGAGCAATCTGATAAATAGACAACTTTATGGCCTTCAAATGTTAAAGACTACAACGTTCTTGAATTGCATGCTTTATGGTCAATTGTGAGAGATTATAATGTTGGCAGTTAAAAACTACATTTGGAAAGCATCAGAATGGATATACAGCAGCTTCTTTACTATAAAATTCTATAAAATGGTTTTCTAAAAGGCAGCAAGGTATGATTGCCTGTTCTCCATATTATAATTTCAAGTCTGCACAAGTAGTCAAGATCTGAGTGACAAAAAGCTGTTTAATGAAGGAAAATAATGATGAATTTGTCTCTCTTACATGGATCTCTACGAATCATCATTCTGTTGCAGGATTGCGCCTTTGAAGAAATGGAAGAAAATGTCTTACTTCATTCTTTGTTATTTTAGGACATCAATAACTTATGAATCAGAAGGGTGAAGAAAGGGGTTTTTGGAAAAAATTGCTGATTACTAGAAATCTAATAAATGGCAATATTATGAACTAAATTACAAATATATGGACTTTTACTCCAGGTTGATCACCTGGAATTCTATTGATATGGCAGTTGATCTGTAGACTAGCATTCCTATACCACTTGGCATTGACCAGGTCTCTCCAGTTAATAGTGTCCTTGGGACACACAGGATGTCTTCATATGGTTTACAAAAAGTCATCAACAGTTGGAACAGCCTTACCTCTAGTGGCAAGTGACCATCTTTGAAGTTACTTGGGGGGAAATCAGGAGAATCCATTAATAGAGGCAACAATGCCAATGTGATGGTGATCACCATACAAAAATACTTCAGTTCTAGGGTATCTCAGGTGTATCATCTCTGCAACTTGGTGGACTCTGATGGCCAGCTATCAAAATTCTGTTGGTGGAGGAGGGGAGTAACTTGCTTGATATGTCTGTCATGGCTCCCAAATGAACCATTGCTAATGACATCTTCAGGTTTGATAATCTCTAGAAGTAGATGCCATAGTGATAAAGAGGAGATGCTGCTAACAAGCAAATATGAGAAACTGGGAAACTGCAAATAGGAATGATAGGAATATGACAGAGGAAGAGATATGTATTGTTTTGATTATTTTAATGACCTATATGCAAAAATGTGGATTATCAGGTACTTGTTTGATGGGCTGGGAATGGACATTAACAACTGGGAAACCTTGACCTCTGATCGTTCAGCTTGGAGGCTAAAGACACAGGATGGCCTTCTCCAATTCGAAAAGACACTTGTTCGGCAGGCTGAGGCAAAGAGGCAGTCCCGGAACCAGCGAAATCTGGGGGCTGGGCAGGGGACAGAGTGTATCTGCCCTCAGTGTGGAAGGGATTGCCACTTTCGAATTGGCTTTTTCAGTCACACTAGATGCTGTTTTAGGACCTCTTTCCAGAGCACGATACCATAGTCTCTTGAGACTGAAGGATGCCAATGAATTGTTTGATGGGCTAACAATCAAGGATGGCTCCCATATTATTCCTCTTTTAGGGACCCCAGAGAAACCTGAATAAAGCATATGGGATCTTACTTAGAGGAGTTATTGTTGTTCTATATTTATTATATTTACATCACTTAGGGGTACAGAGGTTGAAGACAACTGAAATTTATTCTTGGTCTTGGCTGGCTCACTAAAAATAATTTCCTATATTCATTGTTGTTGGTGAATAAAGGCCTTCCAGGTATAGAAGGATAGAAAAAATATTGAATCATGGATGAGCAGGACCTGACATGCCAAGTAAAGAACTAAATGGCACACAATTTTATGAAGCCTATACTCAAAAATCCAAATCCCATGAAAATTCCTTTGCTATGTTTTAGGGAAGTAAACCATTTCCTTAATGTTTGGGTAGTCTCAATATTCTGATCAAGCCATAAAGCCAAAACAACAACAACAAAACCATGCTCTACAATGAAGATGGAAGGGAAGTTTGGTTAGCTTGCAAAGTCATCTTAGTTTGGCAGAGAAATGGGATGCCCTCATTCTGACACCCTTTTCTTAGAAAATTCTGATATCATTAAGGTATAAAAGAAGGATAATCCATGGTGAGCAGATGTGACTTCTAAAATTGTGCCCTCAACCTTCCAATCTGCATGATTGATTGCTGCGAAATTTCAAAAATAATGACAGTTAGCAGAAAAGTATTGGTTTATCTGGACTTTCTTATTGCTAGTATAGGACCATGATGGTGAACCTATGGCACAAGTGCCAGAAGTGGCACAAAGTGCCCTCTCTGATGGTACGCGAGCCATCGCCCAAGGTCAGCTCTGCTGCGCATGCGTCTGGGCCTTCTGCCGGCCAGCTGGTCTTTGGGTCTCTGCCTCACGTGTGGGGGGCAGGGCACTGTGGTGAGGTGTTTGCACATGCACGGGGCGGAGGGCATGTGGGGGGCATGTGTGCATGTGTGGGGGATAAGTGAATGCAGGGGGTGGGGCGCACATGTGGGAGCCACACACAAATTGCATTTTGGGGGTTCAGGCATGTGTGCAAACTGATCAGGCACTGATCTACTCATCTATTTTTGCAGGCACTGGTCTACCCATTTATTTTTGCAGGCACCGGTCTACTCATTAGCTTTCTTTCAAAACTGATCAGCTGTAGGGCAGCCCTTTGAAGCCCCGTGGCAAGAATTTAAACAGTTTTTTTCCCTCTAGCCATCAGCTGGGACTCAGGAGGCAGCAATAGATTGGGGGTGGGGCCAAATAAAAGGTAAGAATAACGCAGGGGGTGGGGGGCGGGGGTGGGCAGAATCGGTTCAGTGACATCATATCGTCACCGCTACCGGCTAGGGAGAACCGGGCCGAACCTGGAGGAACCCACCACTGCTTCCACGCTTTCAATATGTTCTCTCTGCCTTAAAAACCTTCTTTCTCATCCTCATTACAGCAAAAACTATCTAAATAGAAAAATCAAGAACTGGCACAACGCTAACCTGATCGTGCTGCTCAAGTCACTAATTTTTCCTGTTGTACTTAAATTGGAACTGCTGTTGATTCTTTTTAGAAGACACTTTTTACCTAGAGTTTAAAAGCCTGACTTTCTCCATTACACATTATATGAAAGTGCTATATTCTCTGTTACACTGAGTTATTGTATATTGCCTGATAAGTGTGTTCATTGTCTCTGAATTTGCTAAAATCCTCAAAAAAAGGATAAAGTATTTCTTAATGCTATGCTGTTACACTATCTCTTCTTTACTATGGCAAGAAGCTTTACAGCGGACTTAGTTTTTACTTTAATTTTTCTGCTTTTCAAACTCCAGGCAAAGTTTTGTGTGGGCTCCATTAAATCACTTCTCTAAATACTCTACTTTCCCTGTCTTATTGAAATGAATGCCTTAAATGTGTTGAATACTCTACAGACTGCTTAAGATCCCTACCTTAACCATTAGCAAACTGTTAATTGTAACTCTTGAAAGTTTCAGTGGTAATCTGATTGCTTTCTATGCAATCATTAAGGAATAAACTGAAATAATAAATGTTATTGTTTGAATTTTTTTTTTGCTTCCTAAAGATAACATAAGCCTGTTTATTAAACATAAGCCTGTTTAATAACTTCAACGGTCCCACTAGAATTAACACTGTGGGAGACTCAAGACTGTTATAGAATTGCTAGGTGTTTCCTGACATCAAATTTTTATGTAAGATATAAAAGGAACAATAATATCTAAAGTACTGCTCAGGGCTAACATGCATACATTCTGTGTTGCCCATGCAGCGTGTAATGCCATTTTCAGGCCAAAAATAAAGTTATGGAAACAGGGTCTAATATAGTGGCACTCCACATGGATCATGATATTTTTGCCTCAGTGCAAATGCCAGTCCAATTTTTGAAAGAACTTCTATAACACACTGAATTTCCCGAGGAACTAAAAGGTCTGGTACAAAGACTCTCCATGCAACTGAGTAGGTGGTAAATACTTTAAGCAGCCTTTGCTTTAGCTTTGATGTGTTCAGAAATATAACAAGCATTAAAATATTGACAGGCTGCATTTTTTCAATATATACAAATAAAATGACAACTTTGGAAATCCATTCCTAACGTTCTTAGAGAAGAATCAAAAGAGGGATTAGGATGGACAGATGTTCCTCCAGTAATAGCTGTAAAGTTTCCAGGAACAGCCACATAAAACTCCCCAAAGATAAATTGTCCATCAGTAACAGACTCCAGCACGAGTCATATTATGGATATTGCATTGGGGTGATGCCTTTGATACAATGCGTTTAAGATATCTATTTTCCTCTGCAACATTTGCAATAAGATCTATTGCTGAGGCTGACATAGCACTTTCACCTTTCCTGAAATTAATAAGGAACATTCCAGAAGAAAGCAGTGACGAAAAACCAGTATCATGAGTTTTATGATGTAATTAGCAAGATGTTGGAAATGATACCAAGTTTTCCAATTACCATCCTGAAGCACTATTGAAATACTTCTAAATTCTCTAAGAACACAACCCTATAAACTAAACAGTCTCATTTGTAAAAAAGAATGAATAATTTATTATTCACATACTTATAAAAATCAGATGCTGCAAAACCATTATAGGGACGACATCTCCCCTTTTTAAAAAGGTTTCTTCCAAATGTCTTGTTTTATTTACTGCATATGAAAATTGATGAATTTTTATTAGAGAGAAATTTGGATCAAATACAAAAAACTGCAGGAATAAAATTACAGGAACAAAATATTCCATGTCTTCTACTTTTTCATCAGTAAAGCTATAAATATCTAGCTAAGAGAAAACCCAAAAGCATTACAGGCTCTTATCAAATTTGACAAAGAAATATCTCAAAATGTTGCATTGTCTGTCCAGTTTAGCATTGCCCTCCTCATATTGTTGCCACAAGTCAATTTTCAGGTTTTTTTAGTTCTTCTTTGTATTGTTATTGAACATCAGTTGTTTTTCAACAACCAGCAATCTTTACTCATTAAAAGGACATTAGTTTATGTCACACTTTATATTTCAAAATATTTTTTTCTATATAGATCTACATACAAATGGCTACTTACTGCTTGACTTACCATACAGTGAATGACACAAACATTTTTTGGATTCTGCTGCAACCAATTATGCATATTCTTACAAACAGCATAGAGATTGTGGAGACTTGGTGCTTGTCTAATTGGCCAACTACATTCAGATACCTAAAGAAGCACAGAATGAAAACAGGTCAGAACCAGTAGTAACAATCAGCTGGATTTGCACAGCATAAGAGAAAGCTAGAAAGAGGTCAGGTAGTTTTCAGTTTGGCATATTTTAAGACCCAAGTATGTCCTACAAATCAAATCATCACATAGTATGATTTGTTTAGGCATGATCAGGCTCATCTGCAGGGATGATTAAACTCCTGACCTTCAAAAAGCAGGTGATAAAAGGCCTATGGCTTCACACACATGTAAAACAGGATAAGGTGTTGGCTTGGTAACACCTTGGTATCACCTACTATTTTGAATCAAATGATTGTCCCTGCTGTTAGACCTAACCACAGCACATTATGTGAACTCAGAAATTTAGCAAGCTGTGGAAAAGACCCTGATGTTGGGAAAGATTGAAGCAGGGGTGAAATCCAGCAAGTTCTGACAGGTTCTGCAGAACTGGTAGCAGAAATGTTGAGTAGTTCAGAGAACTGACAAATACCACCTCTGGCTGGCCCCAGAGTGGAGTGGGAATGGAGATTTTGCAGTATACTTCCCCTGCCACACCCACCAAACCACGCCCACCAAGCCACACCACGCCCAAGCCACGCCCACAGAACCGGTAGTAAAAAAAGTTGGATTTCACCACTGGATTGAAGGCAAAAGGATAAAGAGACAACAGAGGATGAAATGGTTAGATAGCATCAGCGACATGTGAACATGAGTTTGGGCAAACTCCGGGAGGCTTCCGAATCCTAGCTTGCTGTCAGATTTAACAGTAACAGAGTTGGAAGGGACCTTGGAGGTCATCTAGTCCAACCCCCTGTTCACATAGGAGACTTGTACTAGGGATTTGAACCACCAAACTGCCGACCTTTCTGATCGACAGTGGAAGACAGGGGAGCTTGGCATGCTATGGTCCAAGGGGTCTGAAAAGTTGGACATGACATAGCAACTGAACAAGAACCAAGCCAGTGACATCAAGAGCAACAGGCAACTCATGGATTTCATACTATAATCCATTTAATGACAATATGAAGAAAATGGGTTATTAATTAAAAACCCATCATTTAAAAACAGGTCTATTAAAATGAAAATACAAAATTTTTAAAATTCTGTTATCAATCTCAACTTTACCAACTTTCCATCTGCTGATTAATCCTTCAAGGTGTTTGTTTTATTAGGCTTTTTTTTTTTAATTATGTGCTTATACATTGTGGAAAGAAAGAAAACCTCCTTATTTATGTGAAGATCCAAAGTATAGCGATTCTTTAATACAATGATTTTCTTCCATGAGTTGGAGAAAAATGGACAAGCCCCCTCCCCCACAACCCAAAAAGATTTCTTCTGAACATTGATGTCTCTAGATGGCCATTGATTAAACAAGCTGGCGTCTTCACAGGAATACCTTACATGGGAAACAATCCAACCTGCAAGATTCTGTTACTATAGCCAATATAATACAGTTGTTTTAGAATTCCTTGGAGTTAACTGCAGAACTAATTCATGTGTGCATGTTTTACATGCATACCTTTGATTCCTGATTTTGGTGACTTAATAGAATTGTCCTTGCAGTTTTCTTGGCAATATATTTCAGAAATAGTTTGCCCTTGCCTGCTTCCTCCAGTTAGGAAAGTGGGATTGGCCTATGATCTCTCAGGTGACTTTTGTGCTTAAGGCAGAATTCAGTCTCCAGTTTCCAGATTGGTGCCTTAGCTACTGGCTCAGGATTGAGATTAGCCCCTAATATTTAGCCATTCTGGGAAATAAATTAGGCATATTTTTAAAAATTAATTTTTACTGTGAATTTGAAATTGGTGGTAATAACATTCTTTTATTATTACTACCCTGATCTTTTTTTTTTACTTTTTAACTTTTGCTGTAGAGTGTTTTAATAAATATTGATCCAAAGATGGATGAAATTGATGGAATTTAGAGACTGGACCAATCTGTCTTGATTCTAATCATTAATATGACAATTCTTTCTTTTCGAAGGCAGATTGACATGGCACCAGCTACATATTACTTTAATATCACAACTTTATCATGGTCTTAGTCACATCACTACATGAGCAAAACTTACCCTATTATGAAACCGTGCAGTACGATAAGACTTTGGTGACAAATTGAAAACTGTGTAATGATCAGGATGCCTTGAATCAAGAAATGTCCGCACATCGTCAATATGATTCCTAAATCCCAGTTCGACTCCTTCACCCGGAAATGACATCACTATCAAGAAATTGGGGGGGGGGACATATATCCTGAAGTGAAACTCAAATAAAATGGGCAATAAGAAGTTGGAGGTTGCTGCATTGCTTTATTACTCAAATAATTGATCACTTACCAATAATTCTTGAGGTAATATAAGAAATATCTAGTTCTCCCTTGGCATAGCTATAAAAGGAAACAGAAGAGAACAACAAAGTAAATTCTGGTTAATGCATACATATACAATTGTCTGATAAAAATATCAAGCATGCACTTGTATTATCACCTTTTTTTTACATTCACGAGATATTTTAGGGACCAATCACCTTTCCCAAACTTATTACAAACATTGAGACTAAACACAATAATATTTACCTTATAATTATTATGTATTTACCTAATAAAAAACTCCAGTTATAAGGAGAAAAAGAAAAACCAAATAAACTAGAATTCTATATTCATTACAGTGTTCAGCGGCCTATTCCATTCCACTCTACTCTACTCCACTCCATTCCAATTGCTACATATTGAAAACCTATGCTAGAAGAACTCATTATTTCTGTTAAGTTCCACACTTTTCCAGTCAGGTTTTAAGCCAAATTTTAGAAGAGCAGCATTGGTTGTGCTTGTTGATGACCTATGGCAATCCTTCCTTGTGTTCCTTGATCTTTCAAGAGTTTTTGATATGATCTCCTATGGTACTCTTCTGTTCCAGAGGTTGGGAGTGGGGGGGGGGATCACTTTGTTACAATGGTTCACATCCTTTCTTAGTAATTTGTTCAGGTCAATATTAGAAGAGAGACAGGGCCCACATTTCTTCATTTGTGGAGTAGGGTTCAGAGCTCCTATTTATGACTGAAATGAAACTGCTAGGTAAGATCACTCATCAGTTCACAGTTCAGTATAAGCAGTCTGTGAATGATCCCAAAGGTACATCTCAGCTCCAAGTTGTGCATGTAATGCTGTCAATGTTCTGGCCCATTGTCTAGAAGCTATTTGCATAAGAAAGGAGAGGAACAGACTTTGGCTCAATTCTGACAAGACTGTTGAAGACTTTTAATCTTGGATGAGATTACACTTTCCTGTTCAAGATTAGTATGTAACTTGAAGGTCCTCCCAGACCTGCAGCTACTGCTCAAAGAGCAGGTGCCAACTATGGCCAGGTGGGCCTTTGCACAGGTTTATCTTGAGCATCAATTGTGTCCTTTCTTCACCTGGCAGGCTCATCACCTATGCCCTGTTAGATTATTGCAATGCACTCTAATGAGGCTGTCCATGAAGATGCCCTCCAAAAGCTGATTCAAAATGCGGCACCCAAGCAATAATGGCCACTTCTCATTATGCTCCATGGCTTCCAACACAATTCTAGATGTTGGTCATTATCAATTCATACCATAAGGCTCAGTTATTTGAGACATCACCTGTCTTTAGTTGTTTCTGCCCATCCGTGGCATTCAGGTAGGGCATTCATTTTAGGTCACCTCAATTAAAAGCTGTCATCTTCTGGACCAAGAAAAGACACCTTCTCTATCGCTGCCTCTATCTTATGGTACAGCATTCCCCCACAGAGACAGAAAGCTCCTGTTCTCTATGACTTTCAGAAGTACCTTAAGACCTCGATCTCTTCCCAGGCATGTCATTAGAGTGTCTGTGGAATCCCTGTTGATATTTTTTTTAAGTTGAAATTTGCTTCTTTTAGTCAGGGCAGTCCTGTCCCTTTAGTTCTGTTCTTTAACTTAATGCATCAGATATATTGTAAGTTACCCATATATATATATAGGCTCCCGATCTCCGCACATTCCACACCGACCTTAAGACCTGGCTTTTCCATCAAATTCCCTGACGGATTATGGGGTTTTTAATTGGGGATTTTAAATTTTTGGATTAGATTTTAATACTGCATTGTCATCATCATTGTTCGTTGTTTTTATTGTGTGAGCCACCCCGAGTCCTATAGGAGAAGGGCGGCATATAAATTTTAATAATAAAATAAATAAATAAGGTCCTAATCGCACGGACCTAACATTCCTGAATTAATTGTGCCATGTATTTCAGTGGATTTAGAATATGACAACTTAATTGTGACAGAGTGCAGAGATGGCCTTGACAAAGGTATGCAAGAGTTACTAAGACATGATGAGAAAAGAAATGCTAATTCAGTCCTGGGAAAGGAAAGAACTTGAGAAATAGAAGAACACTGCAATAGCCTCGAGTTTGAAGATCCAAAGTAAACCTACATTTTCAGTTTTTTCATAAGTTTAAACAGTCACCGAACAAGGCAGCCAGTTACCGGTAAGTAACTAAGTAAGACAGTTAAGTTGTCTGTAACCATGTTACCTAAATTTCAGATTCTATTTTTCACTTTAGCTAATTGAGTTTAAATATTAAAGTGCTTTTCATTTCACTACTCGATTGCTCAATAATCAAATTTCCCTCCCACAAGCCTATTAACATCCAGTCTTTTTCTATAACAAGGCATCTTAACAAGGACTGTGTTGCTTGCGAACACTTCAGATAGTTGTGTTTCAAAGTACCTTGCAACAGATTGCATCACTTTAGAAGAAGTATCTTTTAGAGTGTCTTTCAAGTTATCCTTTAAGTTGCTGAAGAGTCTCCCTGCACCACCTTTCATCATGTCCAATAGTCCTCCCCCATAGCTAGACTCCATGTCAGGAGATGAGGCACCTTGAAAGAAGGAAAAGGAGACCCAATAAACCAAAGGCATTGCAAAAAAAAACCCCAAGAAATGAAACCACTGCAGCAAATTTTAGATCAGTTACACGGATGTACTTATTAGAAAGAGATGAGAAAACAGAGGCATTAGGAGCAACCAAGGTAACCCATAATATGACAAAACACAACAACATTATTGTCCTAATAATGTCCTCAATAGGCATTGACTATTTCTTGTTTTTCTTTTCCAGTTAGAGCTGAAAAAGATGAAACTGATCTGAGACAGAATAAGCAACAACAGGAAACAGGCACAGCAGGAGTAAATTTAGATAAGAACATCTGTCAACAGATTGCATTAGTTTTACAGGACCTGAGAGAGTTCCCAGACAAAGGGATACATCTGATTCATAACATCCCAATGTAGACATTTTTTATCCACAGAACCTCACATCTCAAGTGAAGTTGAATTTTCTTATTTTTTTTTTGAAACTGTGATATTTTAAAGTGGCTTTGAATCACAAGCAAATAACTTTGCAAAATGTTCCTACAATAAAAAGAAATCTGATGGAGTGATCTGGAACTGGGGGAGCTTTTGTCATGATCAGATCAAGCCCTGATTGCTGTGGATCAAGCCACTCTGCCATCCACTGAAGGAAAGTCACACCCATTAGATTGATCCAATCGATGGTGACTAGGGGTGGGGAAATCCTTGTCCCCTACTGTGTGGGATGGCACAGGGATTGGTGTTCTCTGTGCTCCTATTCAACAATTGCATGAGGCCACTGGATGAAGTCATTTGTTGTCATGGAATGAGGTATCAGTACACTGATGATACGCAGTTATAGATCTCTGTCCCTAGCAAACTAAATAATACTATGGATGTTCTACAATGGTGCCTGGAGGCTATAGGAGCCTTAATGGAAAACAACAGGTTTCAACAAGACTGACTGGACTTGGGTGCCACTGGTTCTGAGAAATAATTTCAGGGATCATTTCTATAATATCCAACTAGAGAAATGCACTCGAAAGTGATCAGCTATACCATCTTTGCTCTGGATGGGGTTGCACTGTCCCAAACAGATCCTGTGGACAACCAGGCAGTTTTCCTGGACTCACAATTCCTGTTCAAGGAGCAGTGACTACAAGGGCCTTTGTACAATTTTGCATTGTGCAACAGTTGTGCCCATTCTTAGATCAAGGGTCTCTTGATCACAGTCACTTATACTACCCTAGTCACCATCTAGTTGATCTACTGTAATGCAATCTACATGTGGGGCTGCCCTTGAAGAGTATCCAGAAGCTTCACTGGTACAGACTGCAATCACATGGGCAGCTATGCGTGTTTCTAGAAGTCACACTGCTGCTCTACAAGCTGCATTGGTTTCTAGTCTATTTGTGGGTCCAATTCAAGGTGCTGGTTTTGTTCTTTAAAGCCCAACATGGCACGAGGCCATATTAATTCTGGGACTGTCCTTCCCTGATTCTATCTGTCCATCCCTCTAGATCAGCAGCTTCCAACCTTTTGGACACCAGGGACTGGTTCTGTGGAGAGAGATTTTCCCTGGACAGGAAGGGGCATGGTTTCACGTGCTGCCTGCCCCAGATGGGGCTTTGTCTGTTTGTGTGGCCTGGTTGCTGACATGCCACAGACCAGGTCCATGGAGTAGGGGTTAGGGACCCCTGCAGTAGATCTAGCAAAGAAGGCATGTCCACCAGTCCCATCAAATCGGGAGCTTTCATTGCTGGATTTCCTACTTTATGGAACATTCTTTCCCTGAAAACCAGTCTGACCTTATCCGGTTTAAATTTTCAGTAGTCCCTCCAGATCTGGTTATATAATCAGGACAGAGGACCTTAGGGGATGGGTGAAATATTGAGATGGCTCCAGTGTAATTAACAGCTGCTTTTTGCTATATATATAGTACATATATATAGTTTTTGGCCTTTTATAATTTTAACATTTTTAAACATAACAATGTTAATATTTGTCAGCATATATGGCTTTTAGCTTCATCGTACACCACCACAGTCCCTTGTCTGTGAAACGGCAGCCATGGATGCAATAAATAAATACTAAATAATCATCAGTCTGGCAAAGTGAAACAGCTGAAAATAGCTCTCTGTTTATCAAGCCATAGATATACACCATATCTGTGGCATCACACATTTCAGGAAATGAAATTGCTATTTATTCAGGGCATTAGGAAATACTGTCTAATTGAATCAAGTTAAGAAATGCTGCTCTGGGATATATTTATGTCCTCTTTTTGTCTCTATAAATCAAGGATAGCTTACTATTTGCTAAAATTTGGCTGGATGATTATGAAACTGAATCACCACTGTAAGGCAACAGCTTCATTGATGAGAATAATAATATTTCATCTCTTTTAGTGAGTTTTTGTTAGAGGAAGATTTCTTTCCAGGATATCGCTTTGAAATGATTTGTGTGAGGAAGGAATTTTATTTTTTGTGTGTGTGTGTGTCAAAAGACAAGTAGCAAAAGGAGATAAAATCCTCCAAAAACTTCAGAATGAAATAGTCTTTATGATAATAATTTTCTTGGCAGGACAGATTTCTCCCCCGCCCCTCTGCACTACAAATGAATAGGAATATGGCTTCGTTTATCTGCCTTTGCAAAAGTTGCTCGATGCATGCCTCAGTATGTCATATTTTAAACATATTATGCAAAAATATAGCTCTCCAGAGAGGTTTATAATGTCAGGAAAGATGGAAAAAAAGGAGGGGGGATGATCAGCAACAAAGAGGATAGATTTGATTGCATCAATGAAGAATATTGCAACTGAAGGCCTAAAGGACCAAGTTGTGGCAGGCCAGCCTAAGAAAATCTATGTAGTTGATACCATGTTGATGGGACATAATTATCAATCGTTCATGGATTTATACTGTTGGAAGAAATATCCTTCTGGATTCAGTTCCAAGTGGGGAAAAAAATACTGGAAACATGGAAACTGCTTGGAAAGATGGTTTAATGGTAGACAGGAATCACATGGCTTGAGTTCCTGAGCAGAATCACATGGCTTGAGTTCCTGAGCAGAAAAGGGCAGAGATGCTGAGAGTCCCTGGGTTTTATAGCCCCTCTGGCTTTGAACTTCCTGGGGCACAGGAAGAGTATCCTGATTGGTTGTCAGACTCCCAGGGGGTGGGGGTCTTAGCTAGCCTTGCTGGCTGATGTAATCTCCCTAGGTGCCATGTGGGGAGTTTCTGTTGCTAGATGGGTCCTATTGTATTGCAGATGATGGTTCATTGACAAAGGTGGGGGGGGATTGGGTTTCTGCCTCTGGCCCATTGACAAAAATGGGGGGGGGGAGGCAAGAAGGTGGGAGCTGCTTTGTCTTTAAAACATGTTTCTCCATTTCTTATCCATGGAAATATATTCTGCCTTTTTAATATTTTCTAAAATATTTCATTCTTCTAGGAGAGGGGTGGGTGCTAACTTCCTATAATAGAATACGGAAATGCAATTGTCAACTCCAATCCTTAAAACATATCCCAAGTATTCATTTTGTTGTTGTTTGTCTGTACAAGAGTTTGCCATTCATTCCGGTGGAACTATAATGTAGAGACTTACTGCAGCTTTATCCTTATCCCATCTAAAGAAGAAAAAGATATCCAAATATCCAAGTGAGTATGCTTCTTTGAATTTGGGCATTCATTACAAAAGTGAACAAAGCTGAGACTCTCATGGCTTTTTCATGAAGAATTGTATTGCAACTTTCTTCCAGAGAATTATAATAGCTGCAATGGCAAATTACCATCTAACTTATTTATTCATTCACTTATTTTATGTAATTCCTATGCTGCTCCTATTATAAAACTGTCCATGGCCCACAAAGATAAAAATGAAACAGAAAAAAACCCATAGGAGTAAAAATTGTAAAATTATAATAAGCAATGTTTATTATAACATTGATGAATATTTAAGAAGTTTAGAAACAGAAATATTTTATTGTTTCAACTTACTGGAAAGATTAATCAGAGGAGGGGAAAATAGAAAGATTAGCGATCATGCTGATTATTTTAATTCTGCATTTCACTAACCTTTCACTAACTTTTTCCTCAAACATTGCTCTCATTTAACTCTCCTTTATGCTTTCTCAAAATGGACAACTGCATTTTCCTTAAACACATTTTCAAAATAGCAACTTTGAGAAAAACCTGACGTGCTTTGTGCTTAAAAATGCTATGTAAATTGACATGATATAAAACACGCTCAAGGGTGATATGAACCTAAATGAGAATGCTGCTACGACCAAAACAATGTGAGTGAGCTGATAATGTTATTCAGCTCCAAAAACAAAGAGGCTTTAGAAATGGACTTTTCTCATTACAAATTGTCCAAGAGAACAGACAGACAAGATAGTGTCTAAGAGATTTCCTTTTGTTTTCACAGATATGGAGATATCTCTCAGTTTCTTCATAAACAATTACTATGACATAAGAGATTTTAACTTCTAAAAAATGGCCTTTTAAGAAAAGTTAATGCACCTTAGTATACTGAAAGCTGTTTCAGTTAGCCAACATTAGTTCTTCAGTCTAATATTTTATAAATATACCAACATCTGGTAATTTTCCTGATCTGAAGCTATTTTGAGTAACCTTAATATTCCTGGGAAATATTGAAAATGTAGGCAATGCTGAAATTCCACCTGTTTGGTTTAATATGATGCATTGTTCATAATTCATAGACTAAGGGTTTGTTTCATCAGAGGAGCTAAAAAGAGCTTGCTCCTGTGAGAATTTGCTTGAACATTAAAAGCAGCCACTTCTTCCATGTTTTCTGTGTTCACTTTCAAAGATAAGAGTGTCTGGGAAGCTTTTCAATAACAATAGCAATAGCAGTTAGACTTATATATCACTTCATGGTGCTTTACAGCCCTCTCTAAGCAGTTTTACGGAGTCAGCCAGTGGTGGGTTGCTACCGGTTCGCCCCGGATCAGGCGAACCTGTACCGGCAGTGGCAGGAGGCTCTGCCCACCCACCCGGACACTTCTGTACTGCACAGAAGCGTCACACGTGGGCGCGAGCGCCCACGAGCGAACTGGTAGCAACGGGATTTGCAACCCACTACTGGAGTCAGCATATTGCCCCCAACAATCTGGGTCCTCATTCTATTGACCTCAGAAGGATGGAAGGCTGAGTCAACCTTCAGCTGGTGAGAATTGAACTGTTGGCAGTTGGCAGAATTAGCTTGCAATGCTGCATTCTAACTACTACACCACCACAGTTCTCTTAATATTCTCTCAATACTGGTTCTTTCCAATGACATGCTTCAAACTAAGACTTTTTCCAGGGCCAGGACTTTTAAAAAACATCCTAGACCACTTCAAAGTATTTCAGCTCACTGAATCATTACAATGAACAGATTTTGTCTTCACAATTTCAAGAATAAAAAGAAATGTAAAATCCTCTGTCTGGATTTCAAAATGTAATTCACAGCAGAATTTGGAAATTGGGTGCAAACTGAAAAAGACTTAAGAACTGAGTTTAGAAGCAACTTACTTTAGGAGAGTCAAGGATCTGGGTTTATGATTTAGCTAAAATGCACTTTTAGCATCAGTCACACACCTATTGATGAGCTATTAGGTGACAATTGCTACCATATAACTTATACCTGAAAATAAAGCAATTATTATGAAGACATTATATGTCTTCCTCCCCCATAAAAAGGACAATCCTAAAATAGTAAATACAGTGGATCTTATATGCTAGTAAGTTTCTCAATACATTTTTTAATCTAATTCATCTAATTCCCAAATCTCTTTTCCATATTTGCTGGGAAAGGTGGAAAGACAGAGAAGAAGACAAGATGGATGGACTCAGTTACAATGGATGCAATGGATGCACATTGGGAAATCCTAAAAAGTTGGGGGGAATGTGCTAAGTGTGCTATGTGATGCTAAGAGACGACATCACTTTCATGGCACACAATCAACATATCTGAAGAGCAACAAAATCAGAATAGGTTCATTTAATCCAATATATGAGGATCTCATGTAATCAGTATACTAAATTGATTTTCCCGAGGAACAATTCTATAAAGCATTTTGTCAATATGCATTAGAACTGCATCGCTGCTATCAGTGGAAATATTCAGTTTTCATGCCTAAAATGAAATAAGCACTTCAGTATGTAAGAGGATACCTAGCTTCTACAACTGAATTATTTCTGTGTTGCCTTCAGTTTGCAGAAAACATGTTATTAGATATAATAAAAGAGTGATTGGAAATGTGTGCCTTCATCATAAAATGAAAGATTAATAGCGTATATATTAGGTACTAGTGCTGAAATTGCAGTGCCTATAAACTCTATAGAATAGCTCAGTACAGACATCTCTAAAATGAGAATGGAGCTAAATAAATGGAAATAATTTTAAAAAGTGAAAGCATCCTCATCTGACTTTTCAAGTGATAAATCTTACAATGACGAATGCTTGAATGAGGAACAATTTACAGTCTTAGAAATGTTTCTGAGTCATCATATTTATTAAGTGTGAATGTTACTGAAATCTATAATAGCTTTTACATAAGTCTTGAGAATTGGAAAAGGTTTTTGCAGTTGTTGTTATCATAGACATTAATTTTGGAAGCATGGGGATTGAATTCATGCATAATGAATGCAGGAATACCCAAGTGATACACAAGCTACCTTTGAAAAACTCCAGGAATTTGAGCTGAAGAATACTTACTACATGCAGTACTAGGCTTCTATTTTTAAATAAAAATTGCTAACTTTCATACCATTAACATCTTTTTATTGTTCTGCATATTCACTATGATTATTTTTGAATACTACCAACAATAGAATTCACATAGAAAACTTTCAGGGAGGCAAATGCAAAAGCAAACATTCATTCCCTTGGTATTCCTACAAATTGAACAGCTAGAGTAAGCAAGGCTGGGCCACTCATGCCTTGAGGCTTCTGTGCAGCCCTGGGAAGTACCTCTACCCATGATTGCAAAAATACTGTAGTGTATTCTTCATATTTTCACATTATGAACGGTTTGATACTTTGGTATACTTTGGTGAATCCTCGACTTACACCCATTTGTTTAGTGACAGTTCGAAGTTACAAAGGCAGTGAAAAAAGTGACTTATGACGGTTTTTCAAACTTAAAACCATTGCAGCATCCCCACAGTCTTGCGATCAAAATCCTGGTGTTTGGTAACTGGCATGTATTTATGACAGTTGCACTGTCCTGTGATCCTGTAATCACCATTTGTAACCTTCCTAGCTGGCTTCAGACAAGCAAAGTCAATGGGGGAAGCCAGATTTACTTAACGACTAAATGATTCACTTAACAGCTGCAGTGATACTCTTAACAACTGTGGCAAGAACGGTCATAAAATGGGGTGCAGTTCACTTAACAACTTCTTAGCAACAGAAATTTTGGGCTCAGTTGTGATTGTTAAGTCAAGGACTACCTTAATTAAAAATAAAAAATCTCAATTCTTTCTCAAACCCATCTCACCAACACATGTGAGGTTGCTCCACCCAATCTGCAACCCTTGCCTCTTCCTAATATGGCATCCTTGCAGTGGTGGGTTCCTCCTGGTTCAGCCCGGTTCTCCCAAGCTGGTAATGGCTCTGCCCCCGTGCCCCCTGTGCCCCCCCCACTCCCCGCATTATTCTTACCTTTTATTTGGCCCCACCCCCAATCTATTGCTGCCTCTTGAGTCCCAACTGATGGCTAGAGGGAAAAAAACTGTTTAAATTCTTGCCGCGGGGCTTCAAAGGGCCGCCCTACAGCTGATCAGTTAAATGAAAACAAATGAGTAGACCGGTGCCTGCAAAAATAAATGGGTAGACCAGTGCCTGCAAAAATACATGAGTAGATCAGTGCCTGCAAAAATAAATGGGTAGACCAGTGCCTGCAAAAATATATGAGTAGATCAGTGCCTGCAAAAATACATGAGTAGATCAGTGCCTGCAAAAATAAATGGGTAGACCAGTGCCTGCAAAAAATCAATGGGTAGATCGGTACAGCTCTGTAAGCAGTTAAAAGTCTGGTAGACCAGTACCTCTGCTAAATCCTAAAGAATTGTCACATGACCATCAAGCCATGCCCACAAAATAAGCCATACCCACAGAACCAGTAGTAAAAAAATTTAGAACCCATCCATGCATCCTTGGCCACCAAAGATTGCTCACTCTTACAGAGGATTCTTCTTTATCATTATACAGATGGCCAGAGAACCTACATGGTGTAATGGTTAAAGGCACTGAGCTAGAAACAGGGAGATACGAATTCTGCTCTTGCCTCTTAGCCCTAGGAAGCAGTCAATGGCAAACCACTTCCAGAAACCTGTCAAGGAAACTTCTTGAACTTGTTCAGGCAGTCACTAGGAGTTAACACTGACTCAAAGGTGTGCGTGCATGCGCAAGCACGCACATCCACACCTAATTATGTATTAATGAGGATGTGAAAGCTAACATCCAATGGATATTCTTATTCCTGAAGTTCCAGGGAAGGAAATGATCCAAAGTAGACAAAATCTTGTCTTCCAATATTGCCAAAATGATTAAAACTAGAATCTCCCCAAATGTGTAAACATCCAGGAATACTTCCTCTTAGTAGTTTCAAGAAATTCATTCAAAATTACACACGGTTGCAGGTTTTTTAATTTATAAAATATTTGCAAATGGTTTTAAATGAAGCTATTTAACTTTTATCAATTAAAAAGAAAACTACGGATCAGTATTTGAGGACTGTTTGCTTAAAATAATTATCACAGTTCTTAGGTAATTATTTTCTGTATCCTTAGGAACCTGTCACCTTCCAGATGTTGCTAAACAACAATTCCCCTGGATATATTGTTAACTCTGATTTTTTTGGAAATCCAGAGTGGCTGACTTCAACTCTTATCAAAGATAACAAGATCCAGTAAGAATATTAAAACCCATTAGATAATTTTTATTCTTTTCCTGGAAAGCCTTAAATCTTGAATCATAACAACAGACACATACATATGAAAATAAGTACAGGTATATAACTTTTCGTGTTGTCCACACATTTACTCTATTAACTGCAAAACAGCATTTTGCTATTCAAAATTTCAATGTTTTTAATTTGAAATTGAAAATCTGAAAAGCAGCAAAAATCTATGCATTTCGAAGTAAATTTTTGTTTTTTAAAAAAATATTTTAATCTTATTCCTTCTTGAAGTAGCAGATCAATCCAAGATCTGAAACTAGTGGAGTCGGCATAATTGCTGAATTTGCAAAGTCTAGTTTGTCGCTATTTTTTCAAATCAAATGAAGAGGAAGGAAATAAAACTTCAAAGAGATGGTAATGCTTAATTGTTAGCAAGCAAAGATACATTTAAATCATGATTAGCAGGTGACGGAATATTCCTTTCCTCTACAAAAGTAAACTCAATGTAACTATTGTAGATCACACAGTTATTTCAATATAAATAAAAGTTAATATCAAATCCTTTAAAATGCTATACATAGAACATGAGATTTGGCTTTCCTTGTAACTTTGTAGCATTTTCTCAGCTCATCAAGAAATAATCTTATATTTGTTGCCAAAATTTTGAAAAGCAATACTATTTCTTTCTCACTCAGTTTGAAACTGATCCAGGGAAGTGTGGTTTTATGAAGCAATTCATTCAACATCCTACTGTTTCAGAATTTGGAAAAAGCCTAACTCTCCCGCTCACACACACACATACCCCTAACCGCTCAACAAGATTGGGCACTATGTCAAAATAACCAAATACTACAAAATTCTTAGTCTAACCAGGATAACTTTGAGGTTCAACTCCCCAAAACACTCTTTTTTCCCCTTAATGTAGCAGCAGCACATCATTTCATGGAGAATGCTTATGCATCAAAAAATGTTCTCTAGTTAGGAAAAAGGAAGGCTTCATCAGAAATGAAGCAGAACTATGAATACATTTCTATAATGTTAGCTTTCATGGCATTGAATAAATGTCATTTAATGAAACGTGCCCCCCCCCCAACCAATTTTAGAACACAGCAGATAATCCATCAATAACTACCAGGTTATTGATGCAATCAATCAGCAATCCAGGTTGATCAGAGGTTGGACATCAAAGTGACTAGTTCTATAAACTCCCACTGAGATTTTAAAACAGATAAAAGATGTTAATATACAGCCCCTTTTTATACGTCTAACTATCACCATTTCCCATAAAGACAGATACGCCTTTCCGTTTTTGCAGTGAGGAAAAAAAGGTGTGTCACTTGATGGATTTTTTTTAAAGTAACATGCTGCTTGGGTTTTAAGCTTCACCCAGTCTACATTAAACTAAAAACTGGGGCTACCAGTTAGCTTTTAAATATAACAACAACAAAAACGCTTGCTTTTTATTAGGTTTGAGTATAATAGTCAAATAAATGGCCCCTATTTTCAAGATAGCATAAGCAGCATCAGCTTTATATACAGATAGTTTCCCAGTGCAGACATTCACTTTCTTTCAATAAATATCAATGAAACAAAAACCTCTTTTTAAGCAGAAGATTTACTGGCAAAGACCAAGTACTTTTGAAAATATACATTTGCTCCTTTCAGGGTTTCCCTGAAGAGGTCATTGCTAATAGTTTTGGTCTCACACTAAGGCACACTAGCAAAATAGCCCGAAGCATCTTCTCTGCATCTTCCTCGCTCTTTCCCACCCACCCACTTATTCACAAGCACACACGCAGCCCGAGAACAATACACTGATCGGCGCGGTTCCTTTGCGCCCCGCCCGTCCTCTCCCCCCACCCCCCTTGCACTTAACGGAACAGCGTGACAAGAAGGGACAGGTTTCTTCATTAACTGCTCTTAAAAGCTCTCTGTACGTTTTTAGTAAGCAGGCCCTCGCCTTAGAAAGGGCAGATTGGCCCGGCCAGGTCCGCTCCAACCCCTCCACCAACACGGTCCTCGCCCGGAAGGTTGGGCCCTAAGTACATCTCTACCCCTCTCCCCACCCTCTCTCTTCCCCGCGCAGCGGCAGTCAACCTGCTCTGTACCTGAGCTGTCCATGGTGCTGCAGTCGAGCGGCTGATGCTGATGCTGTCGCGCTGGGCTCCTGGCTGCTGCTACCACCGCGGGAATCACCCCTTGTTTGCCGAGGTTGCCGCCGCCGCCGCCTCCGCCGCCGGTTCGCTCCCGGCTGCTGCAGAAGTCACCGTTGCTGTCCACCAGCTGCAAAGATTCATAGCCATCATTGTTGGTCTTTTTCCGGTAGCTCCCGAGGAGACTCATGGGCGAGTCAGACAGAGAGAGTGTCACCGCGGACATAAAAGGCGGGAGAATCGCAAACAGCTCACCTTCCCCTAGAGGCGGAAGCAGCCACACACCCAGAGCGGGGCTGCAGCCCCAGCAGGGCCTTACTTGCTGGCTGGCTGGGTGTGAGCGCAGGCGGTGGAGGCAAGCGACCTCCCCGCCTCTTGTCTCCCGTCCCCGCCTCTGCCTGGCAGCTATTGGAGCAGCCTTGGGAGGCACACCTTGCCTGCTGCTAAAGACATTGAAGTCCGACCCTTTAGTCTCTAATGCCTAATGCTTTCAGGAAGCGATGCCCGGAAGCAATGTAAGAAGGCCTCCAGCGTGCCTGCGCGCGCTTCTCTACCGCTTGGCTTCCACACCATCCCGCTACTTCTAGAGACCTAGAAAGCAGCGAGATCAAGCAGCATGCAAAGCGGCATGGCCCCCTGCAGATCATCATCATCCCGATTCAAGGCATTCAGCTTTCCAAGGTTAAAAGAAAGGCAGCTGGCACAGGCAGGAAGTGGATAGAATCTATCCCACTCAAAAATCTAAGATCTGTATCAAGCAGGCAATAGTTGTTGTTTTTCCCTGTGACACTCTCTAAGGAAGCATTACTTGGACTTTGAAGAAGTGAGGTAGAAAGAGTTGTTTGTACTTTTGAAATTTGGTGTTGAAGATACAACTGATAACCCAGAAGACAAACAAAAGAATTATTGAACAAATCAACCCAGAGTTTTCACTTGAAGTACACATGACCAGGTTCAAATTATTATACTTTGCACAAATTATTCAGAGATTAAGCTCTCTGATATCTATAATAATTCCAACGGTGAAAGGAAAGGGAAGATGAGCAGTAACAAACTGGATGAACTCAATTACAGCAGCAATGAGTGCACTACTGGAAGTCCTAGGGACCAAGTTGGAGACAGATCCACCTGGAGAAAAACTATGTGATCACTGAGAATCAACACTAATTTGACAAGACATAATCAATTCTCAAAACTTCACCTGGTGCCCTGTTCCTTCCTTGTAGCCCAAGCTTCCTTTATCTTTGTATCCTACAAAAAGTGGGAAATTAGCCAACTTTCTGTCATCTAGTCTTCCTTATCACTATCATCAGAGCCAGAAACATAGAAGATACAGTGAATATATGCAATAAAATATCTAATGAAACCTTCTTTACAAGTCACCTTTGCTAATTATACTAATATCATTCAAAATGTTACATTTTCATCCAAACAATAAATGCTAGTGGTCTATGCAAGAGACTGCTATCTGGTGCAGGTCCAAACTTTTACTAAGATAGGATAGCTTGGGCAACTAGAACAACTATATTTTTTATAAGTCAAACTCACTGCAATAACATCAGGTCTGTATATGCTGTACATTTTCCAAGGAATGGTTTCTGTTTCACTAATTGTAATTGGATTTCTTTAAATTATATCCCTAGGATTTGTACAAATTTATATATCTTATAGCTGGTCAGAGTTACTTCAAACTCAAGACGGGCAGAAAATAAATTTGATAATTATAGTTTTAATTCATCTCTAATCCATTTCCAATCCTGCCCATTCATGCAGTCAGAAATTCTAGGAGTACGTTTAATTAAAATTGGTTTTGTTTAGAAAACCTTCAGAGGTGCTTTGTTTTGCTTTTATTGGAATTTACAACTGTAGAAGTCAAGCAAGCTGCAGGCACAATTTAAATATCCATAGTAAAAATCCACTGTTTCTGCATCGGATTCTAAGAGAAAAAGTCCCAAAATATTATTGGCTGGCATTTTAGACTGGGACATTCTAAACTAGAATGTTATTCCTATCCTTACTTGATCCAACCCTAATCATATTAACATTTTTAAATAGAATAGAATAACAGAGTTAGAAGGGACCTTGGAGGTCTTCTAGTCCATCCCACCCCCACCCACCACCCACCCCCGCTTAGGCAGGAAACCCTACACCACTTCAGACAAATGGTTATCTAACATCTTCTTTAAAACTTCCAGTGTTGGAGCATTCACAACTTCTGGAGGCAAGTTGTTCCACTGATTAATTGTTCTAACTGTCAGGAAATTTCTCCTTCGTTCTAAATTGCTTCTCTTCTTGATTAGTTTCCACCCATTGCTTCTTGTCCTACCCTCAGGTGCTTTGGGGAATAGCTTGACTCCCTCTTCTTTATGGCAGCCCCTGAGATATTGGAACACTATTATGTCTCCCCTAGTCCTCCTTTTCATTAAACTAGACATATCCAATTCCTACAACCGTTCTTCATATATTTTAGCCTCCAGTTCCCTAATCATCTTTGTTTTCTTCTCTGCACTCTTTCTAGAGCCTCAACATCTTTTTTTACATCGTGACAACTAAAACTGAATGCAGCATTCCAAGTGTGGCCTTACCAAGGCATTATAAAGTGGTATTAACACTTCACGTGATCTTGATTCTATCCCTCTGTTTTTGCAGCCCAGAACTGTGTGCTAGCTTTTTTGGCAGCTGCTGCACACTGCTGGCTCATATTTAAATAGTTGTCCACTAGGCCTCCAAGATCCTTCTCACAGTTACTACCACTGAGCAAGGTACCATATATACTGTACCTGTCCATTTTGTTTTCTTGCCTAAATGTAGAGCCTTACTTTTTTCACCATTGAATTTCATTTTGTTAGATAGCGCCCTAAATAGGGGATGATAATTCACAACAACCAGATTTCAGTATTCAATGGATATGTCTGTAGCTTCTGTTCTCATAAACATGTATAAAATCTTGGGTAAAACCCTATTCTATCAGATTTCTATAGTATAGCCTTCTAGTTGGAGATGTTATGGAAGATCAGTCATCCTGGAGCTCAGTCAAAGTAGGATAGTAGACTGGATTAGATTCTTTAGTGGTGTTACTGAACTACGAGATGTAAAATCTGAATTGAGCTCCCTCAAAATTACAGCCTACAAATCTTCTATTTCAGTACCCGTTTATATCACATTATTGACAATTGCAGACAAGACTTGTTTCTGCCTCTCAGCTGTTAACATAATTATCCAAGGTGCACTTAACAAAATACCACCTAGTAATTTTGCCTCCAACTTTTAAAAGACTCTCCAGTTGTGCTTCCAAACTTCCAGATGCTAATGCTCTCAAGTCCAGTCCTTTCCCATGTTTCTATCAATATTTTTAGCAACAGAAACAAATAAAATATTATTAAAAAGGACATACAATCTTCAAAGTTAAGGTATTTACAATGCAGGTGGCAGATTCAGACAGAAAAAGATAATGTGAGCCTGGGCTTGGTCTCCCTATATTCAACTCATATACAGGATCTGCTTACTATTTTCATATTATAAGAACATAAGGCAATTATAGAAACATAAGGCAATAAGGCTCAAGGTGTGGTGACTTATCCTTGAAGAAAAATGGGTCTTTTGTACATATTCTTTTAATCTTTCCAAAGTTTATGTTTTTCAGATGTCTTGCACTACAACTCCTTTCAATACCATGCTTAGCCATACTAAATAGTTTTTTGTTTTTTTTAAAATTTGATTTCTATGCCGTCCTTCTCCGGAGACTCAGGGCGGCTTACAATGCGTTAAGCAATAGCCTTCATACTTTTGTATATTTATACAAAGTCAGCTTATTGCCCCCACAAACTGGGTCCTCAATTTACCCACTTTAGAAAGGATGGAAGGCTGAGTCGACCTTGAGCCTGGCTAGGATTAAACTCACAGAAATTACAGGCAGCTGGTGTTAATTGCTGCCTTTAGTAGGAGGCATTAGCCCCCTACGCTACACAGGCTCGGTTACAATAGTAACTCACATGTGGACTGCACCAACTTGGAAGAGGCTGCTTTCTGATCATGTGAGAACTACTATAATAGGAAGCATTTGATGTGCATTTCTGAACCATTAAAAAAAACAATCCATATTTCAGACATCTTATGATGAATAGACCCATGAAAATTGGATGGGAGTGAAGCCAGCATTTTGGCTATCTAGCAGACTTTTCCCTCATTCAAACAGCTATAATCTTCTTCTAAAATTCTTTTCTAATATTATCAATGTCCCATCTAATTTTAGTGCGTCCTCATTGTTTTGCCAAGCCAAGATTTTTCTTCCTTTTCTTTATCAGTGTGGCAAAGTTTTAAAAAAAGAGTAGGATTCCTGAGCCTTTTACAGTTTTGAAAGAGATAGAGAGAGGCAGAATATGATACCCACCAAGTGTAACTTATCACCAAGAGCCTTGGTGGCGCAGCAGACTAAAGTGCTGTTAATTAGCACTTAGCTGCCAGCTGCCTGCAATTACTGCAAGTTCAAATCTCACCAGGCTCAAGGTTGACTCAGCCTTCCGTCCTTCTGAGGTAGATAAATGAGAACCTGGATTGTGGGGGCAATAAGCTGACTTTGTATAAAAAAGAACACCGCTTGGGGGGGCCAAAAAGCCCTACTAAGCAGGTATATAATATACAAAAGTATTAAGACTATTGCTTAACGTATTGTAAACCGCCCTGAGTCTCCAGAGAAAGGCGGCATATAAATCAAACCAACAAATAAATAAATAAATAAATCATGAAACTACACCACTTGCAGTTCCCTTTTTAAAGGGACATAACCCTTTTAAATCTGGCCATTCTAATGTTTAAAATTTGCCAGTGCTAAAGTGTAATTTCAATTTGCATATCACATAGCTGTTTCTCCTCTTCATTCAAAAGAATGCAATTTGGTAAGGAATATACCAGGGAAGGCAAGTTGAAAGAGAGGGTGGGGAGAATCAATAAATTCTTAAAGAATTGTTAAATGGAACCATTTTTATTCCACTATTGAATTTTATAGCTCTTTATAAGGATGTACTAATGGATTAGTTTCATTTTTTAAAATATAGATGAAAATTAATTTTGTTGGAAATTTTGTCATGAAGCAGCAATTTACAAAGGATTTTGGTGCCAAATCATGTTACCCTTTAAAGATTGCTATATTGCTATAATGTGCACTATGCCAAAATCCAAATTAACTAAACTTGGAATTATTGGTTCTTATCAAATAAGAGGAATATGGACAAAATATGCAGGGAAGGAAGACAACTTATGTCTGAGCTTATGGTATTTCTTCTATTTATTTCTTTATTTGTCAAACACGTACAAGATAAGTGTAGGTATCAACATAAACAAATAATAAAATGTGGACAGTAAGACAGGGATGGTAGGCATGCTGGTGCCCTTATGTACGCCCCCTTTACAGATCTCTTAAGAATGGAGTGAGGGCCATGGTAAATAGTTTGAGGTTGAAACTATGAGGGTTTGAGGCTGTAACAAGGCTGTAATTGTGGTATAACTATGTCTAACAAGAAAATACAAGATAAGCCACAAGACAGCTTGAGAGCCATATAATTTAGGTAAAACATTATCTAAAGGTTTTTCACATTTTATCCACCCATTAGCAAATTCTTCTTCACATATTCTCGGAACATGTAATTTATCGACACACTGAGGAAAGCTTCTTTAAATGTTCTAACTCTTATGGTTAGAAATATTTTTCCTTTCCTTGGTTTTCTTATAACTCTTTCTTATAAGCCTATTGGAACCTCCTCTGCATTATTCTTCAGCAACACAAAGCTTTCAGATCTGGTAAATTATTATTTCATTATCTCCAGTCAGTTTGAGGAAGGCTGGTCCATATGTTTACTTGGAGGAAATTGCATTGTGGGACTTTACTTAGGAACATGCCTTTGTAAGATGGAAAACTGTTGTGGTTTTGGGTAAAATATTGACCCCTCTCAAGTAATTCCTACTGATTCTCTGTTAAATGATGACTGGGTTTTAGTGCCTTTAAATGAGTATGTAATAGATACAACATTCCACATAACTGTATCTCCAAGTATAGCACTATGGCGAAGTTATTTTCCAAGAACATGAATGTATGGAGGAGATGGAATCTAATAAAGGAGATTATTTGTAGGCAGTGGTTTGTCCTCTGAGTTTTGCAGCTTGACTCCCAGACATTTCATTACCAAACTAGGTAATATCTTTAGCAGGGTTTGAGGTGAAGTGTCTTGTTCGTTTATATAGGTCCTGGGTGGTCGGTTGGTCTTGTGACTGGTTGAATCACAAGATTGGCAAGAATATTTATAGTTCAGGGTTGAAATGAGTGCTCTTTGAGCTTGGTTGTGTCTAGCACTGATGTTAACCTAGTTTGGGTAATGAAATGTTTACAAGAAAACAACCAAGCTCAAAGAACACCAAGGATTCACTTTCTCTTAGCCCAACCCAGCTCACAGGGTTGTTCTTCTGGGGAAAATAGGAGGAGGAAAGAAGTACTAGATATGGTCACTGCTTGAGTTATTTATAAAAATAATAAGGGTAGAATTTTAATTTCTTTAACAAAATTAAAGAAAATAGAAAGAGCATCAAAAAGCACTTTGTGAACTTTATACTGAAGCCTGTTTTCTACTATATATACTTACACACATACATACTTCCAGATTCCTCTCAAGAACATGCCACAAAATGGATTATCTATGGTCTAGTCTTACAACACTGCTGCATTTGCTCACGTTTGTCAGATACTCTCTGGAGGAGTTTAAATCAAGCCTTACAACGCCAAGCAAAATGGCAACTCAGTGAAGTGTGAAAAACAGATCAATAGAGTTATATTCGTACCCAAGACATACTGTATTTGTTACAGGACAGATTCAGAAAGCAAAAGATAAAACTATTACTTGGTTCTTGTTGAAACTGCTCTCATATATTACCCAAGATTTCCTGTCCAACCTACATGTGAGGCAATTTTCAGCCTAGACAGAAACCACAAGAGTGTCCATTGGAAGTTGTAAGAACAACAGAGACATTCTGGCAGAAGAGCTGGGGAAAATATGTTAGTTAAGAGATTATACCAGTGTTTCCCAAACTTGGCTATTTTAAGGTGCATGGACTTCAACTCCCAGAATTCCCCAGGCAGTATGGCTGGTTGAGGAATGCTGGGAGTTGAAGTCCATACATCTTCAAAGGGTCAAGTTTGGGAAACACTGGATTATACTATAAAGTTTATTGATTGGTTGATTTTATTTTTTTTATTCCTCCTTTATTACTTTTATAATTCAAGTTGCAAACATACACAATGCCCCTTCCTTCTATTTTCCTCACAAAAATGACCCTGTAAACTGGATTGGATTGAGAATAAGCAACTGGAAGGCATGACTAAAACACATGATTTCTAGGCCAGCACCTTACCCACTATACCAAACTGTCTCTCATTATGTTCCATTATTAGACTAAGTGGATGAAAAAGAGGACTCCTGCTGATCAGGTAAGAAAATTGTTTTCCAAAAGCCATGATAGATGGGGATAGGGGGGCTTTTGACTTGTTGAAAGGTGAAGTCTCACTAATGATGTTTGGTTATGAAAATTCTGCATTCAAACAACCAAAGCTTCAGAAATCCATGAACCTCACTGCCAGAAGACTACTTAGGCAGGAATGTGAAGGATCTGGAAATACAATTAGGGTTTTTGTCAATCCTTCCATGCAAGGATTACAGGGGGAGAGCTGTTGACAGTTAATAATTAAGTTTGAGTTTTTCAACTATGAACCTTGCTACCAATGCAGAGAACTCCTGATGACATAAAGGCTACCCCTCATGAAGTAAGAGATATCATTAACAAGCTCAGAGTTTTCTACTCCAATGCACAATTATTGGAAATCAAGAGGAAATCATAATGCAGGAAAACAAATAACAAAAATTTGCTGGGTTGACCAACAATGCAGAAGAAAGGGAGGAGGTATGGGGTTTTCTTCTATATTAAAAAAAGCATGACTCAAAGCACAAATCTAGTGAAAGTATTTGGGTGGGGGGAAAAAAGAGAAACAAAAATGATTATATCTTGAGAGTTTATTATTGATTGCCAGATCAACAGAAAATATAGGTAAGGCCTTTCTGCATCAGATGTCATGCTTTAAAAAAGACTTTTATTTTATTTAATTTATTTAATTTGATTTATATGCCGCCCTTCTCCGGAGACTCAGGGCGGCTTATAATGCGTTAAGCAATAACCTTCATACTTTTGTATATTTATACAAAATCAGCTTATTGCCCCCACAATCTGGGTCCTCATTTGACCTACCTTAGAAAGGATGGAAGGCTGAGTCAATCTTGAGCCTGGTGAGATTCGAATTTACAGTAATTGCAGGCAGCTGAATGTTAATAACAGGCTTTAGTCTGCTGTGCCACCAGGCTCCCATGTGAATGGGAGATTCAACTGTTCTGTCATAGACTGGAAATGAAAACAACAAAGAGACCCAACAAATCCCTGTCTACTCTTGCTAACAACTTCATTTGGCAGAAAATGGAATAAGGAAAAAGGTAATCTGCTATCTGATGTAATGTTTTACCAACAAAGAAGAATTGGTTGCAGAAGTGAAGGTGACCACCAGTAGACCCTTGAGGGAGAATGAGCATGTTATCTTTGAATCAAGATATACAAACTTGTATATCAGAATTTAAAAGACTTGATCTTAATGAACTCCAGCAGAAGATAGGTCAACTGGAAATCCTGAAGGAGAGACATGCCTAGAAAAGATGGGAAGTACTGTGAAGTACTGAAGATATAGCTTTCTAAAAGATTGCAAAGGAAAAGGGGCTTGTGTAGTGATGTGTAGACAATATAAGGCAATTGTCAAAAACTATATTGATTATATTACGATACAGTCACTAAAATGTGGAATGAGCCAAGATTTGTGAAAAATATACAAAAAAATAAAAAAGGCTGTTTTAGTTCTATCACAAATAAAATTTAGGTCTGTTGTGAGAAAAAAGAGGTGAATTGGTAATATAGAGTAAGGAGGCAAAATACTTTATTTTACATCTGTCTTCTCTCAGAAGGGAAACAAAGCAGTGGTGGGTTGCTCCCGGTTTGGTCCGGTTCTATAGACTTGGTAGTAAAACTGGTGGGAGACTCCGCCCACCTATCATGACGTCATCCCCGGTGATCTGCGCATGCAACGGGAAGCGAGCGCGCTCCCGTTGCAAACCGGTAGTAAAGGTAAGAAGAACCCACCCCTGAAACAAAGCCCTAACTTTCAATATAGCACTTAGGCGTCAAACTTAGGCTGTCAGCTTTCTGACAAGTTCAGTGTCTTTAACTGCTGAGCCACAGTACCCCCAAGTCCTTTACCTTCACATTCTCAGGGCCAGACTAGTACATCATAGGAAAGTGAAAGAACCAGCAAAGGGAATCACAGAATTTTTAACAGCAGTATTTGGAAATGTCTTACTTACTTACTTACTTACTTACTTACTTACTTACTTACTTACTTACTTACTTAACTTACTTACTTACCTACCTACCTACCTACCTACCTACCTACCTACCTACTTATTTATTTATTTATTTATTTATTTATTTATTTATTTATTTGTCAGATTTATATGCTTCCCTTCTCCCATAGGACTTGGGGTGGCTCACAACAATAAAACAACCCGACAATAGATAAAATTAAATAATATTAAAAACACGGCAGATCAGGGAAGTTGCTGAAAGAGCCATGTCTTTAGGTTGACGCGGAAGGTGCGGAGGTCGGGGGCCATCCAGAACTCGGTGGGCAACCCATTCCAGAGGGTCAGTGCGGCCACAGAGAGCACCCTCATCCTGGGGACCACCAGCCGACGCTGTCTGGCCGAGGGGACCCAGAGGAGGGCTGCCCTATGTGAGCGCACTGGCAGTGGGAGGCTGGTAGGAGGGGATCTTGCAAATACCCCCATGCCATGAAGGGCTTTATAGGTGAGAACCAGCACCTTGAAGCAGATCCGGAGGTCCACTGGCAACCAGTGCAGCTCGCGCAACAGTGGTGTTATATGAGAGTAGCGGGACGCACACATAACTACTCGCACGGCCACATTCTGGACCAGTTGGAGCCTCCGGTTGCACCCCAAGGGCAGCCCCATGTAGAGGGCATTGCAGTAATCCAGCCAAGATTTATTTGTACCCCATCTTTATTATTTTTACAAATAACTCAAGGCGGTGAACATGTCCAAACACCTTCTTCCTCCACAAAGCAAGGTTTCAGAAAAGCAGAAGGAGGCAAATGTCCCTATTTTTAAAAAAAATAAATGGGGAAGTACAACCTGAGAAGTTACAGTCTTGACATTCATACAAGGCAAGGTCTCCCAACATATTTGTGAATACTTGAAGAGGAATCTTTCAGAGTGAGGTGGGTAACATATAAATTTAATAAATATATAAATAAGAACAAATAACAAGAGCTAGCACAGATTTATACCAAACAAATAAGCCTGCGTCTCCAAATATTTGGTAATTTTATCTTTAATAGCAATTTCCACTATCTTCTCTGGAACAGACAATTAGCTGACAGACCTATAACTTCCTAGATTTCTCAGACAGCCCTTCTTAAAAATTGGAGCTATGTTAGTCATCTTCCAATCTTCATCTACTGAAGCCAAGTGTCGAGACAGGTTATATATTTTAGTTAAGAAGTCCACAAACCCAGGTTTAAGCTCCTTAATATTTTATTAAGTGAGCAAGAAAAAGAACCTTCTCTGTTATGACTCCCTCCCTATGAAATACCATCCTTGCAGAGATAAGATTGGCCCCTAATTTGACACTGTTTTGCAAGGCCCTGAAGATATGGTTCTGTCCAGAATAATATAGAGCCTATATGGCTGATCTGATTGTTGTCACCAATCAGTTATTGGTTTTTGTACTGGGGTTTTAACTTTTATAAGCAATCCAGAGTCACTGAGAACGAGTTGGGTAGCTATATAAATTCTCTAAATAAATAAATCTGTGTATTCCCCAGGACTTGATGCCCAGGCCTGAGAAACCCCGTGGATATAATGTACTTTGAACTAAGCAAAATGCAATTGCAGAATATAAGGTTTAGATTATAGGATGAAACTATGGAAGTAATTGTAAATCAGAAAGAATGGAGAATACTAATCATATAAAATTACAAAGCACTCTTGCAGTTTCTTGAGATACAGGTGAAAACTAAACAGATGGAGGGGGGAGAGAGAGATTAAGTGCAGTGCCCAGCGCTATTTGTCATTTTTATTAATGACCTGGATGAAGTGATTAAGGGGATGATTATCAAATTTGCAGATGATTCAAACATAGGAGGAGTGGCTAACACTTCAGAAGAGAAAGACAAGTCTCAGAAAGATCTAGTCAGGCTTGAACAGTAGGCTGAAAAGGATATGAGGGAGATACATGAAACCTTGCACCTTGGGAGAAAAACATGCAGGAAACAAATATTAAATGGGGAGGGGGGTCCTGGCTTTGCAGAAGTACAGGTGAAAAAGATTTGGGTGTTCTAATAAATCACAAGTTGAACATAAGACAGTGGTGTGATGCAGCTGCTAAAAGGCAGATGCTATTTTGAGCTCTATTAACTGTATTAACAGGCACATAGAATCCAGATCACAGGAAGCACGCTTGACACAATACCCTGATCACATATTATTATTCTGCCTTGGCCAAGCCCCACTTATTGCAACTTTAAAAATTAAAAATTAACTTTGACAAATTAGAATAAGAGAGCCAGTTTGGTATAGTACCATGATGGCGAACCTATGGCACATATGCCAGAAGTGGCATGCAGAGCCCTCTGTGGGTACACACGGCGGCCAGCTGCCCTTCTGGGTTTTGGCAGCCAGCCAGCTGGTCTTTGCTACTTCTCATTCAAATAATAGGCCCCTTTCACTTCCTTAGACTGGCAATAATGTGGAGGGCATTTTATGGCATTATTGCACAAGAAGATGAGCCTGAATATAATTTAGACTTCAGTATTAATCACTTTCTAACTGACCAATGCTACAAGCTCTGAAATAAGAGGCCTTAGCGCGGCGGCCAGCTGCTCTTCTGGGTTCTGACATGCACATGCATGCCGGAACCCAGAACAGAACAGCTGGCCAGTGCGCATGCGTGCCAGATCAGCTGTCTGGCGTGCATGCGCATGATGGAACCCGGAAGATCAGCTGGCCGCTGCGCACATGTGCACCAGCCGCTTCCAGGTTCCAACGCTCCAGAACACACACACATGCTTCAGTTTTAGCACTTGGTGGTGAAAAGGTTAGCCATCACTGGTTAGTGGTTAAGATGCTGGCCTAGGAACCAGGAGATTCTGAGTTCCAGTCCTGCCTCGGGCATAAAGGCTGGCTGGGTGACTTTGGACAAGTCACTCTCTCTCAATCCAGCCCACCTCACAGTTTGTTGTAAGGAAAATAGGAGGAAGGAGTATTAAGTATGTTTGCCGCCATGAGTTATTGATAAACAATAATAAAGGCAAGATAAAAATCAAATAATGATCAAATCCATTCTAAACATCTGTCTGACTGTGCAACCAACCACCACGATAAGTTCAGAGGAAAGACTATTAATATTTCGAGAAGATTGGGGGAAAAGTTCTATCAAGAATGATTTTTAAAACCGCATATATTTTGCCTGCAGAAGAGCAAACTGAGAGGCAATATAATTCATTCTTATCTAAAAGGTTTAGAAAAGTAAAAGAAAGGAGTAAAATATATCTATCATTTGCTACTAGCATCTGTTAGTGGCTTCCCTAAAGAATTGTGGGGCTAAATGATGCTAATCCAGCATCATATCCCAATCATGCAATCCTAGGGGCATTTACTCCGTGTCATCTTCATTTATATATTCAGTCATTAATTATGTAACTCAAGTCATATAACCATATTGTAGCTTCTGACCCTAACAAAATGCAGGAAAAAATTATCTTGTCAAAGATATCCATAAAAAGGAATAGGTTTATGTAATGCAGCCAGATGGCTTAAGCAAATGACTCACCTCCCAGAATCCTAGGAAAGTTTCTGTTAAACCGGCCATGAGTCATATACCATGCTGGGGAAAAAGTGACCCCCCCCTCCCACGCAAATACTAACTATTTTGCCTTTCCAGCAGGGAAGATTCCCTGAAAATCCCCAAAAAAAGATTGAATATGGTTACCATATTCGATACCCCATTAGAAAAGTAGCACCTGGTTGACTTTCATTGAAAAGCTAAGCATGGCTAGGCTTGATTAACTTTTTGAAGGAATGACAAAGATGGAATTCCAAGCCTATAAACTAAGGAAACATATCCAAGGCTGGTAAAACTGAGAAAAGATCCTTTTTAATCTTCTGTATCGTTGCCAGGAAAACTACATGGAAAAGTTGAACATTTACCTTTATGTTTACCATCGAGTTTGTACCACTACAGATGAGAGGGTGAGTATGCTGCATAGAAATCCTTGTCGAAAAATCACAAGGGAGAGATGAGCCTTATCAATGCAAAGGTATGTTCAAAGCAAAGGGAGATGAGGTTACCACCGTTAGCTTTTCTCTGAATATGTCATGGTTTTGTACAGGCAGAAAGGATTCGGAATTTGGGAAAGAATCTTCCAATGCGCACCCCTGGCAACTAAAATGGTACAGCTCCAGAGAAGCACTGCCATTTGATTTGACTGCCAGGACTAACTCTTTAAGCAACCTTCTTCACTGACTTTGTTAATGTGATATTATGCCAGGTAGAGAAATTATTATGCCCGAGAAAGAAAAAGATAAGACTCGTGGTGCAATTCGGCTCAAATGGGCAGCAAAGCTTTCCTGCACTGTCTGTCTCGGCCTCCTCCAGCGCTCCTGAGATGTAGTCCCAATAGATTTGAGGGCACGACATTGGATAGCCATCTGATAAGAAAATCATTTGCCCTTCACTTACCTATATTCAGATCATCACCAGAGATATACTTCCTTTGCTCATACTTTCAAATTTATTTTTATTTCCATCTCAAGCTAAGAATCGTTTTGGGGGGAATATTTGACCATGACAAACGACTTGAAGATATCTGCTTAGAAAAAGAGAGGGAGGGGGGAGGAATTGCTGGTAGATTCACACAGCGGATGATATGTGGGCCTTCTTGTTACTCTGAGGATTAATTTTCAGCTGGATAAAAGCTCTGCACAGAAAGGATCAGCAATTTGCTTGCACATCCATCGGCATGCAGGAAAACAAACAAGCATCAAGGGCAAAACGCTAGAGTTCCTCATTAAAGAGATTTATAAAGGCAGTCTGTCTCAGCTGTGTGGCACATCTTGCCACCTTCCCCCCCACCCCCCCCAAAAAAGAAACACACAGATGGCTAAATATAGCCTATCTCTGCATTGTCTTCAAGCTGCTATCGGCAGCCTTTAAATTAGCAGAATGACAGAGCTTTTATCAGGAAAACGAAGCTGGGGTTGAGATTCACAGCTCCCTCCCCCTTTAAGGAACATGAGAAGATGGAGGCCTTGACTATCTTGATTAATACGATTTCTTTGTTTGCTAGAGGAATATTTAATTTTTATAAATAGGAAGCCTGACAGCAAAGGCCCAGCTCTTCCTAACCAAATTTGGGGACAGCCATCTAGCCTTATTTATTTTTTTATAAATTAGTTATTTCACATCATTGCATATCTACATTCTGCCAAGCAGCCTTTCTTTACTTTTTTTTGGGGGGGGGGGAGCAGCTGTGAATTTCAGAGCTGGATTAATGTAGGTTGCATTTTGAAATTATCTATGATTTGGAATTAAGAATATGCTTTGTAAAGGGAAGATGTTTGATCTCAGAATATCTCACCGATTCAATTATAAAAATGATCCAGACAGAACATCGTTGTTGTTTTTTAAAAAAAACTTAGCATTGCTATTATTTGTGTTTTCTTTAAGGGAAGGGAAGTATCTCCTGCAGATCAGAGGCTGCTGTTACTGTTTAAACTTCAAGCCATCCAATTATTCTCAGCTGGTAGTAATAAAGATACCATTAAAGTACAAACAAACTCAGATTGAAGATACCTTCAGTAATAGAAATCATTTTTCACAGTTACCTAAAAATAGATAATAAATGGTACTAAATTGTCCATCAAAATAGCAAATGCGAAGATTTGGGGTAAGATACCATGCACAGCCTATTCTCTGCTATGCATTATATAACTGCATTTATTTCTAAACAAAGCTTGTTTTGCTTTCAAGATGTAGAATTCTAAAATGCCATTTTAAAAAAGGTTACTCAGCAGAAGGAACAGTAAACACTATAATCCAATATGTACATCCAGGCATTTATTTGTAACATTGGATATGTTCCCATTTATAGGTTTTCCTTACCTTTATTTTCTGACTTTTTCATGCTCCCTTTCCTCTTCTTGCTGCAGTTCAGTTGGGGGGGAAAAATAAAAACCCAGCTGACTTCTAAAATGCTGACTTTTGATTTGTCATTCACAGCCAGTCATAGGTCACAAAGGCTGCGTTTCTCCATCCAGGGTAGCAATGTGATGCTAATTTGTAGGGAGAGATGCACAGTCCTGGGTTATAGTTTGTATTATAGAGAACCAGACGAAGAATGGGATGCAAGAAGACGTAACATATTTAATAAAATCTGGCATGGAACAGGATCTGGAGTCAAAGATGTTCTCAGTTCATTTCAATAGATGCTGTTTCGTTTGTTCATTTAAGAAGAAAATGATAATTGGCTCATTTAGTTAATCTCAACAAGAACATCAGATAAAGTAAAAGGAGCCCTAAGGCTTTGCTGCGTCAAGATTGATCAAATTCTCACTTATGCTGAGTTGTGACTTAGAAATCATGACGCTATTTTCAGTCATTTTCTTGTAAAACTATTCCAAAACATTTTAAGATTTACCTGGGTCTAGAAAATAACTAGCATGTTTAGCAACTATATGAAAATATAATCTAGCAGAGAGAAGAAGTTACATTTGCTATGCATCTTTCTAAATCAGTAAAAAATTAAAGAGCTTTGCAGCATTAAAGTGTTACATTATTCTTGCTTATGGCAGGAAGCGCATACAATTATTTCTACAGAGAATTCTCTTCCTTATTACATGTGGGCACCTTTAATAAAGCATTGATAGTCTGATAAATAGTACAAAATGAAAGGTTTTTTTACATGGTGAAAAAATAAAATACTTTCAGCTCCATTTTTTAAAAAATTGCAGATACATAGCAGTACATACAAAGTACTACACAGGTGAAGTCATTTCTATTTGATTATAGAAAGTTTCTAAGGTAAATTTGGGGTCTTTTCAAAAGCTGAAAATGGTTGATTATATGAATATTTCCTTGTCATTCACATACTTTCACATCCTTGTCGTTCACAGGTAGTCCTCAACTTACAACCACAATTGAGCCCAAAATTTCTGTTGCGTGAGACAGTTAAGTGAATTTTGCCTCATTTTACAACCTTTCTTGCTACAGTTGTTAAGTGAATCACTGAAGTTGTTAAGTTAGTAACACAGTTGTTATGTGAATCTGGCTTCCCCGTTGACTTTGCTTGCCAGGTCGCAAAAGATGATCACATGACCCCGGAACATTGCAAGTGTCATAAACATGAGCCAAGTTAACCAAGCGTCTGAATTTTAATCACTTTGACCACGAGGATGCTGCAATTGTTATGAGTTTAAGAACGGTCATAAATCACTTTTTCAGTGCTGTTATAACTTCAAACAGTCACTAAATGAACTGTTGTAAGTCAAGGACTACCTGTATTAGGAGATGTGTCTATTATAGTTTTAAAGCTGTTCTAGTAGAAAAATGAAGCTGGCATTAAGTCCTGGTTTGTTTCTATGACTAGAAAGCCAGGATTAACAAAATTTCCAAAATTAAAAACAATCTATTTTATTCCAGAGACAAATGGTGATTCCTCAGACTGTCCGTCAGTCATGTAAAGTGAAACAAATGTGATGCCATGAAACATCCCTTGGCAGATGGTCACGTGTTACCTTGGCTGTAATTCTCCAAGCTAGATTATTTATGCTTTTTTCGGCCTTTACCCTCCTTGACTCTTAACCTTTTAGTTGTGTCATGCACATTTTTATAATTTTCAGGCCTCTCAATGAGGACATCTAATATTCAAGGCTTCATGAAGACACCTAAAATTTATTATGTTAAAATTTGATTCTTGAAAACTTAATATTTTATCTTTATAATTTAAACTCAGTATTGTCAAGTGCAGACTTAATCCAACTTCTTGAATACAGTATATTGATTTCAGTGGTGGGATTCAAATAATTCAGCAACCAGTTCTCTGCCCTAATGATTTCTTTCAACAACCTTTCCACCAAACCGCTCAGCAAGTTAACAACCGGTTCTCCCGAAGTGGTGGGAACTGGCTGAATCCCAACACTGATTGTTTTCCTTTTTTCCCCTTCCCTTTTTCTGAACTCTGTAACTTGAGGTAAATATAAGTCTAATAGGAGAATGTGCCATTCAAAGTACCATTCTCAAACTTTTTTGATTTCAGATGTCTGTCATGGTTCTGAGTCTTTTCATATTTAATTCCCCCTGTACGATATATGTAAACATGTAACTGAAAAATCTATTTTCCTCTTTTAGTATATACATCGTATACTAAGAATTCAATTATCCACTGCTATTTTAAGCCATTAGTGGATCCATACTGACTTATTATGTACAAGTGTAATTAAGTGTAATTATCAGAAAAGTCAACTCAAGCATTCCAGCAAAGGCCCAGTTCTGAATTTTCTACCATTATCTACCATGTCATTGTTTATCTTTGCATACAGTGTATGTATTTATTTTTCAGGGGTTTTTTTTCTTTTCGCAAAGAACCACATCCAAAGCAACAAAATGATATTTGTTTAGAACTGATGTATCTTTCTTGGCCACTTCTCCAGTGCATTGGGATGGACCGAGTGACATAAGCAAATGTTGTTTGCTGTAATCACTTGTTCCTTCTTAGATCATTGGCTGCAATGTAAGAAGGGTGAGGATTTGTGTGAATGTCTTGGAGTCAGTGTTGACTGTGGCAACTGCCTGACAAGAATCTTGATAAGATTCATAAGAACACCAGCATGCTTACCATCCCTGTCCTAATGTTCCCGTTAATTGTACTCATTTTATGTATTCATTTCATGCTTATACATACATACATACATACATACATACATACATACATACGTGTGTGTGTGTGTGTGTGTGTGTGTGTATTAGATAATATGTACTCGACTAAATAAATAAATAAATAAAATCTGCAGTTTTCTTGGCAATATTTTGGATCGGGTTTGCCATTGTTTGCTTCTTAGGGTTGAGAAAGAAGGACTGGTCCCAAATCATCTAGTTGGCTTTGTGTCTAAGGCAAGGCTAGAACTCACAGTCTCTTAGTTTCTGGCCAGGTGCCTTAATCCATTATACCAACTAATACCATGCCATTCATGACTTTTATTGTTCATTGCAAGGAACAGCAGGATGAACTGCATAAGGATGCAGTCTTTAACAACAGTATGTTCTAGACTCAGCCTAATCTTATCATTTTTCAATCTTATATTTTCAAATATTTTTGAAAACCAGACCTGCTTTTCATTATTTAGCCAGGGACAAGCAATCGTTTTGTGGTATAGCAGTCCACACATATGGAGTTTGAGAGCAAGGTTCTCAAGGTTGCTTTCTGCCAATCTCTCCGAGGAATCTGAAAATCTTTATTTTTCAAAAGATTTGTACTTCTCAAAAGATTATACTTCTGTTTTTGTTTTTTTAGGGCAGAAAGTCACACTTCTAGAGATCAGGTATTGATTAGCAGCTTCCCATCATTCTTGTTTTCTAGGAATAGCCAGGAGGCTAACATAATGTCAAGAGGCATTCTTATAAGCAAACACAGTGTTGGAGGTAAAGCACACCAAGTTTCCATTTTTTTTACAAATTAGAAGTACTGAATCAAAACTGAAACTAAGTCAGGGCAGAACTGGCCAATTATCAAACAAAGGTTTGCAGGTATAATCTATGCAAATGGGAATCACATTGCTGGTTTTTAATCACACTCATCTAACCACATAATAGGAGCGTGTTGGCCTAGAGATTAAGACACTGGGCTTGTTGACTGGAAAGCTGGCAGTTCAAGACCCAAATACTGCCTGATGGGATGAGCTCCTGCCAACGTAGCAGCTCAAAAGCATGCAAATGCAAATAAATAGATACTGTAGCACTCAGGTGGGAAGGTAACAGTGTTCTGTGCACCTCGGCTTATAGTCATGTCAGCCACATGACCACAGAAGCATCTTTGGACAAAGCTGGCTTCCTTAGCTAGAAAAAGGAGATGAGCACTGCCCCCTAGGGTCAGACACAACTGGACAGGTGAAACCTTTACCTTATCTACACAATACACACTTCTCACAGCATGGACTAAATTAAAGATAATTTATTATCGCACAACAAATGCTAATACAGTGACTATATGGAATATTTGGAGGGAGTGGAGAGAAGGCTATGCAATGTAGAAATAAACTGCATCTCCCATGATGTTATTCTAGACAAAAATTGTTTACAACACTTGTCTAACCAAAGAACACCTAAGTTCCAATATGATCTCATTATACAGTCATTATATAACAATTGCTGAGTTTAGAAAACACATCTGATTCACAGTAAGGTGCTGACATTGTGAGCTGAAAATGATGGTAAATTACAGAAGATAATAATTTGGGGAGAAAGGTATCACAAGAAGACAGTAGCATCTGAATATTCCATATATTGGAATAGTCCAATATTGGGGGTGTTACCTGGAACCTTGACCTGTGTACAATTCAGAGCATCAACTAGGTACTTTAATCCTGTAACATATTTTGATGCATTTAATTACATACACTTGCAGAAGATTCATAAAGCAATATAATATGTTCATAGATTACCCCTTTGCCATAAATATGAATTTTGGAGACTTATAGAGTCAGAAGAGTGCTTCTATTCTCCTCCAATATCTAAGTGTAAATGTTCTCCTTCAAGGGAAATTCAACAGTGGAGGACTTGATGGAATATCCATGTACTTTGCTTGGAATCCATGTACTTTGTTTACTATTGCCTTCTTTCAGTAGGCTTTTCAAACTTCCCAAACTAGCCTACAGCCACATCATGTTGATTTCCTATCCAACCATTAAACGAGTCAGATTCTAGTTAGCTTTTCAAGATTAACAAATGTCAGTTACATGCTGTAACGGCATCCAGTGATATATGTACTGGACTCCCCTATTTCATTCTTCCAAATGAAAATTATTTTATCACTTTGTAAATCTCTTTGGAAGATTTTTCTTCAAGCCATTATGATACACAGAACAACAGTGGATGGAAATACAGAACTGGTTCAAGTTAATAATCCACCTAAGATCAGAACTCTGGCCATCCTTTCTTCAAAAAATCACAAATCCCTTGTGGCATTATCTGCTATTTTCACTATGTGCTTGGAGCACAGAAAAAATGTGCATACTCAGCCCTACATTTAAGGTCCATGCTCATAATCGACTGACACTAATTAGACACCAAGCAGAAAAAAGTTTGTGGCAGAGTAGAAAGCTAAACCAAATGCTTGCTTGAGGCTAAGATATGTGAATTCACCCATTATGACGTAGGGTTGGTTACATTTGAACCAGGCTATTATATCTTGATTTAGTGCAATGTATAAACCCATCACAGAACCCAACAAAGAGAACTTTCTCTAGAAACAGCAACTGAAATCTACACTTCGGAAACTAGAGAGGATTTTATCATTTCTTCCTTGGTTACATTAGACATTGAGCAAGAATAGGAGAGGAGGAAGTGAAACTTCCTTCTACAGTGAACGTATCTTGTTTATTATTGAATTGATTTGATTACTATAGCTGCACATCTTACAAATGATTCTGAATGATGTGCATCATAATGTACATAAAAATCTTATTGTGCCAATGCTTTGCTTTCTTCAAAAGAGTTAAGATATACATAATATTTAACAGGGTTTCTTTTTCCTCTTAAATATGCTGCTTACATTGAAATTTCTAAACTTTATAAAACTGCAACAAGGGCGATGCTTTGAATTTCACTTATTGGTAGCATCAAGGAAATAACTCCCTGAAGTACCAACAGTGAGAGTTAATGGAATTTGGTGGAAATGATTCAAGGACTTTTAAAAGAATGCCAAAATACCTTTGAAAGGCTATATTTCCAAATATATACTGTGATGGGTAATTTGTTTTCTTAAGAAGTTCTAAAACCAGTCATGCTAAAATACAGTAGATGGCTTGCACCTAATTATATGTGATCTTCAATTAATGAATTGTCAGAGACATTAAAGCACTCAGAACAACCAATTTGTAAACTAGCACCAATCTAAACAGCATTCTATTTTTCATTACAAAGTAAAAATCTTGGCTGGTTTCAAACATGTTCATTCTTCCATAATAACATGACAACAATCATTGCTTCATATAAATGCTTATACGTCATTAAAAAAAAAATAAGAGTAAATGGCAATGCAGGATGGAATAAAAAGGCAACGTTTTTAAAGATTCAAGGTATAAAACAGATAAAAATTCAACAGTATGCTTGAGAATTAAATGACAGTAATAAATGAAAGTATGGTGGTTGCAGTGATATGCAAAAGTAGCTATCAGCCAAAAGCAAGGCTTTGCTTTTGAAGGAGATCATACTACAAGTTTGACATATACATGATTTCATGCACACTGTGCAATGAGCACAAGCTTCGTAATTTAAATGTTTGAGAATACTCTACTGTGATGCAATGGCTCTTAATATTTTGACTTCTACTTCAATTGCTCTGTGAAAACAACGAATGCAACAGCAAGTAACTAACTTGCATTTGCACATTCACACTAAGTAATTGCTAGAGTACTTCTTTAAATCAAATATTAACAAGTAACAAAATAGTGTACTGGTAACAATATCTGTGTGTAAAGTTTAAAAAGGCAAGTGGACAATACCATACATAATGTCAATTTATGACATCCACATAATTCAAGAAAATTTGCTCCTGGGCAAGTATGGGCATACAATGGCAACCTGGTTCTCCCTCTTAATGCTTTGTGTAAAAATAAATTTCTTACAAAAATGAAAACCAATTTCCTGCTATTGTCTTATATAATGTAGTAATGTATCTTCTCTAAAATGAGTGGTATATCATTACAAGACCAATATGAAGATCTTCATAGGAAAGGCTACCAGATGTAGGCTCAAAAATCTGACTACTACTAGAAGGCAGCAAGGAGTTGTAATTTTTCTTCATCTGCCGATATCTAGTGATCATTTAATTATTGCAACCAAGCTCTGGTAGGCCTATTAAAAGGGTGCTAATCACTGACATAGATGGAACAAGTTTCTCAATCATGGAAGATTTTTAAGTGTACTTAACAAAATATGATTATAGAATATGATTTGGTTCAGATCTTTACCCTAAACTTATAAAGATATAAAAAAATGAACTGTGTAATAGCATATCTTCCTGCATAACATTGATGCAGAAGGATTATAAAATAACTACACAAAGTTCTTATAGTTAACAGTTTGAAACGTACTATACTAACACTGGGGCTTTGCCAATTCAATTTTGAAAATATTAATTGGAATTGCCATTTCCCACCCCCACCCCCAAGTATCAGCTGATGAATAGTGTGTGTTTGTAGGAATGCAGAAAAAATGGCATTATATGTGGAAGTTAATTCTATTGCATCAAAAAGCATAATTTTGATATCAAGAGAAAATAACAATTCCGTAAAAAGGCTCATTTATTCAAATGCATTTCCACCTCACCTCATCCCTTTCTACTGAATAAAATAAGGCAACTTGCGATAATTTAGCAAAGTTATGCTGTTTTTACATCTTCTATAGACCTTTTTAGGACAATTCTCCCGAGGACTTAGCATGGGCCAACAAGGACCATTAGCACCATCTATCAAAAAAAAAATAATGTTGAATCCTACAAAACCTGTAGAGATTCCTACAGCAGAGCCCCACTTTTCTCATATTCATTGCAGAGTAGAAATTGATCCCTTGAGAAACGAGAAGTTTGAACAAACACACTAAAAGTTAAATATATCTGTTCAACTGTTGATTTAAAATCGGCTGGCAGGAATTTGGTCAATACTCACATTAACTGCACCATCGCAGCATATAAACTCAAGAACAACATTGTAAAAGCAGAGTGAATATTAAGGAATAGGTTCACAGTAGATCAGAGCTGTCAAACTCCTGGTCCGCAAGCCAGATGAGTCACGCACTGCCCATGCCCAGTTTAACAAAGGGTGAAAAAGTCCCGATACGTCATGTGACGACGCAACAACATGAGTTTGACACTCCTGCAGTAGATAGATCCGTTTTTACTCATCCAAAGCTTTCTCTTACCTGCAGTCTCAGTCAGGTGCTGATGAAGCAATTAGCAAGGAAAAGAAGGGGATGCTGCAAATATAGGCAGTAAAATCAGAAGTCTCCCTTCTTGTTATTAAATTAAATCATACTCTTGATATACATTTTTTGCACATATGACCAAGCTTTAAGAGTTACCTGGACAATTCTAAAATGCAGACACAGAACTGCAAATATCTATTTTGCCACCTCTACAGCAATGGATTTTTGCTACTTATTATTCAACAACCGATTGGGTCTGGCTTATGTTTGCCCACATAATCATTTGCCTGTTGATGGTTAATTGGGACAAATTTACAGGAGCAAAAAAAAATGAGATATTGCACTTTTAGTGACTGTACTATATTATAAAATCAAAGTTTTAAAACTACTAACCATGTAGTGCAACTGTTCTTAGAACTAGAACAGGCCTGCTCTTCAACAAAGAAAGGCCTAAAGCCACTCAAATTTAAAAGTCTAATTTTATTATACAGCAGCATTTTATAACAGATATTTATCTAAGGTCTTCTTACAAACTGAGAGATTGAATTCACCACGATTCTTCTCAGTTTTATAAGTACTCAAAACATACATTATTTGACCTGCATAATGCATGTATTTTCCACAGTGCTTATACCTCATTGAAGATATACCTAGAATACTGTGTGTTTCCATTTAAATGGAGTGTTAGATTTAAGGATCCATGAAAACGCACATGGAATACAGAGAAGATCTAAATATAGCTGGAGAGACTGAACAATGGATTCTAAGAACTGCTCAGGTGTAACTGCCTCTGCGTATCAATTACAATTACTTGAAGTCCATGCACAAGTATTTATATGCCAAGAAGTAGAATTCCATACAGAGTGATCATTGGAAGATGGAGTTCCACAACTATTCTCCAGTAAAACCAGAGAGAACAGCTACTCTTTTAAAAAAAAAGAGCAGAGCACAGATATAGCACGTCATAAACAAGACCAAAATCAACAACATAAAATTCTTATTCCCATTTTACAGATGCTTAGTTAGCTTCTTCTGCTTGGATTGGAGGAATCTTGTTAGACACCAAAGTATAAACGTAAGGCCAGATTTTGTTGGTCTCTGTTCCAGAGAATGAGTGAAGAATCCCTCTGTTTCTGAAATAGAGATGAGACATTTGTGTTAGCAAATGAATGATTTTAAGGAAACCAGTACTGCAGGTTCTACTGTGTTCTTTAGTAAAAGCCAAAAGGATTAAGTAACAATATAAAACAGGACTGACTGTTTTATATTTGTCAGTGTGCATACCTTTACTGATAAGTAATTTTATTTATGACTTTAGGCATCTAGTTCTGAATTCCAGGAATCGTAGATATCAACAGAGTACCAATAAACAGGCTTATTAAAAGGACATTTATTTAATAACCAAGTTGCAATTTACTTTACTAAATAAACAGAAATAAGTAGTATATGCATAAACATCTTTTTTACAATTGGTCAACCAAACTTAAGTTTATTTTAATATGTAAAGGTAAAGATACCCCTTGCACATATGTGCTAGTCATTTCCAACTCTAGGGAGTGGTGCTCATCTCTGTTTCAAAGCCGAAGAACCAGTGCTGTCTGAAGACGTCTCTGTGGTCATGTGGCCGGCATGACTGAATACCAAAGGCACACACTACGCTGTTACCTTCCCACCAAAGATGGCCCCTATTTTTCTACTTGCATTATTTACATGCTTTCGAACTGCTAGGTTGGCAGAAGTTTGGATAAGTAAAGGGAGCTCACCCCATTACGTGGCACTAAGGATTCAAACCGCTGAACTGCCGACCTTTTGATCGACAAGCTCAGCGTCTTAGCCAATATAGTAATTGTAGTATCTCTTTCCCCTTTACTTCATTGTCATATGCAGGCTATATCTCCAGATCTAAGCCTAAAATCACACATCTCTCAGGATAATTTTAAAAAGCAGTCCCTTTCCTGCAGCTTTCCTGATGCTTACAGACTGAGAAACCATCAAAAACAGAATGATAGAAAAGAAAAAGATATCAGTAAAAGGTATCTCATCTATTTTGCCCCTACCCCTCTGTTGCATTCTTTAGCCTTCTCCACCCTATGGCAGTATCTTTATTCTGGTTATCAATCACTGTAAAATAGCACTCAATGATAAAACTACTTGCAATCCCATTGTGATAGAAATGCAGTCTTATGCATTGTGAGAAATGTACAAGCCAAGTATAAAATCATGGTAAGGAAGATGCACTATGGGTTTATGTTATTTAAACATCAACATATAAAACTGTGGAATAAAACAAAAAAACAATTAAAAATAGTTAACCAAATGTAAAATCACTACTTACTAAAAGTCGTAGGTAGAACTGTGTTTAGTATTTAACTTGTAACCTCACAACTGAATGTAAAATCAGGTAACACATGGAAAGGAATGGGCACCAGAAGCTGTGGTGGCGCAGGGATTAGAATGCAGTATTGCAGGCTAACTCAGTGCTCACTGAGCCACGAGTTTGATCCTGACTGGCTCAAGGTTGACTTAGCCTTCCAACTTTCCAAGGTTGGTAAAAAGAGGAACCAGGTTGTTGGGGACAGTCTGTAAACTGCTTACAGAGGGCTGTAAAGCACTATGAAGTAGTTTATAAGTCTATTGCTAATATCATTAACAGGCTAAAGAATTAAAAATTACCAATAAAAAATGTATCAGTATAGTCTTTGTCAATCTATGCTTTAGTTGCACATGTTATGTTATGTCTGAATTCCTTATTGGAATACCTTACTGATGATGATGATGATGATGAACCAAGCACCTGGAGGTTCAGAAATATTAATATATTAAACAAAATTGCAAAGAATTAGAGTGCATCAATTTGTGAAGAACTCTGAATAAACTCTGACAACTGTTGTAAAGAAAGTGATACTGTCCCCCAGGAAAGATGCCCATGCATAGTTTCTTATTATTTACTAATTTATTGGTTCTATTATATTGGTCAACTGTGTTTTGCAATTACCATATTTTTCAGAGTATAAGATGCAACTTCCCCCCCCCAAAGGGGGTGAAAATTTAGGTGCGTCTTATACACCGAATGTAGTCCCGCCCACCCACTGGCCTCCACCCTTTGGCCTCTGTCTCACAGCAGTTACCTCCTTGCAAGCAAACAGCAAGAAAAAACAGCTCCTTTCAGTTTCAGCACAGCCTAATTAGCACAAGTTGATTGGATCAGTCTCCTGACTCTCAGCTGATTTGTTCTCAGCTGTTTTGTGCAGGGCTCTGCTGCTTGCTGCAAAGAGGTAAATTGCTGGAGCAGATTTTTTTTTTCTTGTGCTAATCAAGCTATGCTGAAAACGAAAATGAAAGTAAAGCAGGCTGTTTGCTTTGGCGAGGCAAAATTGCTCAGAGGCAGAGGGAGATTTCTTTTACTTCTTTTCCTCACCAAAAAAAGTAGGTATGTCATATACTCTGGTGTGTCTTATACGCCGAAAAATACGGAAGTTTTGTTTCAGCAGAGTGTCAAGTTCTGACAATATGATTTTATTACCTGAGTTTAGCTTAGTGTTTAAAATATGTTTGGCAATTATTTGAATAGATTCATAAAATGTTTACATTGGACAAGTCTCAAACCTTATTTTTTATTCTTTTTATTTCTATCTTTTTTTCAGTTAGTTTTACTTAGATTTTTTCTTTTATGATACATGCCATTTCAAACTTTACATATAAATTTGTGTTATAAATTTTAATATTTTTATAAACCTAAAAATAGGTAATAAAAAGACATTACATACTAAACTGTTAATTCATGTTTCCTTCATCTTTTCAGACATTTAACTTGATTGTTAGAAAAAATTCGTAATATTTACACCATTTTAAAGCAGCAATACCTATATCTGTGATGGCAAACCTATGGCATGCGTGCCACAGGTGGCGCACAGAGCCATATCTGTGGGTACGCGAGCGTTGCCCTAGCATAGCTCCAGCCCGCATGTGTGTGCTGGCCAGCTGATTTTTGGGCCTTTGGGGCCCACTGGAAGTTGGAAACGGGCCATTTCTGGGCTCCAGAGGGCCTACCGGGGAGTGGGGAAGGCTGTTTTCGTCCTCCCCAGGCTCCTAGAAAGCCTCTGGAGCCTGGGAAGGGCAAAAAATGGGCCTACCAGGCCCACCGTGCCATCGTGTGCCAAAAGCAGGGCCGTACAGGGCAGGGCGCATTGAATTATGGGTGTGGGCACATGCGCACTCGGCCCCCCCATGCTTCCCCCGATTTTGGCACACGATGGCAAAAAGCTTAGCCATCACTAACCTATATGGTAGGATTTAAGAATATGGTAGATACCTAGGATCAATCTCAATCTATTAGAAGGATGACCGCAAAACATATCCAGGCTAATTTTTATTCCACTTCCTTGAAAATGTGGTAATACACATTACTGTACACTCTAAAGAGGGGATATGGGAGCATTAAATCCAGAATCTAAAAACTGCATTAACTGAATCTTTCAATTAGCACAAGACCACATTTTAGAACCAACTGAAATATAGTTGAATGATCAACTGCTAATTTTCATTTCAGTTGTATTAATTATGTAAGTCTTTTTGGATACAAATTGTGTGCAATCATGATTAAGCCATTAGCTAAATTCCCAGTGGGTCTTTTAGGTTGTGAAAGAGATAACATGTCTGTAACTGAACAAAGAAAATAAAGGGCATTTCTAATAAAATACTTCAGATGGAAGTATTTTCCATCTGGGCATACATTCACATGTCAATTAGTGTAGGATAACAGAAGAAAGGAAAAATATTATTCAGTAGTTTGTGTTATCCAAAACTATTTGTATTATATCCCATGACTTTCATCTAGTTTTAAAGATAAAAAATATTTTAATTATTTTTTAAATATTGTAATTATTTAATTATTTAATTATTATTTTGTATTGCAATAGAAAATATTAAAAACCTATCTAGAATGCAGACGCTAAATAAACCATTCCAACTTTTGCTTTCTTATATATATATATCTGAGGTACGTCCACAGCAGACAGAAACACAGAGATTATTCTTAAGGGAGAAATCATTTCTTTATCTATATATTTTTTTCCTTTTTCTTCTTTAATGGGTGACGTTTACTATTTATTTTTCTAACAAAAACAATTCTCTCTGAACTTTTAATTTTACTTTTATATTTTCCTTAGCTGATGTCAGTTTTTTATTTCTATATCTGCAAAACTTTAATAAAATATTATTTAAAAAATAAAAGACTATTGACACACTCCACGCCTTTTCTTGTATTGTTTACAAAATTGTTTGTATGGTGTTTGGATTCCAACTCACTTGTACAATTCCATTACAGGCTTTGCAGCATCTTTGTATTTTCTTAGTCTAGCAGCAACAGCTTCGGGTTTATCATCTTCCCGTTGGATTAATGGTTCACCAGTAATGTCATCAATACCCTGTTTAAAATATGGTGTGAATTACACTGTGTGAGAAACTCAGTTTTAAAAACCTGCACGTTGAAAGATTTCTATCTCTTGCCCAATGATCAGTCGTTCCACTGCCGAACAGTCTTGTTACATACAGCTTAAGAGTTTGTTCCCATTGATCTTACCTCTCAAGAAAAAAGACACACATCCAAATTTACACCATTTACTAGGCTGAAATATGATTAATGGCTCATCTACCCAGATCTGAAGGTCACAATTCCTGACTGAAATGTTACCCATTTTTTCTGCATTTGAGTCTATGAGGATGATATGTATTGATATTCTTGAATGTAAGTTTTGGAATCTCTTTTTAACTCTACCCAGGGCAAGCTGCCTGGGAAATATATACAGAGATACAAACCAGTGGTGGGTTTCAACCGGTGTTACCACTGGTTCGCTTCATGTAGGCGCTTCGTGCGTGCTTCACGCATGCATGTTTGCTTCTCTCGCATGCACGCCAATCTTGTGCTCTGAGCAAGCGCAGTATATTTTGCAACAGCTGAGACGCAGCAATCCACTCTGCCGCGTCTTTCAGCTGGGCTAAAAGCGACCAAATATAAGGTATGTATAACGCAGGGGCGGGCGGGAGGACTGAACTGGTTTGCTCTCAGCTCACCATCACCACTACCAACTCGCCCGAACCAGTTGAAACCCACCACTGATACAAACCCTTTCCAATGATTGGAATTCATATTTGGCTGACTTGTGTGATTTTGGGTAAGGACAGCCCTGGAGTAGCCTGCTGAAACCAATAATGTAATCCCATAAAACAGTCTTCAGGAGCTAGGCATCCAGGGGGAAGAGATAGATAAACTGAGTTAACCTGCTACCCATCAGCAGGCTGTGGCAGTCGGTACTTCCCTTAGAGTGCTGCTGATGTCTGAGGTCTCTTTTTGGAGATAGGATAATCTCTCTCTGTTGTGATCTAAGGGTCCTTGATCCAAGGCTGACTCTTAGTTTGTTTAATAGAAATCAGCAGCATACTGCCAGCTAATCATTAAGTAGTACAGATTGTCCTTGCTGAATTCACTGGCAACTCCATCACTAAATAACATGGTAGTTACATGGAGCACCAGTGATCATTAGACAAATTATCCATTAGCATTAAGTAAGACATCTTGTGACCACAACTTGTGATTTTTATAGTATTGTTGGCTAGTCCCTTAACTCTGCTTGTCATTAGCCGGAAATGAAGCATAAAAATGGCAATCATGTGACTGTGGGATGTTGCAACAATTATACATGCACACTGGTTACTAAGCATCCAAATCACAATCATGTGACTGTTTGGATGCTATGATGGTCATAAATGTGTGGACCTGTCATAAAATTGTTTTTAAGTACCTTGCTAACTTCAAAACGTTGCTAAACACAACAGTCATTAAGTAAAGGACTATCTGTATTTCAAAATCCTTTCTAGAAAGAGCTGGACATTCAGCTGGCCATACTTATTCCCCCTGCCCTCCCTTCCTCCCCCAGTTGTTTCCCATTGATTTTGCTCCTCTTATATGTAATCTAAATACATAAACCTATCAGTGTGAGTCTATCTAGAAAATAAAAGGCATAGGATACTGAATTATCTGAATGTCCACCCTTCCTCTTATCAAATCACAGTTCATTATCTTACATGGGTTTGAGGTGGATTGAATTCCATATTATATACTCTGCCACTTGCTGGGTGAATCCAACGAGCACTAAGTCGGTCTTTAAGAGTCTCAAATGGGATATTCAAACTTATCACTAGATCCAGTTCACATATCCTGTCAAGTGCTTCAGCTTGACCCAATGTCCTTGGAAATCCTATATGAAAAAGTGAATTAAAAATAATAAATTGCGGAATGAGCTTGGAATGTTAACAAAAAACCTATCCCCTATTTTACAGCCTTCAAATAGTAATTCCAATTATTTATTACCATGTATTTACAATGCTTATGTATAACATACAAGGCTACTCCAAAATGGCCATAGCACGAAAGTGCCCAATAAAATCTACAATAAAATATATAAAATAACAATTTAAAATGTAGTCAATAAGCACTGAAGCAAAAAAAGAAAAAGAAAAAGAAAATTGGAAACTGGGCAATAGTTATGGAGAACCTAGATCAAGAGATAGCTTCAGTCTCCTTCAGGGAGTTCCTTTAAGGAAGTAAGAAAGTATTAACAATCTCATGGATTCAAGTGATCACTTCTCCATCCATTTCTTGGCAGCAGTCAGGATGAGTAAAATCCAAGCTGCATATGGAAGAGTACAACCTAGATTGCTCCGGTTCTACTTCTCTCAAATTCCCAAGGCAGAAAGATCCCCACATAATATGACAAAATGGTGATCTAATTGCCAGAAAAAGATCAGTAGCCAGAAGCTCAACGAATTTCTGAGCAATTCTGACAGTACGTGCTTTACAAATTGATCACAGTGGCCAGGCAGTTAAATATTTACAATGACACCCCCCTAAAAATAGTTAGTTGCATTAGGCTCTTCATTCTTCAGAGAGAGGGCAAAAATAACTTATGGTTCTGCATTCAATCAAACAAATTGTGTTGCATAAATTCAAAGGTTGTAATCTTATACTGGCTTACATTTTAAGTTGAATTTAGTGACATGTTTGAGTTCTACAACATCCAAATATTTTAGAACATACACAGCCAGAGGCTTTGCTTTTTCCTAGGTTTGTAAAATGCCCCATTCGTCTATGTACGCATAAAGAAGGCAACTATTGAAAGACCCAAGATGGCAAGAAAATATGAAACAGAATAAACATGTTTTCCTTTTTCTCTTACAAATACACAACACAGCTTTCTTTTTCTACCAGCAAGTTTGACTCATTTATGCCTTTTCTTAAAACAGTGAGAATTACTATATAGAGAAATCATGTATTAATCTAAGTCATTCATAAGGAAACAGCACCTCCTTTCACAAAAATGCCACAAGCCATGTACAACAGGACCTCAAGCCCACACTGGTTTCATTATATAGGAAGGTGGCAACATGGGAACATTTCCCATTCCATCAGATACTGTATTTCACTGATGACAGAGTGATTCAAGCCAAGTGTTATTTTTAATGTTTTATTTCAATCTACTCAAGATTTATAATTTTCATATGATCTTATTTGTTGCTTTAACGTCTGATTGGGAGCCACCCAGAGTTGGTTGGAAAATGAGTGGCTATATAAATGTTTTAAATAAAATAAATAATCAATCTATACTTTCATTTTAAAAGGGGGGAAAGGCAACTATTAACCATAAGATTGCACAAAATATATTAATGCTCAGAGCTTTCTCTCAGTTATAAGCCACTTTGATAGAAGTGTCTCATCAACTGATATTAATTTTAACCTGAGTCAAGAACCAACTCTTAATTGGATACCTGTTTCCAGTTGTCTGCTAATATTTTTTAAATTATTTCTTTAGGGCAGCTGGGAATCTCACTCTTGCTTACAATTCTCCTCATTTTCCATTAATTATTCTGACCTTCACATGGCCATTTTTTTTCCAGAAATGAAAGAAAATCAACTACTTCCCCCAAATTGCACTCTGAAGCCATTATTACCCATGTCCAGTGGTGGGATTCAAATAATTTAACAACCAGTTCTCTGCTCTAATGATTTCTTCTAACAATCAGTTCACCAAACTGCTCAGAAAGTTAACAACCAGTTCTCTCAAAGTGGTGCGAACTGGCTGAATCCCACCACTGCCTATGTCTTAGTTAAACAGTGCACAGATTTCTTTAACAGTACCAGATATTAATATTTTAAAGTGATATGAGAACTTACAGTTTAAGAATGAATTAGCATTACATCAGCTCATTCAACTGAATCGAATGACAATCTGATTCATGTACCTGAGTGTGAAGCTTTTCCTTCTACATGACAAGCAGCTCTTATTCCCTTTCTCTAAATATATGTGGAAGGAATCTTCCCATTAAGACACCAGGGATTCTCATTTTTAATTGGCTTAGGTAGCCTGAGACAGCAAAAGTTATCCATCTTATGATTTTTTTTAATTTAAAGTTGCTTCTATTCTATACAAGGGCAAATACTACTCTTTAAAAATAAATTTATTCAATTGTTTTAGAACTCTTTTTAAACAAAGACAGAATCCTGATTCTGAAATCCAGTTTGTCGAATTTTCTGCAATAATTTGTGGAAGCTTCAAGTTATCTATAGTCAAATAAGGCTGTGTTGTTGTTTTTTAAAAAGAAAATGGGTGAGGTTTCTCCTTTTAAAATTCAAGATGCAAATTAGCCAAAGTGAGCTATCACTAACAATGTTGATAGCATAAAATAATATCATTATAAGCAAAATATCTTGGCTCTGTTCTCTCCTCCCACCTACCAGTTGCTACTTGTCACACTCGAAGAGCACATGAAGGGTGCACTGTTTCATGTTACAGAAGGCAGATCAAGGAATTTGACAGCTTACAGTAGTCACATTCCCAAGCATTGGGGATAAACAAGATACTGATACACAGTATCTGTCTTCTCTTCCACTTCTGAGTGGAAGAGAAGACAGCTAACATGATTTAGTAGTTAAAATGTTAATCTAGGACAGTGTTTTTCAAACTCTGATTGGGGACGCTTGAGGGGTCCCTGAAATATTTTTAATCAAATATTTAAAAATTTCTCAATTTAATTTATAATAGAGTAAATATCAATAGATGTAGTTTGCATAAACCAAAGCATTTTGGAGTCCTCTATCATCATCCACAACTAGATCCCAAGATCATAATATTTGCACTTGGGACCTAGTCTGAGAACCACTGGTTTAGAAACTCCTAAAAGCTAAAGACAAATCTAAATAAATGAATTTAAAATATGAAGAAGCCAAAGGGTTGTGTTTTACAACCACAGTTACAACTTCTATTTTGGGGGAAGATGTTGGAGAAGATTGGAGGTAACAACTGCAAAGGACTCCAAGCATGAGACAGAAACCATATCTCAAAATTCCAAATGAAAACTCCCTATAAATATATTCTATCAGAGAGGATATATTGTTGATTCACACCTGACAGAAATTTCAGAGTCGGCACTTAGAAACAAGCATTTTGTAGTAAGGGGATGATATGGAATAGCTTATCCAAAGAGGCACAATTGGTGTTTTCTTTGGTGTTTAGAAACCTGGTAAAGACATGGGAATTTTTTTCAAAAAGATTTCAGAAAACAATGGTGTTATAACACTTGCCCTAAAAACAGAGAAGAAATTGATATCTTTTAATTATGATTGTATTGCATTACTCTGTGTTTTTTCTGTTATTTTACACAGCATATCTCTTAAAAGTCAAATTGACTGAGGCAAAATAGAAGTATATAACAGTATATACAAAACAGAATTTTATAAGTATATAATTATCTACAGCAATAGATGAATAAATACTTGTCAAAAGCCAAACTATTAATCTTCGGTTCCTAAATGCTTTCGATATGTTTTTATTTGTCTACTTTATTACCAGCTACTAAAAATATTAGTCAGCCTAATTCTGGTATGGTGTAGCATCAACTATTGGCACTATGTTGATAGAGTATATTTTACTGAAATGTTTAAGGATTTCTTACAGAAAAAGGATTTTTTTTGTTTTAACCTTAAAAATAAAACCAAGATAATCACTTACCATCTAGTAACCAAGGCTGAGTTTGCATTTTTTCCAGTTCTGTCATCATTACACGTGTAATTACATGATCTGGTACCAAAAGTCCTTTCTCAAGATGCTGCTTTGCCATTATACCGATATCTGTTTGTGGGTGGAAAAAAGCCTGTGAGCATTTAACCAAGTTATTTTTAATGCTCTTTTTGCATTTAAATGGGATTTTCTCTCTTTCTCTTTCTCTTTCTCTCTGTCTCTCTCTCCCCCTTCCTCCCTCTCTCCCCCCTCCCACTCCCTCCCTCCTGCTGTAATACCAGCATAGACAGAGAACAGCTTGTTCAGAAATGAAAAATAAATTACCTAAATTTCAAAGATTTATTATGCAATTACTTCTGAACAATCACCTCTTCTTTTCCTCTAACAAGCTAAATGCCACAGATCAGATATTTAGATAAGCCATATATTGGCATTATTAACCAATACATTAATTCCTTCTCTAATTTTCATTACCAAAATTCCAGCTCCCAACAGTAACTGCCAATAATTGAGTAGCATGGGCTTTTAGTTAATTATTTTGGGGGGTGGGGGAATCCATAATGGAACATTTCCCTTTGTGAAATGAGAATTTTGGAAAAACAGGAATCTTTCTTATGTAGTAATTTTGTTAAGAATTATAATTGCAACAATAATTACTCATACAAAGTTTTTAAAAACTAAAAAAAAGGTAAAAGGTGCAGAAAAGTAAAGAGAGAAAAATTTTAAAAATGTAGTAAAGAAAAATAACATATATAAAATAGTGACTTCCCACTTTCATCTTTTCACAAGTATAAATAATTTTAATCATTTATCACCTTCTCTTAAAATGCAACAAATGATCTCTTCTTCCCACAATCCATCTCTTATCTATTTAAAAAATCTATAAAACCTCCCTCATTTCAGACCCAATGTCAGCAAAGCAATCCAGCAAAGGTCACCAGAGATAACATACCTCTTTAGCCTTGTTCAAATAAACCAACTTTATATTACCCCTTTTTGTTAATCTTGATCTTTACTTCCTTCAAATAATGTTGTAAAACTTGATTTCATTTTTTTTTGTCTCTTCCTACAAAATTCTTCAAAGCTCCAACAAACCTCTTTTGTAAATCCAATACAGGAAAATTATCCAAGTCATTCTCTTGATTTGTTGTTTCCATATCCTTTTTAGTTAATTATTTAATAATTAATTAAATTTAAGACATCAGCCAATTTATTTTGTATGTTCAGTACATTTTCCAATGTCATTCTTGTAGTCATTTTTAAATTCTTTTTCAATGCAGTCTCAATCTTGTCAGGTAGAACTTGTTTGCCTTCAATAATATCATTTAGACATAGTCGATCTACAGAATCAGACACTACCCTGTTTCCTTCAAAATAAGACATCCCCTGATAATAAGCCCAATCGGGCTTTTGAGTGCCAAGCGCTTATTTTAGGGTTCAAAAAAATATAAGACAGGGTCTTATTTTCAGGGAAACACAGTATTAAAATAAACTTTGGGACCACTGTTCAAAGATATTCAATATGTCCAATGTTAAAACATTTTGCTTCATTTTGTAATTATAAGTCAACTTTGAGTGTTCTTCTCCTTTAATTGTAATCTTTCTAGTTCCCTATGGCATTCAATTTTTAAAATCTTGTTTTTCAAAAAATAAATAAATAAAAGCATTTTCCCACAGGAAAGATTATTTATAATTAATTCCAAAATATTATTTCTGGGCCCTTAGACCATTTGTAACTTTCTAAAAACAATCATGCCCATCATCACAAATGCAAGTAGAATTGCTGCTTTCCTTAACACTAGGAAAGAGATTACAGTGGGCCTTGTTTCAGGCCATAATTATGACCAGCAACTTGGTCATTAACTGAACTGGTTATTAAGTGGAAAATCATACGACCATGACCGTGTTTACAATTTTACTTCAGCTTTCCTTTGCTTTACAGCATCAGAAGGATACAACCCCAACCATCTGAATGAATCCAAATAGCTAGAAAGGTTTCTGGAAATTGACCCAGGAGGAAGACAGCTAAAAGGCCAATTTTTTTTCCCACTGCTCTTTAGATTAGCAAGAAAATAATTGTATGTATTTGCATTCACTGGAAGAGATAGAATTACAAGAGAGTAAAGCAGGCACACAATTGAGGATGAACATCAAAAAGAATGTGATACCATCAGCTGCTTGGTTAGCAGGCTGAAACATGAGGGAGGCAAAAGAAAGTATTTAATATGAAACTGATTAGGATCTTGTTAATTGCTGCCAGCAGCTGCCAGTAAACTGGAGGGTTCTAATCAACTCATTAAAGTCACCGAGCCCAGATTGTTAACTTGCTGTTAGCACTTGTTGCGCTGCAGAAAAAAACTCAGGAAGCTTGTTTAAGCAATCTCTCCATTCTGTGAAGGGGGGAAAAGGAATCAAAATGGATCAGGAATAGGGCAATGCCTATGGCTGGCAAACATATAACACACACATGGTGGAGGGGAAGAGAGGGGGGAGGGAGGGAGGGAGAGAGAGTGAGACGGACTACAAAGGTTGTAAATGTAGATATTGGCTGCAAAGTTACTTTTTCACTACTGTCATAACTGTGAACAGTTACTATCCAAGGCATTTGTTAAAAGAGTACAACCTGTACAAGGTATCTTAGAATTGGAACCTTTGCTGACCAGAAAATTAGCAGGAGTAGCACAGAGAAGAGATAAACAGGAAGCGCCAATCAGATCTATGAAAAAAGGAAACCAAATTTTGTGCAATTATTTCAATATTATCCCCTGTTCTTCGGCTATCGGAACAGAAAATCCTGGGATAAACTGAATAGTTCACAACTGGGTCCCTCAACCCCTGGTCCATGGACTGGCACCAGGTCACGGCATGCCAGAAACCGGGCCACGCAAACAAGTGAAGCCCCATCCATGAGATGCAGGCAGCATGTGAAACCACGCCGCCTCCAGTCCGTGCAAAAACCTCTCTCCACAGAACCGGTCCCTGATGCCCAATGGGTTGCACACCACTGTTTTATATGTACAGCAGAGATTCTACCGTACAGGTAGGCCTTGGCTTACAACCATTCATTTAGCCACTCTTTGAAGTTACAATGGCACTGAAAAAAGTGACTCAAACCAGTGCTCACACTTACACTTGTTGTAGCATCGTCAGAATCATATGATCAAAATTTGGGTTCTTGGCAACTAGCATGTATTTATGATGGTTGCAGCATCCCAAGGTCATATGATTGCCATTTTCAACCTTCACAGCTAGCTTTGGACAAGCGAAGGCAGGGGATGCCAGATTTGTTTAACAACCACATGATTCACTTAACAACTGCAGTGGTTTGCTTAAAAATGGTGGCAAAAGAAAGGTTGTGAAACTGGGTGTGATTCATTTAAACAACCACCTTGCTTAGCGACAGAAACATTGGTCCCAATTGTGGTCATAGATCAGGGACTATCATTACAGGCTTTTATCCATTTTGAAACTATACTGTAGTTGAGCACTTTGGAAAATGAAGCACTGGAGTCCATGAAGAATTCCATCTGCATTTGGGAGAGAGATAAATTGATATACGTGCCTAAGATTTGAAATTTATTTTACACTGTTTAGCAGCTATTTCTTCTTTTGTAAATTTTACAAATGCTACATTACTTGCATCATATTGGAACTATGTGGTGGTTCCTGGAACTGCAGATTTTATGTTTGTTTGCCCAATTAATATTAATATTTCAAAAGGGCCAATATTATCAGAAAATAAATGCATCCTTTCTTGTAGTAGTTCAGGCAATCAGATCTTCCAAAACAGACAGCTCTAACCTTGAGAAGTTAGAGAAATTAAATATATTTTTATTTTACCGTAAGCCAGATAATATCTAAAAATCCTTAAATGAAATAACAGTCCTAAAACAGCATTCACATTAGTCATGGATTGGATAATTTATTTGGGTTGTAAAACACTCGTTTCAGGCCCACTGTAATTTTGAACAAGCGGGTCATGAGGACTATACCCGTATTAATTTATGAAAAAAAATTTATTGAAAAATAGTCCATTCATGGAAAGAAGAGCCCAATTTGCTATTGGAAAAGCTGAGGGCCACTATGAAGACCCAACAAAAAATATTCTTTCCAAATTCCAAAAACAAAAAAGAAAGATGAAAGCCTCGACAATAAGGACACTTGAATGACTGTCTGATTGCAGACTTTCAGTGTAAAGCATGAAAAGAGAAAACTGTAGGACAGCAGCAAACAAAAAAGTAATACAAAAATGAAAATGAGAACGCATCCTTAACAGAATGTGACATGTATTAATGCTAATGGGCGCATCAGAACATCTGATTAATCTTCTGAGAAACCTTTGTAATGAACAAGGAACTACTGTAAGAACTTAGTTTCGAGAAAGTGGTTCAGAAGAGGGACAGATAGGAATTATCCCCATATCAGTTTAACTAAAGCAGTGAATAAATTATAATACATCATATTTATTTATTTAGCGTATGGCTGATAATACATCATAGTATCTACATGTCTAAAATACATGCGCGCGCACACACACACACAAATTTATATAAATAATAAAATGCAAATGTAATATAATGGATCTGAGGGGGACAAAGAACATGAATCAAAATTGGGGGGTGAAATTCTAACAAGCTGAGATAAGAAAGCAGTGACACTTTGTTGGCCGAAAGATTCAGAAGACCTCATTAGTAAAGTAAAAGGGAAAGGGAAGAAAATCTGGGTTAATATTAAACAGGCAGATGACAAAGATTTGTCAACTAGAAAGCTTAATGAATTCACAATTAATGGTGAAGAAAAGAATGTGGTAGATGGCTTTGTTCTTGTGAGGTCAAGAAAAGGCACAGATGGACAGTGGGCTAGAGAGGAGATTAACTCTATAGAGGAAGGAAATGAAACTTGGACAGAGTCCCCAAGGACAGGATTATTTCTGACACCAATGAGCAGTCTAATCATTAAATATTCTGTGAAAGAAACAGTTGCGTATTCATTTTGGGCTTCTGACAGCCTCCACTTTAGTTCAACGCTCTCCTTTATGAGTAGTTCTATTTATTCCTCTTTTAGCACCTTAATTCTTTGGGAAAACAATTATTCTAGTTTTCCATTATAGCGCTCCCTTAAAAACTGCCTCCTTGCTACTGAAATAAAGGGAATTTGAGACTGCTCCAGAGACCCTGAGCTGTGGCCTGTTTTCAAAGTTTAACCAGCATATTTAACATGTAGCCTTTAAGCATGATTGGGGTTTGTTTTCAATACACAAACACACACAAGCAGGTTTCAGTTCAACACTCCTTCTGGATTCATTTTTAAGTAGAATCTATGCCACTATCCCACTCTTCCCAGTTACAGCTGGTTGTGTAACAGCAACTTAAACCTAGCAGGGATAGACCTAGATTGGTTAACCAGAACCAATCAAACTTCCTAAGGGATTTCTACAGTGTACCATACGAGGAGCCACTCTTATAAAAGAATTCGAACCTTCAACTCATACAAAAAGGGAGCAGCCAGAGTTGTTAACTGTAAATGAAGCTGATCTGTTCACATCTCTTTTTTGTTTTGGAAGCTTCAACTGCTTGTCTATGGTTTTTAATTCAATCCTTCCTTTCAAATTCCTAAATGGCTTGAGGCCTAAGTAATCTCAAGGCCACTTAGTCCTATGCAAAACTGTATGTTTTTAAAAGGTTCTGATTATGACTTTTTCCAAAGGCACCTTGCCCAAATGTTGAGGTGCATTAAATCTAAGAAGGCTTTTAGACTCTTAAATTCTACTACATAGAAGTATGAATACTATATATTCACACTTCCCTTGCAATGTTCATAGAGAAGGTGCCTTAACATATTTATCCATCTATACATTTAATGTATAGTACCTCTGGGTACCTTGCAATTAGAATAGAGTAAAATATTACAAAAAGCAAAGAAGTAATTATGAACATTTCCCAAATCAATATATTAAATGAAACCTGTTTAACAAGAATAGCTCTTCATTCTGAGCCAGAGCTTCCAATCTTCAATCTACATCTTCAATGATTTTTTTATAGCTGCATTATCATTTATTATAAATATTATTGTTGTGGATGTCTCAGGAACTCATTTTAGTTACTATCTGAATAAGAAAGAGTAAAGCCCAAATTTAAGACTGATAACTATTATTGTAATTAGGTTCTTGTATTAAGCATTAGTTTGTTTAAACACAGCTTGCTTTGGTTTATCTAACATGCTGACTCGACACAACACAGTAAACCAAGCAAGCCACATTATAACCTACAGTGTTGTGGGAGCCAAACTAAAAGTGAGATGCGTATTAACAGCATATTGGTAAATCTTGTAGGATGGTTCCCTTTAAAAAGAAGACACTTCAGAACATAAGGCAAAGTCCTTTGAAAGCAGTAACCACGACAACCAAATGAAGAAAAGCCACAAATCATTAATGTTAGTAACAATAAAAAGACAGAAGCCAAAAAAAAAAACCCTGAAAATCCTATCTTTCTTATTTGGAATGCTTATTTTAATACTTGTTGGATACAGGCCGGGGTAAGAAATTAGGGGAAAAATTAAGAATCCTATCTGTAAGCTTTTAAAAGATACGTTCAGATCACTCTAAAATTATACTGTTTATGTGGGAAATGATAGATCAGGAAAACTGGTAGCTAAGTGAATAGCAGAAGGGTTAGTCATAGATTAAATAAATAGGAGTGTCATTAAAATCAGGCCAAGAGGTGAGAGTGTATATTTTGTCACTGAAGAGCTATAGTTTTTTTTTTAAAATTAAACAGATAAATCCACATAACTGCACACATGCCTTTAGCCTGTTTCTTATGGCAATTCAAGCTCCTCTTTGTAATCTTCCTATAAAGCTTGATTCGGATCACTAGAAATAACAAGCAAAATATAGTTATGCAACAAGGGACTGCAAATGACCTATAGCAACCCTTTGCACATGCAGGTTTTTTTCATAACAATGTATGTTGCAAGCCTGTTTTAAAATAGCATATACATACGTTTGTATATATACCCACAGACTTAAATCTGGAGAATAGCTATGATCTGCTCACTGAGAGCTACATCCATCCTAAAGACTTTTGGATAAAAGCAACTTTGTGGTTGGAATAAGGTCTCACCATTTCATCTCACTCTAAGACTGGTGGGGGAAGTGAAGTGATTTGATTAAGCATAGATGGGGTTTATTTTCAGTACACATTTCTTAACTATCTTTATATGCTTGATGATTTTACAGAAGCAGAATGCACAGAACATAAATACACTTCATCCATTTTTTAAAAAATTAATTTAGCTTATCTCTTTGAGCAACTAAAAAGGGATGGATATAATAGATTTGAAGACAGCCTGATGCTGTAGAGTGGGATCAATGAATATGCAAACCAAAGTGTAGGATTAAAAGCTGACCTTCTTGCACTGCGAGACTCCCCCCTCTCGCAGGTTTGGCCCTCCACTTTATCGAGGGCCAATCTTGATGACGGGTTTTGGAACCCCGAGAGATGGCATGTAGCGAAGAGGGGGTTGAGGGATTTTTTATCAAAATTTCTAAGGAAAATTTTAAGGGGACCCGGAAGTAGGGGTGGGGGGGAGGGTAGGATTGGATTTAGTGTTGTGGGTTTGGGGGATAACCCACCGAGGGGAGGGGAGGGCCTGGTTGCAACGCGTGGTGGGGGGGATGGAGGATCTGGGGATGAGGGAGGGGGTCGAGCTTGTCCAGACTGTGTTGTTACCATCGGTACTGTGAGTGGGAGGGGTAGATATGGCGGGAGTAGGGGGCCATATCATGTTAAGGGAGCGCGTCCCCGCTGTCTCCAAGCGGTAGCGTGCTCCGGTCCCCAAGGCTCCACTCGTTCTCCAGGTAGCACAGACCTTCAGGGCCCGGGCCTCCGGCTGATGTTATGCAACACCAGGTCTGCAGTAAACAAAGCCCCCTCATTGGTGATCTTATTCAGGAGGGGGGAGCGGACCTGGCGGGTATTACGGAGACCTGGTTGGGCCCGGAGGGAGGGGTTCCTCTGGTAGAAATGTGCCCACCAGGCTTCCATGCATTCCATCAGCCGAGGTCTCAGGGGAGGGGTGGGGGAGTAGCGGTTGTTATAAGAGAGGGCCTTAGGCCGAGGGAGGCCACTGTTCCTCAGACGGCCAGCTGTGAGTCCCTCCTTGTGAAGTGGGGCCATGGGGTTCAGATGGGCTTGCTGATCACGTACCTGGCTCCCTGCCACGTGGCAACAGCCCTGCCCGAGCTGCTCAACGTTATCGCCGCGGTGGCGGTTGATACCCCCAGGCTTATGGTCATGGGGGATTTCAACTTGCCGTCCGTGGGTGAGACGTCTGAAGTGGCTCGAGAGTTCATGGCTTCCATGACGGCTATGGACCTGACCCAGTTAATTCATGGCCCTACACACGTGGGGGGAAACACGCTGGACCTGGTTTTTGTCTCTGGACAGTGGCTGAGTGGTCTTGAGATAGGGGATATAGTCACTGAGCCCTTGTCATGGTCGGATCACTCTCTCCTTCGCCTTGACCTTCGAACCGCTGTACCCAACCGCAGGGAGGCGGAACCGACCAGATGGTACCGCCCCAGGTGCCTGATGGAACCTGATAGGTTCCAGACAGAGCTTGGGCCAATTCCTGAGGTTCTGGCTCATGCCACGACTGGAGACCTAGTGGCCGCCTGGGATAGGGCGGCCGCTGGAGCTCTGGACCGAGTCGTGCCTTTGCGGCCTCTGACCCGGTGCCGATCTTACCTGGCTCCTTGGTTTACCGAGGAGCTCAGGGAGATGAAGCACCGGAAAAGACGCCTAGAGAGTAGTTGGAGGACTAGCCATGCTGAATCTGACCGGACACTAGTAAGATCTCATATTAAGAATTACCTAGTGGCGATAAAAGCAGCAAAGTGTGCTCACTTTGCTGCTCTTATTGCATCATCAGATAACCGCCCGGCCGCCCTGTTTAGGATGACCCGCTCCCTGCTCCACCAGGAAGCGCGGGAGGACCCCTTGGAGGGAAGAGCCGAGGATTTTGTTCAGTATCTGCATGATAAAATCACTCAGATTCGGGATGAGCTGAACTCCGACTGGGTAGATCCAGCGGGGATGACGGGGGCAGGTCCTGAGAATGTTATCTGGGATGAGTTTGATCCTGTGACCCCTGAGGACGTGGACAGGATTCTGGGTGGACTGAATGCAACCACATGTTTGTTGGACCCGTGCCCCTCCTGGTTAGTGCTGGCTTCCCAGGAGGTGACATGAGGCTGGCTCCAGGGGATTATAAGGGCTTCGTTGGGTGAGGGTGTCTTTCCCGCCGCCTTGAAAGAGGCGGTGGTGAGACCTCTTCTCAAGAGGCCCTCCCTGGACCCGGCAGTATTGGCTAATTACCGTCCAGTCTCCAACCTTCGCTTTGTGGCGAAGGTTGTTGAGAGTGTGGTTGCGCGACAGCTCCCCCAGCACCTGGAGGAAACGACGTATCTGGATCCGTTCCAGTCGGGCTTCAGGCCTGGGTACAGCACTGAAACGGCATTGGTCACGTTGGTTGATGATCTCTGGAGGGCTCGGGACAGGGGGTGCTCCTCCTGGACCAGGGGGTCCTGGTCCTGTTAGATCTCTCAGCGGCTTTTGATACCATCGACCATGGTATCATGCTGCACCGGTTGGTAGAGTTGGGGGTAGGAGGCACTGTATTACAGTGGTTCTCCTCCTTCCTCTCCGACCTGTCGCAGTCTGTGTTGACAGGGGGGCAGAGGTCGACCCCGAGGCCCCTTATATGCGGGGTGCCACAAGGATCGGTCCTCTCGCCCCTTCTGTTCAACATTTATGTGAAGCCGCTGGGTGAAATCATCCGTGGTTTCGGGGTGAAGTACCATCAGTACGCTGATGACACTCAGCTGTACATCTCCACCCCAGACCACCCCAACGATGCCCTTGAGGTGATGTCCCGGTGCCTGGAGGCCGTACGGATCTGGATGGGGAGGAACAGGCTCAGGCTCAACCCATCCAGTGGCTGTGGTTTCCAATGTCCCGATATCGTCAGCTGGTGCCATCGCTGACTATTGGGGGTGAATCATTGGCCCCCACGGAAAGGGCTCGCAACTTGGGCGTCCTCCTGGACTCATGGCTGTCTTTAGAAGAGCACCTGACGGCCGTGACTGGGAGGATTTTTCATCAGGTTCGCCTGATTCGCCAGTTGCGTCCCTTTCTAGATCGGGACTCTTTACACACAGTCACTCACGCCCTCATCACCTCCCATCTGGACCATTGTAACGCTCTCTACATGGGGCTCCCCTTGAGGAGCACGCGGAGGCTCCAACTGGCGCAGAGTGCGGCCACGCGGGTGGTTATGGGAGCGACGTGGCGCTCCCATGTAACACCCCTCCTGCGCAAGCTTCACTGGCTCCCGGTGGTCTTCCGAGTGCGCTTCAAGGTTTTGGTTATCACCTTTAAAGCGCTCCATGGCTTAGGACCTGGTTATTTATGGGACCGCCTGCTTACGGGACCAATAGCCTCCCACCGGCCTGTACGCTCCCATAGAGAGGGGCTCCTCCGGGTGCCGTCGGCCAAACAATGCTGGCTGGCGGCCCCCAGGGGGAGAGCCTTCTCTGTGGGAGCACCTACCATCTGGAACGAGCTCCCCCCGGATATACGGAGGATCCCGGACCTGCGCACCTTCCGTCGCGCGCTCAAGACCTATTTATTCCAACAAGCCGGCCTGACCTAAGTTATTTTCTCCTTTTAATTATGAATTTTAATTTGTTTTAAATTATTGGGGTTTTAATTATCAGCCAAATTATTTAATTCGTTTTATTCTATTTTAAACTTTTGTATTGAAATGTTTTATTTATGACTGTACACCGCCCTGAGTCCCCCAGAAGTAGGGCGGTTTATAAATCAAATAAATAAATAAATAAATAAATAAATAAATAAATAAATAAATAAATAAATAAATAAATAAATAAATAAATAAATAAATAAATAAATAAATAAATAAATAAAACAAAAGGACTAAAATTATGTCAGAAAGTAGTTTGCTGGGGGTGAATAACAGAGATGTGTCTTGGTGTCCAATCTGAAACAAAACACTGAATTCCAAAAGTTCTGTGTAATCAGTTTCAGGCCAGGAGCATCTATTCTAAAACAAAATCTGTGTTTTGGGTGTTTTGTTCCTAGGATTTAGAATGAGCCTCTTGAGCTGCAAAAAAAAAAGTAGGTCACCTCTAGACAACAAAAAGAAAAAGAAAACTCTTAACAGTAGCTCAAATCTGGCAATCTTATCCCTCGTCTTTCCTTTGCTGACCATGTCTTGAAGTCCTTCCAGACTATGGAACATAGCATGCCTGTTTTGGTGCTGGCGAGCATTTTGCATCTGAGCGATTGTCCCAAAGGTGTTTTTTCAAAAGGCAACTGGACTTTCTGGTTTTTCTTTGAAGACATGTTGCTTCTCACCCAAGAAGCTTCTTTAGCTTACCCAAGAACTGAAGCTTACTCAAACAGAAAATGTTTTGGCCAAAGGACTGAATTTTGCAGTAACACCAGTAACACCAATTGTAGATCTTTTCACAGCCACAGTGTCAACCACCAGGAATAATAAACTGGCAGAACCAGAAGCAAAACAATTATGGTAAGGATGAAGGTATCTGCAGCCCTCACTTGTGCCAAAACACCTCCTTCCAACCTCACAATTCAAGAAAGGAGAGCAGTGACATCCCTAGGAAGAGACCCAAACATCACCATCCTGCCAGCTGATAAAGAAAGATGCACAGTTATCCTGAACAAATGAGCTGAAGAAAACTCTTGGATGAGAAGCAAAACATCTTCAAAGAAAAACTGGGAAGTCCAGTTGTCTCTTGAAAAAGCACCTTTGGGACAACCATGACCTAGATGACTGAGAATCTCCACAGACATCTGAGCCAATATTCCTAGTGCATTCCATGGGCTCAAATTAAGAAACCTTGAGCAGTGAACATTAGCACTGCTCTCCCTCTGACTAATTCTCTAACTAGCCTAGCTCTCCGGCCAGGATTTGTTTGGTGCAATTTTAGAGTTGGAATATTAGTGAAGAACTGACCTAGCCAATCACAATTGGCCTAGCAGCCTTAGAAAAATCGGGTGGGGGGAGGGACCTTAAAGGCAAGCTTCATTTTAAAAAGAAAAAGAAAGGATTCTATTTAATATATATGTATCAGTGATCATATATGTACAAATAACTATAAAAAAGTGAATTTATAACGAGATTTTGGAGAAGGGAAAATGTTAACTCAAAAATGGATTAATCTGGAAAATAAGTAAATGGCAAGGGGTGGTGAGACCCATTGTTCTATATTCTTCTATTGGTCTAAAAATGTATGAATAAAAACTTAAACAAAAAATAAGACAACAAACTAGGATTGGTACTTAAGACACAGCTTCAGATGCAGGCAGGAGCCAATTTCCAACAGTAGTCCCTGTAGCAGAAGGACCAACACAGGGCTGAGTTTGGTTGTCAGTCCTGAGGTTGGGGTCAACCTATTCCCCAAAACACCTGAGGGCAGGGCAAGAAGTAACAATTGGAAACTGATCAAGGAGAGATCCAACCTAGACCTAAGGAGAAATTTCCTGCCAGTGAGAACAATTAATCAGCTTGCCTCCAGAAATTGCTGGAGGTTTTTAAGAAGAGATTGGACAGCCCTCTGTCGGGAATAATATAGGTTCTCCTACTTGAGTAGGGGGTTGGAGATCCCTTCTAACTCTGTAATTCTGTACTCTGTAACCTCTTTCTTTGTGGCTTGCTCTCCAGATCTTCTCCATTTACTATAAAATGACTCACAATAGACCATGTGCTCCTTAAATGCCTGTTGCTTCACTCTAAAATTTCATCCAGATAACCCACCACTCAGTCTAAGCCAAACACAAGAGCATGTCAACAATCGGTCCTGTGTACCGGGCTGGCCCACAGAGAGAAAAATCCCAAAGTCCGTTACCCAATAAAAAGAGGCAAGGCAACTTCCAATCACAGCAGCTAAAACAGAACACTTCTATCCTGAACAGCCATGTTTTAAAGCCATGTTTTTCAATCCATTTTCAGATTGGAACAAAACATATATGTCTTAGCCTGGTCGTAGACTAACTAAAAGTAGCTGTTCTATTCATTCATGAGTTTGTGCAAAAAAATCTCATAATTCTTGTGGGTCTAAGAAAGTAGGTATTCAAAAGTGGTGGCAGTTGCATATTTCATTCTAGTGAATGGTGATAATGAAAATTTATAAATTCTTAGTAAAATTTTCTGTACAAATGTGATCAAGGAAAAAAGCTATGTCAGGTGATAAAAATGGATCGCTGGCAGCAAACTAGGTTAATACAAAGCAGCAATCAGGTCATTTGGAGGTCCAAGAATGAATCAAAATGACTGATGAGTATCTGCTTAGAAACAGTTCTGTTTAATGTATGGTTGAAGTATAAGTCTATTCATACATAGCCGGGGCAAAGGAATTAATGTACATCTAAAAACTTGCTTGACTTTATTGTTTACAGTAAAGACTGAAGGGTTTAGTGAAGGATTCAAGGTTCAAGAGAGGTTCTTGGCTTGAGCCAGACTATCAAAAGCAAAACTGAAGGAAAGCAAACAAGAAAAGAGAAAAAGTGAAAGAAATGCAACTGAAAGTAAAATGCCTGTGAGAAGATAAAGGTCTGAATCCTTAATGAAAAAGTATTAAGGATAGATTAACACACATACATTCAACAAACTGATTGGTTACTATATATATAAAAGGGAATGTAAGCTGTATGGAACAAAATAAAAAAGAATGATACAGAGTGTCACAGATGTATGCCGAGCAGTTTTTCTAAAACCTCTGGGGAATTCTGGGATTTAAAGTCCACCCAGTTTAAAGTCACTGAGATTGGAAACACTGTTCTACATACATCTATGGCCTATGGATAAAAATGCACAGGAAGAAATAGTGAATTTAGTAGATTCACTTAATTTCCTTTTTTGCCATTTATCCTGTTTTTCTAATTTCTTTTTCCCACTAGTTCTGACTTGCATTGCATTAAAACTGCTTGCCCAAAAGGTAAATGATATGGCAGATATGTGAATAGATAAGAATGTAGAAACACACAGTAACAACTGTCATCTCCTATGATGAGCAAAACAGCATTTCAGACAACTGTTATTTTTAAAAGTTAAAAATATTGTAGCAATTTTAGTTTTTTGTCTTAAATATATAATACAATTTTGTCTCCGTTGTGACCTAATCTAAAATCTTCAAGGTAAAACATCTACCTTGATGTTTTGGAAAAAAACCAAGAGCAAGCTACTGATTTAACAAACTTGTACATTAATAACCATATATGCACATTTGTTATGGTTAATTCAACACCGGCCAAAGTAAATAATGCACTAAGAATGTTATAGCTCAACTATCAAAATCAGCCACTCATCCTGGAAGTCACAATAAAGATTCTTGATGATGTTTAGCAGTAATGTTCTGGTGGGACTAAAAGAAAATATTTTATAATGGTAATTTTAGATCTTACAATTTCAAGATGGTTTCCTAGTAAACCATTACTAGATGAGAATTTAAACACACATGCACACAAGTTCAAGACTGAAACTACTTCTTTTTTTCATTATGGTCACAGTCCAGCAAAGAAATTACCATTAGTCACCTCCTCTACATAGATGACATCAAAATGTATGTTAAGAGTGAACATGACATTGACTTGCTGATCCACTGACACAGATCAATAGTAAGGATATTTGGATGTCATTTGGACTAGAAAATGTGGTTGGATGATAGTATAGAGAAGGAAGGTACCGGTAATTAAGACCATGGGGTGGAACTATCAATGGCCAAATGTCTGTGGAGATTCTCAGTCATCCAGGTCATGGTTGTCCCAAAGGTGCTTTTTCAAGAGGCAACTGGACTTTCTGGTTAAAAAAGAAAGTCAATTTGCCTCTTGAAAAAACATCTTTGGGACTACGAATGGGCCACATAAGCAGACATACAGACTAGCTACAAGTACCTTGGTATTCCACTGTCACATGTGAACCCCAATGAAGAGTCAGTGAAGATAGCAACATCCAAGAACCATCAAAGGGTAAAACAGGTCAAGAAAAGACACAGCTTTTCCTCCCTAAAATCAAACAGCAAACAACACAAAATACAAAACACCATCTCTAAGAAGTAGCTCCTTTCCAAAATAAAAATAAAAAATAGCTATATTAATCTCGTGTAGCAAGAGCAGCATATTTATTCTAGCATCAATTTTTGTGTATTATAGCATACTACTGCACTGTACAGAATTATCTAATCTTAAGAGTATAGATATACGTAGCCATTGCTGAAAAAAGGAAAGGGAAGGAATGAAAATGGAGAAATGAGAGACAGAATTATGTATAGAAGGAGTTTACTAATTGAGCAGTCGTTCAAATTGATTTAAGCAGTTTTCCAAGTTTGCAAATACCTTGGCTATTAAATTGCACCGATGTTGAGATACAGTATATTCCATTTTATTATTGTGCTTATAGGAAGTCTTTAATACACAGATTTATAATGCGTGTATGTCCATATGCATGTAGAAGAAATCAAGATTGAGCTTGGTATTATTATAAAATAGCAAATGTCACTGCAACCAAAAGATAAAAATCAAATCATTTGCATGCACAGAGAGAAAGAGATTTATATCTTTTAGTTACAGTGACATTTGCTCTTTTACAATCATTTTTATACACAAAAAGAGAAAGAGACAGAGAAAAGTCTACACAAATTTGGTTTGAGCACAGAGGTATAATAAATCAAACAGCAGATGCTATTCAGCCTCAAGTTTTGGCTCTTTGGAAAAGGTCAAAAAGTCATGTCATTAAAACTTTGGATGTTTTTATATGCAGCATATCAAATGAAATGAAGCCTGAATTTATTACCTCTCACCTCTATAATTCAAGGCCAACAACGTTCAGCAACAGAATACTGGTGCATGAAAAATTATGTAAAGTTTAAAAACAAATAGATCTCTTTCCAAGATACCTCACTGGTGGAAGGAATCTCAAGGAGGACTCAAGTTACAACAGCAGTCCTGTCTGTCAGAATAGGAAATGGGATAGAATTATGGCTACCGAGGAGGGTGTTAAAAGCAGTAGTAAAAGACTATGCTTTATTTAACCAGAAAAAACACTATATAGCATAACTTCTTGGTGCCCCCATGTCAACGTTTTATTTATTTCCTATCCCAGTTTAACAAGAATTCCAGCATGGGTTTTTTTTCTGTTCTAGAAAGAATGGATGATAAAGCAGCTTTCTATAAATTGGGTGCACGATGTGATCTGAACAGTTGTGGTTTGTGTGTGAATTTGACCACTAAGACTTGTAAACTTCCAGTTCTAAATTTAGTGCTAAGCCGGCCAATTGTGCTTTCTTCCATTTTCAAGCACGTCATGAGTTGACCATGAGCAATAAGAATCTCTTCAAATATTCCTGATCATCCAAATTTTCTGGATCACACAAATGCTTTTATCTGACTGACATTGCCAATATAGCTTATTGTACGAGGAGGGCTATGTAAGCAACTGATAGGATTCAGAGGTGCTTCAGAACAAGCATCTCTCCACTCATTAAAGCAGCCTGCCCACACAAACTTTTTAAAAAGATAGAACTGTTTTGAGAAGTTGACACATCAAAGTTAATAGAACTCTTAAAGCAGCTTTTTTTCCCTCCAGTTCCTTGAGGAAACCCCTTTTGGGGGGGATGGAGGCTACTTTCATTAGAAAAGTCCAAAACACTTCTCCCAGCTCTACCTAGAACTCCTCTTTGAGATGAAATAATGAATTAAATTCACTTCCTTGCACAATTAGCAAAGAAGATCACTGTAACTCGGAAACAGATACAGTACCCAAATGTAGAAAAACATAATTTACAGAATTTTTGAGAGAAAAACAGCCAGTTAGGTCTAAGTGATTAAAGACATTGGCTGATACATCATGAATTTGAGTTCTGCCTTAGGCACGAAGCCAGCTGGGGGATTTGGGGCTAGTCACTTTCTTTCAGCTCTAGGAAAGAAGTAATAGCAAACCACTTCTGAAAAACCTTGCCAAGAAAACTGCATGAACTTGTCTGTGTAGCTGCCAGGAGTCAGAGTTATTCAAAACCACCAAAAAGAAAAAAAAAGTTAAAAAATGTTTTGTTTTTGCTAACAAGTTGTTTATTGAATGTTAATAATATATTTTTATTATTAACTATTATTATTAACTATTATGGTATTAAAATATTTTTATTTTTACTAAATAATTACTAAATGCTAATGCTCCTATGTTATTTTATCCTCCTACTTAATCAGTCTTACTTAAAGCACTTGGACATTCAAAGGTCAGTACCTACATGATTTTTTTTATTCCAGTTTACTTCAATTAATTGCACTGTACTTAATTAAATACTACCACTACCACTCTGTCCAAACCAGTTGGCTAGTCTAGATTGGCTACTAACCAATATTTAGTTAAGAAAATGGTAGTAGCAGCTGAGCATGCAACTGATCGCTTAGCAACCATTCAAAGAAAATGACAACCATAAAGCTACTTACCCCTCAATTTTAAAGTTCAATGTTACTCCCTCTGTAATCACATGACTGAATTTTGGATGCTTGGCAACCGGCCCACATTTACAGCACCGCATGGTCACATGACCAAAATTTACAATGATTTTGCGATAAACTGGCATTTACTTCCCAGCCCACGGTGAACAATGGAACCTTACTTAATAAACACAGGACTAACTGTAGACAATTGCATTATCCTGATCCTCAAAATATATATTTTAATAATTCATGGAAAGTATAAATAAGATGTTATGGCATGAGTAATTAGATTGAAAAATAAAATAACAGTAAAGATAAAGGTTCCCCTCGCACATATGTGCTAGTTGTTCCTGTCTCTAGGGGGCAGTGCTCATTTCCGTTTCAAAGCCGAAGAACCAGCGCTGTCCAAAGATGTCTCCGTGGTCATGTGGCTGGCATGACTAAACACCGAAGGCACATGGAACGCTCTTACCTTCCCACCAAAGTGTTCCCTATTTTTCTATTTGCATTTTTTACGTGCTTTCGAACTGCTAGGTTGGCAGAAGCTGGGACAAGTAACAGGAGCTGACTAGGCACTAGGGATTCAAACCACTGAACTGCCAATCTTTTGATCGACAAACTCAGCATCTTAGTCACTGAGCCACCACGTCCCTAATAACACTAGGGAGTTCCTAAAGAAGAATGCATATATAACCTGATTATATCCTTTCTGTAGTTGATGTGATTCAAGGACTTATGATGCAACAATATGACCTGCAACTCTAGCAAGATTTAGAAACATATCAAAGTGAGATGTATTACAACAGGCTTGTCAAACTGATGGCCCATGGGCTGGATGCGTCACACACAGGACACGCCCATCCCGGCTCCACAAAGGCAAAAAAGTCACGATACATCACGATACAACATGTGACACAGTCGAGTTTGACATCTGTGTATTAGAAGTTATGGATTTATTCTAAAGTGCTAGAAACAGCCACTATCTTCTCTGCTTTAAGAGATCTTGGATACTAATACCAAGTTCTGAAAGCTGATTTGCTAAATTAATGGCCACAGAAAGTGACAGCAGCAGCAACCACATCTGATCTTGTTTTCTAAACCTAAATGCAAGATGTATGACAATAGATTAGCAGATTATCTTCATACTAATAACAAAATTCATACTTCAGGAACCATACACCCTTTTACTTATCACAATGTTTGACAATTGCATTTTTCCATGAACGGTCTTCACTGTACTTTTAACAAAATATCGGCTAATCAAATGGGAACCACTAATGCTGCTCAAGAGAATTAATCATTTGTACATTCAATAACATGAACAAGTAAAATTGATGGTAAGGTTAGGAGACAAGAATATTGTACCCTACAGACCCGTGATGACGAACACTCAGCTCAGCTCCAGCATGCATGTGAGAGCCAGTCAGCTGATTTTCGAGCCTTCCGGGCCCACTGGAAATTGGGAAACGGGCTGCTTCCGGCCTCCGAAGGGCCTCTTGGGGGGTAGGGAGGGCCATTTTTGCTCTCCCCAGGCTCCAAGAAAGCCTGTGGAGGGTGAAAAACAGACCTACTGGTAACCTTTTTGCCGTCATGTGCCAAAAGCGGGGGGAGCACAGGGGGGCATTGAATTATGGGTGTGGGCACATGCATGCACGACTCCCCCCCACTCCCCCTGCTTTTGGCACGCGACAGCAAAAAGGTTAGCCAACAGTGCTATAGACAGCCAAAATGACAGCAGTTGCAAGCCTAACAAAGCTTTGGGTGCAAAGCACAATTTTAGAAATACAGGTAGTCCTCGACTTAACAATGGTTCACTTAGTCACTGTTCAAAATTACAATGGCACTGAAAAAAGTGACTTAGGACCATTTTTCACACTTATGACCTTTGCAGCATCCCCATTGTCATGTGTTTACATTCGGATGCTTGACAACCAACTCACACTTATGACGGCTGCAGTATCCCTGGCTCCTATGACCCCCCCTTTTGCAACCTTCTGACAAGCAAAGTCAATGGGCAAACCAGATTCACTTAACAACCGTGTTAATAGTTTAACAACTGCAGCAATTCACTTAACAACTATGGCAGGAAAAGTTGTAAAATGGGGCAAAACTCACTTAACTAATGTCTCACTTAGCAACATAAATTTTGGGCTCAACTGTGGTCGTAAGTCGAAGACTACATATACACAACACCATCACTGTATATAATTCTAGATAATGCCAAAATAAAAGAGTGTCAAAATAATAGCTTCTTACAAACTAAATTAAATCTGGTTGCCCAAGCAGCAAATCAAGGATTGCATGAAGCCCTAAGGCAGTTCTAAAACACACAGTCATAATTATTTGTAACATAAGGAAAGAAAAATGATTCAGTGCACAGAGACTAATCATGTTAACTATATTAAATCAATTTGTTTCTAATTTAATCCAATACAGTGTTTCTCTTGTCCACCTACTTTCTGGAACACAATTTTTAAGATGGAACACAAAAGCCAAGTAAGATTCCAGATTCCAAAGGGCTCTTTAATCATGTATTTGCAATAAGCACCTATATTTGCTTGTTGTATGGCTAATGCTACAGTGTTGCAGAAATCCAAATTCCAAAGAAGAGCACACACAAAACCGACAACTTTGACAGCCTGAGTTAGAATCCTACCCCTCACTACTTAGTAGTAGTTCTTGCTGAAACAGTAGGGTCTACAGTAGTCTTCTCTAAACAACAACTGGGCCAGGAACTTGGTCATTAAGCAAAGTGATCACTAAGTGAAATCATGACAGTGTTTATAATCCTACTTCAACTTTACTTTACTTTATAGACCTGCAAAGATAAACAGAAAGACTGGTCATAAAGTTACTTTTTTAAATCAATGAGTTGTTCACTGAGATTGTGGCTAAACAAGGACTACCTGTTGTTCTCCTAATTATTAGAAATGCCTAATGCTAAATTGGCTGAAGTAACTACTGGATTACTTAGATTATTTCTTCCATATTTCAAAGTTACTCTGAAAAATATGCATATACTGGATTACTTGGGTTATTTCCTCCATATTTCCAAATTACTCTCAGAAATACACATATAGAATTATCTATTTTCAGAAAAAAGTTCATAAAGTTACTTCATTTAAACCGCAATCTTACATGTGCATATACAGTACTGTATTAAACCCTATTAAGCTCAGGGGAGCTCACTTTCAGAGAAATGGGTGAAGGATTGTTGCTAACTCTAACAGTCCAATATCTTAACTTTGTAAGTATCTCCAGAAAGCTTTATTTAAAAGAGTGAAACCAGCCAAGTACACAAGCTGTGTTAGCAAAAAACACAGAATGTGTTGTTTTATTAGCATATTACTAGATATACATGAATCAAATTCATCTGTAGGAAGGCACGGAATATATAACACACAATACAACTGATTCTACCCTGCTGTAATGCTTGGGACACCAAAGCATTTAAAAATGGAAAGCCCAAGAGTTATTCCCATTCCCCTTTACCAGTCCTTAGACTACCATTTTTTTTATCTTTATCTTGCCTCTCTAGAATATTTGCCAGAGATCCTAATTTGCGCAGACCGTAAACAGCAGGCTCAAAAACTCTTTAAAACGGCACACCCCCGTTATTTCCCTCCCCACCTCCCCCCCCCCCAAAAATAACAGGCCAATCCGTTTACCCCTACAGATCCACACGCACTTTTTTTAGAAGTCCGTGCAGATTCCATACACCGCCGGGGGTCCGATCTGCCCGAAATTCTCCTGCATGCAAAGAGGCACGTACTGGAATGCCAAAAAAAGAAAGAAAGAAAGAAAGAAAGAAAGAAAGAAAGAAAAAGAAAGCCGAGAAGAGGCCCGTCCTCTCTCTCAGCCACTTACCGCTGTTCGCCTCAATGTTCTCCCGCAAAAACTGCCCGCTGGAGAGATGCTTGAGGCCAAAGCTCTTGGCGATCCTCTCGCACACGGTCCCTTTGCCGGATCCCGGGGGACCCAAGACGACGGCTCGCAGAAGCTTGGAAGCCATTGCAATCTACCTAAGGAGAACAGAGTCCAGAATCAAAGCGCCGGGATTCCGATTCAAAAGAAAGACGGAACCCCGCAACCGGGCCGACGGCGAGAGAAAAGCAGGGACCCCCCTTCCCCTTCCCCAAGACTCAGTTTCCCCTTACTTCCCCTTTATGCCAAGCCAGAGAGCCGTAAGACCAGTCGGAGGATCTGAAGTCACCGCAAGCCTGGCATAGAAAGGAATCAGGATCTAGGTTGTTGCCGCGAGTATTATTTCGATGGCGTTGACGAAGCTAAACTTTTCTAACTCGCCACCTCCCTGTCACCCCTGGACACCGAAGAGGAATGCTTGCCCCTCAGCGGCGGGAGCGCGGAAGGCTGAATGGTGGTTTGCACTTCCTGATCTCCCCCCAGCCCAGCAAGACGCGCGTCTGGGAAAAGCGAAGATCGAGGTGGGAAATGTTGCAAAGTTTAAGAAGGGACCGCCGGGCACTTTCTCTTGAGTTGTACGTGAGCGAGTTTCCCCCTACTCCTACCCCCCTAAAACAACACGCCTCTGAACGATCGGATCTGTTCCCTGCAAGTCGCAGGAAAACTTTCTTCAGGATGATCAAAGAGTAAAACACCCAAGTTAACAAGCACCGGCCTTCTTGAGTACCTCCGAACCCAGAGGATCAGATTTGCAAACTTTTAATGACCGATTGCCATCTCTCGTGTACTCTCAGATCAGCCCTTTCGCCGAAGGCACACGCCCGATTTGAAAGAGCTCTTCTGTTAAGCAGAAGAAACAACCGACTCACTCACCCCCGCTTCTCTGAGCAACAGAAAGCAAGCGCACAAAAATCCTAAGAAAAGGGGGGGGGTGTTGCAAAAGAATAAGTCCGCAAAATGGCGTTTTTAAAATAGTCGACCGATTGTTTCACATATTCGCGATCTTCGTTCGTTCGATCAAAAAGAAAAAGCGAGACTTTCACAGTTCCGCCTGCGCCTTTAAGAGAAGCGAGAGAAAAAGAGAGAGAGAGAGAGTCTTCGCAAAGGCGAACTGTTCCCAATTACTCTGCCCAATTGCGCGCAGCGGCAGCAGGCGCTTCGATACATTGTAAGGAGGGAAGAAATCCCACCAGTTGGAGTCAACAGCAAACCAACTCCGCCCCCTCTTGAAAGCAAGGTGTCTTGGGTTCTGTAGTCCTGAACGGCACTTTGTCGGGCGCTTTTCAATAAAACTTGCCATTTCGTTCGACTACGGGTTCCAGAAAGCCTACCAAGCTAAATCGCGATCCACCCTTTTCCATCCACCTTGCCATAGGACTGGATGGAGAGGCTGGAATGTAGGTGTAGTTGGGCCATGTAAAGGGGGTGGGGGGGGCGGTGTCAGGATAGGTGCTGCTGTTTTATAATGTTGCAAACGTTGGAGGAGATGCGTATGTGGGAAGGGGAGTGGGGTGGTTAGCCAGGCAGAATTAAATCAGACGTGAGCCTCGTATTTTTTAAAAAGCATTATTTTATTTATTTATTTATTTTAAAAAAAACCTTAACCCTGAAATGTTCTTCCTCAAATAGCCCTTTTTCCCCTTCGTCATTCCCCCCCCCCCTCTTTTTTTCGGGTAAAGTATTTGAAATACATTACTGTACTGGCAAGGAAATGGAAGGAAGTGATGTTTAATGAGAATGAATAGGGAGTCCAGGATGATTCGTGGAAGCGTGTTTCTTTAGAAGCGTGTTTAAACCTGTTTGCTTTTTCTATAAGGTGATTTCTAAAGTTTGCAAAGGGACAAAAATTTAGGTGCTTGCTTGAGAATGCGAAGAAACTGTTTAACACTTTTAGAGGCCAATCGCCACCTTTGTCTCTGAAAATATAATCCAGATTGATTGTTTATCTCACCTTTATTAGTTTATAAGTAACTCAAGGCAGCAAACATACATAATATCTTTTCCTCCTATTTTCCTCACAACAACACCCTAGAAGGTGGGTTGGGCTGAGTCAGAATAACTGGGCCAAAGTTATCTACCTGGCTTTCATGCCTAAAACAGGGCTACAACTCGATCTCCTGGGTTCTAGGCCAGCGCCTTAACCATCACATTAAATTTGTGCAAAAGAGAGATGTGTAACATTTGGTGGCCCAGAGTTTTTCAGAAAAAGATAAGAAGCCATGTCTAAAAAAACAAGTGGCCAAATTGGCCCCACAATGTAAGAACAGATAAATTATTCTATGTAATAATTTCCATACACTTATCATTAAAATATTTGGCCACCTGATGAAAAGGAATACTCACTAGGTAAAGGTTCCCCTCGCACATATGTGCTAGTCGTTCCCGACTCTAGGGGGCAATGCTCATCTCAGTTTCAAAGCAAAAGAGGCAGCACTGTCTGAAGATGTCTCTGTGGTCATGTAGCTGGCATGACTAAACACGGAACGCTGTTACCTTCCCACCAAAGGTCGTCCCTATTTTTCTACTTGCCTTTTTTACGTGCTTTCAAACTGCTAGGTTGGCATAAGCTGGGACAAGTAATGGGAGCTCACCCCATTATGCAGCACTAGGAATTTGAACCACTGAACTGCCAACCTTTCGATCGACAAACTCAGCATCTTAGCCACTGAGCCACTGCATCCCTAGAGAAGAGTAGAGAAGATTCAAATGCTGGGAACAATTGAGGGCAAAAGAAGAAGGGGACGATAGAGAATGTGGTGGCTGGATGGAGTCACTGAAGCAGTCAGTGTGAGCTTAAATGGACTCTGAGGAGGGGGGATGATAGAGGACAGGAAGGCCTAGAGGAACATTGTCCATGGGGTCACGATGGGTCGGACACAATTTAGTGACTAACAGCAATCATTAAAATCAGATTTTTTAAAACAAATGTTAGACTGTAGGGATTCAAGTTTTTTCTTTCTGCAACTTTTACAAAAATAATACTTATCCATTTAGCATTCTCAAACATTGTGTGACATTCTAGCTCTTCTGAAAAATGTATAATGTGGGGGAAAGGTGGAAGGAAAGAGAAGCAGCAAAATGGATAGACTTAGTTACAGCAGTAATGGCTATGCTGTTGGAAGACCGGAAGAGCAATTGGGGACAGATCTTCCTGGACAAAATCTATCTGAGAACTTTAGGAGACATGTACATAATCAATTCACATTTAGGAACTTCTTCCTGCTTTCCAAGGACATGCCCAGCTTCTATTTCAACCTCCTCTTCAGACCTTTCTTCTCAATTATTGGTAAAACGTTGGTAGTATCTATCAATCTATCAATGGTAACTACCAGAAATAATGTCTTATTTCAAATTTATCAGATCCATGCCTTCATTTGGTGATTGACTAGATTTATCACTATACCTGAGATTATTTATAAGAGCAGAAGGACCTAAAAGAAATTAGTAGTGGCTTTTTTTTAAAGTCCATAGTGGCTTTTTGGAATCAAAACCACTATTGTATGCTTAAGAGATGTTTTAACTTTCCACAGTTTTTTTTTCCTTTACTTGCCCTTGGTAAAGATGTGCATTGAAAGAAGAAGAAAAAAAAGGTGCAGTTATAAGAGTGAATTCCTTTATTGAACTCCAGTTGTCTTATCTACATATCCCTCTATTTGGAAGCTGAAGGAGAAAAGTAACTTCAAATTCATACTCATTGTGTCAGAGGTCCCAGTAATCTTCGAATTAGGTGAGTTGCTCAATCATTAACTTTGAATACTTTTGAATTTAGGATGAAGTTCTTATGGGCTGAGAGTTTTCTGTCTGTAGTGACTGAACAGACCTAATGTATTAAAGGAAGAGAAAAAAGTTTAAGATGCTTATCCTTGAAAACAACCATCTAAAATAAGACTTCATGTTCAGTCTTGTAGAACTATTGGTCACCTAAAAATGTTAAGTTTTTGTTCTATTTTTTTTAATTACTCTGAACAAAGCAAAGGATTGCAGCCTTTTAAAAAGCATTTATATTTTTGTTATACAGGTAGTCCAACATTTCTGTTATTTGACACATTTGTTAAGTGAGTTTTCCCACACTTTTCAACCTTTCTTGTCACAGTTGTTAAGTGAATCACTACAGTTGATAAATTAGTAATCCGGTTGTTAAGTGAATCTGGCTTCCCCTTTGACTTCGCTTTTCAGAAGATGGCAAAAGGCGATTACATGACCTTGGAATATGGCAACGGTCATAAATATGAACCAGGTGCCAAGCATCTGAATTTTGATCACAGGGAAGCTGCAAAGATCATAGCTGTGAAAAATGGTCATAAGTCACTGTTTTCAGTGCCATTGCAACTTTGAATGGTCATTAAATGGACTACCTGTAATTATAGTGTTTTTGATAAAGAGAATTTGGGCCTTGGAATATACGATTGACTCACGTATCTTGTTCATAAAATAAATTACGATAGTAAATAATGGTAGAACATGGAGCTGTAGCTATAACCTGACAATCATGGTGGATATAGTGGCTTGATGATGCACACAAGCTAGGGATGTAACTGAAGCTAAATTGTAAAGCTTCAGTTCTTCTTATTTTAATCCCTTTATTATTTTTTATGACTAATTCAAGGAGGCAAATACACATACCCTTTCTCCTATTTTCCCCACAACAACAACCCTCAATGTGAATTGAGTTGAGCTAAGAGAGAGAGAGAGAGAGAGAAAGAGAGAGACTGGCCTAAAGTCACCCAACCAGCTTTCATGCCTAGGGCAGGATTCATAGTCTCCTGGTTCCTAGTCCAGCGCCGTAAACACAAAACCAAACTGGCTCTCTTATTCCAGAAATCATACTCACTTCATTTCTGGTCTGGTGACTTAACCACTAGACCAAAGTGGCTGTCTACAGTTCTTACCGTTAGTTTTCCTGTTACTGGAAAGGTAGCGCTTATAAGAGTTTATTGCTTTATGAACTTCTCTCATAAATTGATTCTAGATAAACATTTGGCAAGCTGACAAATGTCAAAGAGGTTGCTGTCTAAACTCCCATTCATAAAATAAAAGAAGGGCTCAAAGTTCCATTAAACCAAGCAGGGCAGCCCTGTGTGTGTTTGTTCCAATCAGAACAGAATAACAAAATTGGAAGGGACATTGGAGATCTTCTAGTCAAACCTGCTGCTCAAGCAGGAAATCCTATACCATGACAGACAAATGGCCGTCCAATCTCCTTTTAAAACCCTCCAGTGATGGTGCATCCATAGCTTCAGAAGTTTCCACATAATTTCCACCGATTAATTGTTCTTACTGTCAGGAAATTCGTTCTTAGTTGGTTGGATGTCTCTTTGGTAAGTTTCTATTCATTACTTCTGATCCTTTACATTTCATGCAGGGGTGGGTTCCACCTACCTTTACTACCAGTTCGCAACGGGAGTGCGCACACACTTCTGCGCATGCACAAATCATCAGTGATGACATCAGATTGGGTGGGCAGAGCCTCCCACCACCATTACTACCGGTTTGCAAGAACTGGACTGAACCTGGAGCAACCCACCACTGATTTCATAGTCTTCAGTGAGTTGGGGTTTTTCCCCAGATTTCTTCAATTTACAGTATCTGCTACATTATTTTTATATTGTGCTAATAGCAATTAGTAACCAACTGATCACTCTGCTGTAACAGAAGGCTTTCTGACTTTAATAGACAGTGGACTATTAAAAGGAGTGACAAATTCCTAATTATAAGTAAAATACTTCATATGCTGGTGGTAGCCAAGTGTGATAAGCTAATAATCGCCTAAATAAAAATTTATGTATTATTGAATTTGCCACAATGTATTTTAAGAGTTGGTTCAAATTAACGACCATATATGTCTCCCAAGAATATTTGCTCACAGCTTTGGTAACTCTTGCTTTTGCAGGTTCAGTTGCTATTCATTGATAAATGGTAGCAATTGAGGGACAATGTGTGTATGTGCCTGAGTGGGGCAGCACAGCTTGCCACTATCCCTGAAAATTTTCCCTTTTCCCAGTTCTATAACTTTTTGAATTATTACTTTAAGGACTTTTTCATGCACCTTCAAAACAACACAAAGATAAGGCAAGTAGATTGGTTAATAGGAATTAAAGAATTGATAAATCAATTAAGGAGGATGGAATAATTATATTAAAATATTTTAATAATTTAATCCATCAAGTGGCTCATCCAATTATTGTTGCTAAGAGTTTGTGAAGATGTTATTTTTTGTATTTTTTGTATTTTTTATCCTTGTAAGCCTCCTGGAGTCATGCAGAGTGAGTTAGGCAACCATACAGCTTTTCTTAAATAAATAGGTATAGGAGGGGGAGGTTATATGATCTGAAAAAAAGATACAAAACAAAATTGGTAATCAAAATTGTTTATTATAAGGGGTTTTTTATAAGACGTACATTTGATACACTTCCATTTTTCTGTTAAAAAGCCCCATTTGTTAAAGGTCTGTTATTAAAAATTTAAAAATTATGCTGCATTCATAAGTTTTTTTTAAATAGTTTAACACCTGAGTTCTAATGTTCAAACACTGCCCATTTCTGAGCTGGATATTCCAACAAAAAATATTGGAATTGTCTGGTTTTATAGCACCATAAATATGCATAGTATTTTCCATTCACACCAAAATGTGTGTTTTTGCGCTGAGAAACTTACAGGTGAATTATGGAATCGCCAAAGGAGAAACATCAGTCAGCACGTCGGAATGAATTTTTCGTGCCTATGAAAGTTTTTCATACATGTTAAACAGGTGCCGGGCTGACCAATGTGGCTCTGGGAAATTTAACATGTCTGTGATTTTTGTGTGAACAACGACTCGCGAAGAGCTTTTATCTTCTGCCCTGTTGCTATGCTTTTCAGTAGCAACCATTCACTCTGGAGTATCCCATTGATAAACGCAGCGTATAAACCAACCGGTTTAATACCCCCAAGATGCTTTAAAAAACCACTTTCAGTCTCAATATCTGCAATTCAGGAAACCTAGCTTTTCAATATCATTCCCTTAATTCTCCGAACGCCGTGCGGGCGATTTCCCAACCGAGCAGCAAGTCCTCTCTTCGATCGTCCGAATCCGTTACAAGTTTACAGAACTCGCTCCGTATCGCAATGGGGAGAAAAAAACGTCAGATCAGATCGAGTGTTCTGTTCTGCTTCGAGGGCATCAGAAAACTGTCAATCACCCAAGACAATCACTGGGGCAGAGGATGCAGGCTTTACTCCCCACGCGCGTTGCCTCCGCGTCACCCGAAACTCTCCAGCTCGGTGAAAAGGAAAGCGAGACTTAAAAGACGCGCCGTCTGCCTCGCCCAGAAGTTACTTTGCTCTCCGGCTTTCCTCTTTTTATTCCACACACACCCCTTCCACAGTCACGGAACCCGGAAGTTTGTGTGTGAGCGCGTCTCTTTCTGCGTGGTGGTTGGCGTTTCGTTTCGTTTTTCTTTTTTTTTTTAAATTTCTATCACATGGCAGCTTGCGAGAGAGATACAATAAAAACAGAAAAATGGCGACTGTCACGTTGTGGCGACTCTGTGCTGCGTCACTAGATAATCTTCGCGCAAAGAAAGCTAAAGAACAAAGACGAGAGAGCGAGGGGGGGAGAAGCAGCGCGTCTGGAAAGGTGGGTGGGCGAGAGGCAGAGACTTGCCAGAGCGCGCGGGGAGCCGACGGGCGGGTGGGTGCGCGCGGGGGGGGAGGGGAGGGGAGGGGCGAGAAGAGACGATTAAGGGGGGGGGAGGTGAGGGAGCGCGTTTATTGCAGGGCACCGGGGTTGGCATCCTAACTCTTCCCCCCACCCCATCCGCCCGCTTGCAAATTCGGCTTTACGGAGCCTCGTGGGGGGGAAAGTCCTGCGAGAGGTTGGTGGAATTTTGACGCGAGGGGCCAAAGCTTTTATTCGCCTCGGGGTGGAGGGGCGGCGGCGGCAAGCTCCGGGGCGAGGTATCAATCCCTGTCCCTCCTTCCCCCCCCCTCCTCCTCCTCCTCCTCCTTTAATAAACGCGACCCGCAGCAGGGCGGGCGAGCGAGCGGGGTTTTTTTCTGCGAGCTGAGTGTTTCCCTTCGCAGTGGAGGATTCTGCGCTCTAACTACTAGGCATCCCGGCGACCGCCAGCCGCGCTTTGGCCAAAGGGAGCCAATGTTCGCCTTTCGCCTTTTCTTGGACACGCGAAAGGAGGGAGGAGCGGCGGGATATAAAAGACCGGAGAGAGGCTCGGGCCCGGGTCTGGAGGGGACCCGTCCCATCCCTGGCATATAAACCCCCTCTTCCTCGGATGGATGCTTCTGAGGACGGAGGTTTGCTCGGCGACCGCTTGACCGGCGGGCTGGAGCGAGCGAGGAAGGGATGGTGTGGGGGGGGGGGGGGTGCGGAGAAAAGGAAGGCGTCCGCTACAGAGGGCGTCGTGGTGCCTCTTAAAATGTGGCGCACTTATTATTTTCCTTCAGACTCCTGGCCCGGTTCCTTTCCAGTCAAGTGATTGTAAATATAGCCCGGGTGTTGTTTACATGAAACCATCCAGGGGGAGGAGCGCAGAGAGGAGGAAGAGGAAGGCGGAGGAGGCTTCTCAGGCTGGCAGGGGTGAGTTATCCCAAAAAAGGAGGAGCCACCGGTTAAAACTGAGGGCCGGAGGCTCGGACCAGCGGTGTCGGTATGCGCGCTGGTGGCGAGCGCCTTCCTGGCCGCTTGTGGCTGGCCTCCGCGCTTCTGCTGTGGTCTGACTGCCTGGCGCTTGTTCTGTCCCGGCTTGGCTTGTCCTCCAAAATGATCTCGGCCTTTTTTCTTTTCTCTAAGGCTGCTCCTTTCGGTTTTGAGCTGCTGAGGTGTGGAATGGCTTTAGCATCCTACCAATAAAGCAGCTGCGCCTGGTGGGTCTCTGGGTGTGATCAAAACCTTTTCTCCCTTAGAGCGTTCTGGATTTATGGACCTGCCGGGCTCCCACCCAGCTTTCCCTAGTGTGCCAAAAAGGCACCATCATCTTGGGGAAAAGGGGGTGGAGGGTTATGCTGCTTGGTCCTCTTCTCCATTGCAGAGAAGGTCCTGCCCTCCCAGCTGTCATGCTTGTCTCCCCCCCCCCCCTTTTAATAACATTCCCTGCCTCCAACATTACCCTCTTGCTTGGCATTTGCATCCACCAAATACAGAGCAAAATTCTGTCCTGCTTGTTAAAGTAACTTGTGGAAGGACCTAAGCCCTGAAGCATCCCTTGCTTCTTGAAGAGGTCTTAACAAGCTAGGATTAATGGGATTTTGAAATGCTGCCTCTGCCAAAAGTTATTTATCTGCACAATTCCTGAATGTATAAGAGGGCTCTCTGGATGTCACCGGTATGTGTTATTTCACCATTCTTGGCATTTTTATTCTGTGCAATGAAGTATTGGAAGGAAAGTATGTAAATAAACTTCTCAGGACTCTCTGTCCACCCCATTGGTCTGTCCATTAGCAGAAACTTTCCAAAAGCAGAATGGGTGGGAGCAAAATTGGTGAGGGTGAAAAAAAGCTGACAAAGAAAAGACTGAGTTTGAAAATGGCCAGATGTGCTTGGAGTCTGCCGCGAGAAAAGTGCCTTTGGGAAAGGGCATGAATTTAGACTTCTACTGGTTGTTCCATCTTAAGATCCTTTCCCGCCTCCTTCCTGATCACATGACCCAGAGTGAATGATGAGGGCTTGGAAAGAATTCAAGAAGTTGTGTTCTACATGGGTTCCCTACCTTGTTATTCTTTCCAATCCAGCAAAATCCAGGAAAGAGATTACATAAGGAGATTTAGGACTTTGTTTATCAACAGGATAATTCTTGGAAAACAAAACTGGATTGGCAGGAAATTCCAATAGAAGAACTGTGAGTTTGAACAGAGGCTGGATCTGGACAAGAACTGCAAATCCCCACTGTAGCCCCATAGGAAAAAGTCGTTGGGCAGTGGACTCAGAATGCTGTTGGGTCCTCATTTCCTAGCCCCATCCTTTCCTAGAGTGTAGCTGTACTTAAGGCCTTGGAAAGAATTCCAGAAGCCATGCTTTTCATGTTTCCCATATATTTTACTTTTGCAATACATTTTTACCATTAACCTATCCTAGCTACCCAGTGAATGCATGATTGGGGTGTAATAAGTATCATTATGTCTCTATCTTTTTTTCTGTATCACACTTTCCCCACAATTGAGATGAAGTCTTTCGGGAGAATGGCAGCATATAAATCGCAAAATAAAGTGTTTGCTAACCCACCCATTCTGGAATCCGCAAAGGGCTGTATACAACAAGCATTAAAAACTACTATCCCCATAGATCTCTAGCTCTATTGCCTCTGATTAAAATCATTCCCAATCATCCATCTTCCTCTAAGGAACTATGCAAGCTTTATATACCTTGAAACAGTCCTAGCTGATGTTAGAATGGGTGGAAATATGCTACTTAATCACCTGTACAGCTAATTTGCCTCACTCATGGGCAGGAACAAAGCGATATAACAAAGATGCAGCAATGCAAAGTGTCTTTTGTCATTTACAGGCCATGTTCAGTTAACTATAAGTAGAGAAAGGACATAAAGTCTTGGCATGTTACAGAAAAAAAACCTGATATGCTTACTGATCCTAGATATATTTACTCAGATTTCAATACAATAAGAGATCTAGGTTTGTGTTTACAATTGCAGGCTTAACCCTAAACTTGTTTTAATCTGCGGCATCTCTGTAGTGTCTTTCCATCACCCACTGATTTGTTATCACTAGGTTCCCCCAAGGGAATTTGGTTTTTAGACCTGAGCTGCTGCACCTTCTAGAAATTAACTACTATATCTAAACAAGTCTGAATTAATTAATCTTTGTTCTGATGTTAAAAAGTAATGGATGTAAGTAGTCCCCAGAAATGTTAACTCAAAAATCCAGTTGATGTTTCCATTTTCTCTTACTGTTCTTCTGTTGCAATTTATATTTCTATGCCTGACAACTTACATCTCACTATCTTATGCAAATCATTTCTGTTATCTCCTCTGGCTACGTTTTGCTTTATAACATGGGATTTAAAAAAAAATAAATCTAGCAAAGTGAAGGATTATCCAGGGCTCCCCTTGTTCGTATCTTGAAGCAGAATGGCTGCAGTGCTGGGATTGTTAGATCCAATTTTTTGCTCCACAATGATGGAATGGGTTATATTTTAACAAAATATAGGAGTGTTTGTTCTCTCTGGCCATTAAGTAACAAAAGTCCAGGTCTATGACCTTAATTCTTTTATTGCAGCATCTGTGGTTTTGATGGAACTTTTCGGTAAATACAGAGAAGTTCTAAATTTATTTGCGGATAGAATTTGACTTCTCTGTATATATTAGTCTTATTTTCCTTCTCTCTCTGTTACCCCCTATAGGCAGTGAAGAAGTGAAGATGCCTTATGCCTTTTTCTGAGGAATGCAGTTCCTAATGTTGCCAGCTTCAAATCTGTAAGTATTTCTCTGTGGGCTTGTTTGTTTCAGCTATGAGGCTTTGATGGAAAAGAAAATACTAGGATTGAATGTCAACTATGACTGACAGTAATTAGGTGCTTGTGAGATGAATGTGTTGAATTATATATTTGTTTAGTGGTCTTGACAAGACAAGTATCATTTGGGGTGGGTGAGACTTCTCCTGTCTCACAGAATTATAAGCAACTATTAAAAATAATGTAGTTGAAGAGAGTGGTATTTTTAAAAGCAAGGCTAGCAAGAAGTACAACAACATTTTGCAGATAGATGGTGCAGCTGAGATTTAGGGTGTGATGTCTATGATTTTGTGATTTATCAATTTTCATATGTTTTTCTCTTTATCTGCAAACAGTGGTCTTTTTAATTTTGCAGCCTAATGTGTAGTAAACTTCTAAGTAAACATGCTAGAGTTGGCTTGTACGTTGTGGATCTTGAGTGGGTAACATGTAACCTCCATGTTCAAAGTTTTGAAAGACTTTGTTACAGTCTTTCAAAAAACACTTTTTGTCTCCAGCAAACTATTGCCTAAAAAGAGAAGGGGGGAAAGCTGTTATGGAAAAGCAGAGCAAACAAAAGACAACTAAGTAAAAATATAGCAACATGCAAATATGAGAGCCAGTTTGGTCCAGAGGTTAAGGCACAAGGCTAGAAAGTGAGAGATGGTGGTAAGTTCAAGTCCTGCCTCCACCGTGCAGGGTTGTTGTTCACCAGCTTGAGTTATTTGTAAAAATAATAAAGGTAGAATGTATATAATGAAAATAAAAAATGTAAAATAAAGAAATCTTAATTACTGACTTATTTTAAGATGGAAATTTTTCAGAAATTAAATTGGCCAGAAGGGTTTAATTAAAGAAAGAAAATATATGGGAGAGATCTAGCGAATGTAAGTTTATAGAAAAATGCATTGGCTTTGGTTATGCTTACTTAATGCCTGTTCTTAAAACAATAATGTTGCTATGAGTACATCTGCATTTTTCACCCCAATTAAATTATCAGCTACAGATCTATAGATTTTCTTTTTTTTTTCTTCATAGCATCTACAGTGCTTTCAGGCCTAAATAGTACTACAAAGCACAGGCATAGATGGTTAAATTGAGAACACCTTCTGCTCAAACTTCCCTAAAATGAGTCAATTATTTTAGTAGAGCTTGTACTCAAGTTCCCAGTAGATAATGTTTCATATTTTAGTCAAGGTTACAAGGGAATTCTTGCTAATCACACTCTAATGCATTTCTGTCCATTTAAAAGTGGTTAAGCATAAAGATTGAAAAACTTTATGCTGCTATGCAGAAGGAAGGACCTGTACTTCTGTGGAATTTAAAAGAAAGATAAACTATGCATTTAAAGGCAGAGATTGAATATTTGTTCAGTCATACTATTGACACCTTTTGCAGCAGTTGACTATAGAATTTTAGTAGTATAAAGATTGCCTATCATAACTTTTTTGCATATAAATTTAGTCAGAGTAACCACTTTACATTTCAATGAGGCAGGACAAAGAGTTTAGGCAAAAGACGTAGTAAGGTATACACCAAACTTTTAAACAATAATTCCCAAATATACCAAATTAAATTGTTTGGGGGGAAAAAGCAACCTACAGGACATTTTAACAACCGTTATTGTGGTTACTTTTTAATCTCTTAGAATCACTGTAGCAAATATCAATGAATGCTAATCAAATAACTGAAGGACTTAGATTTCTTTTTGGCACATGCTTCCACATTTGCATATTTAACTATCTTATCATAATAACACCCATTGGGTAACTATCTAGCAAAGATAGGAGGAAATTCTGGGAACTGAAGTCTTAAAGTTGCCAGGATTGAGAAACTTTGTTCTATAGAGGAATGTGTAATAAGTAGGAAGAGGAAGCTTAGTGCCCTTAAACTGTTTTCCTGAGGTAAATAGCAGACATAGCTACCACATACACCATTGAGTCAGTCTTGACATCTAAGTCCCTGGGTGTCTTTGGACTAGCTCAGTTTAAATCTACCTCACAGGGTTGTTATGGTGGTAAAATGGGGAAAAGGAGCATAGTGTACGTACCTATGAGTTTCTGAATAGAAAGCTGGGTATAAACTCATGAATAAAAATAGATCTAAGGCACACCCTATGCTGTTGTGTCTGGGAATTCTGGCAGTTGCTTTCTGCACTGAATCATGATTTAATGTTATATGAATGAGTTCCCCAGTCCTTCATCATGACTAAATTGAAGACATCACCAGTTTTCAATTGCATTTTTTAAATCAGAAACTATTTAATGATACATCCACACCTTAAATAAACTATGTACCGTATATTAATGTTTGAACTTAAAATGCAAAATAACACTTTCATTTTCTATGCAGCCAGGCTAAAGGAGGATGAAGTAAACACAATTCAAATCTAAGTGTGCTTTACATGATGTTGATCCATAATATATGAACATATTATTAGAATATTAGAATATTATTATGGCTAAGGTATATAAAGAGTTGTAGCAAGTTTCTTTACACCAAATAGATTACTAGTCTATTTATTCTAGCATTGTTTGTTTTGAATAGAATTTTCCAGGAACTTCCCTCAGTTCTATCTGAAGATCCACCATCAACTTGTTATGGAATTAATGCATCTAAAAAAAAGTAGGTTACAATGATGTGTTGCATTGTAGAGCAAAAATCTGCATCCGGTCTAAATGCTGCAGTTTATTTTAAACTTTGGAATGCTATTTCTGAGCAGAGGAAAGCCATAACCTCATCTTGTTAGAATTATTTCCCCAACATGTCAGCACGTTCCTAAGCAATAACACTTTTTCATTTGGATGGTGGGGAATGGCCAGCTGTCTGCAAGGAATATAAATCCTTCCATTCCCCACCATCCTGTCAGAGTTGAAAAAGCTTCTTGGATGAGAACTGAAATGTCTTCAAAAGAAAAACAAGAAAGTCCAGTGACTTTCCTCTTCAAAAAGCACCTTTGGGACAACCATGACCTAGATGACTGAGAATCCTCATAGACTTTTAGCTTTGGGATGAACACCCTTTGAATGGTATGAGCGTATGAATGGATTTCCAGAAAAATTGCAGACTACATGAGTCATTTGCATTTCAATTTGAGATGCAGACAACACAGGCTCATCCCCAATAGCCTGCACCTGTCCTCAACAGTGAAGGGACACAGGGCAGAAAACATCCTGCAGCCAAGAAGTCTCCACACTGATTTGCACTACTCAGGTGAGCCTGAGGACACAAATAAACCTTAACAAAAGAATACAAATGACCAGCTGTCTACAAGGAATATACATCTTTCCATTCCCCACCATCCAGTCAAAGCTGACTTGGCCTGATCCCTGAAAACTTTTTTAGAATTTTTAGAGTTTTGATATTAATTTTAAATGGAATTGTTTTAACTATCGGCCAAATTTATATTAGTTGTTTTTAAATTTTTAACTTTTGTGTAGCTTGTTTTTATCTCTGGCTGTTCACCACCCTGAATCCGCAAGGAGAAGGGCGGTATACAAATCTAATAAAATCAAATAAAATCAAATCAAAAGAAGCTTCTTGAATGAGAAAAAAATGTCTTCAAAAGAAAAAAACAAAGTCCAGTTGCCTCCTGTAAAAGCACCTTTGGGGTGACTGAATAAGTAGAAGCAATCTTTAATCAATAGAAAACAGACTGTTGCTTCAGATTATCCCATAGTCTTTTAAAGGTGCTTTTTCCAGAAGGCAACTGGACTTCTTGGTTTTTTTTCTTTGAAAATGTTTCTTTCTCATCCAAGAAGCTTCTTCAGGGAACTGAAGAAGTTCTTGGATGAGAAGTAAAACATTTTTAAGAAAAAAACCAAGGAAATCCAATTGCCTTTTTGAAAAAAAAATATATATTTCGGACAACAATGACCTGGATGATTGATAATCCCCATAGATATGGTCTCCTTTGGTATTAGGTGAAAAGCTGCCTTTTCACCTAATAACTCAACAAAAGTTCTACAAAAGGTTTAGGGTTAGGCACAGATTGGCACAATAATAATTCCATTCCTGTATAGAAGACATATCAAAGATCTTACAAAGATACTATATTCATTCAAGTAAACACGATTATACATTTGATTCCATCTGTCTCTCTGTAGCTACTGGTTGTCAAATGTCAGAGAAATCTAAGTTCTAGTTATGTTTTACATATGCTTTAGTGAGGGAATCAGGGTAGTGGAATCAGTCTTTGTGACGCACAGCGCAAATACAATTCCTAATGATTTGTTAATAATCCATTTGTTTGTTTTCTTGGCTATCCGTATTGACCTTCACGTGGGGGTTTTGCCCACAGATTATATGGGAAGATAAATAAGGGAAATCTCTGCCTCTAGTTTATTTACACATGTTGATTTTGTTTGAAGCCTTTACATACCTGTCTCTGCTTGCACTAATATGGGTTTTTGGGGAAGATGTACATGAGTTTACACAAATAAAATACAGGTAGTCCTCAATTTACATACACAACTGAAACCAGCATCTTTGATTGTTGAGCAAAGTGGTCATTGAGCATCCATCCTGAAATCCAAGCAGGATTTTGGCATAGAGTATTTGCAGCATGGAGTATTTGTAGCCAGCCCCCCCCAAAACAAAGAAGACTCATTTCTGGGGGCATGCTGTAAAAACATACTTTTGAATGGTCGCTGAATGACTAGTTGTAAAGGGAGGACTACTTGTAGTTAATCCTGCCAGGTGCTAATTAATCAATTCAGTGGGTTGTCTCTGTTTTTTCCTAACTGTTTTTTTAAAGGGTTGAGCATTTGTCAGATACATTTCCGTCTCATTAGTGCCCTCTTGTGATTTTCTTTAAAAAGTTGTTTCTTTTCAGATGTGCATCACATGGCAGCTTTCAGTCAGAACTGGAAAAGAGAGGTGAGTTTCCTCCACTTCTATTCCCTGGACTCTGTCCAAACGTCCAGTCCTGACAGCAAAACTGACCACAGAAGTTATTAACCTTTATAGCAGATAATTAGGAATAACTTATGGATAATAAGAGCAGGTGGATGCAGTCTTTTGCTGTGTGGAACTGCACTTAAAACCATCAAGATACCACAGTAGCGTACGTACCAATGTAAGTAAGTGGGCTGTGTGAGGCTTAGGGGAACCGTTTGACAGATAGTGTCTTTTTTTTTTTTTTCATCTTGGTGAACCTGTTTTAGCTTTTGGCAGGCTTCTGAGCTAAAAATTATAGGATCCCCAAGTTTAGCACTAAATTATTTTTATTTGTAATGTGCCCTGGGGATTTTTTTAGTGGGAAACGCTATACATCCGTTTTGTAAAACATAGGTCTGGCTTAGACAAACAGCAGAATAATAAAGCGCATCCTTAAGTGACATTAATTTCAGCAAAGTTGTTAAAAAAAATCTATGACCTATGTTATTGATATGTGTGGCAGAAAAACATAAGTGCCAGAGATATTTTCCTTTTCTTATCAGAAATCTACGTTGCTAGCACTAATCTGGATGGTTCAGTTACCATTTTATCAATAAATATATAAATAGTATTTTGTTTAATGATTTTCTATTTAGTTATGCATAATTAACTAGAGAACCTTCAGCACAGTGAACAAATGGATATACTATTCAGGCAAGACTTCTGCTTACATGTACTTAATTTTCAGGTATGTCTGAAACAAACAACAAAGTTTTCAGGAAGTTTGGAATTCATTGTGGTCTTTTTTTTTTTTTTTTTTTTGAACCCTCAGCTGTGGATCAACTGATGGAACCTGCACCTTGGGGTTATCTGATAGTTCTACATGAAGTCAGGCAATGATTGACAGGCTGCCCTGGCTCAGTTATCACTGTGCTGATGCTGTCTATACTAAAGGTACAGTACTGTGATAACTGAAGGATGGTAGCCATCTTAGCTTCAGAGGAATTCAACATATGGAGATCAAAGATATTACTTGAGTCTGAACACTTGTGATGCTTTATAGATGAAAATTAAAGAGAACACATCTGGATGCTGGAAAAACATATTTACAGTTTTTATTTCATTTCTTAAAGGGATGATACATGCTTAGATGTATGACAATAATAAAAAAAGGAAGGTTTAAGGTGTGCTTTGCTTTATTATCATATTTGGAGGACTCCCCCAAAAGTTATAAGGTACTGAATTATAAGGTTATAAAAGTTATAAGGTACTGAATCAGTCATTCCAAAGAATTAGTGTCTCTCTTTGCTGTAGGCTAAATAACTCTAAAAGGATTCCTTAACAGTTCTGAAGCATCCCATTTTTAGGTGCTTGAGCACTGCAAAATTAAGGGGCTGAAATGTTCAGTGCTTTTTTAAAAACTTGGTTTGGGATTAGACCAGGGGTGAAATGCTCCCAGTTTGGACTGGATCACCCGATCCGGTGGCAATGGAGGTGGGTAGTTCAGAGAACCAGTAGTAAAAATCCCTGCCCCCCATCCCCCATGCCCAGCTGAGCCGCACAATCATCAGAGGCTTTTTTTTTTTTTACTTTTAAAAGCATTTTTACTACAACCTCTTCGGCTGAAAAAATGCTTTTAAAAGTAAAAAAAAAAAAGCCTCTGATGATCATGTGGCTCAGCTGGGATCGTCAAAGACTTTTAAAAGAAAAAACCCTATTTTTCTTTTAAATGCCTCTGATGATCCCAGCTGAGTTTTTTAAAAAGCCTCTGCCGATCAGGCAACTCAGCTGGGATCATCAGAGCCTTTTGAAAGCATTTTTTTACAACCTCTTCGTCAAAGAGGTTGTACAAAAAATGGTTTTAAAAGTTAAAAAAAATTGGCCACACCCACCCAGTCACATTACACACACACCCCAAGCCACGCCCACAGAACCGGCAGTAACAAATTTTAGATTTCGCCACTGGATTGAACAGAGTCAAATGGCTTTTTGATCCTCATTCTAACCTGCTTTTCTCTTACATATTTTAAATGTAACCATTTAACATAGGTGCACCTTTTTCAAAAACAGTTACGAAATGAACCAAAGCAGCATGCTCTCTGCAGATATTTCCTACGTTTGGTACAAATTTAATCGTGACTGTCCCATTATGGATGGGACGGGTGAAATCCAGCAGGTTCTGGAGAACTGGTAGCAGAAATTTTGAGTAGTTCAGAGAACCCACAAATACCACCTCTGGCTGGTCCCAGAGTGGGGTGGGAATGGGGATTTTGCAGTATCCTTCCCCTGCCATGCCCACCCAGCCACACCATGCCCACCAAGCCACGCCCACAGAACCGGTAGTAAAAAAATTTGAATTTCACCACTGGGTTATAGTATATTCTCCATCAACGATATCTGGAGCTACAATTGGCAACAACATGAATAGTACTTAGGACTATTTTAGGTTAGGGTTGGTACCAAATCTGAAACCATTTCTGAATTAATAACTAGCCCATATCCTAAATTAAGCATAAATTGGTTTATCTTAACCACAGTTAAGACTTGTAAATCTAGAGAGAACGACCCAAAAGAAAAATCCAGTATGTGTTTGTTTATCCTGCTAAGCTCTCTATTTCAGAAGAAACATGAAAAGACAAGGTACTTTTTGACCAGATTCCCTGTTTAGGATTTGGGGGAGGGGAGTCTAAAACTTAACAGGTACATATATATATGAACTTTCTCAAATAAATCATGTTGAAAAAAGTCCGAAAGGTTTTTCTTTGCTATCCAAACGTGCAGTGTTCAAAACTGACCACAAGAGGGGGTCAGAGCATTTGTGTTTTGACAAATTTACATTTTCCTGGGAAGAATCTGAAGAATGTTTAACAGCTCCAGAGGGGCCACCAGCACATTCCAAACTCAAAACAGATATAACATTTCTGTTTAATTATTATTTTATAAAGGAGCATAAACATAGGAAAAATGTTTTGTGGACCTTAAGAGGCATTATTGAAATACAGCTTTAAAAAAATATGGAAATATATTTGGTGAAAACTACAGGTGCATTACAGTGTACAAGAATTCCAGGCAGAAACTGGGACGAAGCAAAAAAAATGAAAACAGGATTACTACCTGATCTTGATGCTTGTGCTCTCTGGCCAAAACAGTCTACTCTAACTCCCTACCATTACCATCACCAATTTCAGAAGGAGAACTGTTTCAATCAATTTTCTATCTGCCTTGAATGTATTGTTCATTCTATATATAGTTAGTCTATTAACTAAAGTAAGATGGGAAATCTGGTCAGTTGCTTTGATGAAACTAAATACAATCCACGCAGACAGCATTGCTATAAACCACTAAGATAGTATTCCAATTGAAAGGACACATAGTAATGTTAGCACATTTACTCTTGTTTTCCTGCTAAGATGTTTACTTTATAAATTGTATAATGTTCTACATCCAGATCAAATGGATTGAACTACTTGAGTTTTCTAAGGTCTTTGATTTTGGAAAAGACTAGAGAAACATTTGTCTAATTCTCGTCCTACAACATCATGTTCAAATCTTTGCTATAGGGATGTGTGTGTAGGCGTGTCTCTTGTTTTTTCTATAAGCTAATATCTCCTTTGGAGTTTACCTCAACCCATGATGGCTTAGTGGCTTTTTAGAAAGATTACAGAAAACAAAGAAACAGTTCTTTGTTTTCTAGATTTTTTAAAAATTTCTCAGCCTTTTTTACAGCCCTGGGATTACTCAGTGTCCTCTCATCTATGAAATAATCGAAACTAATTATACTTAGCTTAGTGAGATCAGTCATGGTCAGCTACGTGCTGTCACACTAGACTGCAGTTCATCTGGCTCTGAAATCTTTTAGTGGCTTTACCAGAAGTACTTCCTGATTAGTCCCACATCAAGAGAGCTGTAACTCTTAACTCAGGATGTGCATCTGGGATTTGAAGTGGAAAAGGCAGTGGTGAAATCCCATTTTTTTTACTACCGGTTCTGTGGGCATGGCTTGGTGGGCGTGGTGTGGCTTGGTGCGTGGCAGGGGAAGGATACTGCAAAATCTCCATTTCCATCCCTCTCTGGGGCCAGCCAGAGGTGGTACTTGTCGGTTTTCTGAACTACTCAAAATTTCCACTACCGGTTCTCTAGAACCTGTCAGAACCTGCTGGATTTCACCTCAGGGAAAAGGTGTCTCCAAGTATATGTATGCCTAGTTGGCAGGATCTCTCTGTGGGTCTTCAAAGGAGCCCTGTCTTTTTTTGGGGGGGGGGGGGAGACAGATTGCACATGGGAGCCAAACATTTGCAGGAAAACAAGAGGGAGGCATTAAAAGCTACTGTTTGGATTAAATTATCTTGCCCCAGAGCCCTCCTTAATGCCAGCGTGAAGATTCCTGGGATCACACGATCACTACAGAAGCCTAAGGTGCCACTTTAAGGAAGTATCATCACTTGCAGCCAACACTTGATTCACAACACCTTTTTCCACCCTGGTTGCTTTTATTTCTTACCTGTTCGTTTTAACTTAAAAGTATGATTTTTGCACAGCAGCTGCTTTTTGTCCTTTTGCATTGAAATTAGGATTCTGCTTTTAACAGCAGCCACTCTTAAGTCTTGGGCCATTTTCTTCTGCCCTGGGTTGACCTCAAGTCCTAAACGCTCCACCAAAAGCCTTATATCAAAGGTCTTCAAACTTGGCAGCTTTAAGACTTGTGGACTTCAACTCCCAGAATTCTCCAGCCAGCCAAGTTTGAAGACCTCTGCCTTAAATGCTGACCTCAAAAGTATTGGCGTGCCATACCACATAACATGTGGCGTAGTTATTTTATTTTCAAGGTATTTATAAAAGATTGTCTTTCTTTTTGTTACATTGTAATAGATGAAACAGCAATCCACTTTAAAAAGTTTTATCGAAGTAAACCCAAATTCAGAATTAGTTTTTCATGTCTGTATTGATTTTACTAAATGAGTCATAAACACGTCTGATTTAGTCAAATGAATTTTATAAACAGAGCTGCTGTTTCCAATTAAAAGAAATTAAAAACAAGTTATTCCAAAAGGCAGTCCAGGCTAGTATTTGCACTGATGAGTGTTGATCTTTCTGGAAGTATGCGGTGAACAAATGCAATAAATTAAAGCATTAGCTTTATAGCACCTTAAACTAATGACTTCTTTATCACAGAAGTTTTTTGAGACTCAAAGCATTTACTGGGGAAATTGCTGATTCCAAAAATCCAGTATGATGAATTTTTTAGATATTGCCACAAAGGTTTCATTAGCAAACTCATTAAGTATGGATTGGATGGCAGGAGAGGTAAGTAGATTATAACTAGCAGAAAAATAATATGAGTGCTCACATTGAAGAAAGTTGCCAAATGGAGTGCCCCCAGGGACCACCCCTCTTGTGCAATTTTTATTTATTTATTAAATTTATATCCAAATTCTTGGAGAAGTGGTTAGCAAGATGGAAACATAAATGTGTACTAATGGGAAATCTTCAGTTCTTAGTACCTTTATCAAAATTGCCATGGCAACGGACATGATTCATTCTCTCTTCCCTAAGACAATAACTTCTTTGAGGATAGTAACAATAGATATGTGGGAAAGCAAACTTGAGGTTTACTAATTATGAATATTTGTGCTTACATCATCTGTTATCCATGCACAATGTACAATTATTATTTATCCTCCTTACCTGAAAAGTATAAATATGAGTGCATCCTTTTGTCTGTAGGAGTCCCTCTTGTTATTTTCTGGAAGGAATTCCTCCAATGTGTACTGAATAATTTACTGCAGATTATTGATTTTGGGCCTTGCATTTGATTCCACACTGTCAGGCAACTCTGGGCAACTATCCAATTTTTAAATATTTTAATGACGTGAATGAGGAGATGGAATGCTTAGCTAATTTGTAGATAACACAAAACAAAACTAGTACTAAACAAATACTTTGGAAGACAGAAATAGCAGAACAAAATTTAACAGAAACAAATGCAAAGTTGCATGGTTTGTCATCAGTACTTCTGTCAAAACCAATAGTCAATACTGTGAACATAACTACAAGTTGGCAAGTGGAATTTAGGTTATTTCAACCAAAGTACCTTTTCTCGATAAGTGTAAATGACAATTTCACTTCATTGTACTTAACATTAGTCAGACCCTTCCTTAATTATCATATCCAGCATTACACTTTAAGAAAAATTCAGACAAATAAAAACCTATACAGGGAGGAACAGCAACTGTGAGGGTACTAAAAGATCAGCCATCAAGACAGCCTATAAAAAGATCATTTAACCCTGGCAAAAAAGTCTGCTGTCATTCCTTTCCAATTTTCAGTTATTATAAGGTTCTCTTCTTCCAATTCTGTGATCCTTTCAATTGAAGACAAAATTCAATTTCAAATTCTAAAGTGCTCCTCTCCACATTTTTATATAAATAATAATAATAATGGAAACACAAAGAATTTACTAAGTCTTGTGCAACTTTACTGAGACACTGTCTCGTGTTTCCTTTTTGCAATGAAGCACTTCCTTCCTGCTATGCTTCCTTTAAAACAAATAATATGATAAGAGTAAATTTGTTTCCATACTAAATTAAAGCTGTATTGTGAAATCTTGCACTTTTTTTGGCTAGAAAAACTTTGCCTCGGAGTTGAAAAGAGCTGAAATCTTTTTACAGCTGCTTTTAAGCATATGAGGAAAATGTATTAAAACTAAGCCAACAAAATATGTTATTGCTACTGAAAGCCGGAAATGGACAGTGCTAAGCTACATGAAAGCTAATAAGCTAAAGCTGAATCCTGATAAAATGGAGGAACTACAGATTAGTGGGTTTCAGGAACTAGGGAGACAACCTGTTTAGCAACTGTAATACTCTAAGGGACATGAGGAAAGCAAAACTGCCTTCATATGTTCAGGTAACTTCAGTAGTGAAATGTGGTTACACCCAGCTATGACTTATTCTAAGTAGCTTTGTTAGGCCATGCCCTAATAATCTCACAACCATGTTATTTCAATACATTCTGCATGTATATACATAGCTTGTACAGAATGCCTGAAGTACGGTTAGACCTTGACTTATGAGTCCAAAATTTCTGTTCTTAAGTGAGACAGTTGTTATGTGAGTTTCCTCCCCATTTTACGGTCTTTCTTGCAACAGTTGATTCTCTGCAGTTATGAAATTAGTAACACTGTTGTTAGTGAATCTGGCTTCCCCATTGACTTTGCTTGTCACAAGGTCGCAAAAGGTGATCAGATGACCACGTGCAACTGCAACAAATATGAGTCAGTTGCGAGGTGTCTGAATTTTGGTCATGTGACCATGGGGATGCTGCAACGGTTGTGTGAAAAATGGTCATAAGTCATTTTTTTTGGTGCTGTTGTAACTTTGAACGGTCACTGTTATAAACTGAGGACTACCTGTACGAGAATAGAATTACCCAGGCTGGATTAAGACAACTGATGCCCTAAACCAATGGGCACAATTTTGGTGGTCCACAGAAAAATTATTTGCATTTTTTATATTGCACTAAATCAGGGATCCTCAAGCTATGGCCCCTGGGCCGGATACGTGCAATGAATGTTTGTGTTGCTGCAGAGAGTCTCCCCCTTGGGGATCTTTTTGTGTGGGTCGGAGCGGAACAGAAATTCTGACATGGCCGCTTTGGCCTCCTGGTGCCGGGCTTTGAGCAAAGGCTAGAGGGAAGTGCTGCTGGTGGCAAAGAGCCAGAGGGCTTTGTTCCAGTGGGACTGCATCATGGCCTGGAATTGGCTGACCATATCAGCCTGCTGAGCTTCCAGGCGCCACTACCTGGCCTTGCACTCCCGCAGGTCTTCCCTCACTTGGAAATCCTATATAGGATAGGATTTCCATAGTCCTCAGTGAGGTGCTTCTACTGAGCCTCCTCGGTCAGATCCAATTTGAACTGAGTTGTTTTGCCAACTCTTTCTTCTGGTGGCTTGCTTATCTCCAACAACTGCTTCCTGTTGGGGCCCTAAGGAGCCTGACTGGAGAGGCGAGGAGTGGCTGGGAGGGGAGGGGCGAGTAGAGGCTGGCGAGGCACCCTTCAACGTGAGTGACATAAAGTTGGCCATGCCCACCCAGTCACATACCCACCTAGCCATGCCCACCCACCCAGTCATTAGGCAGATCGTATTAGTGGTCCACGGGATTTAAAATTATGAATTTAGTGGTCCCTGAGGTCCGAAAGGTTGGTGACCCCTGCCCTAAACACAGGATACTCCTAGGCTCTTCCATTGCTTTAGCTGACTAGACTATTAAGTCTCAATAAGTGCTGAAAACTAAGGTTGAGTTACTATGGTAGTAAAAGAATTAAAGCATGATCACTACGGGGAAACATTCTGGTTTGTCACTCCCTTGGTGTCCCAAAGACATTTTTACTTTGCTTAATTGTTAATCCAAAACTGGAATTATCTAGCACTATTTCTGAAAGCACAGAATAGCTGCCGGTTCAGTTCAGGTGTTGATTCTAGTATATATTCTGTAGACTAGAGTCACATTTTTAAATGCATGAAGTTTCACTTGCCAGGGTTAGTCAAACTCCACTTTAAGGTTAGCTTGGGTATAGCCCTTTTGATATGACTCTAAAGATAATACTTCCTAGACAGTGGTAAATCATTGGCAAAACTCCTGTTGTATGTGGTTAGTTCTGACTCCTTTTTCGAGTTTTCAATGCCACATGAAAACACATTTAGTTGCATTAGTGCCACCTGAAGATACATTTATTCAGCTTTTGGCTGAATCCATGCTACTCTGTTTTTTTTATGTTTGAATGCCTTGTAGGCATTCTACTCTTACTGTATTATGGATTAGAAATCACTCCGGAAAGCAGCTGGAAAACTTTCTGGCACATCCATCTGCATATAAGACATCTGGAATATTAATGTATTGCATATTTTTTTTTCAAGTTGAACCATCTGGGTGACTAGAGAAAATATTTGCTTATTTTTTCCATTTGTTACTTCATGCCTTTAAAGAACACATAAATGTAATACATAGTATGCTATTTCTTTTCAGGGTGAGCAAAGCTATATAAAATACCAAAAAGGAGCATGAAATATCAAACCAACAAAATTAAAATTGAGATGCAACCAAAAACAGGAGAAGTAAACATAGCTCAGTATAGTCTCCTTTTCCCCCTTCTCTTCATGCATGTCAGATTCTCAGACTGCCTGGACAAAACCTTGCAATTTTCTAGGTTAGATTTTTCAGAAGTGGTTGCCATTGCCTCTTTCCTAGGGCTGAGAGAAAGTAACCAGACCAAGATCACCCAGATGGCTTTGTGCCTAATCTGGGGCTAGAATTCACAGACTCCAGGATTCTAGCCCAATGCCTTAACCATTATAACAGTCTGGCTCCTGTAAATGTAGTTTACATCAAACCTCTTCACTAGGGGTGGGTTCTAAAATTTTTTACTACCAGTTCCTTGGGCGTGGCTTATTTTGTGGGGGTGACTTGATGGTCATGTGACAATTCTTTAGAATTTAGCAGAGGTACTGGTCTACCCATTTATTTTTGCAGGCACCGGTCTATTCATGCATTTTTGCAGGCACCGGTCTACCACCAAACTGCCTTTTACCACTGATCAGCTGTAGGGCAGCCCTTTGAAGCCAGGTGGCAAGAGTTTAAACAGTTTTTCCTTATAGATCATCAGCTGGGACTCAGCAGGCAGCAATAGATTGGGGGTTGGGCCAAATAAAAGGTAAGAATAACACGGGGTAGGAATGGAGGGGCAGGGGGGCCCAGAACCGGTTCGGTAACATCATATCATCACTGCTACCAGCTAGGCGGAACCAGGCGGAACCCACCACTGCTCTTCACCATATATCTTTATAGTTTTTTCCCTTCTATTTATCAAAATAGAAGGGAAAAATAAGTAAAAAAAAACCTCACGTCACAGAAATAAACTGTATTTATTTCTGTCACACGTGAAATAATAAATAATATTATGTATTTTCTTCTGTTTACTGTGATCTGATATTTTTTGTTTAGCCAGTCACTTCTATGTCTCTTCATCTGAGCTTGATCTGCAAACAATTTTGCTGATAATCATGCAATATATTTTTGCAGTTCAACTGAAAAATACAGGAAAAAATGAATCCTCTTGTGTTGGAGAAAGAGATTAGAAATCCTCATCTGATTATCCCATTGGATTTAATTTTTTTAAAGTCAATATTCTTAATTTCTTAGAAGGAACGTATAGAGGGAAGAAAGAATGGCTTTGAGAGATAGAAGGAAAAGCGACTACTAAGACAATAGCCAGATAAAAGTGGACTGATTATGGGGCAGAGATGTAACTTGACCAAACATTTCAGACAAGACTTATCTCTGGTTCTCATGAAGATTAAGGATAGGAGAAGGGAAACACAATTAAATCAGCAAGACTCTATCCTTAGCTTTACCATGAAAGTAGTTGACTTATATGACATTGGAGTCCTAGTCTGATCTAGAAAAAAGACAAAAAGAGACATTTCTGAAGGAGATCCTGGTTATTATATGCTATGTATGGTATTATATTCAGATTGCATCCCTACGCTCACAATCTCTTTGCATTAAGACATACTTATTATATTTGGTAGATGCTTGTTGGTACCAATGAAAGAGCCTGTCAGTTATAGTGCATCTTATTTCAAGCACATCTGGATGGAGGAAGTAAAAGTTGGTGGTTTTTAATTGCTTTTTCCCCAGGATGATCATCTTGCTTTGCTCCTTACTGGCTACTCTTCAGCTTCACAACTGAAGTGTATAAGTATGAGGGATATGTTAAATAATTCAAAATGGACAGAGGAAATAGAGTGAACATATACATTTACACACCAGCCAGGTTTCATTTAAGCACAAAAAGTCAGGGTCCACAACAAACTCTATTTTACATTTCATAGGTTTCCCTATTTTCAATTTTTGAAATGATTTTATTAAAAGTGTTTAAAAGGAAGATTAAAAGCTAATAGAAAGTAAAGTAAAATGAAAAAGAACAAAGAGCAAGTTAAAAATTAAAAAAGGAAAATAGAAAAAGAAAGGAAATAGATACAAAGTAGTTTCTAATTTCCCTTATAGCAGTAAGAAATGCAATTATAAATTTATATCTTTTTCTAAAGTTACAACATATCTGTCTTCTTTCTATAAACTGTCCATCAAAACCATATATCATTTTTTTTGTTTTCTGTAAGAAGTCCATAAGGAGTTTCCAGGCAGCAATAAACATAGATATTGACTTTTCTCTAATCAAATAAGTCAATTTGGCAATATCGATAAATTTCATCATGTTTACTAACCATTCTTCCATTGCTAGTATTGCCAAATCTTTACATCTTTTCTCATACAATAATCTCACTGCACTTGTCACATACTAAAACAAAATTCCATGACTCTCTCCCCCCCACCCCCACCCCATTTTGTCCATCAGTCCTAAAAGAAAAACCTCTGGTCTCAATTGTATATCTGTATGTTGCTACAATTCTCATACTTGTCTGTTTGTAATCTTCAATTGGGTGAAATAATGCACCATAGAGCAATAATTTTTGAACAAAGGTATTTCAAATGGGCTAATTTACAGACTGCATACAAAATCTGGGACCCCAATATTCCTGTTTGGTAGTACAAAACTATTTGGTAAAGTTATGACTGTTTTAGCTCTGCCTGGCTACTGCACCACTGAGGTTATATGATTGTCATTTCCAACACTCACTGACAACTTCCTCCAAGTCAATGAGCAAGCTAGCAGGACATCTACACTTGATCATGATCCTCAACACTGCCTTCTAGCTTCTCACAAGCAAAGTCAGTGAGGAAGCAAGCAATAAGTTGCAAGTACAAAGAGAGCTGGCAGATAGCGGCTGCTGCAGATGGGCAAGGGAGTGAAGAGTGCATGAGATGTCCTGTGACGGTCAGGGTGGGTGTGAGGAGGTGTCTGAGAGGTTCAGTAGGGTGGGGTGTCAGGGACAGTGCAGTTCAAATTGGGGAAGGTGTATGAGGGTGTAGGGCAGGGGTGGGTTCTACTTACCTTTATTACTGGTTTGCAACAGGGCCGCAAAAGTGTTTTCATGATGTCAGAGTCAGTGGGTGGGGCCTCCCACCAGTTTTACTACCAGTTCTATAGAACTGGTGCGAACCGGGGGCAACCCACCACTGGTTTAGGCTTGGAGAAGGTATGTGGGGATACAATATTGGCTGGGGAGGGTGCATGTTAAGTGTTGCATAGGACTGGGGGAGAGTATGGGGGTAGGCAAGTGGCCAGTGCAAGCACAGAAGGACTCAGTGAGCATGTGTGACTTATGTATATTTACCCAAGCAACAGAATCCTCCTTGCTTTTCTCTCTTTGCAAGTTCCCCACAAGACAAGTCAATGGGAAAGCAGTCAGGAAGTCAGAAGCTGCTTCTGTTTCCACTGCTTTTTTGCCCACTCATGATCTATCAGTTGATCTCTGAAATGGTGACATAAATGAAATAAGGGTGTGTGTGTGAGTGTGTATGTGTGTGTGTGTATCCATACAAGCATTATGTCCCTTCTTGTTCACATTTCTAAGATGAACTTGAAGTGCCTTTATACATTCTAGACAATTTATCTGGGGACATAGATCAATGGCCATTGCTTTATAAAAATTATCTTTAAAATTGTAACATAATGTAAATTTCAATCCTTTCAACCATATATTTTCACATTGATCCATCTCTATGTTATAAACAAAATTTTAGCCCACTTCATCATAAACTATAAACTTTTAATAAAATTTGAAACAGTAAAGCAAGTGAAGCTATTTTCACTTGTTTTTCTGTTTCAAATTTTATTAAAAAATTTTACTGTACATTTTAGCAATTACATGTTCATCATTTGTACATAATTCCATTGCCAACTTAGACATTGTTCAAAACCACATACTATTTTGTCTACTTTAAAACTTTCTAATAACTAAGTAAGAAAATCACTGGCACTATGTCCCCCTGTCAGTTCTTCTCGATTTTATTTTATATTTCCCTTAAGAAAATTATAGTGTTTTATGATAATGAAATTGCTTATTGTTTTGCTTAATGTTTCTCTTCTGTAAAATGTTTCTTGTGCTGAAAGCCACAAAAGTGTTTTTGTGTATAACCTGGATTTATATCTATTCCATATTCTCAATATGCTACAACTAACACAATTATTTTTAAAACCCTCATTAACTATGACTTTGTCATATTGCAAATATCCAGGCCACATAAATGTTCTTTTAAATGTACTTCTAGCGCTAAAAGCCTTCTGTTCCTCAGCACCACCCACTCTTTCATCCGAACCAAACAAACTGCAAAACACAATTTTAAATCAGGTAAACCTAATCATCCTCTTTCATCTGCATCCTGTAACATCTTATATTTAAGTTTATTTTTTTTTCTTGCCACACAAATTTAGATATATCCTTTTGCCACTGTTTAAATGGTGTATCAGTTGATAAAAAAAATATATTGTCTGATACAAACACATCATTCTAGGCCAGATGTTCCTTTTTATCACAGAAATTCTTCCCAAGAGTTTCAGATTTTTTTCCCATCTTAACCTATCTTTTTTAATTTCAGTCCATGTTTTAACATGGTTAATTTGAAATAACTTACAGTTCATATTTGTCATAGTGATATCCAGATATTTCACTTTCATTTCAATCTTAAAACCCATTTCAATTCACCAATTCTGTTTGTCTTCTGTTTTCATATTCTTTTTTAACATCTTCATCTTCTGTTTGTTGATCTTAAAACCTGCTCTTACACGTTATTCAGCTGAATCATAACCAGTTCTGAGGTTATAAACTGAATGGTATAGGAAGTCCCTCTTCACTGTTATAGCAAATGGTTTTCACAATTGTAACACCACATTGCTTTATAGAATCAATTCCAACCATTTCAACATAATCTGAACAATTTTTCCTTAGAATTTGCCTCAGTTTTTGTGTGACTAAAATTCACACAATTCTGTCTTTCGTTGCAGTTCTTTGGACGATGGAAACCTTAGTAGTATATGCAATTTTGTCTTCATTTTCAATAAATACCAGTTGAAACAACCTATTTAAACAGCCATTTAAATAAATGTTCTAGTAAATAAATATTATCAGAAGCACTCTCTCTACACAGTATAAAGCATGTTATCTTTACATTAACAATAGATGTTAGACAATTACGTTTTATGTTAGCAGGGATACCCAATAACAAGTTAATTAACCAGTGTTTTTTTCTTAAGTTATTAAATAATTATCAAGCCACTTCAGTGGTTAAGAACTTTGTAGATTGCAAAACACTGTTGATAAATGCTAAGGTAGAGTTTCATATGCTGGACTTTTAAATTTTAATGAAAAATGCTGCCTGGGTAATTGCTCATTCACCAACTGGCTTTTGGGGAAAGAAACAAATCACAAGATAATTGTTTTGCAGAAAGCCACTTCCTCAGTTGCTACTTTGGGCAAGAGATCCTCTACTACCCTTGCTTCCTTCTGACCTTGTTTCTGAACAGGTGAGCAAATTTTCAGACATAATTCTGGGACTCATCAGCATTCTTGCAAATCAAGATGGTGATGGTAGGGTAATTTTATAAATAAAAGCCAGGTAAACCAAGGAACCTGAACAAAGCAATTGTCTGTGAGAATTTTGCACTTCCAGGCATCATATAGTCATATACTCACTCCCTTAAACATTTCTGTAAAGTTTAAAGGCTAAACAAGACAATAAAAACAGAAGAAAAAACTTATGCCATTGTGTCCCAAAAGTGCTTTTTTTCAAAAGAGAAGTGGACTTGCTTTGTTTTTCCTTGAAGGCATTTTGCTTCTAATCCATGAAGTTCTTTAGTTCTGACTGAATGGTGAAGGATGGAAGGATTTATATTCCTTGTAGTCATCTGGTTGTTAGCACTCTTTCTGAGAGTCATTGCGGCTATTTGGGGCACTCAGGGTCACCAGTGCAAATTATTTCTGAGCACAGTTCTGTGCGCTCAGGGTCACCAGTGCAAATTATTTCTTCTTAGAACTGCGGAAAGTTACAACACGGTCCTTTCAGCAGTTTCAAGAAAGTTCAACGATCTTTTGAAAAAAGCACCTTTGGGACAGCCATGAACTTCCTGACTGAGACTCTCCATAGACATTGTGGCATTGTGAATGCTAGGCATGTTCAGAATTATTGTTTAAAATTTCCAGTCAGAAAACTCCAGAGTAGAAAGGCTTAAAAATATTCACCTGAGAGACTAAATACCACAGGGAATATGTTGTTAATATCAAGTGAGTTTTATTAGCTGAAGTTCTTTTCCTTCAGAGAATAGGAATATGTCTTAGTTATCACATGAATTATTTGGTAGCCATCATCTCTATAGGAGTTATTAATCGTCTGCAATGGCTACCTCTCTCCTGATTTCCCAGTTTTGGGCTTCTTCGGGCTATTTTCCCAATTTCAGAATTTTTTCAGGCTACAGGAAATGTTGCATTAAGCCATAACGTGGCTTGTTTTGCTTTATGCCTTAAATGACTTCTTAGATTTATTTGTTTATTTATTTATTATCCCACAATTATTACTTTACAAGTAACTCAAGGCAGCTAACATATATAATACTCCCTTTTCCTCCTATTTTCCCTACAACAACCCTGTGAGGTGAGTTGGGGTGAGAGAGAGTGAATGTCATGTCTAAGATGGGATTAGAACTCACAGGTTTCTGGTTTCTAGACCAGCACCTTAACCACTACGCCAAACTGGTTTCCACACCAAATTTCTGACTTCTTCAAAGAATGAATGGCAATATAGTGTCCTCTGAGCAGAGGCTATGAATATAGAACTTACTTGTCGCTCTTTTGAGGCATTCATGGGCATTCTTATCTGGGTCTGGTTTGAAAATTTACCTGATCACCTCAGATACCTCTATGGTGGTTTATGAATGCAGTAAACTTTAAAATCTGATATTTTCTACATCACTTTTTTTATTTTCAAGTAATTACATTTTTCAAAAAAAAAGAGGAAATAAATTGGGAGGGGGGAGATAGTTTAATTGATCTTCAGATTGAATAAACTACTTCAATACCATATACAGTAACTGAAGCAGGGAGAGGACATGCATCATCCTTAGAAGCTTACAAATTGCAGTCAACTTCCATTCCCTCAGAGCAGAGCTGCTGTGTTCACAGTTCTTTTAAAAGCTTCATGTTCCTTAAGGAATAGAGAACCATAAGCATGTTCTTACCAGAAAGTACATTTTCTGTAAAATGATGTATATTGCAACTTGATGTGTTTCCTTGCTGTATTCCAGTAATAACTGCATTGCTTACGTTTTCTGCAGAGAAATTACCTCTTGATCCTGTTAACTTATGTATAAGAAATGAACTGATGCTCCTGCTGTGCTTACTGAGCCATTAAACTGTTTTTCCCTGCCCAGCCCCATTTTTATAAGACAAAGATTCAATATGAATATGACTTTCTGACTATCTCCTTGTTTTGTAAAATGAACTTAATGGATTACTAATTCTACTGAACATTTAACAACAAGACAATTCAGAATACCAAAATAATGCATGAATGATTTACCAAAGTGTAGGAAAACTGATCTTCATCATAGAACAGCATTGTGAATAGGAAACAAGTAACAGCATCACAGATAAGAGGGAAAGATTACTTTAACCAGCAACTGTCTCTTGCAGTGTTCTTATCAGTAGGGGATTGTATTGCATAGATCTTCCCAGGAAATGTCTATCATTGTAATATAAAAACAGATAGCTGTAAAGAGATACTTGGTATCCACCTACTGCTCAAAGAAACAGAAAAACATTAAACTACTTTTGCATCATAGAGAAATCCAAATCATGATAGTTTGCAGTGTGTCACAAGTTCTAGCTGAACTACTACATAATTGGGCAGTCCTAGAAATCATGTTTATTAGCTAAAAAGAGATTGTGTTTTTACATCCATTTTTTCCTTAACATGTTCACTAAAGTTGTCACTTCTTAGGGTTGGGATTAGTGAGACAATTCTTAATTTTCCTATTTAGCTCCATAGAAAATGGAGAACTCAATTCAACTTATGTTCAAACTCGGCATATATTGCAGGGCCAGTTTGAAAGTGCTTCTCATCTTAAACGATAACAGGTTTAGAGAATATTAAAAGTCTCCTAATCGAGCATGACTCCTGATGCATTTATGGACACATCCAGATGGTTACATCGATGGAAATTGCCTTCCCTTCCCCACCCCTCTTTGATCATTTACTTCTTAATTTCTTCTAATTTCTTCCCTTCTAGAACTAAGTAGGTCCAAGCATACTTAATTTAAGTATAAAAAGTTCTGATGCACAAGGACTTGCTCTTATTAAAACCAAGGACTGGATAAAAATCAGTGGATTGATATTAAAAGGAAGGAACTTCATCTTGAATATTGGGAGGAATTTCCTGATAGTAAAGTGCTATTAAATAGTTGAAAGGTCTGTGCAGAACGATGGTATCCTTCTGTTTTAGGAAATCGTCCAACTTTGGATGTAGCAAATATAAGTTTAGTAAATTCTTGCAGGGAATAGATTAGACTAGGTGACCTTTAGGCCTCTTTCCAATTCACACTTTCTCTGATTTCACTTTCAGTATGTATGTATATCTGTAACTGATAATAAATTTTCACAAAGGGAGATCCCTCTTTATGAACAATCAATGAAAGATTTTTCTATGCTACAAAGATAAATAAAATAGAATCTCTTTCATTCTAAATCATCACCAGTTATCTTGCCCAGTCCCACTTGTTCAATACTTATTAATTTTAAACATGTTTTCCAACCATGTCTTTCTTCATTCAAGTTTTATTACATTTCTTTTGATTTCTACTGAAGGATGACTAACAGGCAAGTACAGGGATTCTCGTTCGTTCGCCGAAGTTTTTTTCTGCATCATTATTCCTATAACTTTTATTTTATTTTCCTGGAAGAGCCGTGAGTAATTTTCCTCTTCCGCTCACCCCAGACGATTGCAGGATTAAATCTTGGCGAAAGTTATCAGCCATGGATTGATCGGCTTCTCTGCTGAAACCCGGCAAAAGAATCGCAGAGCGAGAATGTCATTGGTATGCATGAAACTTGATCTGCTCATCTCAAAACCAAATCGATATCTGATGGGAATTCCAGGATATCATATTTGAACCCAGCCAAAAGGATCCCACTTTCGGTAAAGCCCCTTTTCTACTTAGCAAATACTCCCGCCCACTTTCCATTTTCTGGCAGTGACGCACCTGTATACGTCACGCCGGGTGCTGTAAGACTCCACCCTTCTCCTCTGCGGTAGCTACTGGGTCCTAGTATGTGCCCTCATTCGTTCGAACGGCAGTTTGTGAGGATTTGCAAGGCAATGGCAAAGAAATAAAGAGCTGGCAGGAAGCAAATGTTACGATTTTTAAACAATGCATATCTCTCGCACGATTTTTATATGGGGCGGCCGCCTAAAGACACAATCTCTTTGCGAATCACACCCAATATGCGAAGAATCACTAGCAAACCATTACCATCATAGTTCTAACTATTGTGGGCCATTCTGGGATAAAAAGTGGAACCAGAGTCAGGACAGAGAGTTTTGAATTTTATGTGGGAACTTTTTTGCATTCTGTGTGGGAACCAGTGGCAGTTATCAAAGCAGACCATATTTGTCTGCAAAATCATGAAGTATGATTATTTCTTACTATTTACAGATTTTATTTCTGGTGCCACCTTGGACATGGATGTTAGGAATGAATTCTCATGATTTCCTGTAGTGAAATCACATTGAAAACTTAGATCACATTTGCTTGCACAAAGTAAGCAATTAAAATCATTATTAGAAAAAAGAACACCCTCCAAAATTGGCCCATGGTGTGAATCCTCATGATTTTGCATGATAGCCACCTGCTATTACTGTTAAAACACAAAACACATCCAGCGGCACCCAGAATAAGCCATTAGAATTACAGTACATTTTCCAGCTATGTAGGACAAGTACCAGAATTGCTAGACAGAATTCCCATATAATTCAGAAAACATCAAGTGTGGAGCAGGTTGCTATCAATCTAGAATAAACTTTTGAAATCTACAAACAAGCAGTAACAGACAGCTTAGTTCTAAATCCAGTACTCTATAACTAAAAGAATTAAATGTAATAAGGAAAAATGTGGGCTATTACATTTTAATAAAGGATAAGAGAAACAGGAAAGGGTATAAAGAAGAATGGGGATGATTGGGAACAAATTTCTGAAAAGGTGACACAAATTATCTGTTTAACTCTTTACTTGTGGCTGCCTTTGAAGACTTCTGGGAACTTGCAGATAACACAGAACAAGATTTTGCATTGGATGCCACTGTTCAAAGTCTTTGATGATTGAACTCCCTAGAGAGTTGCACAATTGTCTCCTTTGAACTGAATCTACCTGCCCTGTGATTTAATCCAGAGAAGTTGCTTAAGAAGTAAGGAGAAATGATCTAGACCAGGGGTGTCAAACTCATGTCATCACAGTGGTGTCATGTGACGTATCGTAACCCTTTCCCCCTTTGCTGGGCGTGGCCAGTGTTTGCCGCATCTGGCCCATAGGCCAGGAGTTTGACAGCCCTGATCTAGACCTTTTAAATGGCTAGCTCTGCCCTGAATTTCAGATTACATTTATTATGGACATCTTGAGAAAAACTGTCCAAAATGATATATGAGATGGTTTTCCATAAAATAAAAGGGTTCAAATGGAATATTACTGTGCATACATCATACAAACCATTTTTCTGCTCTTCTGTTGTTTTTAAAACAAAATTGTTTATATGTTAAGGTAAACAAATTTTAATAAAGGAGCACATTCTCTGATAATAACTGTAACTGATAATAATTACTTTTAGAGAAGATTTATTTATTTATTTATTTATTTTTATTGGTTCGATTTATATGCTGCCCTCCTCCGGAGACTCAGGGTGGCTTACAATGCAATAGTCTTCATACTTTTGTATATACCTGCTTAGTAGGGCTTTCAGCTCCCCCCCCCCCCAAACAGTATTCTTTTTTATACAAAGTCAGCTTATTGCCCCCACAAACCGGGTCCTCATTTTACCTACCTCGAAAGGATGGAAGGCTGAGTCAACCTTGAGCCTGGTGAGATTTTGAACTTGCAATAATTGCAGACAGCTGATGCTACTTAACAGCACTTTAGTCTGCTGCGCCACCAAGGCTCTATATTATATGTCTATATTACATTCATTCTTCACATTTTAGTAAACAAGTTGGTGTGTATGTGGTTTCTTTTTAAAAAAAATCTGTTAGTTTTGTACAAATGTATTGTGTGCTGGCAACTTCTTGGAATTTACCTAAAACTAATCCCTTGCCACTTTTCAGGCCATCTAGTTGACTATTGCTGCCCCTGAGAACCATAATGAAGTCCTCTGAAAATGTGAAAGGCCTATATTGATTTATAAGTATACTTTAGTCCACAAACATGTATTTGCTGTGCTGAGTAAACTTGATATGCCTTGGGATGGGTAGAACAGAAATCATCTCTAGAATTATGCTGAGTGAAATGCAGGATGTTGGAAGAACAGAAATGGCAGCTCCTAGCTATATCTCACCTTCTGACTCCAGTAAATTATTCTGCTATCTTAGGAATCATAGCAACTACAACTATCTCATTCTTAAATAAGATTCAATTATCAGTCCAATGGAATGGGGAGTGGGTGCCACTAGCAAAATTATTTCAGCAGCTGCTTAACTGATACCAATAATTATATAGAATGGCCAACATACAGTCCTCCAGATACTGGCCACCCAAACCCCATAATCCTCACAGCTGCTGTCATTTTATAGATGTATATATGTACATATGTAGTATGATATACTGTACATGTATGTGTGTGTATTGAGAGCTGCAGTGCTAGAAAAGGCTACTGCATATTTCTTGGACAGCAAAGGTGACTAACAAACAAGTACTGTTAGAAATTTATGAAGGAGACCTCCAACTTAAAAATAAAGAGAAATTTCCTGACAGTGAGAACAATTAATCAATGGAATGGCTTGCCTTCAGAAGTTGTGGGTGCCCCATTATTACAGGACAGCGATTTGTCTGAAATGATATAAGATCTCTTGTTAAGCAGGGGGTTAGTCTAGAAGACCTTCAAGGTCCTTGCATCTGTTCTAGTCTAGTCTAGTCCAGTCCAGTCCAGTCCAGTCCAATTTCTATTCCTATTTTATAGGAATAGTGGCCTTTTTTATTTCTCCTATTTTATTGGAGTAGTGACTTTAACCACTACTCCAAAGTGATTCTTAAGAGAGCTTGTTTGTAAAGGTTATGTTTATTTATATTTACTACATTAAAAATTAAAATTATTTATTTTAAAGATTTGTATGCTGCCCACGTTAAACACAGCTCTGGGCAGTTCACAAAATTGGTGCATTAGATGCTGCTACTGCTTTTTACAATGTTTATTGGGATTTTAATATTATATTATTTTTCAATATGGGCTGGCAAATAGTTTTGATTTTAAGAATCCCTGAAAGGGTCTTGGGGACTTCCAGGCATACACTTTTAAGAAACACTGGTAGAAGGGATTAGATGATGCATATTTGTTTTGTCTGCTTCCTCGCTTTCTTGGTTTAGATAATCCCATAGGTCTATTTATTGCAAGATTCTGCCTGGTGCTTCTTCCTTCCAGAATAGAATAGGTACCACGCTACAAACCAGGAGTCTGAGTTCCAGTCCCCCTCCCCCCCCCCCAACTCTTCAGCATGAAAACCACCTGGCTGACTTTAGGCCAGTCACTTTTTCTCAGCCTCAGGATGGAGTCAATGGCTACCACATCTGAAAATCTTGTCAAGAAAATTGAAAAGACTTATCTAGCATTGACTCAAAAGGCACATACTGAAAAAGAATACCTACTGTAATTAGTAAGTTATGAATGAGTGAGCTTGATGCAGTGATTAAGGCATCAAGCTAGAAGCCAGGAGATTGCGAGTTCTAGTTTCTCTTTAGGTATGAAAGTCGAGCCAGTCACTCTCTCTCTGTCCAATCTATCTCACTGGACTGTTATTTTGTGGGGGAAATAGAGGAAGGTGTATTTAGGTAAGTTCACTGCCTTGAGTTACTTATACAAAATTATAAAATCGGGATATAAACAAACAAACAAAATAGGTAAATCCTGAATTTGATTATGATAGAAGCCGCAGTGGCAACAGTTTGAAAAAAAATATTTTTATAAGCCACATCGCAATTCTTCCTTAGGTTTTTAATGCGCCACTGCCTGGCGATGCGGTAAAAGAAAAAAAAAAAAAGGCTGAAGTCGGATGAGCCACCTTCGGTTGAAGTCTTGGAACAGAGAGATATCCGTTTAAGAAATAAAATATCCCGGGGTTAAAAACACACACACACACACAAAAACCCCACAACACCTTGAAGTCCGTAAAGCTTCGTTTCGTAGTGTTCAGTGCGCCTGCTCTGGGGCAATCCCCGGCGCATGCGCAGAGTTCCACACAGCGGTGGAGTCTTCGTAGAGACCGAAGAACGCTGGCGGCTCGGCGGGTCAGTCAGCATCCAGCGGGGGCGTCGTCTTCGTCGCCGCTTTCGGATGTAACGCAGGGGCTGCGACAGCGATTTGGAAACCCCCGGCGCCAAGGCTGGAGAAGAGGGTATATGCCGGACAGGGAGTGAGAACGGGGTGGTGGTGGTGGTGGCCCGCGCCCGCTTTTCTTCGGGGAGACGTCAGAAGGGGTGAGTGAGTGCGGGGCGGGCGGGCGGGGGGGGGGGGGGAGAAGTGGGGCTGTGCCTTCGTTTCAGCTGGTGGACTCCGGAGGTGGGGCGTGAGAAAAAAAGGGGGGCGGAAGGGGACCCCGGGAAAGAAGTGGGGCAGCGGGAGGGGCAGCCCCCTCTTCTCTTCCCCCCCCACCCCGAGGGCAAAGGCTGGAGCTGCCTGCCTTCCCACGACCCCCACCCCCCACCCCGGGCAGGAGCGAGGCTTAATCGGACCCCCTCCCCCGTTCGCTTTCCCTGCGCAGCGCGGGCATTCGGTTGCCTCGCAAGCCCTTCCTCCCTTCCGCTCCATTTTGCTTCCCTCCCCCCCCCCCATCTCCTCCCGCGGGGGGCGGGCAGGGCTTTCTTGTTCTCCGAAGGCGGTAGATTGATCCGGGGTTAGGAAAGAGCCAGGTGATTGGAGGACTCCGCGGGGAAGGGGAATAATGTTAGTGTGGTAAGAAGTTTAGTAGCGAAAGGAAAGAAGAGGAGGGAGAGGAAGAAGAAGAAGAAAAAAAAAAAAAGGAAGCGAAGCGAAGCCGCTTCCTTCCCTTTTTACGTGTGAAGTTCTCCTCCTCTTAGCTGTAAACAGCCCCTCCGGTGGCTCTGGCAGGCATCCTGTTTATAAAAGTTGTTCTTCGGATTGCTGCTGCTTCCAAGAGTCTCTCCCTCTCCTCCCCCCTCCTTCAATTTCTTCATGTCTTCTTGGACTTGGCCGCAAGAGGATCAATTCTGATCATGCAAGTTGTCAGTCCCCTCCTCCCCCATGGGTTCCTATTCCTGATCGGTGACCACCACGATGTTGATAAAGTGAAGTCTTCACTAACTGAAAACATGGTGGATTTAAGAAATCTATGTAGGTTTTGCAACCTCTTTCTCTCCGGGTTGCATATTTTTAACTGGGTTTTGTTTCCTGAAGATTGGTCGGCTTTATGTGCTCGGATGTCAACCATGTTTGTCTTGCTATATGTAGTAGCTTATCACTTGGACTTATATACTGCTTCACAGTGCTTTACAGCCCTCTCTAAGCGGTTTACAAAGCCAGTAAATTGCCCCCAACAATCTTGCCAACCTCGGAAGGATGAAAGGATAAGTCAACCTTGAGCCGGTGGTGAGATTTGAACTGCCGTCAGCAGAACTAGTTTGCAGTACTGCATTCTAACCACTGCACTACCATGGCTCTAGTAATTAAGGGGATAAATTAAAAAGAGCAAATATGATGCAGGTAGTCCTTGATTTACGACCACAGTTGAGCCCCAAATTTCTGTTGGTAAGTGAAACACTTGTTAAGTGAGTTTTGCCTCATTTTACAACCTTTCTTGATACAGTTGTTAAGTGATCACTGCAGTTGTTAAATTAGTAACACGGTTAAGTTAATCTGGCTTCCCCGTTGACTTTGCTTGTGAGAAGGTCATAAACATTGATCACATGACCCCGCAGGACACGGCAAGTGCCCCAACTTCGAACAGTCACTAAATGAAATGTTGTAAGTCGAGGATTACCTGTATATCAAATGCTCCTGTCTTTTGAGGGAGCATCCCTCCTTCCATGTTCAATTAGACAAAGGTCTTTTGGTTTTTTTCACTCAAGTATTGAGTGCAGGACTAAGTAAACTACTGGGTGAATGGTTTTTTTAGGATTTTTTTCCTTCCAGCATTTATATGTTTCTATGTAGCCTTGCATAGTGGTTGTTACACTTTGTTTTATTATGTGGTATTGACTTGTACTGTTATTTATGAGGTATACTCCCTAAATTTTATGCAAAGTAGGTTTAATACTTAAAAAAAAAACCACTGGGAAATTCCTTACATATAGTGGGAGTAAGGAAAGATATCATCAACCCAGAACAAATAGGAGGAAGATAATTAGGAAAAAGAACCAGTGCCTTCTCAGTCTTGCAGACCAGAAATTTTGTCATGGAAAAAAGGCTCCATAGTAACTTAACCCAAAAATAAAAGGCACCATTTGTCTTATGTAGAAAATGATGCACAAATGATACATTCAACTCTAAAACGTCTTTTCCAATTTGTAAAATCTGGCTTTGGAGAAAGAGACTGTTACTGATGTCTATCTGCAAATACTAGTATTACAATTAGAAAATATTAAAATAGTGTTGCTAATTGGTAGAAAATGGCAGAATTGAGTAACTATTAGTTTATAGTAAAAAACAAACAACCAGCTCTTTCCTGTCTCTTTAAATTTTTTCCAGTATAATTATTAGAAAATTAAATGATTGAATATAGAAATCCTGTAGACATCTATTTAAAAAGTTTAGACTTTGTTTCAATACAAGATCTTTTAAAATATGTGGGGCTTCTTTCTTGCATACTTTGTGCTTTCCTTTAAGTCAGTATTGACTCCTAGTGACTGCCAGGGCAAGTCCCTGCAATTTCATTGGCAAGATTTTCGGAAGTGTTTTGCCCTTGCCTAGGGCTGAGCAAGAGTAACTAGCCCAAGTTGGCTTTGCCTAAAGGGGAACCACAGTCCCCTGGTTTCTAGCTTGATTTTTTAACCACTATACCAAATTTACTTATAATTGACCATAAAATGTTATTTTGCTGCAACTAAAAGTATAACCCACATCCTGTGAGCTTCCTGTCTACTCAAGTATGTATCTATCATTTATATCCATATGAAGAATGGCTGTATGTTACTAGCTGTGTTTCCCCCAAAATAAGACTGGGTCTTATATTTTTACTCAAAAGATGCTTATTTTCCAGATAAGTCTTATTTTCGGGGGAGCACTAAATGCGTCCGTCTGGCTAACAATCTTAACTTGGACTTTATTTTATATTACTGGCACCCTGAAAAAACATACTAGGGCTTATTTTCTGGTTGAGTCTTATTTTCAGGGCAATGCAATGTGTGTATTGTGTGCATCAGCAGCACCCTCCCATTTGCACTCTGCATCATCCATCTATATGTACTTATACCACATCAGGCACTTGTGTGCTCTCCCACATTAGGCAGTAGCCACTCCCCCACACTTGGTGCAGTTGTACCATGACATCCATCGGCATGCCTTCCCACAGTTGGCAGCAGCCCACCGCACCCAACCACATTCACGCCTTGCTGCAGGAATTGTTTACCAGCCTGCTCGCTACCGAGGATTGTTTGAAAGCTATTTCTACTTTGTCTGAATTTAATCTCAATTAATTAAAGCTAGGTAAATTTCATTATGATTCCTGCAGACTGTTTTAAAAGCAGACATGAAAAAAAATAAATCTGTCATCATCAGTAGTACAGTAATGTATGCAGGAATTCTGCATAACATTTCCCAGCAGTTTCAAGGAGATACTACAAGACTTAAGTCAGATGTCTGAAGGCCTTTTTAAGCTGAAGATGATTCCAAACTCAAGGTAAAGTTATTGCAAGAGACATGATTTTAGCAAAATTTAGTATCCTCACAAAATGATGCCTTAAACCAACTGTGAGAAACTCAGAAGATAAGTATAAAATAGTTAACAGCCTACAAAGTCATTAACAATTCCAGTAAAATACAATCTAGTTCCCATGGATATGAAACCTTCTTATTTATGAACCAAATGTGTATATCCACCCATTTCACAAAGCGCTACTCTGGGCAGCCTACAATCAAATAAAACAACAAATATAAAAAAAAATGTAAAATTCACATTAAAAGATAATTTATAAGAAATAATATAAAAACCTTAGGCAGAGAGAGAGTAAAAATGACTACCTCAGTAATAAAGCCATCAAAGTCCCTTGGGAGTTGGGCGGCGTAGAAATTTGATAAATTAAAGTGTGTCTTCAGAGCCACAGATCTGATAACAGAAACAGGTCTTGAGGGATTTCTGGAATGTCAAGAGGTAGAGCCAATCTAATCTTGGAGGAGGAATATTCCATAAGGCAGGCACCAAGGCAGAGAAGACACATCTCCTGGAACCTACCAAATGTAGGTTCCTAGCTGATGATTCACTTGGCATGCCTTGTCTGGCAGATCTCCTATGATATGCTAATACAATCAGGGAGAAGCAGCCCCTCAGTCCATGCCATGAAGGGCTTTAAAGGTTAAAACCAGCACCTTGAATTGGATCTGGGAATAAACTGGCAACCAATGCATCTTTTGGAGCAGAGGTATAGCATGCACTGTTCTAGGTGTGCACATACTTCATTTTTCTCTGTCATCTTGAGGTTTCCAGGCATTTTTCTATATCTATTTTATGTCCATCATTTATAAGACAAGTTATTGGAAAATAGTCTGCCTCCCTACTCTTCTTCCACTTGTTTCAAAATTTGGCCCCTTGCTGTCCCATATGACTATATTCCCCACCCACCCACCCCCATATCCCCATAGGAATACAGATCCAAGCACAAGAATTGCAATTGCAGCTGAAAATAATCAAACGCCATTCACTCATTCTTGAACTTCATTGGGATCACAATTTAGGTTTGTGGCCCAAAGCTCCATATTTTATCTTAGAGAAACCTGATCCCATGTCGGAAAGGCCTTTAAAAGTCAAAAACAGCACCTTGGATTTTACCCAGGTGTAAATTGGCAACCAATGCAGCACTTAGAATAGAGGTGAAATACGTACCTTCCTAGGGGCCCACATAACTCTCTGCCCAGTCACATTCCAAACCAGCTGAAGCCTCCAGATTTATTTATTTATGTTTCATACTTCTTAACAGCCCATCCCCCTTAGATGCTTTTCAAGGGTAGCCCCATATACAGCACATTAGAATAGTCCATTCTGGAGATAACCAGGGCATGAGTGATTGAAAGTAGAGCCTCACTGTCCAGGAAGGGGCCCAGCACACAACAGGAAACTGTGTAAGGGTGCTCCTAGCTAAGATTGCTACTCCAACAGGAGTACCAAGTCTAAAAGGACTCCCCAATTGCACACCAGATCTGTCTGGAGCAGTGCCACTGCATCCAGTACCAAATATGGTAAAAAGAACCAGAGATTCCCCCCTCCCCCCCCACACCCCCACCCAGAAAAAATGAAAAAACTCCACCACTCTGTCATGCCAGGATTCAGTTGAAGCCCTCAAAAATCCTACAGCCTCCATGCACCGGGACAATACTTCAACCACGTCACATAATTTGTTATTTAGTCATTTTTGTGTTTCTCCTCACATCTATGATGTCTTTTTTATCAGTCTCTTTTTTAGGTTTCTGTCCCTTTAGAAATTTAACCAGTTTTTCCTAAATTATTAGTCTTCTTTATAAAACTGCCCATATCTTCTTGCTTGTAAATTAACCCCTTAAAACACCCTTACCATTACCTGTTTAAATTTTTCATTCTATATTCTCTAATACAGAAAATACAATTTCAATTAAAACACTACGTTATGCAAAACAAGTCTCAGGATATATTTCATGGATATTGTCTGTTTTTCCTGCTTCATTGCTCCAATGAGGGGTCCTTGGTGCTCTTTGAGTTTAGCTGTTTTTTTGCAGACATTTAGTTACCTAAACTTGCTATAAATATTTCAGACACCAAATGACATAAGAATGTTTTATTTTAGTGTCCTATGGATTGCAAAGCAGTATAACTATTAGTATATATTAATCAATATTAGTATATTGTAGGATCAATCTGAATTGATCACTGGAACCAGAGGTTTATTCTTCCCAACTTTTGGATGCGTGCTGGAGCCCATCCCCGGGGAGCTTCAGTCTCTCTACATGTGTCTATATTGTCTCTCTACATGTGTCTACATGTGGAGAGAGAGAAGTTCCCCAGCATGAGTCTGAAAGTTTGGAAGAATAAACCTTTGGTCCGGGTGGCTGACTCAGATTGGAACTGCAATATTATAACAATAGACTTCACAGCGCTTTTCACCGGTTTACAGTCAGTATATTGCCCCCAACAATCTGGGTCCTCATTTTATCAGCTTTGGAAGGATGGAAGGCTGAGTCAACCTTGAGCTGGTGAGAATAGAACTGCCAAACTGCTGGCAGCTGGCAGTCAGCAGTAGCAGCCTGTGGTACTGTATTCTAACTGCTGCACCACCACATTATCCTGGGACGCATATATTTGCCTTCATTTGCAATATTAGCATATGACATAAATTGGGATACTCAAACTTACAAAAAAGGACTGAGCAGTTACTGTAGTAAGTTTACATAGAAACTTGTTATTTATAGTAACACTGTTATTCATATAATAACACTGTTATTCATAGGTTATTATGAACCCGCTCAAATATGTCCTAATTCATCATCTCAAGACAATTGTTTACATAAAGCTTTTCCACTGAAGCCCATAAACTTAAACCATATATTGTAGCGTAAGGTTCAGCAAAAGCATAACACATCTTCTGTTTTATAATAATATTTAAATAGCTTCAGCTTGAAGTCTGCTTTTCTACATTTCTCTTAAAAAGAAGAAACATCTATTTTTCACAGAAAGGCAGCTGTAAGTTCACATACTGTGTTTCCCCAAAAATAAGCCCTAGCATGATTTTTCAGGTTGCTTGTAATATAAGCCCTACCTCCAAAATAAACCCCAGTTAAGATCGTCAGCCCGACCGACTCATTTAGCACCCTATTTCCCCCAAATAAGACTTATCTGGAAAATAAGCTCTGAGGCGTCTTTCGGAGTAAAAATTAATATAAGACCTGGTCTTATTTTCAGGGAAACATGGGTACAGGATTCCTGGAGTCATTTTACTCTATAGTCAGAATCTTTGGGAGAAGCAATGGCAGGAGCAACTTATGACTTTCCCAATTGGTTTTTTCCTTGATTTTGTGGGAAACTGGCAGGGAATGATGATCATGTGATTGTGGGATGTAAGCTGGTGTCCCAGCACCTGAATCATGACCATGAGACTGCTGGGATAAAGATCAGTTATAAGTACCGCTCGCTTAGCCCAATGTAACCTCAGATAGTTGTTGAATGAGAGATTGTTAACAGAGGATTACTGTATGCCATTGATCCAAATCTTACTTTAATTTTTTAAATTTAAATTTATCATTTTATCATATAAAATAAAATATAAAATAGTAAAACAAAATGAAACAAAATAGAAACATACCTTCAACCCTAGCAACAAAAAAGAAAAAAATTGTCAATTAAATTTAACATATAGGATCCACCCTGGCTGGGTGCTGAAAGAAAAAAAAAACAAATTCTCCTCCCCTTTTACTTACACACACACACACACACACAGAGAGAGAGAGAGAGAGAGAGAGAGCAGTCAACAAGTTGAGCTAAACATTAATCTTCAAATCCTTCTGTTAACCATCTGTTATTATATTTAGCCCATAGAAAGTCCACAAACTGTTTCCAGTCTCTTATAAAGCTGTCTAGTCCATTATCTCTAATCAAAGCAGTTAATTTCATCATCTCTGTTAATTCAGTTAATTTCAAAATCCATTCTTCAACAGTCGGCATCTCTTTTTCTTTCTAGTGTTTGTCAAGTACAATCCTCACAGCCAATACATGGCTTAGGACCTGGGTACTTGCGGGACCGCCTTCTGCCGCCAATAGCCTCCCACCGGCCAGTACGCTCGCACAGAGAGGGCCTCCTCCGGGTGCCATCGGCCAGACAGTGTCGGCTGGCGACCCCCAGGGGGAGAGCCTTCTCTGTGGCAGCGTCCGCCCTCTGGAATGACCTACCCCCGGAGATACGCAGGATTCCAGATCTCCGGACCTTTCGTCGGGCCCTTAAAACCCATTTATTCCATCTAGCTGGGCTAGCTTGATCCCATCCTCCGTTTTTAAATTTGACATTGATTTTAAATTGGGTTGTTTTAATTCTCGGCCGAATAATATTTAATAATTTTTAATTGTTTTTAACTTTTGTATACCATGTTTTATTCTGGCTGTTCACCGCCCTGAGTCCGCAAGGAGAAGGGCGGTTTATAAATTGAAATAATAAATAAATAAATAAATAAATAAATAAATAAATAAATAAATAAATAAATAAATAAATAAATAAATAAATAAAATAATAAAATAATAAAATAAAATAAAATAAAATAAAATAAAATAAAATAAAATAAAATAATAAAATAAAATAAAATAAAATAAAATAAAATAAAATAAAATAAAATAAAATAAAATAATAAAATAAAATAAAATAAAATAAAATAAAATAAAATAAAATAAAATAAAATAAAATAAAATACCATGTGAAGGAATAGCACCCCAAATGACTTGTCCATTATACCTAAAAGAAAAGCTTCGAGTTTCATTAATATTTGTATCTTAAATATTTTTGGCATTAGCATTGTTATGTTTATCCAGTTTATTTTCATATATATGAAAGACCATCACATATGATAAAATATGATAAAATGAACCTGGATTTTGACTACATTTCCAGGACTTATTTTAACTGAATTTTTCTAATAGCTAACATTGACGATCATTATCTGATCAACCCTCTTTTGTTGATCAAATTTTTGGCTCAATAGTGCATACTAAAACTTCTGGTTTAGGATCCCCACCCTAACAAGAATAAAATGAAATTTAATTTCTTCCAAAAAAGTGCCTTTTTCATGTAATCCCATTTATACACTGATATAAACACATGTGCATACATCTACACTTTTTATCTTAATGCCAGGGTCATTATAAAGTTTAGCCACTGGATAATACAATTTGCTCAATAGAACCAGGAGATTAGGGCTGGAGCATTTTCTTCATTTGGCAAAGCAATAGTCAGTCTCTCCAAACATTTGGCTTTTAGTTATCTTCTGTGTTTTTTTTTAATAAAATGAGGATTATGTTCAAAATGAAGAACGAAATGGGCCTGTGGGTAACAATAACCCAGAAGCCTCAGCTAATCTCTCTTTAACCATTGTTACCTAGTAAACTTTGAACATGTGCTGAAACAGAATAGCTCTGCTCTACATTTTGCATGAGAATTTTTCAAATGTTTGATATAACCACATGTCCCTCTAGTCATCTCCAAACAGCTAATTATTCTTCAGCTTTCCTAGCTATTCTAGACTGTTAAAATGTAGATGTCTAGGCTAAACATGTTCCGCTGTTGGAGAAAAGATGGGATATGATTGTGTTTTATCGTGGTTTGGCTCAAAATGAGCACTTCTAGGTTTTACTGAAATGTTCTCAAGATTTCCACCCTAATTTGAAGGTTCTCTTGGACTTGCATCTCTTGCTTGAGCAAGTGGCAGTTGGGACCAGGAAGGCCTTTGCTGTGTTACACGCCAACTATGCCCTTCCTGGACTAACAGTCTCCAATGCCCTGGTAATGCACTGTGCATGGGGCTGCTCTTGAAGACTATCTGGAAACTTCAATTGGCCCAAAATGTAGTGGCTTGCAAAAATTCTGCTTTTATAAATCTTTATAAGGTTTATAAATTATATAAAACTACAAGCTACTGGAAAAAAATAACATTAAAACTTGGCTTCCTTATGTTACATTTATCTTATTTTTATTATTTTTCTTACAGCAAAATCAGTGTAATATTGTGTTGCTGGAAGCGGTTGATATTTTTAACTCGGTTGTAAAAGAAGAGCCTCAAATTGCTAGAGTCCCAGCTGATTTGCTATGCTTATTCCCCACTTCCCTCCCACTGCAGACTACAAGACTAAAAATAGGATTCAAAGTTCTCTTTCAAAGATTTTTGTGTAGGCTGACCAGTCTTTAAGTTTATATCCTGAGGTCTGTCATAATAAGTAAACTCAAACAGGAAGACTGTTGTTAACATGATTCTGCTTCAGGGCTGCAGAATAAATCTTTTGGTTTGCTAAAAGAATATCCACTGCAGACTTGAGGGTAAATTTCATAATGTGTGCATGTTATTAAATAACAGATTTATTCTTCAAATAAAATAATAATTCTGGGACAAGACTGATATGCACATTTCGTGTCCCCCGAAAAAACAACAACTACAAACTGCACATGATTTGTACCAAAAGAGCCTTCCTCCAACGAAGTAAGTTAACAGGTGAAATTTACTCACATAGCAGTTGACAGTCAATTGTACTGATGCAATTAGTGTTATAATTGCATCAGTGATATTGCAATAGAAACCAATTAAGTGAACGGCAGACAATAATTGTTTTTTTCTTTAAATTTGCACATGAACACACCTATGCATACATACTGTGTGTACAATTCTGATCACTTCAGCTCAGAAATTATATTGTAAACTTCAGAAGTGGAGAAAAGAATAATCAAAATTAATTAGGAGCGCTAAGGAAAAAAATCCAAATGCTTAAGCAATGCATTTCCCTTTTCTTACCCTTGCCTTATTCTGCTTTAAATCCTACATCAATTTAGTGATTCTGTGGATCTGATGAAGTGACCTGCAGCCCTAATATTAAAATAAAATTAAAAATTGCTCCTCTACCCTTTCATAATATTATTTTGCTCCTAGCACCCAAAAGATGTGTCTCCAGGTTATGAAAGGAGGAAAGTTTTCTAGATCAAATTATTAACACAGGGCATATTGTGCCCTGTGTTAACAGAATAGATAATCAGCTTTATGGATTTCATAAAAGTGACAAATTAGGAAGTTAGATTAAGACATAATTGGATGATCAATTTCCTAATTAATTTTGTTCATCCTTCCTGCTCATCTTATCCAGACTATAATTCTTTGATATGCTGATTAGAGACACACAACTCTGTAATCCTGTATTTTAAACTGAAGGCCAACATTGTTTAGCTATTTCTGCTGATGAGCTCATTTATAAATGATCAATCAGAATTACTAGCAATTCTTATTATGTTTGTGGAGATTCTCAGTCATCCAGGTCATGACTGTCCCAAAGGTGTTTTTTCAAGAGGCACCTGGACTTTCTGGTTTTTCTTGAAGATGTTTTGCTTCTCATCCAAGAAGCATCTTCAGCTTTCTAAACATCTAAATGTGACCATTTTTGTTCTATTCAAACTGCACTGATTCAGAAGGAAATATTTGCAATGAAAATATTTTCTTTGGAATTAGACAGTCTGGGCTCTGGACAAAATTCCACTTCGACATGGTTTGGGCCAGTAAATTATGCTACTGGTAAAAAGCAAATGAAAATGAGATTAAAATTATTTCAAATTTGTGAAAAAAGGAGAAAAGGATTAGAATTTAAAATGTAAAAGACAGTGACCAGTTTGCCAATTCTAGAACAAAGAAACGAGTGGTAAGTAGGAGTCATATTTGGCCATTTTGGAGTCAAAGTTAACTTTATTTGCAAGTCTTCTTGCTTGGAGAGAAATAGTGTACGTAGCAGGTATCTCTTGTTTATCTGTCCAGTATCAGAAAATAAATTGTTTTGCCTTCTCTTATTTCTATTGTGCAAGGAATATTGACAAGAGAAAAATAGTTTGCAATATCCTCTATTTGTTTACTTGTAATGGAGGTTACCATATTTTTGGAGTATAAGACGCACCAGAGTATAAGACTCACCTACCTTTTTTTTAAATAAAAAGTTTATTTTATTTTTTAGACAAACACACATATAAACATACAATGTATTTTCTTTGAACAGAGTATTTAGCTGGTTCACAAATTTAAACAGTGTTTAGTCATTTCAATTAAATTTACAATTCATAGAAATTCCTTTTTGCCATATTTATTCCTCAACTGTTTTTTTAAAAAACCAATATTACCCTTCATCCTCATCTCTAATCTTAACCAAATTCAATTTTTCCCTTCTATTCTATATTATACCCTTTCCCATTGTTGTCTGTTTTTATATCCATCCTCACATTGGTTAATAATGTAATATTACAATTGTTTAATATAAATTGAACATTTTAATATAAATCAATTAGTTATATAACTATCTTTTTTTGTATATTAATCAATATGAACATGAATATTCCAATTATTTCAATTTCTTACAAATCAATTAATTATATTTACCAATAATAATAAAAAACCAAATAATTTTCTCCATATATTCCTCCAAACCACAACTTAATCATTTCTGCTTTCAACACAATATACAGTTAATAGTATCTCAATTATTACATTGTCTAGTTAAATAGAGCTTTCCCTTTATGTTGCTCATTTTCACATCTTGAACTCTCCCAATAACCCAAATAGTTTTGCCCATATAATCCTCCAAATCACAATTTAATCATTTCTACTTGTATCATAATATATAATTAAAAATATTTCAATTGTTACAGTTTCCCTAATTAAATTTAAAAATGTTCTAGCTGTTATCCAAGCTACAACTTAATCCTTTTTACTTTCATCACTATATACCATTAAAGGTATTTCAATTGTTACAGTTTATACTTATTCATATTTCTAAAAAAAAAAAAAACTTATCATTGTCTAGATTTCAAAAATACAGAGACAAATATTCCAATTATTATTCATTTCATTTTTACAATCATGATTTCCCATTTATTTCTTACTACTATTCATATTTCAATTCTAAATATGTATAACATCTTTCTCTTTAATTTCTTTTTCTCCCTTCCCATTTTTCTTTTTGCCTTTTTCGTTCTTCTTTTTTTCCTTTTGTGTTTTAAAATCTTTAACTCTCCTCTTTTGCCCTAAATTTCCCATTGTTTGCATCTACCTTTTTTGGTGAGGAAAAAGAAGAAAAAGAAATCTGCCTCTGCCTAATTTTGGGATGTTTTTTTTAAAAAATTTGATTTATATGCCGCGCTTCTCCAGAGACTCAGGGCAGCTTACAATGCGTTAAGCAATAGCCTTCATACTTTTGTTTGTTTATACAAAGTCAGCTTATTGCCCTCACAAATTGGGTCCTCAATTTACCTACCTTAGAAAGGATGGAAGGCTGAGTCAACCTTGCGCCTGGTGAGATTCGAACTTACAGTAATTGCAGACAGCTGGTGTTAATCACAATGCATTAGTCTGTATTAGTCTGCTGAGCCACCAGGCCCTTGTTGCGGCAATCAGCCTGCTTTACTTTCATTTTTATTTTCAGCATAGCTTGATTAACACAAGGGAGAAAAACTCTGCTCCAGCAATTTACCTCTTGCAGCAAGCAGCAGAGTCCTGTGCAAATCAGCTGAGAGTCGGGAGGCCGATCCAATCAACTTGTGCTAATTAGCCTCTGCTGAAGCTGAAAGGAGCTGTTTTTTCTTGCTGTTTGCTTGCAAGGAGGTAACTGCTGCAAGGCAGAGGCCAAAGGGTGGGGGCCATTGGGTGGGCGGGGCTACATTCAGCATATAAGACGCACCTAAATTTTCACCCTCTTTTAGGGGGGAAAAAGGTGCATCTTATACTCCGAAAAATAAGGTAGTTCTCATGTAAACACAGATTAATTCTGCAGATAGTCCTTGACCTGTGACTAGTTGCTCAGTGATCATTTGAAATTACAGTAGGCCATGAAAAAGTTACTTACAACACAGATTTGACATTCCAGCAACCACTCCCCCATGTCATGTGACTGCATTTTGGCGACTTGCAATTGGTCCAGATTTGGGGCTGTTTGCAGCACCCCATGGTCATGTGACCATGATATACCATGTTTTTGCTGGAAATCAATGTTTACTTCCAATTTCCAGCAGAAAGTACCCCATAGTACTTTTTGCTTAATGACTGTTGAGTTTCCTTAACAACTGCCATAAAAAAGTCATAAAATTGGTGCGGTCACATGATGACCCACTTAAAGACCATCACAACTTACAACTGAAATTGCAGGCTCAAATACAGTCATAAGTTGTGGGAAATCTGTAGTCACCAAACTCTTCTCTTATGCCCACAGTTGATTTCAGTACATTATGTTGTCACTAAATATCAGCATCTTTGCTTTCTCAAGTAAGGCTTTGTTTACCTCTGTGATGAACTCAATGCAATTGTAACAGTCCAAGTTCACATACCTCTTGTCTGTACATATAAACTGGCCACAGTCTCATTTGATTTGTAGTACTTTTAACTGTGGTAAAATACTGTGCTCATAGCAGTGATAGGCCAAACTAAGGTCTCAAAATGCAAAATAGCTTTAATAGATTTGATCACTAGCCAATAAAAGTTTTGTTATACCCATTTTGAAATATACAAAAATCAAGGACAATCTCAAGTGGAGCTCAACTCCTATTTACTGTATTTATGCAGTTGGCTTGGAAATCTTATAGAAGTTGTTTGCTGCTGCATTGTTTACTCTTTAGCCAAGCAGCCCCCCAATCTTTTGGGCACTGGGGACCAGTTCTGTGGAGAAAGGTTTTTTTAGCTTCATAGGACACTCCATGTCATCTAGGTGATGTCATCTGCTGAGCTTTGAGAATAAATACTCATCATTATAAATATTTTCCTTATATCATTAGCAATGTGAAAATGTAAAGTGGGTAAGATATTGAACTTTAAAACTAAACTTTGTGACTTACATGCTGGTAAATAAATGGCCAAATTAAGTTATCTGAGGAGAATATCTCCATAGTAGATTAAGTCAGTTGTAAATTTAGAGATGAGTACTGGATATATGAAATTGATCTGACTTTGGGGAGTCAGTGAAATTGAAAATCGCTATACCATCTCTTTCATAAGATGTTGCCTAATATTATCTTGAAACAATTATTTATGGGATGATCAATGTAAGGTAACTTCTATATTATTAAATGAGCTTGTAATATTCTCATGTATCAAAAATATTCAGAAGCTTTCAGATGTAGGTTTGTACAACTCTGTTAGGCTTTCTTGAGCAACATCATCATATAAGATGCATATAATGGTCCTAAATTTTAAGAGACAATGTTCAGTAGTATTCCTTCCCCCCCCCCCCTGCCCAAAGTCAAGCTGCTTGCAAACAAAGGGATCTTCCCCAAAAATTCTCATGGCTATTATCTCTGGAGTTCAAGATTTTCCAAAACACAGAACAAGTTACAATGTTCCTTTTTGCTCCTGATGGTGTCTCTCTGCAATCCACAATTTGCGGTTATTTTGTTTCAGTATGTTAACGATCTTAACTAGTTTCTCTTTTTCTTTTTGGTTTTAAGAATACCAAGTCAATTTTGTAGTTCAGTCCTAATTTAAACAGCTCTTTTCATTTCTTTTTCCCTTTTTGCTTTTGTTTATACAGCACTTCTGTTACAAGGCTATTATCCATTCTCTTTTTATTTTTCTTAAAGTTCACGAGAAAGAGGAGAGAAAAAGGATCTAAGTATTCCTTTCCGATCCTTTAATCAATCTTGGGATAATTTCTTTCATTTTTAACAATTTCCACGTTATTTTCCAAATCGTTTTGTTCAAAAATCAGTTTTCTATTCAGGTTCTTTTTTTGTCTCTTTAAAAATATGCTCCAATGTCCTCTTTTCTTCCCCCGATGCTTATTAGCCGCCATTTTCTTGCTAGGGGTCTTCAGGTTTAAAAAATTTTTTTCCCTTATTATGAGTTGGCTAACACTCACCTGGCTCTAAAAATTCACAGCTCCTGCTCCATGCTTAGTCTGGTTTCCCCAGCTTCATGACAGCTGCAGTGGCTGTCGCCCCCACCGCCAAGTTGTAGAGAGCTACCTCTGACCATCGAGGAACTTGCCTGATTCTCTTGGTCTTCCGGGGTGCCTCTCCTTCATCTCCGTCCCTAAAGGACTGTTCTGGTCCGAAGACCCCTTGGCAGCAGTTCGTAAGACCAGGTTTTTGCAGAGCTCATCAGAGCCCGCAAATTCCCCGACTGTCTCACCGCGACGCTTCCAGTCGAATCCCTGCTAATTTCTTGACATACCATGACATATGGATAATTTTCAAACTAAACTCAACTATGCTTTTCGAATAAAATATCCAGGTGGATAAAGACAATTTCACAGAACTGAGTCCAGTTAGGGAAACAGAGTTATGAGAAAGACTGCAGCCTTCAGGTCTGGCACTGTTAAGTGGGTTTAATGCTAACTTTCCATTCCATTTTCCTATTGAACAAATGTCAAGGCCCTTTTCATCTGTAGAGCTGGAGATACATTTTTGTTTCTATGTTACATTCTTTCCCAGGAGTGTTTGTTCTTAAAAGTGATTCATTCTCTGTCATCCCCTCAATTGTTCCCAGCATTAGGCTCTCCTCCAGTGAGTCCTTCCTTCTCATTAAGTGGCCAAAGTATTTCAGTTTCATCTTCAGGATCTGGACTTCTAAAGAGCACTCATGGTTGATCTCCTCTGGGACTGACTGGTTTGATAGCCTTGCAGACCAAGGAACTCGCAGGAGTCTTCTCCAGCACCATAGTTCAGAGGCCTCAATTTTTTGGCGCTCAGCCTTCCTTATGGTCCAACTTTCACAGCCATACATTGCAACTGGGAAAACCACAGCCTTGACTATACACACTTTTGTTGGCAGGGTGATGTCTCTGCTTTTTAGTATGCTGTCTAGATTTGCCATAGTTTTCCTCCCCAGGAGCAAGCGTCTTTTAATTTTTTGGCTATAGTTTCCATCTGCGGTGACCTTGGAGCCCTGGAAAATAAAATCTGTCACTACCTCAATTTCTTCCCCATCTATTTTCTATTTGTAACTGAGAGGGCTGGGTGCCATGATCTTAGTTTTCTTAATGTTGAGTTTCAAGCCAACTTTTGCACTCTCCTCCTTCACCTGCATCAAGAGGTTCTTTAGTTCCTCTTCACTTTCTGTCATTTTAATGCTACTGTAGCCCAAATATTACTACCATTCTCACATAAAAGATTGATAAAACATTTTGAAGCAACTGTATCATGGAATCAGTTTGGGGTTGTTTTTATGGACAGAAAACGGTCAAGTTACAGTTTCATGTTTTCCAGAAAGATTAAGGTTACTTTTCATATTTGCTCCTGAATTTTCCAGTTTTGGTAGCTAAAACAGGGATTTTGAAAAAATAGTCTTTTCATTAGAATTAACCAATCGGTATGGCATTGATTGCATAATTTGGGATTGCATAATATGAAATTACATAATATTACTTAGAATAATGTTCTTGGTTGTTTTTTTTGTTTGTGTGTGGGCCTTGCTATTCAGTTCTGACGCAATTACATGTTAAGACAGCTGTTTGCAGACTTTGAAAAGCCAGAAGCCATAATCTGGGTATTGATTATTAATTTAAGCTTAAAGGAAAGGAGGAATTGCTGTCATAAAATATAAAATAGAGATAGTAGAATTTTGGGCTTTGTTTTTAAAGAAATAAACATAACAAACCCCCAGTGTCAGATTTCTTCCTTTATCTGTTCCCCTTCCACACTTCCCTAAACCTTATCCTGAGTATCCCCCAGCACTAGAAAAACAGACATTCTTGGAAAGAGAGAGATTCAATATTGCTAACTGACTGTGCATAACGTAATCATTACAAGTGTTCTCTCAAAGGAGTTGATCTTAACAATTATGAACTAATAAACCTATACAACCTTTAGTGTTCCAAGTTCCATTTTTTAGCAGGGCTTTAAAGTTTATTGATCTTATTCATCCTGAGTTTAACTGATTGGATTTTGTATTTTCCTTTTTATATTTTGCAGAGTTTTTGGAGGCTATGTAAGAAAAGTTTTTGCTATTAATTTAAATTCTTTTAATTGCTGAATGTGTGAGAAAAATGTATAGATCAGGAGTGTCCAATCTTGGCAAGTTTAAGACTTGTGGACTTCAGCTCCTAGAATTCTCCAGCCAGCCTCCCATTACTCTTGTCAAACACCATCTTTGCCCCTATCACTCCCATGATTGTATTAATTACAACATACCCAATTAATTAATTTCCCTCTAACTTCTTCCCAGTGCCTGTTTTACCATTAGCTGCCTTTTGGGAGGGCTTGAATTTAAGCGCAGTAAGCCCAGTCATCAATAAAGTCACTAGGAAGTGAGCATGTATTGAAGGAAACTGCTGATTCTCCCAAAAAATAAGGTTAATCCCTATTTGCCCTACATAGTTTTTTTTAAAAGGGCAAATGGAGAACATTTATTATTTTTATTTTACCTAGATACATTTTTTAAAAAAGGGGGAATCCCACAAAATAGTAAAAAACCCAACACAAATACATTACATTATAGTTTTAAAAATGCGCTGCTTGCCAGCCTGCAGACTCAGACATGCAAAACACATTCCCATGTTCTTTGTCACGTACTGTTGGTTATCTTATTTCCTCCCTCTGCTGGTGATACTGAAAGCTTAGACAGAACTCCAGATATATCTGTGAAGGTGATGAATTGTGCAGGGTTTTATTTTTCTCTCTAGTCTGTGAGTAATAGATGGAATTTCCAAGAAGTTGGGGCTTTCTAGAAATATGCTAGGTTTCTTTGCTCCAGAACTACCGGTATGTTATTTCTAGCCAGGAATTGTGCTGTTCCTAATTTCTGTTTGCTGTATTAAGTTTCATATTCTCCATCTCTCTGAATAAATTATAAAACTAAATGTTTAATATCAACCTTCACGCCTATCTCAGCTGATCCTCGAAGATTTTGAATTTTCTTGAGATTTGTAGTATTTTGAATTCTTTGTAATCTATAATATTTGAGGCAGCAAATTATGCATTTGTAGTAGACCAGTGCCATGTTGTGATCTGTCTAGAGCGATGGATCTGCTTTGGGATTTTTCTTTTTTAAAATAAATTGTCAGCGTTAAATATAATCGATGTTCAACACTGAATATTTGAGTTTTAATGTTTAAAATTAAACTAAAATATTTTAATGTTAAAAAGATTCATTTTATGTTAGCCTTTTTAAAAAAAATATAAAGTTGATTTTGTTTGTTCCCAGTAAGATTAGATTATGTACCAAATGGTAGAATAAAGAACTAAATTCTTTAGTTATGCTGACTCTATGCTATATAGTTAGGCGGTAGCATTTTTGAGATCATCTTGGTGTTTGCATTTTAATAGTCAGAAAGCCAGATGGTCTGTAACACTCTTGAATTGGGCAGATTCCAATGAGATGCTCATTGGGAAATAGTAATACGGTAGCAGTAGGATCTACTAAGCTACTACTCCAAAGCAGGAGGTGGAAACAGGTGGAAACAGGGTTCATTCAGAAAAGCTTCAGGGAAAGGAAGCTTGGTACTTCCAGGCTTCCATCATGCAGAACATTCTGCTTGATTTTTAAACACATTAAAATTTGGTTTTATGACTTGATAGAGGTAGTCCTAGGCTTACCATAGAGCCTGCCCATTTTGATCATAAGTGGTAGTTGTCATTGAGATCATTTTGTTTAACAACTCTCCTCCCGCTGTCCCTAATTTGGTGGTTAAACATTCTCTACTTTTAAATACATTCCTTATTAAAATGCTGCTAAAAAGTGACAATTCCCACTTTTTGCGGATTTTTGCAGTTCCTGGAAAGAAGGACTAGTTTTTGCTGTGAAAATACTGTAGAATGACACATTGTGATACATCTGTGCTTTGTGAGTAATAATTATGAGAAAATATAATAAGTCTGTAATCTGTTTTCCATTTTACTTTGTGACATTGCCTGTCTCCTTGGTTTCCAGATGGCTTAGGATCAAGAGAAACAAAATGTAAATGGATGGACATCGGGAAAATCTGATGTAAGCTTCTTTAATTAGGACCCTTTCTGCATTTAGAGGAGACTCTTAATGTCCCAAAGTGAAGCCAGTAAGTGTTGCTTAAATTATAATTTCTCATAACCTTCTTCAGCAGATATATAACAATATAAATAACAATATTTTGTGTTTAGATGTTCTTTTCTTCATCTAAACATGAGAATTTTATCTTGCCAGTAGGTGTTCTGAAACAGGGGTCTCCAACCTTGGCAACTTTAAGATTTGTGAACTTCAACTCCCAGAATTCCTCAGCCACCTTTGCGAAAACACTTGTTAGGTGGAGAAATGAGAGGGAACACATCAAATTGCAAAATTCTGAAATATAATAGATCTTTTGAAGTTGTCTTGTCCATCCCTATATGAATGAATGGTTAGACAAGGTTTAAGCATTCTTTTCGCTGCTACTCAGATGTACTTCACTTACATTAAGCCATGGTTTACTTAATCACAGTTTGTTGTACAAGCTCCACTTAGTAAGGTTCACCCATGCTGCGAAGACCTAATCATATGCATTTTAGGGGCTATGTATATACAATATGCTAAGTAAAAGCCAAAATATATGACACAGGGTTCGTGTTTTAGCTTTCAGCTTACAATCTTGAGATTTCTCCATTTTATTTGAAGTTTGAACTTACTACAGGCTGAAAGGAGATGCTTTAGTACTTTGTTTTGTTAATACTTGACTTTGAAATGGATCCCTGCTTTTCCAAGATATTCAGTCAAAAGATCACCCTCTAGTCCTTCAGTTTCTGTATATTATTTTGTGAATTGATTCTATTTTTCCTTTGCTTTTAATCAGATTCTCTGATATTTTGAAAAGACACACATTTTCTTGTTGGGAAGTCACAAATCCATATAAATGCAGGTATGTTCTTTTTACTAAAAATTACTTCTGAAGCAGTAATTAATACAAAAAGATAGTAAAACTATCTTTATATTTGACTTGTTATTTTGCTGTCAATATGGGAATGTAACTTTTACATACCATCTGTGTACCATATTATAGAACTTCTACATTACATAGTAAGTGGCAACCAGAATTAGGGATGTGGAACAGTAAAAACAGAAGAGAATCTGGTATTTAAAATCAAGATAACAAAATAGATGTTTATCTCTTTAACAGAATCCTTATACTGTGTCATAGATCATAACACACATATATAGCCTTCAGCCTTCTGCCAATGCCGCATGTTCTTGAATTACTCATAGACTTTATCTCTCAGGTTTTACTACAATGATCTAAATTACTTTGCAGGGTTTTGTTTTTCACACTCTTGAAAACACTGCTACAATGTTTAAGACAGTGTTACTAAATTAATTGCAGAGAGATGGATAATAAACACTGATAGGCTATGCTGTATATCCTAAACAGATCAAGTTGACATAATTTTGTTGTAAAATAAGGATAAGAATTAATTTTACTCTTAGTTTATTGCTTTTTGGTGTGTGTTTTTACTGTTGAATTTATGTCATAATCCATTTGCTAATTGAGATGCCTCAAGAAATGAAACGTTAATGGAAAGTATTCGATAGTTTGTCTCCTTTGTTGTGATTGTTTTCTTTTCTGTGTATGTAGTATATGTATGTAAAAGAAGACTGTAAAGCGATGGCTTTCTGTGCAAAAATGAGAAGTTCAAAGAAAAACGAGCTCAAGACAGCAGTTCAGGAGCAAATGCTGGAACTAGCGTTCTACTTACAAGACAAGCCTTCCCTTCCTTATACAAGCGGCAAGTACACAGCAGAAGAACTTTGCATCGAAGCGGCAAAAAAATGCTGTGAGTTCCAGCAGTATCGTTTATTATTTAGCTTGTTTAAAACAAACAATAATGATTTTTAGCCGGGTGAATTTAAAGGGAGTTAATGAATTTCCTGAATAAAGGCTTCAATGATTTCTAATTATCACATTTATCATTGTCATGCTGTACTATAATTTTGAAGCAGGTTGTGTTGAAAAGATAACATTAGAATGCAGGTAGTCCTTGATTTACAAGCACAGTTCGGGACTGCAGGTTCCATCTCTAAGTGATACAGTTGTTAAATGAGTCACACCTGATTTTATTGCTACGATTGTTAAGTGAATCACCAGAGCTGTTAAGTGAAAAATACTCTTGTTAAATGAATCCAGTATCCCACATTGACTGGTGATTGGAAGCCAGATAAAAAGGTTGCAGAAGGCAGTGACCCTGGGATTGACAACCATTGTAAATACATGTGGGTTACCAAACATCTGAATTTTGGTCACTTGACTGCAGGGATGCTGTGTCTTTGCAAATGTGAGGACTGATTGTAAGTCAGTTTTTTTCAGTGCTGTCATAACTTTGAACAGTCAGTAAATGAATGGTTTTAAGTTGAGGGCCACTTGTAAAATATATTAAAATGGCCCTTAAAAATTAAATTGCCTCCAGTATCAGAGCCAAAACAAAAAGCCTAAGCAGGGCCAGGTTAGTAGCTGAATGGGATATTACCATGAAGTTACACAATTAGATGAAGAAGTCAACAGAACATCATGGAAGAAAATAATAGCAAACCATTCCCATGCTGTTGCTAAGATGACTACAAGGATAGGAACATGAAGTCACCAAGACTTAAGCTTGACTTGAGGATCTTTGCCAACAGCTGGATCCTCTGGATACCCTTAATTAGTAAAGAAGACAGCAAGGACTGCAAATATGACCTTACCCTGTGAATTCTGCTACTGATAGGAACCATGTTACTTTTGTTTCTGACTCAGTTTGTCACTGTGTCTTTTCCTGTGGACTTAAATCTTTGCAATAGCTGTCTCCGTTTGAGGATATCAAGACAGAGCTTTTCACACAAGCCTCCCATGGAGTGTTGTGTATGTAGAATTATGAAAAAAGTCCCATAGGATAATCTTTGAAAAAGTGCCCAAAAACACACATGTGAATTACAGACAAGGCAAAGAATGTGTGTAAATTACTAGTTTCTTTCAGAGTTTAGAGTGCTACATCTACTCTCTTAGCAGTCTTAACTTTCACCCAAACTTCTTTACTGTAACATGACATCATTGTTTTACAGAAACAAGATGACTCTCTTTAACATACACACTTCCTGCTAGTAGCTACTCTGTTTTAATATTTCACATGCCTTTTTGGTCTAGATATTCTACTAGATATATCTATTTTCCTTCCTTACTGTAATTACAGTTTCAATTAATGTGTTTATCACTGCTTTTCTGTGAACTTTGTCCACTAATGTGGCCCCATCTCTCCAGTAAATTCTCTCTCTCTTTTTGCTTATTGTTTGTGGATAGAACAAAAATCACTTGAATGGACTTCAAGAACTCATATACTTATTCTGAGTAACTTTTTATTATTCAACTGCAGTGAATGTTTCAAAAGCCCATATATTATTCATACTAATTGAGTTTAAAGGCTGTGCGTAGCACGGTAGCCAATCATGCAAGGATATAAGGCAATTGCTTCCAAATTGTTTAAAAACTTAAAAGTATGGTGGAAGTTATGCCGCTGTGAAAAATCACCCCTTTTAATTCCTTGCTAGTATATACAGATTGCAGTCTGGCTGTATTTAACTGAAAATTATACATTAGCTTTCCAGTTTTTAAAAGTGATTTAAGATCTTAAATCAATCTTCAATGCAATAAATTGTGAATATGTTTTGGTTAATTTGAAGCAGGATTTTCTCAGTTCGTCCTTAGAACCAAAGAAGATACTATTTCTCTCTATGTTTGATTGAGAGGAGAAACTCTGGAAAAATGCCCAGAACTCGCCCTGAATCTTGCTTTAGGAATGTTTGGAAACAGTCCTTAGCTTCTCGATATTAGAGTTTTTTAGATTTGTTTGTGTATGTATGTGTGCTGTGGATTGTTGCCAAACTGCAGTACTGAGTGTAAATCACATGCAAAATCTGTTGTGATGCTTTTTGCAAATGCACATTTACTGAAGCAAAAGTGCAGTAATTAATGGGGGAGAGAGAAAATAAATATATTTTAAGAACTCATTGCCCCACCCAAAATGCTTAAAGTTATTATATTCCAGGTACTTTTTCCTCTTATCTATTTTTTTCCCCAATAGTGCATTATATTAGCTATTGAGGGGAGGAATTATTTTTTTTATGTCACAAGCTCCACCATGTTTGCCTTTCCTTTCCTGCTATATATAGGTTGGTGGTTCCTTTGTGTTTACTTTGCCAATTGCCTTTTTCTTCCTCCAGTTCCTTCTAACCTTTGCCCCAAGTTTCTTAAACAGAATCTTCAGTTAACCCTTTACTTGCTGTAATAGACACATGCAAATAAGCTATCCTTTACAAAGTTATACAATAAAGATAGCTAAAATGGTGATTCTGCTTTATAGTCTCATTGAATAAAGGCAAACAATAACAGCTATAATCCTTATTGAACATTTTTATATTAAAAGTAGCTACTGTGTAATTGAAAGCACAAAGTAATTTTAACAGTAAATAATATAATTTTATATCGTGTTTAGCTATTCATTGAACTATTATTTTCTTTTTTTTTTCCTTCGTTTCTTTTACCAGCTATTTCTCCTCTGTGCCACAATTTGTTTGCCCTGTTTGATGAAAGTAGAAAGATCTGGTATGCACCAAATCACATCTTCTGCGTTGATGAGAAAACATCACTCCGTGTTCATTATCGCATGAGGTAACTATGACAGTCTCGAATACAATTGGTGCGATAGTAACTTTGTGGCCTGCTTCAGCATGAGGCATTTAATTCCCTTGCTTTTAAAATACTTCACCTTGCTTCCAAGAAACCACAGCTAAAATGCATTTCATATTAGAGCAGTTTTGAAAGATTGCAGTTTTGCTCTTCTTGACACAGATTCGAGAAAAGCAGGTCTAAATTGAATAAACTCCCCAATTCTTTCTACCGTCCCATCCACCCAGAGGGGCATGCTCACAGTAGGAAGTACTTGGCTGGTGGGACCCAGGAGGGAAGCCTTTTCAGGTATGGCGCCTCAGAAATATCATCCCTCCAGAATTAGACTGGCCATGTCCCCCCTTGGCCTTCCATAGACGTGGCTCTGTGCTCATGTTTGGAGTTCCAGATATGCAACAGAGATTGATTCTTGGGTGCGTTGAATGTTTGATTGTGGCTTTTACAGGGTTTTTTCTCCTGGCTGCTCTGGGTTTTATGTTTTCTGTGTGGTTTTTTTTAATTGTTTTAAATATTAACTACCCAGAGGCATGTATTTGTGATGAGCAGTCCAATAAGTCTACTAAATAATTACATATAAATAAATGAAATGGGTGAGTTAAATTGATTTGGTACAGAAATAATAGCTAAGCTTATGACTGATGTTTTATAATCACTATCTATATAGGAGAATATGAAGGGGATTTTTGAAATGTTAAGAAGGTCTCTTAAAGCATTTTCGAATACTGAATGTATTTTTGGTGGGATGCAGGCCGTGGTATGTTGACTCACAGGTAGTCTCAAGATTAGGGATTTTAGCTTGCATAAAGTAGCATAAAAGAGAGTGTTGCAAAAAGAAAATGAATGGGAGAACTATGCATGATGTATTTAGCAAGAAAAAAATAATCAAAGAATATCATCAAAAAAAGCAAGGAACAATTAAGATTAAATAAGTTACGGAAAGCAAAAGGACATTAGCCCCTTTACTTAATTTCTTTCTGGCATTCTGTTGGGTTGTAAAGAATAAAGAGAAAATGCAGAGCAAATTTGATGGGAAGTTGGTGAAGAGGGTTAAACCAAGAGCCCTCTAGTAGACTAAATGGAATTTAAAATGGAAGTAATTAAATGACTCAAATGAAACTGAATTCAAGAAAAGCTGGAAGGAATATTTCACAATTTGTATGGACTGACATTGGTACAGTCTGTTGGAAGAGTGGAATTGAAACAAACACTGTAATTTATAGTAAATTACAAGAAGAAGAAGAAAGACAAAAAAAAACGTGGTTTGAGAATGTTGAAAACCATTAAGACTATCAGTATAGATGGAGCAACTGAAGACCCCCGATGAGAGGCAAGAAATTTATAGAACAAAAGGCAATGTATGAAGTAGTATATAGACATGACAGAAGATGACTTTTAAGAATAAAAAGATATGGAGAAATATAGAGAATAGTGCTGGTGTATACACTATTCTTTCCTTTCTCGTGTCCTTATTTTCTTTGTTTTAATATTACGTACTCCCTTTATTCTGCATAATGCTGCTTATCCCAAAAGTAAATAATATGATTGCTATGCATGTATGTGCATTCACATCTCTCTCATTAAGCTGCAGTTGCTCTGTTTAACTCCATGCAGAAAGAGCCACTTATTTATTTAAATAAGCATTTATTATTGTCTTAATAACATTTTATTGCATTTATAGAAATATTGTTCCAGTAAAAGGGATGAGGACTTCCTGAATAATCTGTACTTAATATTCTGAGCCAAACTCAGATATGCTATACTGGCTATTAAATAAACTGCCCTTGACAAAAAAAAGCAATTTAAGTTTCAGTAAATATCTACAACAAGTGAACCATATAATGATTGGATCAATTAGTCATTTCGACTCATAAATATTTAGTCAAGTATAGATTTATGAAAGGAAAAAGTACATATATTTAAGCCTTTAAAGGCTATATAGAAACCTGAGTTGAGATTTTATTATAATATAATTTAGAGGGTCTGCTCAGGGTCTGCCCAAATAAGTCATTTATAAAAACATTTGGACAACTGGGATCCCATACATCAGGCAGGAAGATTAACTGAAGAATACTTTGTCACTGTTTTCAACTTGATTCAATATCAAGTTATGCCCACTGATAGGTGATAGATGGTCTAGGTCAGTGATGGCTAACCTTTTTCAGACCGAGTGCCCAAAGCATGCACGAATGGGTGCGTGCGTGCCCGAATCCCCAAAATGCAGTGCGTGCATGGCCCCCACGTTCCCCCTCCCTGTGTATGTGTGCACACCCCGTTCATGTGCCCCGCACATGCACGTGCAGCCCTGCACGCCCCTGCCCCATGGACATGTGTGCACAGCCCCCCTTCATGTGCCCACCTCTTGCACATGCGCAGCAGAGACCTGATGACCAGCTGACCAGTGGGAGGCGCACGCTCATGTGCGGCGAAGCTGAACTGGGGCGATGGCTTGCGTGCCCACAGAGAGGGCACTGCGTTTGCTATCACGGGTCTAGGCATTTGAAAGCAATAGGTCTCAGCAGAAATTCTTTCTCCAGCAGTACATCGCCGATGAAATCCTAATGTTTTCAGTACCTGGAAAGAAATCTGATAAGAAATGGTACTTTAGTACAAAATTTTAAAACTTTCAAATCCCATTGAACTTGAAAGATTAAATATGTGCTGAACAAGGTATGTTTTTGAATAGCACCAAAACGGCTGTGTATAATAGTTTACTTTGGGCCACTCTGTTGCATTTACTGCCAAATTAATCCTTGTGTGGCTTTTACTCTGATCAGCGCTATCTCAGGGAAGCAATTGCTGCAAAGGACATGTATCAAATGAGAAATCCTGTGTTAGAAGAGCTGTGAACCTCAACTTGTTAACTAGGCAAAAATGCTCTTGTGAAGCTGAAAGGACCCTGTAACAGATAGTTATTCTTGACCTTGCTATTCTTAGTGGATATGACTGAGTAGACTTGACAAAAAAAATAGCAATAAGTTACGTGTTTGAAAAATTGTTGGAATTCCTGGTTTCCTGTTATCTAGTTATATAAAGTCCATTTGTGCATATTGTATCTAATTTAAATCTTTATAATTATTTGCTCAAGGTTTTATTTTACTAATTGGCATGGAACAACTGAGAATGAGCCATCTGTCTGGAGGCATTCTCCAAGGAAGAAGAATTCTTACGAAAAGAGATCAGTACAAGAAGGAACACCTCTCCTTGATGCAAATTCATTAGAATATCTCTTTGCTCAGGCAAGTACTTTATAAAAGAATTCCATCGCATTTTATGTACAGTATTATAGTAGTAGTTACATTTCATTATCTTTAGGAAGCATTGTTACCGGTATTTCTCTCAGATGGAATATGGATGATTATGATTATTTTTTTTAAAAGATATGTATAAACTCTTAATTGAAGATCAATATTTATAAAAGAAATACATTGTGAATGCTGCCCCAAATATTCATCAGTGCTGTTTTTGTATTGTCTAGTTAGTAGTACTATAAGTGCATATTTACAGAACAAAAGTCCTTAATAAGATAAAAAAGTAAAAATGCATTGTGTTGAAAACTCTCTTGAATAATACTTTTTCACTGAGGTCTTATTCTGTGGCACTATCTCAATTTATTTTGTATATTTGCAGGAGGAAGAAGTAATACCGTGTTTCCCTGAAAATAAGACCCTGTCGTATATTTTTTTGGACCCTAAAATAAGCGCTTGGCCTTATTTTTGGGGAGGTCTTATTATTTTGGGGCATGTGGAGCAAGATGGGGCTCCTCTTGCCATCTTACCTGATTTTCAGCTCTGTGTTTAAATATTTTTGGGGAGGGTTTTTTTTCAGGGGAAGGCTTACTTTAGCTCATGCACTCAAAAACCCAATTGGGTTTTCATCCCCTTATTATCAGGGGATGTCTTATTTTCGGGGAAACAGGGTACTCTTCTGCATTTTAATATGTTGATTAACTTTTATATGGAAGGCTTTATTTTTGGGTATTCAGTGAATGAACTGAAATAACCATTTATTGCTAAAAATCGATTTATCTCACTGTCCAATCTAGGGTCAAAATGACTTGGTAAAAGGTCTAGCACCTCTTCGGGAAGCTAAGAATGAGCAAGAATCACATGAAATTGAAAATGAATGTTTGGGTATGGCTGTACTTGCAATATCCCACTATGCAATTAAAAAAAACCTGAGGTTACCAGAACTTCCCCGAGATATCAGGTGAGTCTGAATTATTTGTGTGTTGTATTTCTTCTGACCAGTTGGTAAACATGGGGGTGAACTATGGAACACCATTTGGGAAAAATGGGGGTGAACTGTGGAAAGATTGCTTCCACAGTTTCTAATGCACGAATGGTCTGATTTGTGGGGGGAAACTATGTAAGGCAAAACAGAGAGAGTTGACTGATTTTCATGTACATGGAAATATGCTTTCATAGCCCCTAGGATTACTAAAGGTAGTGGCTCCTCTGACCATATCAGTCCCATCCCTAGATGTATTAATTGTGACTGAAAGATACATGTCCAGTTCTTTATTATTTACAAGTAGTCCTTGACATAGAATCACAACTGGGACCAGAATCTTGGTCATCTGAAAGAAGTATTTGTTAGGTGACCAACTTCTGCAAACAGGCTTCCCTTTCCTTCTGCAATCCCTCATGATATAAAGAAGGAAAGGTTTGACTTTGGGAATGACACTTTTGAAATAACATGAAAACAGGATTCCTGTTGTTCTCCAAACCACATATCCCTTTCTTGTGAGATCTGGGGAAGATAGCCATTTTCCAATGGGATGCTGGCTGGTTTGCAGAAGGAAAGGAAGGGAATGCTCACTTGGACGGGGAAAAGAAAGGGGAGGTCAGCTGAGTGGCAAGAGCAACTGGGGCTGCCACAGCTTATTTTTGAAGTTATAGTTTGACCATGTAAGAAAGGGAAAGTTGAAGGGCAGTATGAAAACTGTCTGGCACCATCAGGTGCAGCAATGGCTTCTTGAGTTGGATTACTACCTCCTTAATTGTTGGCAGGTCTACCTCTTCACTCAAAGTTAAGCGATTCTGCTTTTGCAACCATTCAGTGATGCTCACACGTTCCAAAGAACCAAATCAGGTATCTCTGGATCACTAGCCCTGTTGCCACTCTGCTGGGAGATCAGCATTTGCTGAATATACTTTTGCAGTCACAAGCAAGTTAGGCTATGCTGCCATCTCTGTTGACACTACCGCTGGCTATTCAACAGCTGATTAGCATATCTCTAGCCCTTAGTGCAGTAATGGCTAACCTTTTTGCCGTCACATGCCAAAAGTGGGGGGAGCGCAGGGGGTCACACGTACACGTGCCCACACCCATAATTCAATGTGCCCCACGTATGTGCACAATCCCCCCCGTACTCCCCCCGCTTTTGGCATGTGATGGCCCGCTGGGCCTGGTAGGCCCGTTTTTTGCCCTCCCCAGCCTCCAGAGGCTTTCTTGGAGGCTGGGGAGGGTGAAAATCAGGCCTTCCAATGCCACCAGAAGTTGGCAAACGGGCCATTTCCAGCCTCCTAGAAAGCCTCTGAAGCCTGGGGAGGGTGAAAAATGGGCCTTCCCCTCCCCCCTTGGAGGTCGTCTGGAGGTCGGAAACAGCCTGTTTCCAGACTTCCAGTGGTCCTGAAAGGCCCAAAAATCAGTTGGCCAGTGTGCGCATGTGCGCTGGAGCTGAGCTAGGACAATGCTCGCGTGCCCATTGATATGGCTTTGGGTGCCACCTGTGGCACACGTGCCATAGGTTCGCCATCACAGCCTTAGTCCAACGCAAGCATTGCTGCCACTCTTTCACCGGCTCTCCAAGTGACCCATTTAGTTGCGCAATCTCAGGTGACTCTCAGTACATCACACACCACCAAGTATGCCTTCTTCTTTGGCCATCCAGGAGATCAGTCTGAAGATGATTGTCTTTCCACAATCATTGCTGATCTCTAGGGTACCAGCCTGTAGCTCAAAGAAGATCCAGATTTTTTTTTTTAAAAAAACTACCTTTTATAGACACTCCAACATGGCATCTCTAACCTATTTCACAAGCACATTGCTATGGGTTATTACTAGCACTCATCTGGGATTGGTGCCTCTATGGAGAAAAAAAAAAGAGAAAATTTGGCAATAAAAACTGTTGTCCAGAGGGACTTTTAATTGCAGTTGATACAATTGGTTGATGCTGTTTCCAAAAAGTAAACACTGGTTTGGCTGGAGCAGCAACTAAAATAATAAGGCAGTCTCTAATTTTCCACCATGTTGTTATGAAGTTTATTTAGTACTGCTTTTTCGCTGCAAAATATTCCCTGACCAGTTTTAGAATTTTAAACATTAAATAGTCACCTATAACGCCTATTGTAAGAGAAGTTGCATTTAGTTAGAGAAAGAAATCTTAATAGAGGAGTTGCATATTAGCCATGTACAGTATACATCACAATCTACATTTTCAAGTATGTTTTTGATTTTTTCTTTCTGTGTTTATTTCTAAATGAAATATACCTGTTGTAATTTATATCAGGCTATTGAAAATAAATGTGTATGTTTTTGTGTCCTATCTCATTTCAGCTATAAGCGGTATATTCCAGAAACACTGAACAAGAAAATTAGACAAAGGAACATCTTAACGAGAATACGAATTAATAATGTTTTCAGGGACTTTCTCAAGGAATTTAACAACAAGACCATTTCTGACAGCAGCGTTTCTCCACATGATCTGAAAGTGAAATACTTAGCAACAATGGAGACATTGACAAAGAATTATGGAGCCGAAACATTTGAGACATCCTCACTGCTAATTTCATCAGAAAATGAGAACTTTAACTTGGATGCTTCTGAAAAAATGCGATGTTATGAAGTGATGGTAACAGGCAATATTGGAATCCAGTGGCGACTTAAACCAGATGTGAGTATCATAAGTCCTTTGTTTACTAGTTTGGTTAGCTAAGAGTCATTTGAATAGAAGTGTTTGGGTTTTATAAAAAAATTATGAAAATAAAATGACATGAAAATATTATGAGAATATGAAAATTGAGAAAATCTCAGACCGGTAGGTAGATTGTACAATGTAAAAAAATATTCTGGAAAAAAAACCCAACAAGAAATTAGTTCTATATTGTTGCCAAAACACTACATGGACACATCCATGAAGTCAACAAGAGTCAAAGCTACTGGTAGAAGTTTCAACTTGGGTAATACTACTTAATCTGGTTCTTTCAAATTCAACAGAAACTATGTTGAGAGCAGGAACATAGCAAATTACACAAAGGGAAGACATGTTTCTGGCTGAAAATTCTGTAAGACAGTGAACCTTTTTGGCACTGAGTGCCGAAATGGGAGTCCGTGCATGCACGGGAGCACTGGAAGCCAGAAGAGCAGTTCCCCGGCATGCATGCGCCCACCAGGAAGCTGAGCTTCCAGTTTCCAGCATGCACCTGGTCTTTCGGTTTCTGGTTTGCATGCGCACCCAAAGACCAGCTGCCTGGTGCTCATCGGAAACCAGAAGCTCAGGCTCCCAGTGTGCACATGCGTGCCAGGGAGCTGCTCTTCCAGTTTCTGATGCACAAAGACCAGCTGGACGCATGTCCGTACCGGAACCCGGAAGAGCAACAGGCAACAGCTGACACACCCGGAGAGATGGCTCTGCATTCCACTTCTGGCCCCCGTGCCATAGGTTCGTCATCACTGCTGTAACGGGAATAAAAGAAAGAGCAGGGGTGAGAAACTGCAGTTTAGGGAGCATAGCTAGCATCCTTGAAATGTGGTGAGGTTCCTGGAGCTGCCTGACCTTTAGTGGTGAACTGATTGGTAATTGTACCTGGTTATTGGAAAAAAAAAATAAGATTAGAAGAAGGAAGTGACTGATAGAATCTCCAGTATAGGTGCATTATATATTATTTAGTAACATAAATATTTTGTTTGCAGTACTGAAGTTTTAAAAGAAGACTGTGCAAAGTTGCAAAGACATAAAATAGAAAAAAGACTGTCGGCATTATGTGTGTGGGGGAAGGGGTTGTGTGTGTGTGAGCCAATGTGATGTAGTGGATAAAGTACTGGATCCAAACCTGAAGATGCATGTTCTAGTTCCCCTTTGTTCACAAAATCTCATAGGGTATCTATGGGACAGCCATTACCTCAGTCTAACCCATTTTCCAGGAAAGTTGTTATAGTGGAAAAAAACGGGAGAAAGAAATTCTATGCTACCTTGAACTCCTGAAGGAAAGACAGGATATAAATCTAACATAAATATATGCGTGCATGCATTAATTGGAAATACAGGTGTTTGATCTGAGGAATAAAAGTATTTTAGCCATCCCTATTCAATTTTCCAGTCCAAAATTACATTTGTATAACCAAGGGTAGTTTTTTTAAAAAAATACCTTTATTTATATAAGGTGATACAATTTTATCCTTACTGAAGGATTTTTCATAATGCTTTGCGTCAGTTAGATACTACTGATATAGTGAAACATGCCTTTTACTTTTCCAGTGTTTTCCAATAGTGTAACAATAACAAATCTAACAACTACTGCAAATAACTGAATCTGAGGTTTTTAATATATAACTTCTGCCTGTGTGTTTATGAGAGAGAGTGTGTGAGAAAGAGAGATTTGGAGAAAGATTGGAGAAGATACTAGACATAAAATGAATCAAATTATTCAGGGTGCATGATGTTATTCATCAGATTATACAGAGTGAAAAAGAAAAACCGAAAATTAAGAAAAAAAAATCTGACAAAGTTGAGAAAAAGGAAGAAAAAAACAAAAGGGAGGAATGGATTAGTTTTTCTTACTTTCCTGAAATAACTCACCTTGTGATCAAGGAATCTACTGTCTGCATCTATAAACAAGATAACAAGAGGATGGTAAGTGTCTGATAAAGCCATTTATGCTTATATGCTATCAGAATTAACTTATATGCTATTTTATATGCTATCAGAATTAATGCTTCAAAGTAGTATCCCCTTGATTTTATAGTCTCAATCACTAACACAGTTAGTAATCTACTGTTAATATACTGTTTGTTGAAAGAAGAGATGTTCTCTTTGTGTATATCAGCATTTTGCTCATTTATATATGTGGGCTAAACTTCTTAGCAACTTCTATTTTATAACAACTTTTATAATAATAAGGTTGACTAGGATTCAACATTCATTTGAATTTGAGGTTTCCCTAGTACCTCGTTACCTGTAGCAAAAAGTGTGTGTGGAATAAATGGAATTTTTAATGAGATTTCATTGTACTTTACGGGTCTCATGAGATTCTGTAATGGAATGTTGGAATGACTTTGGGGAATGAGGGGAAAAGATGATGCCTAGGAAACAATTAACAAGAGAGGCAGGAGCTCCCAATGGCTTAACTGTCAAAGAAACCTAGGAAAGACCTAATGGATTAAGTATGGTAGTCAAAAGCGGCAGTCAGAAGTTTATACTTTCAGATTTGCAAGATTGATGTCAGACCTCCCAGATAAACCAGACAGGAAATATGACTAGATGAATTCTATTTATTGTAAAGATACATTAATAGAATCTTGCAAAGTTATCCACACATTCCATTACTGATTCCAGGCAAAAATATTGAAATTTTCATAAGCAGTAATTTACAAAAAAAAGCCTAAAACACCTGCGTTGGTAATCTGCATTTGACATTAGTACACTTAAGAAAAGACAAATAGAAGCAGATAAGGTTAGAAGAGAGGGCACACCTATCATCTCAGGACAATATAGATAAGATGTCATTCCTGTTTTCTTGCTTATATTGTATTTTTTCCAAGTTTTTAAAAGTTAAAAGATGTGCATTTAGTAAACTGAAGTTAAATCCCTGCCCTTAGAGCAGTGTCTCAACCTTAGCAACTAGATGAGTGGACTTCAACTTCCAGGATTCCCCAACATCATGGGAAGTCATCTTAAAGTTCCTTAAGTTGAGAAACACTGTTTTAGAGAACAGGTAGTCCTTGACTTACAACACAGTTTATTTAGTGACCATTCAGAGTTACAATGGCACTGAAAAATGTGACTTATGATTTTCACACTTATGACCATTGCATAAGTGTGAAAGTCATGGTTATATGATCAAAATTCAGATGCTTGGCAACTGGTTTATATTTATGACGGCTGCAGTGTCCCGGGGTCAGGTGATCAGCTTTTGCGACCTTCTGACAAGCAGAGTCAATGAGGAACCCTGATTCACTGAACAACCATGTTACTAACTTAACAAATGCAATGATTCACTTAACAAATGTGGCAAGAAAGGTTGTAAAATGGGGCAAACTCACTTAACAAATGTTTCACTTGGCAACATAAATTTTGGGTCAGTTGTGGTTGTACCTCGAGGTCTACCTGTACCTCATTGTCAACCATGGTATAGATTTAACTGCCATTCTAGGTTAATTTGTACTTGGGTAGAGCATGCCTTCCTCTTCATTTCAGCAGCCCAATGTTTTTGACCATCCCTGAAGGTGGAGTTGTAATAGTTGGATATTGTGTCTTACCTGAAGTGGAAGAACTCTTCAGACTTTTTTTTTTAACTCTAGGAATTTAAACTGCATTCATGTGAAGAAGCTTTGTCGTTTTCTGCCTTGGTGGATGGATACTTCAGGTTGACTGCTGATGCCCATCACTTTCTTTGCACAGATATCGCACCACCTCTGATAGAACACAATATTAAAAATGGCTGCCATGGCCCAATTTGGTTAGTTAATAAACAATATATATATATGTATGTATATATAGTAATCTTGATTAGGTAAATCAATTTTATATTCCTCCCTTTTATTTTCAATAATCCTGAACTTTAGTCTCTTCAAAAAATGTCCTCGAATTTGATTTCTTTTCATTCTTTCTTTAGACCTGCTCACAAAATGATTCACAGCATTAACAAGTCTCTGTTGTGCATACATTATGGAAAGTTATCCTGCTCACTCATTTGGCTTGTTATTTGTATATCGCTTTTAATTAGTAAGACAGCAGTTCTTTTGTATATCCAGTATAGCATCATTTTCTGTAGTATTCTTATTGCATATCATTTTTAAATCTACTTTCAGATCAGTCTCACTTTTCTCTGGTAAAAACATGCTTTCCTTCCATAATATTTTCTAAACACTATCTATAGAAGCAGACACTGTTAAAATATTTTGCTCCATTCTGTAATAGTCTGTAAAAAGAGCTTTGGTGGCGCAGTGGATTAAAGTGCTGTTAAGTAGCACTTAAGTAGCACTTAGCTGTCAGCTGCCTGCAATTACTGCAAGTTCAAATCTCACCAGGCTCAAGGTTGACTCAGCCTTCCATCCTTCTGAGGTAGATAAAATGAGGACCCGGATTGTGGGGGCAATAAACTGACTTTGTAAAAAAAAAAAAGAACACTGCTTGGGGGGTCCAAAAGCCCTACTAAGCAGGTATATTCAAAAGTATGAAGGCTATTGCTTAACGTATTGTAAGCCGCCCTGAGTCTCCAAAGAAGGGCGGCATATAAATTGAACCAATAAATAAATAAATAAATAAATAAATAAATAAATAGTTAAATTTAAGTATTTTTCCATTTAATTATATTCTTTAATTCCTCCTCATTCTCTCTAGTGTCCAATTTAAAGATCTCATCCTATCATGTGTTTTTTTTTAAAGATAATTGATAACAAAAGCTTTTTCCCACCAGAAGGATTCTAAATTAATCCCAAAATCTTAATTCAAATCCATTTTCACCTTTCAGAAATCAAATTTTAACAGTCCTTTTACTGTTTATTCAAAAAGATTTGTAAATCTTTAAACTTATATTTAAAAGTTATTTTGCTAAAGATTGAAAGAAACTCACCTGATGCTGTAAAACCTGTTAATCCAAAACTTCTTAATAGCTAAGAAGCAATTAACAAGCAATTTCCAAAGGCAATTAGAAAAGGAAGTATGTGAACCCAGTGTCCTTTTGAAAGACACTGACTGCAATTCAAACAATGATGGTTAATTCCTGAACTCCAAGAGCTGGAGACCACTATCTTGCAATCTCCTTGTGAGGAGCAACTGCCTGAAACACCTTTGGGTGATCTCAAGTCTTTTCCTTGTCTGGAGAGGAATTACAAGGAGCTGGTCTGCATTTTGGTTCTTCATTCCACCGTGGTCGTTGGCTCCACTTTCAATGGAGCTGACTATACAGTAGTTTGCCATTTCCCCCCCAGATGACTGTTCTCAGTATTATAAAGCTTCAGAAGCAGGTATTGTTTTTTTTTAATAAGCAAAATTAAGTTCAGTCAGAAACTAAGGGGCACAAATTGTCTTTTCCTGAAACATCTATCTCCCTTCAGAAACTGGTCTTAAAACAATATTTTTTGTCACCAGTCATTATAGCTTGTAAAATACTTGCTTTTTTATTTAAAACATATTTTAAAAATATTTTATAGTTTTATTGTTTTTATTTTAGCTTCCCTCTTGAGCCTCTCAATTTTTGGGCTCATGAAAACTGAACTACTCCGCTCATTTGGCTAAGGAAAAGCCATTTTATAACTTGTAACAAACTCAACATTTCAAATATATTATGCCCCTTGCCATTACATTTCTAACAACAAAGAACAGTTTAAAGATTTATTATTATTATTATTATTATTATTATTATTATTATTATTATTATTATTATTGTTGTTGTTGTTGTTGTTGTTGTTGTTGTTGTTGTTATTGTTGTTATTGTTATTATTATTATTTTATTACATTTATTTGTTGCCCATCTCACTATGAAGTGACTCTGGGTGATTTACAGCATAAAAACATTAATATAATCAATTGTAAATATTTCTAACCCCATAAAACGACAATGCCATTTAGATAAACGCATGATCATAGGATGAGTGGGTGAGGGGTGGGCAGCATGATCATGGGAGGGGGGGAGGGGGGCTTAACTCAACCACCTCAGTGTGGTGCTCTACCATCTGGCAGAACCAGAGAACTATGGACATGCTTTGAAGGGAATGGTCAATTGTCCACATTCAGTAAGCTTTAATCACTTTTCTCAAACGTCTTTCAGCACAGAATATGCTATAAATAAGCTGAAACAGGAAGGCAATGAAGAAGGAACGTACGTATTGCGATGGAGCTGTACAGACTTCAGCAACATTCTCTTGACTGTGATATGTACGGAATATTCAGAGGTATGATGGGAGTCCAGTAATTTTCTCTTTAAATACCTTCGACCTAGGCAATATAATTTTTGAAGAATTGGCTTGAGAAATAATACTCTCGCCATTAATGGTTCAAAAAAATGAGTGTGAAATTTCTTTCTTAGCGAACATGGAATAGCTGAGCTTCCTGTCAGTTTCTATGGTGGTAACTGGCAATTTTAAACAGATTTTAATCTCTGTTGCTTATTTTTCCATTGGGGTATAAATATTGACAGGGATTGCCAATGCTAGTCTTATTTAATTTGTTCTTACTGGAGTGAAAGCATATATTGCTAATATATTAATTGGAGGTTTGGTAGCTATTTGAATAAAGCTTTATTGTAGGTTGCAATAAACAGTTTTAGAAAAAATAGTGATATATAATTTTTTTTTTAATGCAGACTAAAAATACCACACACCTCATTATATGATTGGGTGAATCATAGGGTGATTCACACACCCAAGGGTGAAAGTATCTAGTTACTTAAGCCATTTAAGTCTTTAAAAGCCAAACCCAGCATTTTTTCATTTTCATTTTTCATTTTATTAGATTTATATACTGCCCTACTCCCGAAGGACTCAGGGCGGTGAACAGCCTTAAGATAAAGTACATAAATACAAAAAATTTAAGATAGAATAAAAACGAATTAAATACTTTGGCTGAGACAAATTTAAAACCCTCATAATTTAAAACACATTAAAATTTCCATTTAAAAGGGGGACAGACTTAGATCAGGCCGGTTTGATGGAATAAATGAGTCTTGAGCGCACGATGGAAGGTGCGCAGATCAGGGATCTTCTATCTCCGGGGGGAGTTCGTTCCAGATGATAGGTGCTCCCACAGAGAAAGCTCTCCCTCTGGGGGCCACCAGTCGACATTGTTTGGCCGACAGCACCCGGAGGAGCCCCTCTCTATGGGAGCGCACTGGCCGGTGGGAGGCTATTGATGGTAGCAGGCGGTCCCGAAGATAACCAAGTCCTAAGCCGTGGAGTGCTTTAAAGGTGATAATCAAAACCTAGAAGCACACCCGGAAGGCCACCGGGAGCCAGTGCAGCTCACGCAGTAGAGGCGTTACATGGGAGCGCCACGTCGCTCCCATCACCACCCCCGCGGCTGCACTCTGCGCCAGCTGGAACCTCGAGTGCTCCTCAAGGGGAGTCCCATGTAGAGAGCGTTACAGTAGTCCAGACGGGAGGTGACGAGGGCTTGAGTGACTATGTGTAAAGAGTCCCAATCTAGAAAGGGACACAACTGGCGGATCAGGCAAACCTGATGAAAAATCCTCCCGGTCACGGCCGTCAAGTGCTCTTCTAAAGACAGCTGTGAATCCAGGAGGACGCCGAAGTTGCGAGCCCTTTCCATGGAGGCCAATAATTCGCCCCCAATAGTCAGCTATGGCACCAGCTGACTATATCTGGACGTCGGAAACCACAGCCACTTGGTCTTGGATGGGTTGAGTCTGAGCCTGTTTCTCCCCATCCAGATCCGCATGGCCTCCAGGCATTGGGACATCACTTCAAGGGCATCGTTGGGGTGGTCTGGGGTGGAGATGTACAGCTGGGTGTCATCAGCGTACTGATGGTACTTCACCCCAAAACCACGGATGATCTCGCCCAGGGGCTTTACATAAATGTTGAACAAAAGGGGCAAGAGGACTGATCCCTGCGGCACCCACATATAAGGGGTCTCGGGGTCAACCTCTGCTCCTCTGTCAACACTGACTGCGACCAGTCGGAGAGAAAGGAGGAGAACCACCGTAGCACGGTGCCTCCCACCCCCAGCTCTTCCAACCGGTGCAGCATGATACAATGGTCGATGGTATCAAAAGCCGCTGAGAGATGTAACAGGACCAGGACAGAGGAGCACCCCCTGTCCTGAGCCCTCCAGAGATCATGAACCAATGCAACCAATTCTGTTTCGTGCTGTACCCAGGCCAGAAGCCCAGCTGGAACGGATCCAGATACGTCGTTTCATCCAGGTACTGGGGAAGCTGTCGTGTGACCACACTCTCAACAACCTTCGCAACAAAGCGAAGGTTGGAGACTGGACGATAATTAGCCAATACTGCTGAGTCCAGGGAAGGCTTCTTGAGGAGAGGTCTCACCACCGCCTCTTTCAAGGCGGCGGGAAAGACACCCTCACCCAATGAAGCATTTATAATCCCGTGGAGCCAGCTTCGCGTCACCTCCCGGGAAGCCAGTACTAACCAGGAGGGACACGGGTCCAACAAACATGTGGTCGCATTCAGTCTACCCAGAATCCTGTCCACATCCTCAGGGGTCACAGGATCAAACTCATCCCAAACAACATTCTCAAGACCTGCCCCTGTCATCCCCACTGGAACTACCCAGTCGGAGTCCAGATCTTCCCGAATCTGAGTGATTTTGTCATACAGATACTGAGCAAAATCCTCGGCTCTTCCCTCCAATTCAAGCATGTTGAATTGGTCTAGAAATGGACTAGCAACCAATGTCATATCAAAGAAGTGGTATAATATGTATGTCCGAATGAACAGTTTAGCTGCTCTGTTTTGAACCAACTGACATTTCCACTAATGAATCATATATTTCCTGACATCCATAGTAATCTGGTATCTCAGTTTATGATTTATATTAAAACTATTGATGAGCTTGATATTTGATTACAGAAAACATATTTGTGTAATTACCTGGATTCAAAGAGCGAAATGTGACTTGAGGCAAACATAGGCATTCGTATAATATCTGTTGGACCACATTAACTTGTCTTGTCTATGTCTAAACTGCCATAACACTTTTTTTTTGAGTTTTATCAAGGTTTTCAGTATATGGTCAGTATGATTTCACCAGATGGTACTGCAAATATTTGCTGGATCAGTTCTCACATGGGATTTTATTTCATTCACTACATTCTCTTCAGACAAGAACATAAATTACGTTTTGCCTGAATTCAGTGGTTTTGTTTATTTTTATTTTCCTTCATTCTCCAAAGCACTCAGTGAATCTCCCCAAACAGTATAAGAACTTCCAGATAGAAATGAAGAAGGATGGATGTCTCCTGCATGGATCTGATAAGTTCTTTCCATCACTTAAAGAGTTGATGGACCACTTAAAAGGACAGATCTTGAGAACAGATGAGATAGTCTTCACTCTCAAGAGATGTGTTCAGCCAAAACCAAGAGGTAAAGTTTTAAAATTAGCTTTATGTATTCATATTAACATTTTTTCACCAAAATATATTGTTTCATCCGGATCCTATATTATGCAACTATTATAAATAATAGATGCCTTTGTATTCTTAGACTGAGGTTATTCAATCCCAAGCGGATAAATCCTCTTTGAAATAATTGAGGTTTGTTCAGAGCTAAAGGCCAGAATTGGATATTAAGAATGTACTTAATATAGAAGAGAGGAATTACATGTTATAAAAAGGTAATCATCCTGTAGGTGAGATTCATGGCATAAAATTAATTAATTAAATAAATATTTGTTTTGCAGCTGGAGCTAATAATCCCAAAAGATGCAACAAGTGCCTAACCTCCTATGCCTTAATATTAATTAGCATGTTAATTTGATATTAACAGACAGAATAATGATCCCAGTACAATTCAAATCCTTCTAGACATCACAAGCTCTAGGAGATATTCTTAGGAAACACACAATAGTTCAGCCACACATATATTCATTGTGTTCAGTGAGGCTAAACAGCCATTCTGGTATTGTTTAGAGACAGATGGATTATACATTCAGCAGAACAATAAAGGTTTGTATGAGTGCAGTTGAATGAAGTGAATCTTCTGTGTGAAATATTTCAGTAAAAACCAACTATTCTATGGTAGAAGTGTTCTGGTTAGCAACTGCAAATTTAAATTCATGTAGATTTGTTTTGGACATGTCATTTAATGCACTAATCCAACAACTGCCTTGAGATATGAAGTTACGCTGAAGGAGACAGTGACTTACATCAAACTATTTAGTAAAATATGTAACTGAAAGTTGATTTTCGTAATAAAAATCAAAGTCAACATCTACCTTCTGTGGAATACATTTGATCCTAAGATATATTGGTATTTCTTTACGTGGAAAATATCCAATGCTGGCAATCGTTTGAAGGATTATTAATCATTATTAAGAATTATTAATTATTATTTTGTTCTGCAATAAATCTGGATGGCAATCTGTTTCAAATATATGTGAGAGGTTTTCTTTTTCTTTCTAGAAATTTCCAATTTGCTAGTAGCTACAAAAAAATCCCTAGAGTGGCAGCCAGTTTGTCCTTTAGGTCAACTGAGTTTTCATCGAATACTTAAAGAAGAAATAAAGCAAGTAAGTGGTTATGAAATCTTTTAAAATTTTACAGATGCACTCTTTTCCGAAGACTTGCAGTGATGCAAGAAGAAGAAAATCTAGCAAAACTCCTTGGATAATTTATTTACTCAGACTAATTATGAAAGTTTGTTTTGTAGCAAAACAAAAAGGGAAATATTGAATTCATATCAAAAAGTATACCCTGTGAGATTCATGTTCTTGCTAAGTACAGATATATAGAGATGATCTAGAGATCTGTTAAACCATAGTTTAATGTTATATGAGATCAGCCCTATCTTCCAATATCCTTTCCTAGCACTATCAGAAGTTTTGTAGCTTTCAGTTTTTGTTACAATTAACTGCTTATGTCTTGGCAATGCCAATCTGTCGTTGTCTTTTTGGCTTGTTCATGCTTCAGAAATTAACATTAGCATAAATATTTTTGAACAAATTAATTGACAACAAAAAAAGACAATGACTATTAGTTTTAAAGTCCCATAAATATAATATGGTGATAGCTGTTCATTAAATATATCTAATTTTATCTAGCACAGTCAATTCAATTAAATTTAAAGCCATCTGACCATTTCTGTTGTTCTGTTTACCAAAGAATACTGTACATTTACTGTCTATTAATAATGAAACTGCAAAACAAATGTTTAATTCCCTCCCCCCTTTGCAGGACTAGCGGTCAAAAATCAAACATGCATATTTGATACAGATTGCAATTTTTGGGTTCATCTTGTATTTTAGGGTGAACATCTTGGCAGAGGAACAAGAACACAGATTTACTCTGGAATTCTTAGCTATAAGGACGATGAAAGTAATTCCGGAGAAACACAGATTAAAGTCCTGCTGAAAGTCTTGGATCCAAGCCACAGAGACATTTCCCTGGTAGGTTTCTCTAAGGTTACTATGTAAAAATATTACTGATATTACCGGTGGTTCTCTTTTGTATTATACCTTTAATGTTGGGTTTGAAACAAAAAAGCTATAAATATAAACTTTAAAACTGTTTCAGGCATTTGTCCTTGACATGTGTAACCATATATTCAGTTGAGTTGTGCAGCTAGTTAGCCAGATCTGAAGAGGAAAAGGTGACTCAGAAGGTGGGGGAGAGAGTCAGACATGGAACACCTGTTGCTGTGACTTTTTGTGGGATTGCACAACTATCCATAATTTGTGAGATTGTTTCAGTGCTTCTGAGTATCTATCAGTGCAGAACAAAATGTTTCTCTTCCATTGGATACCTTTGTGCTAGGAATCCTACCTTTTAGTATTATAGACAGGGCTGTCTCTTCTTACAATAGTTAAATATGAGCCTTCCCAAATTGTTAGTAGGGGCTGATAAAGGTATTGGGGAGATGATAAATCTTTTTGGATCATTCTTTCAATTTTGTTGATGTCACCCCTGAAATGTGTGTGTTTTAACAGGCGTTTTTTGAGACAGCCAGTATGATGAGGCAGATATCCCATAAGCACATTGTCCTACTTCATGGAGTTTGTGTACGTGATGTAGAAAGTAAGTAAACTCTCCGAACCTTTCAAGCAGAAATAATGACTTAATTAGGTATATGGAACAGTGATAGTTTATGACTGCAAGAGGTCCTCAATTTAATTTTGCCCCTTCACAGTGATTAGTATCTGGAGCCCATTCGGGTTTGTGGAGGCAAAGGGGTTTCCAAAAGACACAGGTGATATTGGAATCCCCACTTAGGCTTGGAATCAAGTCAGCCTATTGATAACAGTCCTAATTCTGCCTTGAAATTTCCTATTCATCTTTCCCAAATATTTAAACAAAAATGTACCGAGTCATATATTTTAGAACAAAACTTTCCTAAAGATTCAGTTTCATGTGATTTCTCTCCCTAACCAAAATGCACTGAAGACTGAATGACATGAACTGTATTTTTAATTTATTTTTAGTCTAGTTTATATTTTTTTTTCTTGTGGCTGTAGACATTATGGTGGAAGAATTGGTTGAGTTTGGACCTCTGGATCTTTTTATGCACCGTAGGAGTGATGCTCTTACAACACCTTGGAAATTCAAAGTAGCAAAACAGTTGGCAAGTGCCTTGAGCTACCTGGTAAGTCCTAGATATCATCTACCAATAGCTATGCTGACTCCTGATTTTGTATCACATATTACCTATTCACACCTGCTAAGCAAGCCTTTTCAAGTTTTAGCAACTTACATTTAGTATGTCATGAACTAGTAAGCTTTAAATTAGCTTTAAATTATTGTAATCTTGGCCAAAATTCCTTCAGCTCTGTAACTAAATTATCTGCATTGTTTAATGTAGATACAAAGACAAGGTGGTCAAATTTTGCCTGGTTTTTCCCCCCTCCCCAGATTTTAAGACATTCTGTCCCCTCCTTTCTTGTTCTTGCCCTCCCATATTTAACCAACATTCTAGGTTCACTGGGCATGCTCAGTTCTTGTCTAGAAATGTCAAGATAGAATTTTTAATACATCTGTGAATGTTGGAGACATTGCATGAATGTGGGAATTTTGGCCGTAGAAGAAATGGCTGTTGATATGCTTGAGTTCAAAAATAGAATATGAATCTTTAGTATCTTTTGCAAATCCTTTTTTTTTAATTCCTAGTGCAATACCTACCTAATACCTACCTAGTGGTATTTTCTGGTGTTGTACCATGTTGAAAAAGAGATTGTTTGCTTGGATCCTAAAATAAATTTAAGAAAGTTGTGATAAAGATAGCTTTGTATATCTTTTGCCTACTCCTTACTGGCACTTTTGAGTCTCCCAAAGTCTTTCAATAGAGCAGAGGTCTTCAAACTTAGCAGCTTTAAGACTTGTGGACTTCAACTCCCAGAATTCTCCAGCTAGGAATTCTGGGAGTTGAAGTCCACAAGTCTTAAAGCTGCCAAGTTTGAAGACCTCTGCAATAGAGGCTTGAACATTGAAATCATCAGGAGTGTGTGTGTGTGTGTTGGGGGGGGGGGATAGGAAACATTTCTTCTTTGAATTTTGTTTAGATAACTTCTAGGATCCAAGCCATTGTTTTTGTGAGCCTGTTTCTTTCAGCACCTTTTCATGCTGTCTGATAGTATTTAACACGCGGTTGAAATATTGATTAATCTGTCTGAAATGCAGGAGGACAAAAATTTAGTACATGGGAATGTGTGCACAAAAAATATACTGTTAGCAAGAGAAGGAATCGGAAATGAATATGGACCTTTCATAAAGCTAAGTGATCCAGGAATTCCAGTTACAGTGCTATCTAGACAAGGTAAAACTATTTGTACAAATGGAGAAAAATATCCTCTAATTTTACTGAAATATAAATACTACTTCTGCACGTCAATGCTAACTGGTTCAGCCTTTACCTTAGCTAACTTTTATTATTCCTCACTGACACTAGTTGAATCATGTTCCAAGTGGGGAAAGTGGGCAGAGTTTCAAGCAACCTGCTCTAAATTGGCAGGACAAGTGGAATTCAGTGAACTTTTAATAGATTTTATAATTGTATTACAGTAGGGTTGGTATCATACATTAGAAAGAGGAATATAATTCTCCTAAGCCCTATGGATATTCATGTAGTACTGGTAAGATGTGGCTCAATACTGGCACTGGAGAAGTACATGATCTGTTGCCCAGAGTCACAGGTTTTTTGTCCCTTCCTTCAAGGATAGCTGAGGGAAGGGCCTGGCATCATGCCAGAGCAAGAGCCCTCCACTGTTCAGGTGCATCAAGTTTGTGGTAGGCAGAACACCACTAGATAACAATTCATTCCAAATTTTCTCTCACTCTTTCCTTTAAGAATGTGTGGAGCGCATTCCTTGGCTGGCTCCAGAATGTGTGGAAGATTCCAAAAATTTAAGTGTGGCAGCAGATAAATGGAGTTTCGGGACAACTTTATGGGAAATTTGCTACAATGGAGAAGTACCACTTAAAGACAAAACCTTAGCAGAGGTGAGGTTCTGGGAAAGTCAAGCAGGCATTCTTTTCTTGCTGACTTGCTACCGGAGTAAGAAGAAAGAAACTCTTTTCTTGTTTGTCTTTAGTGTGTGGAAACAACTTTTAGTTCTCCCACCGAAAATTGGCAACACAAGTGGAAAAGTGAACTTTTCCTAGAGCGTAATAGATTTTACAATCTCACAGCATTACAGTTAAGACATCCAATATCTGTGTCATTCATAGTATTCACTAATATTGAAAAATGAGTATTCACTGGCAACTTTAGAAGGGAATTTTATTCAGTCATTTGTGGGTAATTGGAATTACAATGGGGGTCTGAAAAAATCTTCAATTCTGTGATAGGAGTTAAGCTTCAGAAAACATTACCTGTAGATACCTTTTGTGGAATATTATTGAGAGGTTTATTTCCTAGTTCTATGAATAATGCCTTTGCTTTCATTTCATTTTTGCAGAAGGAGAGATTTTATGAAGGTCACTTCATACTTCCAGCCCCATCATGCAAGGAGCTGGCTGACTTGATGAAGCAGTGTATGCACTATGACCCTAGTCAGAGGCCGTTCTTTCGAGCAATTATGCGGGATATCAATAAGCTAGAAGAGCAAAGTAAGGACTCTTCCTTCTCCTCCCATTAATAATGAGCAAATAGTACCTCCTGGGCTCAGTAGTATTCTGTAACAAAGCTAAATGTGCAAATGTCATCTCAGAATTCAAAGAAACACATGAAATCCTTACTGGCAGAGTTCTTTAGAGCCAGAGAAAGTACTGAAGGTCAGCAAGTATAAGTATAATAGTCCCATATATTAAGGTTAGTAATATCATGACTTGGATTTTATCTCCATGGAGATAATGGAGTAAAATCCTATATTTTAACAGTTCTGGAAGCAACTTGCAGAAATGCAAAGTAAACACATCCAATATGTTTTGCCTGAATACAGTAACTCCCTTTGTTAACTCTCCTTTGCTAGTGCTTGAAACATTGAAATGTATCTACTACAATTACACTTAATAGTTCTTATCTGTTAACTTTGTTGCGATTATGCTGCCTTTCTGCAACAAATTGGACTGTTAGTTCTGGAAAAAGAACATAAAGTTTAACCTACAGGGCCAGATAAGAGCTGGTGGATTCTGATCACTAGCCCATTCCTTCTAGTTTTCCTTTGCTACTTGAACCTGTCTTCCTTCTTTCTGAAAACTGTTTTCCATCACATGAGGAAAAAATGGCAGCTGTGGTTGGCTGGGAGTATCAAAGGGAGTCAGTAAAATAAATGTGGTACATCTTAACAGCCAGCAGCATATGGGATAATATAAGAGTAATTTTTGAAATCTGAGTAATTATGTAGACATGTTTCTGTCTTTGTCAGATCCTGATATTGTCTCAGAGAAGAAGCCTAATGCAGAGATTGATCCTACAATATTTGAAAAGCGTTTCTTGAAGCGGATCCGTGATTTAGGAGAGGTATTATTATTATATTTTTGCAGTATTGATTATTAAAGCTAATAGTATGTGAGCAGCAATATGAAACAGCAAGGATATTCTCCTCCTTTGAGCTTGTTACAGGTGTTTGAAAAAATGTAGCTACATTTTTCTTTTACTATGATTAGTATGATATAGTGGGCTCCTACTACTTCCCAAAAGTCATTTGTAATAGAATCAATCTTGTTTGGAAATTTCCAGCCTACATCTTTATGAGTGGGTCAAGTACGGAACGTTCCCTGTGACAAATGGGATTATAAATAATATAGGTAGTTCTTGTGAAGGCTTGTGACAGCAAAGAAGAATATTATTAGAGATGGGTGTGGAGGGCTCAAAACTTTCTGAACGCTTTACCATCTCTTACTGGTAAGTAAGGAAACGGTTATATTGCAAAGCAGTTTTGTGACAATAAACCATGGTATGAAATGTCCAATAGGATTTATTAGATGGAAAACCGGAAAGGATTGGGCAGGTTATGGCGTCCACACAGAGTAAAGGGGTAATGTTTACATGACTATTTTAAATAACAAAGGCTATTTATGGACTATTGTCACAATAACTTGAAACTATCTTGAGCAGACGAGCATAAAATACATTCCGAATCAGTATTTATTTTCTCTTGTGAAACCAGGGCCATTTTGGCAAAGTTGAACTCTGCAGGTATGACCCTGAAGGTGATAACACAGGAGAACAAGTAGCTGTAAAGTCATTGAAACCTGATTGTGGCGGGAATCATATTGCTGATCTTAAGAAGGAAATTGAAATTCTAAGGAACCTTTATCATGAAAACATTGTGAAATACAAAGGAATCTGCACTGAAGATGGTAATGTCTAGAAATTATTTTGTTTCTACTTTTATAAAATGTTTCTTTTTCATATTAGAGGATGACCTAACTGTTGAGAGAAATCCTCCTTCCATCTCAATTAAGGAGTGGCTCAGTTAAAATAAATTTTCAATAAATTGTACCTCATTGCAAATTGTACATCATTGCAAATAAATTGTACATCATTGCAAATAAATTGTACATCATTGCAAAACTCATATTCTGTTAAATTATGAGAATCTCCACAATTGTCATTACTATAAATCTGCCACTGTGATTATACTGAATGCCAGTACCAATCTTCCTTTATGCTCCAGAATTCTGTTTTAGAATGTAGATTGGTTAGCTAAGTGGCAGAACATCAAGAAAAACATTTAAAAGAGGTAGTGGTATTAATTCCTACACTTGGTTGAAATAATTTGTGTGTGTGTTTTAAATACAAGGTGGTAACGGAATTAAGCTTATCATGGAATTTCTTCCTTCTGGAAGCCTGAAAGACTATCTCCCTCGAAACAAAAGTAAAATCTTCCTGAAACAACAACTGAAATATGCTGTGCAAATCTGCAAGGTAGGTATTTAATAGCAGACACGAAGAAACTTTAATTTCCAATTAGCATATTTAGTAGATGTTTGAAATAATTAGTCATAAAAAAGCACTTTGGTTTCTCCTAGAATATTTATTTAGCATATTTCTCCTTTTAGGGTAATCCCCCTTGAGGCCATTTAAAGTATAATCTTTAAAAAAATAAATCAAATTAAAGAACCACGAAGACAGTACTACGTTAAACCATATACGGAGGCAGTATTAAGATTAATAAAAGATTGGGTTAGAGAAAAAACAGTGACTGTTAAAAGCCCACAAGAGTAAGAGGCTGCAAAGTTATAAAGAGAAATGTTTGTGTCACTGGGAGCGGGGGGGACTATCACAGAAAAGTTTTTACTTCTCATACCTCCCCAGATATTTCACGTTAGTGATAGGCTAAATACAGAATACTGATTTTGGACCTTTACTTTTTCACTGCATGGTGCTTTTTATTACACAAAACACACGAACTTTCTTTTATGCAGAAACTTGACATTCTGTGATAGGGAAGGGCTTCCATGTTATGCACCCTTGAATTAATAGAACATTTGCATACATAGCTAGGCTCTCTTTAACCAATATGCTTTTCACTTCTATAAAACATTGATTCTTTAAACAATCCACCTAATGAAAATAAAGGAATTTAGCATAGGCCTTTTTAAAAAAAAAACCTTTAAAGAGAAAAAATGTTCCAAATCAGTGGTTCTCAACCTATGGTCTGCAGACCCCTGCGGGGGCGCTGTGATTTTTGTCTCAAGAGGTCCATGAAGGCTTGAAGAAATGGTATGATTTAAATCTTAATTCTGGTGGGGGGTCTGTGGCCATGGCCACAAAAGGAATTTAAAGGGGATCTATGATGAAGAAAAAGTTGAGAACCACTGTTCTAAGGGGTTGGTCTGCGGCCAGAAGAAAATAAAATTGACTTCAAATGTTTGTTTCTTCATTCAGGGAATGGATTATCTTGGATCTCGACAGTATGTTCATCGAGACTTAGCAGCGAGGAATGTTCTGGTTGAAAATGAGCAGAGAGTAAAAATTGGAGACTTTGGGCTGACCAAAACCATTGAAACTGATAAGGAATATTACAAAGTGAATGACGATCGCGACAGCCCTGTGTTCTGGTAAGAGATGGCCAGCAGGAACCTAAGCAATTATTTTTCCTTCAAGAAAGGAGTTGGCTAAAGTGAATGAACCTCTTCTGTGTCAATGTGGACTATTCTGTTGTATAATCCTAGGCTTCCTGGTCCAATGTGATACTGTCATAATATTTTGTAGTCAGTCAGACGCAGCCCATTAGGAACTGGGCCATGCAAGCTGCATTTGTACAACCCCCACAACTGCTGCTGCCTGTTCGCAGAGCCGGAAAGGTTGGGTAGAGTAAGCAGGGAAAATATCCCCCATTATACAGGTAGTCCTCAACTTACGACCACAATTGAGTCCAAAATGTATGTTGTTAAGTGAGAAATTTGTTAAGTGAGTTTTGCCCCATTTTACAACTTTTCTTACATTTGTTAAATGAATCACTGCAGCTGTTAAATCAATAACATACCATATTTCCCAGAAAATAAAACCCTGTTTTATAACTTTTTTGAACCCTGAAATAAGAACTTGGCCTTATTGCCATGAGCTCAAAAGCCCGATTGGGCTTATTTTCAGGGGATGCCTTATTTTGGGGGAAACAGGTTAGTTGTTAAATGAATCTGGTTTCCCTACTGACTTTGCTTGTCAGAAGGTCACAAAACGTGATTACATGACTCCTGGACACTGCAACTGTTATAAATGTGAGTCAGTTGTCAAGCATTCAGATGTTAATCATGTGACCATGGGGATGCTACAATGGTTGTAAGTGTGAAAAACGGTCATAAGTCACCTTTTGCAGTGATGTTGTAACTTTGAACAGTTACTAAATGAACTCTTGTAAGTCAAGGACTACCTGTAACTGGAAGACATGATTGGTTAAAATCACTTGAGTTAGTTATATGGGTTTGGCCTAAAATGAGAATATTGTATAATCTATTACAATTTCAAGATTACTGTTACATGAACATAAGTACAAATAAAGGCATAGTATTTGCTTCCATTAATGTTTAGATGGAGGCAAGCATCTGCCCCCATCCCCCAAATGGCTACAAACCAACTTTGAAAGTGATTGTTGTGCCAGAGGTGTTGGGAGAGCATCAAATTGCCTACTTACTTTAGCCTAAGCACAGGAATTGTTAAAGAAACCTTTGAATTGGACCTTAGTCTCATCTCCTAAACACTTTTCTTTTCTGCTGTAACAGTTGCTTATTTTCAGTAACCTATTGCTTAACATTTCAGTTCTTCAGTTCAGTTTGCTTTTTGTTTTCTCTTCAACTGATGCATAACACTTGGGTTTGTTCTTCAACCCTTTGTTCTAGGACAGTGATGGCGAACTTTTTCTGAACCGAGTACCCAAAGCGTGCACGCACATATGGGCCCGAACCCCCAAAATGCAATGCGCACATGGCCCCCTGCATGTTTCCATGCATGTGCCCCCCCCATGCCCACCATGCAGGTGCAGCAGAGACCCAAAGACCAGCTGGCTGGTGGGAGGAGCACACACATGTGTGATGGAGCTGAACTAGGGCGACTATCAAAAAGGGTGGTGCGTGCCACCTCTGGCATGCGTGCCATAGGTTCGCCATCATGGTTCTAGGATTAAGTTAATAAAGCATGTTGTGATGACTTTATTTCTACAGCCCAGAAATCAAACATTTCCCAGTATTAATTGGGTAAATGCTGGGCAACAATGCTAAATAATACCAGTTAAATAACAATAACAAACAAATCTCCTACATTTGCAGGTATGCCCCTGAATGCCTATTACAGAGCAAATTCTATATTGCTTCAGACGTCTGGTCTTTTGGAGTGACCCTGTATGAACTTTTAACTTACTGTGATTCTGAGTGTAGTCCAATGGCAGTAAGTAGCAGCGAAATATTTTTTCCCCTTAGTGTAATGCTCATGATCCCACAGGGGATTCTTCCTTGCAGGCAGTTTCTGAGATGCTGAATTTCCATTAATTTGTTTAAAAAGTGGGGTGGCATAAATATTCAGGGCATTTTTCTGGAAATCTTACTTTACCTACCAAATATGTTCTTAAATGTTTGAACTGAATAGGTTGAACTGTCCGCAGTTCTAGACCTTTTAAGCCAATTGGTATTTGTGGTTATATTTTTAAATTTATTGGGGGAAGGAACAGCATGCATGAAGTTATCAACATGAAGTTTTGCTAATATTAATGCCCATCTTATTGAACCTATCGGGAGGAATGCTGCTTAGTATATATTTTTGTAACCTACAGGAATTCCTGAATATGATTGGCCCAACGCAAGGCCAGATGACAGTCACACGGCTGGTACGCGTATTAGCGGAGGGGAAGCGCTTGCCTTGCCCTAAAAACTGTCCAGAAGAGGTAAACATGTTTTTGCCTTTGTTCCTTTTATAAAAGGGCCTCCGATTTGTTAAGCGTTTTTTAACTGCCATCAAAATGACAACACATTTTAGCACTAAACTATAAGATTTACACAAATCTAAGTCTAATCAGCAAGGTTCTCTCAGGCATAGGTACACTCTTTCCTTATAGGCTGTCTGAAAGTTCCTGCCCTGGGTTACAGGAAAATCCCTCACTTGCCCAAATTTGAATTAGTTACAGGGTAAGGCTGGATCAACTCCTCTCACTGTAATCGAAGTATTGAGTCAGCTCACCGTAAATGTCCCCGTCTGCTTTAATTATCCAAGTGATCTTCCTTTTCCCAAGAATTTCTGCAGAACTTCCGCTGAGTTGTGATTTGCCTCCAGGGCTTGGGCGCGGGGATAGAATGCCATATTTAAATCCATTGATGACAAATAAGTAGGATCTTATTACGAGAAGACATTTGGAGGAAAACAATATCCTCTTTATAATAAATTTGAGCATTTCAGCCTTGATAATTATTCCCCAAACATTTTTTTGTAATCATTTTATTGCAAGTTTTAGTAACAATTTTTACAGCCTTACTAATAGCATATTTGGCCTTTTCTTTTTTCAGTTCCTTCATCAAGCATGGAATGAAGCATGTAATAATTCTGTATGATAATCAATTTTAGCATATTCTAATAGCCTTACAAATTACAGGACACTTAAATATAATTAGAGTGTCTTTCTTAAATAGTTATAGAAACAAATTCCTATAAGGGAGGGGGGGAAAGCAAGTCAGACGTGGGGTTTCCTGCTTCTTTAGCTAATATAGGATAAAAAAAATGTGTCTCGTGTGCTGTCACAACCTCAGGAAGCAAATGTCGTGGTAAGAACCTTTGTGCCTTTTATTTTCTAGGTTAACCAACTGATGAGAAAGTGTTGGGTACAGGACCCTGGTGAGAGGACAACTTTCCACAATCTGATTCAAGGCTTTGAAACACTCATTACGAAGTTATAATCCAACATTTTTATACTGCTATTGTTGAATATTTTTTAAAAGACAGCCCGTTGCTACATTTTGTAATTTTGCAATTCAGCAATTCCTTTTTGCTTGGAAATAAGAGTTTGCTACTCAGTCAACCCAGTGAGTACTTGGCAGTCGCCCTCTGTGTGATGGCCAGAACTGTTGTATTCCATTCATTTAGGTTCTAATTGGTGAAAATAGTGATTGGCTTGGGCAACATATGAATGTTATCAAAATGTTTAAAAGAAAAGAGAAGTTTTGTCAGGATAATGGCCTGGAGATATGCAGCATGTTACATTGCTTCTTCATGAAAGCCTCTGAAAATGTACATTGTGCAAAAATGCTAATGCTGTTTTTGCTGGAAGAGCCATAAAAATATTTCTATTCACTGAGAAGGCTTGGATATGGATCTGTAACCTTCAAATTCAGTTACCTGCGTAACTTGAGTAGGATACGTCTGAACTCATCTTAAAAGTGGAAAAGTTTATATCATATTATGGATACTTGCTATTCATAGGAAGAAATTACTATAAAGCATATTGTTGCAGAACTCACTAGTTCTTGATGTCGCAGCCTATTTCTTTTTGTATATTGTGTATTTGTAAACTTGTCTCCTATATGCTTGGTGCCACCTAGCCTCCATCACATGTATAAAGCTGAGGCCTCTGCTAGTTGTTCATCCCTAGGACATCGTTTGATGTTTTCGTTTATTTACTTCCCCCTAAATGGAAAGCTAAGGAAATCGTCTATTAAAAATTGTCATTTTTGGTTGGAGAAGAATGTTGAATTAGGATATTTGGGCCATGGCCAAATGCCAATGGTTGCTCCTTTTACTATGAAGGGAAATTTCCAAATGAAACGGTCAAATAACTTGTAATTTTTTTATATACAGTAGGTGTTCTGAATCTTATGCAGAATGCAGGATTTTTATACGCCCATCTTTTTATATGTGAGCCAAATAGGTAAATGGAAAAGCATTATATCAATATTGAAGTGACACACCTCATGCCTGATAATAATTTTAGTAAATGTCATGAGACAAACCAACAAATTAAGCAGCTAGCCAGAGAAGTGACCTGGGTGTATCTTTTATTCTGAACTGCAACGTCCCTTTTGCACAAGGATGTTGCCACAGATAAAATATGATACAATACATTATTCAACAATAATGTATGTATTTTACTTGTAGTTTATAAAGGAAATAGTCAGAACTTTACAGATTTGGAAAGCTCTTGAGCTGGATCCAGATTTAATCACTATTAAAGAAAGGTGCTTGATTTCATTGGCCAATTCTAAGTAGACTTAACCCAATCTGTTGAATCTAAATAAACCTGATCCCTTCTATATTTTTAGTTGAAGGAAAAGGGCAATATGCATATACATGGAAAGGAGCCATGATACTGGATTTACCAGATTATCCTTTTCGCTGTCAATTCACAAGTCTTTTTTAGGTTAAAAAAAGGCATTCATCTTTAGAAGGAAGCTAGTCTTTCCTAAAATAAAATATTGCATTTACAGAGTAATTCAGGATTTGCAATAATGTAAAATGTAATTTTAATCCTAATCCATCTTTCAAATTGCCTGTTCTTTTATGTAATCTATAAATATTCTATATGCACTTTGTTATTCTTTATTAAAGAAAGACCTGTTGATTTTATCCAGAAATGTTCATTTTTTTAAAAAAATGTTCCAAATAAAGACTTTGTGCTCAAGCCTATACTCCACATGCTTTGAAGTGATTGGTCCCTGTCAGTTGGCCATTTTTGTGTTTTATCATTTTCATGTCCATTTCCCTGATAGCTGTTCATTGTATTCATTTATTTGTTACAGTATTTATAGAGCCCCACAATATGACTCACAGGACTATGTGTAACAAGGTCAGAAAGAACACCCCAAAAAAGATGATGATTATTCATGCATATCAAGTTGAATGTCTGCAGTTGGTTAACTTTGGCCAAAAGCTGCGTAGGATTTTTTTTTTTTTTAAAAAGGTTTCCATAGAAGCCACTGGGGTAAGCGTGCTGCATGCACTATTTCATAAAGAATTGTTGGATATGAAAAAGTTGGTCGTCTACTGGATACATGCTGGAAATTCAGTCTAGTTCTACAGCATGATGGCTCAGTGATTAAGACACTGGGCTTGTCAGCTGAGCACCTATCTGTGCGCTATCTCTTGCAAACCTAGCAGTTTGAAAGCATCTAAATGCAAGTAGATAAATAGGTACCACTTTGGTGGGAAGGTAACAGTGCACCATAATGCCATGTTGTCCACATGACCGCGGAAACATCTTCAGATAGTACTGGCTCAATGGCCCTTGAAATGGAGATAAGCACCACCTCAGAAATGACTAGTGGAGTAAAATCCGCAGGGGCTCTTATTTTACCTACTACAGGACTTCTGTGTAGAACTTCACCTCCCATAATGTATACAAAGAAGCCTTTTATAAAGCTGTTCACCATCAAAGAAGTGCAGTGTTGTTTGAGCTTGTATGGGCAAATGAATGAGACACCCCCTCCCCATTTCTACTGTTTGTTTTTTTTTTTTTTCTATTCAAGTTTAGCACATGTCTAGAAAATTGCAATTTGAGGGCATGGACAAAATATTCATGCTGCTGTGATCTATCAATAGAACTATAGCAGAGTATCAAACTCAAGGCCCATGGGCTAGATTTGGCCCGTGAGGTGATTAGATCTGACCCGTGGGACTGCGAGAGAGTGTGGGGCCTAGTGTCTAGCCCCACAGACTGGCTGCTTTCTGAGTGCTTCCCTTTGACCCAGGATGCTGGTGCTCTCACTCTCGCTGACTCCTGTGCGCATGCCCAGGGAGCGGGGCCTAGGCATGACCCTGTGCTCCAGCAGGAGTTCAAGGAGGTAAGCACAGCCGGGAGCTTCCTTGGGGAAGCAGGGCTGGGCTAGGGAATCCTGGTGTCCTGGGAGCTTGAGGGCTGATTGCTCTCTGCTGCCCAGGGCTCCGGGGAGCCTGCACCGCCATCCACATGACCTGAGAGGGACAGCAAGGCTCCTCTGGAGGACAAGGGTTTGGCACTTGCCCTGGTCTCGCCTTCTCCCACTGGCGACAGTGGATCCACCCCAGTCCTGCCCAAGCCGCCACAAGCACCCCCCCCCCCCATGAGTGATGTTGAGCTGGCCATGCTCCACCCAACTCCCCAAGGTCAACCACAAACCTGATGTGGCCCTCAATGAAATCCAGTTTGACACTCTTGAAATATAGTATTAAAGTTGTGGACAAAGCCATACAGAAATACAGATTTATTAGGCATTCATTTAATGAGGTTCACTTTGTAAACCATCTAAAGGACTGTAACTTGATGAAGATATAATCAGGCAATACAATCTTATCTTAATTGCTTATTTCCTAAATTTCTGTAACATTATTGCAGGTAAAAAAAGTTGATTGCCAAATGTGTACATTCTTCAGCTGATTTAACCTCTTCCTGTATGAGTGAAATGGAATAAACTATATAGGTTTCTAAGAACATTTACTTAACGGTAACTAAAGGTAACGGAAATGTAATGAGACCAATACATAAATATAGTGGGTCCAATTAGAGTTGCACTCTAAATGCTGCCAGAAGTGGCTTCCTTCTTCCAGGAGCATAGACCAAAACCCATTGCTTAGTGTCAAAATATGACAGGTCTAATTCTACAGCTGCTTGTGGCAATTAAGCTGCTATTGAACTCAGTGACACAACCCCAATAAACATATCAATCAGATTTAAATACATTTAGTTTTATGAATAAAGCCATATTATAGTCATATTACAGTTCTCAATACTGTGGGCACACAGTGGTAAGCCTTTTTCAAACACATTTTCACTCACAAGAAAAGTAGACCAGTTAGAAATAAAAGATAGCATATCAACAGAAGCATTTCATGTATGTACAAAGTATTATTTCTGGGGAGTGTCCCCGCAAATTGTTTAAAAAGTGGGACGAAAAAGAGTTTCTAAGTTGGAAGTGAGATAAATCAGGTGTTTGCAAGAACCATTTGGAAAGCATATTCTTTTAATTAAATGCAAGTGACTGTAATAAATTCAGCTCCAACTGGATATTAAATATATATTCATACAGACTATATTTGAAACAGTGTTTAAATATTGTCTCTAGATTTAGAACTTATAATTTTAAAGGCCAGCATCTACAAATGTAAATCTAGTATCAGTCCTTCAGTTCCACAGAATCTTTGTCATAATATACTTTATATTTCAACAATGTTATTTTCAATAAGATGTGTATCTTGACATTTTCTTAACTTACTGCTAGGAGAGTTGTCTAATTTTATTTACATTTAGAACCTAAACCCAATCATCTCAATAATAGTGCATTATTATTATTATTGTGAAACAGACAACAGAATTATAACGAATCCTCTTTAATCAAGGACTTAAAGTCATCAAAGAGACTTCTTGTAACATTACTGACCAGCATTATTGCTTTTTAAGGGTATCAGTGCAGTTTCTAAGCAGACATTAGGAAAGTTCCATTATTTCATTGTTTTGAGAATAGCTCTCACACCATAACATTGCTGTTCTTCTAAAACATGTTACTGTCAGCCCAACCCAAACAACAACAACAACAACAAAATTAATCCGGAAGATAAGAGTGTCTTTCCCCATACCATTTTTCCTTATCAAAACTAATTTCTGCAATACTATTGCACATGTTATCTACAATATATATATATATTAAAAGATAACAGTGGCAAGAATGCCACAAGAAGTGATTTTGATTTCAATTAGATAGAAATTTTAATAGACACGCTTTCTTTTAAGGTACAGTTCTGTATAATGCATTCCAGAGTCCTGAGTATGTGGGCCAACATATTCCACTGGACTGTCTTCTGGATTTGTGATGAGGTATGAAGAGCTCCGCTTTTCATTTTTTACTGGCGTCATCTAAGGATCATAAAAAGTCAATTATAGTAATGTGCAGCGCCTAAAGAATGCTGAATTTGACATTTGATACACTCTAACCATGATTCACACAAGAAAGTGATCTTAACAGATATAAATAGTTGGTTCCAGAGCTTTATCCCCTGAATTATGTATTCCTTGATGGAATTGAATAAACTATTTCTGCTGGCGGAAAAGGAATCTGTATGAAACTTCCAGTGCTGCCCTTCGAGAACACTGGCTCTTCAAGGATCTGCTAATTTTTTTTAAACCAGGACTACACAAGTAAAAATCCAATGTAGGATTTTGCTGACACCAGGAGACCTAAATTGGTTCCAATTTCTAGGTTACTCTGAAAAGTTCCATTACCAAAATAATGAAGACGAATAGCATTCACAACAACTCTAATAAATTAGCACTGTCTCTGAACTCTTAATGGTAGCACTAGATCTCAACTGAGAATACACATCTGTTCAAAATGTGATGAAAAAAACAAATTTACAAATTTTATTTGCTACTTATCCTTCAATGCATCTTCACATGATATAGGACTTCGGAAGCTCTGGATTGTAGCTACCAGGACTTAAATGTTTGTTATGTTTGATGCATTCCATAGCTTTAGGCTCTAGCAGAAATATTTTTACCTTCAGGGGAGTTTGAGGTGTAAACTGCAAGACACTTGGATGGAAGAATCCTTGAGCTGCAGTGTAATATGAAGGCATAACCTGTAAATAGGTACCATAATCACCATAAATTCCTCCATTGGATTCCTACAGAACAGGAAAATAAAAATGTGTGTTAGGAAGCTGATAACCAATTAAGAAGTTAAATTACTGCAAGAAATTACTATCATACATTTTCAGAAAGAGAAGTATATCTCTGGCATAATACTTAAAGAATGGAGTAGAAGAGATTGTTGTCTAAAGTTTCTGTAGATTCTAAAGTTCACTAGTTAATCTGGCTGCCATTGCTGCAGCCTAATTTGTTATAGCACTGTTGTAAAGATAAAGTAATTATATATATATAGTAGGCACTACCTTATATTCCCCTTGATAACTCGTGATCTTTGTCTTCGTTGGGGCCACTTTCTTTCCTTATATACCATAAGTGTGTGCCATTTCCTCTCCCTTCCTGACAGGAGGGGAGAGTCCTGGTGAAGCCTCCTCCTTTTCCTTACCTGGTCTATTCCTATGGAACTGCCTGCCACTTTGCTGGGGAAGGGAGCTGTGAACCCTGAGGAAACCTGCACCCCTGCTCCACATTCCTTCTCCTTCCGGTGAGGAACATGGTTCACCTTTCGCCAGCACCATCCAGCCAACCCTGCCTTACCAGCAGACATCTCAGTTGCTCCCTCATCCTTTCCTCATATAATATAGATTTGTGTCATGTCCCCTCCCCTCAGGAGAGTCCCAAAAGAAAGCTTCCTCCTCCTCTTCCTTCTCCTCACCAAGGAACTGCCTACATTTTGCTGGAGAGTTGGGGCGGGGGAGGCAACTATGGACACCCTTCCCCCTAGTGGTAAAATCCTGCCACTGGTTTGCTGTGCTTGCATGCACGGTGTGTACCAAACACATGCTGTATGCGCCCATGCACATTGTGTGCCAAATGTACACTGTGTGTGCATGCACATGCATAGTGCGTGCCAAATGTGCACCACAGGTGCTACTGCACAGTGTGGAAAAAGGCTTAAGAAAGTAAGTAGTACAGCGAGGGGGGAAACAGCTGTGCCGCACAGTTTAGATTCACTAGAAAGCAGGATTTCCTGCTTTCTAGAGAATATAAATCACGCGGCACAGCTAATCATCGGAAATACCGGTTTGGATGAATTGGTAGCATTTTTTTTTACTACCGGTTCACTCGAACTGGTAGCTTTTACTACTATTGATTCGCCCGAACCAGTGCGAACCGGTAGCATTTCACCCTGTTTCCACCCCACTCTGTCCCCCAAAGGCACCTTCATTCCAGGGAGGAATAGGGCTCATCCATCAACCATCCATCAGCATCCCCTGCCTATCTTGCCAGCAGGTATCCGAATCACTCTTATTTTTCCTCAGAGCTTTCAAGCTTCAGTTCGAAAGGAGCCAAAGGCTGCTCACCTATTCACCTTGCTGACAGCTGATTGGGTGCAAAGGCCAGAGGAAGGCAGGAAAGTGGGCGGACATACATTTATCCCATTTTCCCTTGCACCATGGAACCTATGGGTTTCTGGGAAGTGTAATCAAAAGGCAGCTACAACCTTGCCAAATTTCAGTCCCAGGAGAGTCAAGGGTCCTGGATTTTGGATGAATTCTGTAAGTTAGCCCATTCTAGGTACATTCTAGGTACAAAAATGCTTGTTTCTTAAGCATGAACTGTTTCATCCAAATGAAGGGGTGTAACGTATGAGAGTTTTAATGGTGTATAGCTAGGAAAACCACAATACAAAATAAAGTCTAGATGACAGAAATATACTGTATGTAAACTCCAAAAGCAAAGCTTTTCCAGGAATCTGTCACAACATGTTTCACTAAAAAGCTATTCATTCTTAATTACACCCCGACTTTGGAATTTCAATTCACTCTGCAAGGGATTAGCCCTGAGTTTCTGGAAGCTGCAAGTCATGTAAAATTGGCACATAAGCTACTAACTGGTGCCTGGTATTTGATTCCTGATCAACATTGTGAATGTAGAATAAGCTCAAACTCTGGACAAGTGCATTTCATCCCATCCTTACTGCAAAAAACATTTCCCAGAGACTCTGCTCTGCTACTCTGCACAATCCCTTACACGAAGACGGGAAATGTTGCCTAGGGCAGAGTTGTTGCTACTGCTGCTTCATAGGACAAAAACAGAGGTTTAATTCCTTGGTTTTTGGGTAGGGTTGGGGAAAGGTTCAATCTGAAGCCCTGGAGAGTAGTGACCAATATAGAGCTAAATGGACAATGTGATATAAGGCGGTTTTCTGATAAATCATGTGAGCAATTCAATGAAGCATGAAAAAGGATTGCTGAAAAGACCCAACAGTGCACATAAACGAGAACATGAAAACACAGGTTTGCAACTTGAAGTGTTATTTATGCATAAATTATAATAGTACACAGCTTTGCTTCCCACCTCACATCCTGGGGAAAAACTGCTCTGAATTAAACTTCTTTCCAGACTACAGAAAAAATTATGCATTTCCTCCTGCCTCCCCACCAAATTCTGAAGCCAATTCTGAACAATTTCCTGTCACCCGAAGAGAAGCAGGTTGGAAATGTGGCAAGGGACATAGTTCTGCTGGACTCCATTGGTTGTCCACTCCTATGGAATATTTGGTCCAGGTGAATTTGGTTGTAATAGGAAGAAAAACAACAACAATGGGCTGTTTCTTTGAGCATATATAAAACCAGAAAATGAAAATAACAAAACTATATCTAATTTTTAAAAGAAAGATACTATAATTGACAATTTGTTACTTACATACATTTCATTAATAAATTATCAGCACATAAAATCATACTAAATTCCATGAGTCTCATGGCTGAAATAGTCTCTCTTTTTTTTCTTTCTAAAAATTAAACTCAGCAAAAAGCCACCAAATTTGCAAACTGGCATTTCTTGGCATACAGATATCCTTAGGGTACTGAAAGACTTTTTCAATGATAAATAATAGGTTTCTGGATGCACTCCAGAATGCACTCCGGATGCACATTTTCATGTGCTAGAAATAAATTCTTATCCAAATGCATTGAAGAAATGAATACCTTAATAGGATAACTGTAAAAGAGAAAAGCATCATCTTTAGCCCCTAAAATGAAAAGCAGGATATTAACTCAGCAAATAAATAAATGAAACAAACTTACGTCTGAGCCACTGTTTTCTAAGTCTCCTACTTTAGTTTGAATGCTATGATATGCCTGAGCATACTGCTGATACCACTGCTGGACTGAATCCTACAAAAGGCAAAAGCATTATTTATTTATTTTTCATAATTATTATTTTGCCAATTGTTTGACACCAATACTAATGCAAACCAGCTATCCCAATTTTTATAACTTCAGGCTTGTTTCATTTAAAGCAAAAAGCAATATTTAAATTACATTTCATATAAAACAATACATAATCAAACTGTAGCCACAAATTTTTTTTTTTTTGGCCAAATGATATCAAACTTCTAATATAACTTTCAAGTCTGCCAGGTTATTTGCAGGGCATTCTCTAGGGGCTTTGCTAACTAGCTTCAATTTACAGTATAGTGTAGTGGTTAAGATTAGAAATCAGGGGACCATGCTTTCTACTCCTGCCTTGATGTCTGTGGGCCAGTCTCTATCTCTCAGCCCAGAAAGGAGGCAATGGCAAATCACTTCTGAAAAATCTTGCCAAGAAAACTTCAGGGATTTATCCAAGAGGTCTTTGAGAACCAGACCCTATTGAATGGAAAATAAACAAACAACTTTTCCACTAAGAAAGAGTTTGCTTGATCTGTTTTTTCTATGGTTAATGTCATGCCTTTTTGATCTTGTATTAAAATTGGCCCTTAGTACAATGTTCTATTTGATTCATTATACCAGCTTTTTCCTAAGCGGCATGTTATAAGTTACTTTAAAGAGTCAGCAATTTGTGCTTTTTTAATAATACAATATAAAATACCTGTTGTGTGCTTGAGAGGTGGTTTGGGAATCTTGGCTAGCTCATAGGTCAAAGGAGAAGGCTCTCCAACAAATTTAAAATATCCAAATCTGAAATCAGTGGCCTAGATTAAATAAGAGTGTGCCTTCCCTGGGTTTCTCTTGGGATTAGAAGATAATTTCAAATATCATCCTGCCAGATCAGCTCTTTTACCAATGTTCTTATGCATGCCACAGCTATAGTACAGATCAGTGACGGAAAATTCTTATAGAAGCAATGATAGCTGTAGCTCATTACCTGTGTGTAATCGCTATATTGTCGTGAGTAGTTAAAGGAGTTTTCCACTGCATGCTGTGGTGTGTTTCCCTGAGCATTTACACTGTTGACTGAGTTACTTGCAGCTACAGATTGTGGCTTAGTATTATTAGCTTTGTTGGGGACTGCTCCTAAAAGAAGAAATTATAAACTTATTAATAATTATAACAAGGTTTAAGTAGTTTTACTTAACCCTTCCCACAAAGGCCCTTAGAGTGGTACACAGTTTCTATATGCATACAGTACAATATTGAACAAATTCATAGAGCTATTCTTTTAAAAACAAAATAAAATAAGGCACTATTTAGCATACAGTGATACTTTGGTACTTGGCTGCTTCAAAACTCGTCAAATTTAGTATTCGATGCATTTTGAAGCAAAAATGTTGTCCCAGTATTCATTGTTTGTTTGGTATGATTAGAAAAGGGGGACAACTGTGGAGAATGGACAGGAAGTCAGCCATGCAGGGAAGTTGCTGCAAAAGGAAGAGGGTGATAGTGCAAGAGAGGGAGGACAGGAAGTCGGACATGCTGGAAAGGTTGCTGACGTAGGAAAAGAAACAGACAGGAAGGGAACAAAGGGTCACGTGGTCAATCACGTGGTTTGTTTGGCACACATTTTTAGTACTCGTTAAGCCTTCTGGAACCAATTAACAATGAGTATCGAGGTACCACTGTAATTTAAAGAACTTAATCTTAGCTACACTCTCTCAGCCCTATTCTGGGAATTGTAAAACAGACATCTGCCAACCAACACTGGACATCTGCCAACCAACACTGGAGATTATGATCCATGCTCTTCAATAAGGCATCATCTTAATGAGCCATGGTGGCACAGTGGTTAGAGTGCAGTACTGCAGGCTACTTCTGCTGACTGTTGGCTGTAGTTCGGCAGTTCAAATCTCATCAGGCTTAAGGTTGACTTAGCCTTCCAGCCTTCCGAGGTGGGTAAAATGAGGACCCAGATTGTTGGGGGAGCTATGCTGACTCTGTAAACTGCTTAGAGAGGGCTGTAAAGCACCGTGAAGTGGTATATAAGTCTAAGTGCTATTGCTATTGCTATCGTGCAGTAGATTGTATGATAATCAGCAGCAGCAGAAACAACAGCAGATCTTTTTACTGTAAACTCTTCTTAAAGGCAAGTTCCAGATTTAAATTATATTAAATGATATAACTGTATTATCTGCAAGTACTGCTTACCTGAAAGACACACAGAAGGCAGAACACTTGCCAAGTTCAAATATGGATTTGTGCTGAGGTGTATTTCCTTAGGAGGTTCTCCAAGTAGAGAGGTTTGATTTTTGGAACAACTCTATAAAATAAATATAGTTCATCACATAACTGCAGCTGAAGTACAAAGTGGTTTTCCATTAGAAAACTTCTCACGGCACTAACTAGAAATGTCATTACAATTTTTAACTCTTATTTATTTATCAATAAATTTATCCACTCTTTTTAAAGGATAACACAATAATTACCGCTTTAGACACACACAAAAACCTTAGCTGTGCTATAAATTTCTTATATGTACTGTTCAAGCTCTTGCTTATGTATCTGAGATAGAAATAAAAGACAAACAAAAGTAAAGCATATACAGAAAAATCATGACACTGTTTTGACTATTCTCATATATAATATAAATGCCTGTTGGATTTTTATGATCTCCCCCCCCCCAAGTTTTCATCAAACTTTAAAAGCTTGAAAGCCAGAAGGGTAAACTCTCTTTCAAGCTGAATTGTTGGTATGGAACAAACAACAAATGTCTCTTCTTTTTAGACAACAAAAATGTAGCATACTGTTCTGTTCTACTGAATAGCAGGCTGGATATTTTCAACTAAAGGAAACTAATCTAGGAGCCAATACGGAATATAATCCTTCCTTCTTAAAGACAGAACGAATGACTATATAATCATCTTTACTTTAAACAACCTTAAATCAGACTGGTAAAACCAGATTAACCAGTTAATTTATAGGCTGAGAGACAGGTCTTTATCCACCAAACTACTAAAAGGAAAACAGGGAAGTATATTAACTATACTCTCTTCTGAGCTATATCAAAGCAATGTCTCTATGTACAGGAAGAGGGAAATAACACAAATATGATATGGCACTAAGGTTAAGTCATGTCACATAAAAAAAAGCAGAATAGGAAAGAGGAAATGGAAGCTGCCTGAAAGCTTACATTACAAAAACCGTGTGAAGTTATGATAATGGAAAGTATTAAAAAGTTTGCTAAGTAAAATAAGATAGGAAAATTGATTTAAGAGAATAACGGCTGATTGATATGTATAGAAAACGTAAGAGAGTAGGAAAAAAGGAATACACAACTATTCGTATGAAACAAAAGAAAAACCACATTTTAAAAGTGTGTAATTTGTTTGTTTGATTGATTGAGTTTCGATCTGGGCAGATTAATAAATTACTATCTGTCACAACATGGAGTCACAGCTGCTAGTTCTTCAATCAGGGTGGCTCTTCATATGCATCAAGTTCTTCCCAATAATAATTTAATATTAAATTATGTGTGGGTAATCTACAGTTAGATTTATAGTCTATGACTGGTTAAAACTTAACAATTCAAGTCCTAACCAAGGGCCTAAGATATGATTAAGGTAGCATCTAAGAATATAGCCAATTTGAAGCAGGTTGGGTTTTTGTAAAATTGCAGTGTTCGGGTCTGATAAATTCATATTTCCAGATATTGAGGAAATCTATGGTTCATCGCACAGTGAGATGTTTAGACTGGAATTGGCATTTTTTTCCACCTGTTGAGTTCACTGCAGGATAGGGAGATGTTGTGAGATGGTGCTAAAATTATTTGTGCAGGATATAAACTGTTCCAAATAAAGTTGCCTTTTGTAATTGATTGATGGTAGTTCTGTCAATGTTGATGCTGTTCAAGTGGTGCTCCAGTTGTTTTGGGGATTGTATCCAAGGCACAGGTTACTATTGGTACTAACCTAAAAGATTCCATATTAGTCAGAAGATTGTCATGTTTCAGAATTTGCCCCAAACTGTTAATAAACTGAGGGATCCCTGGTGCTCTCTGAGCTTGCATGTTTTCTTGTAGACGTGGACGTTTCATTACCCAAACTAGGTTAACATCATCAGTGCTAGTTATGAGTGCTGTCAGTTTATATTCTGGTGTCTTGCTGTCTGTTTGGGTGAGGGCGGTCTTAGAGATTCTTTGGCTGGGCTATTTACTGATGGCTCTTTGGCAGTTTCTTGATTGGGGTATTGCTTATTTGATTGTTGGCCTGAAGTTAACTTTGGAGTTAATCTGTGCTGATTTGAGTGCTGATTTCAGGTGGAGGGGTGCTGGAGTCTTTTTCTCTTTTGGGCTGGTTGATTATCCCTTTTGTATAGTCTATTGTATCAATGTTGTTAATGTCTATGTTAATAATGTCAATACATTCCAGATTCGCATCAAACATTATGTGAACAGGAGAAAAACTAGTTTTAGGAAGGAAGAGGGTATTGTGCACTTACTTATTCATTCAGAATAGATTCCCTCCTACCAGGTTGTGCAGAGTATACTTAGGAAATGGACAATTTGAGATTTATGAAATGAGAGAGATTCTGGTTACTTAGGCTAAAAAGGCACAAACTGCAACTGAAAATATTAATTCAGAAGTAGTATCTTCTCCACTCAATATACATATTATTACACTGTTTATAGAAAATTGTATAGAAGAATATAATAAATATTATGTTTGTGTGTAGAAAACATAATAGAGAAAGAAAAAAGGAATATACAGCTATTAGTATGAAACAAAAGAAAAACCACATTTTAAAAGTGTGTATTTTTGAATGAATATTCTCTAAATCAGGGGTGTCAAACTTGCGGCCCACGGCCTGGATGCATCTAACGCTGGCCATGCCCACCCCCGGTTTAGCAAAGGGGGAAAAAATTGTGATATGTCACGTGATGATGACGCGATAACTTGCTGAAGCCTATCATCCCTGTCTAAATTGATGAAAACCATGAGTGCCTTTTTTACCTCACAAAATGTTTCTTGAAAATTAAGACAGAAGCAGAATTAAAAGTTTCACAGGTCTATTTACAATTTTGTCAGTGAAATATAGACATATTATTTAGCAGTTACCTTACAAATCACATACGTGCAAAATATGTATATAATTTTAAGAGATGATGAATCATGATTTAAAATATATTTCCAAGCCCTACCTTTTTGTTATTATATCAGTTTAAAGATAAACACAAAGAAATTTCTAGCCTTATAAGGATAATCTTAAATCAATCCTGCCATAAGTAAAGCTGTTCAGATTTCAAATTTTGGTTTAGGAAGGAACTCATCTTCAGATCAACTGCAATAAACTTGGTTGCATTAGGTGTCATGTTAAGTCATGGTTTATTTCACTAAGGTAGATTGAATAAACCTTAACTGACTTTTTTCGATTGCATCCAAGACATATGGTTTGCAAACCATAATCCCATTATGGTTTAGCACAATAGACAAATTTCATCTTCCTGATACTTAACTATACTTAATGCAAATAGAGCAATTAATTGCAAATGACAGGAAACACTTTTCATTACATTTCTACATTTTAATAAGATCCATTAGTCTTTCACTGTAATTTAGAAATAATAATCTGTTTGAAAATGCTTTTTGCAATTAAGATTTCAACACTGATAAAACAATTGTAAAACGTCTCACTGTCTCAACACTAATGAATGAAGAGAGAAAGAAAGGAAAAAGGCTGAATCCAGTTTCCTTACACCAATGCTTGAGTCAGTATTCTTTGGCTGGCTCGGTTGCTGAAGCTGTCCTCCCTGAAGGCCTCCTGCAGCAACATTTGTTAAGCTCTGTAGATATGCTTGAGATGCAGAGCCAGTGCCTTCTGTCAGTCCCAGTGAAGATGGCAACTTCTCTTGGGTGTTACTTTGCCTTGGCACTGCTTGCCCAGTTACATGCTGGTTTGGGAAGAATGGCAATAAGCCCATCCCTGCTGCCACTGCCGTTGGAGCTGAAGTCTGATGAGATACTGTAGAATCAGCCATAAATAGAAAAAACTGTTACAGAACAGAACACTGGTTTACTACATGAAAAGCACTAAGGCTCACGTTGATATTTGCAACAAATGATTGAAATATACCTACTTACTACATACTGTACAAGCCTACTGAATACATGTGCACACCATATTGTTCACCTTTTATACACCAGTTTTGGAAGAAAATTCTGCTTGTGATTTGCCTTAAGAATGGAATTCTAGATGATAGCAGTCATCTTATTTTTCTATGTCCAAAACAGCGAATGTTGATCTCTTTGAGATGTACAATAATATTTAGTTTGATCACTAATTAATAAATGACATCCATATACATTTGTTTCTTGAAATACTGTTAGTGATAACTATATTTTAAAGAATACTATAATAGTTTTAAACTTCTGTTATTTCTGAAAGGAAAAATATAAAATAAAACGATTTTATTTTAAGTCTAAAATTTCTGCAGCAGGTTGCACTAAGGGAGACTTATCTGACAGAAAGTCTACTAAACACATTGCAACTTTTAAATAAATAAGAGGGCACAATATAGTGTGTAAATGTAGTGCACACAATATAATTTTAATTTTATTTTTTGTATTATGTTTTAATGATTTAAAATGCTTTTATGATTGTTCACCACCCAGAGTCCCTGGTTTGAGATGGGTGGCTATACAAATTGAATAAATGTATATAGTATAAAGTTAGAGCCACTGCTTCTGCCACTGGGCAAAAATAATTAACTCACATACTGTATCTGGCTATTAAAATATTTAATATTGAATTATGCCCCTAAAATTGGGTCACTAAAATTATCACGTGACCATCGAGTGCTGTGACAGTTGTAAATATGAACAATTTTTTCATAATGTTGTAACTTTAAATGGTTGCTAAATGAGGCTGTCAGTAAGTGAGAACTACCTATGTTTTCAAAATGAATTTCTACTACTATAATAGATAACAAAATGTCACTTGCATGGTTCTCCTTGACTCCCCATGTCCGTGGCCACTTGTGGTAAAGGCCCCATTCCTAACATTGTTTGAAGCAACATAGCTGGAGGCTCTCCAAGCAAACTTGGTTTCTACAAAGAAAAAAGACTATAGATTACTTTTTAAAATGTATTTGATTAAAATTGTTTCAAGGATTCCCAATGCACACACACTGTTTTACCATATTAGCTGATAACAGAAGACAAAAAAAAAAAAGAAAATAAGAAAGCGGAAATACTACTACTGCTACTATTAATGGCAACAAAAATATGAATTAGAAGATATTTTCATTCTTCATTTTAGCCAGGTGTTTGGCCTAAATTGTAAGTATAAGATTATTTAACTCACACTATTAGGTTGTATATTCTCAATCTTTGATAGTGGTGCCATATGTGATAAATTTTGTAGCAACAAATTTGATGCATTTCCATAAACAGGACCCTGTAAGATTGAAAGGAATAGAATTATGTATGAGACATACATATGAAACAAATATTATTTCAAACAAGAGAAAGAGATAAAGATAAAAATTCATTCCATATATATTTCACCAACTATATGATTCAATCTTCAAAATTCTGAATTCCTTTCAACAATAAGGATGTATCACATATTTGTGAAATGACAACTACTGATATAGATCACTGCATATCTCTTTGGGATAGCTACTAAATTTTCCGTCTGAGAACTAGTACACATATCCCTATTTTTTTTTACTCTTCTAAAAGATGGTAAAATGTAGGCGCCATGGTGGCACAGTGGTTGGAATGCAGTATTGCAGGCTAATTCTGCCAATTTCTAGCCAACTGCCAGCGGTTCGATCCTGACCAGCTCAAAGTTGACTCAGCCTTCCATCCTTCCGAGGTCGGTAAAATGAGGACCAGATTGTTGGGGGCAATATGCTGACTCTGTAAACTGCTTAGAGACGGCTGTAAAGCATTGTTAAATAGTATATAAGCCTAAGTGCTATTGCTAAAATATGTAACCTATATGTAACCTAGTGAAGTTTAAAAAAAAAAAGTAAACACATTCCTCTTAATGGAAACGATCACCTTAAGACTGTTTTAGTTTTCCATTACAAATTTGGTTATTTTCCAATTTTAGGAAGAAGTAATATTACAGATGTGCCTTCCTATTTCAAAGGATGGAAATAAATGTAAATAACTGAAAATTAAAACTAGTTGTTTTTCAACAAGTGGCAGCAACTGATTGACCTTGTCCAGGATAAGAAGTTAAATAGGTTTAGTCCTAGTTTTTATTTAGATGGCAGATGGGTCTGTAAGCTAGACTGGACAGTTGAAAAAATAAATCAGAAGGTGGCCATGCTCTTCTGTATTACAGGTAGTCCTTGACTTACAACCATTCATTTAGTGACCATTCAAAGTTACAATGGACCAAAAAAAGTGACATATGACCATTTTTCACACTTATGACCCTTGCAGCATCCCCATGGTTATGTAATCACATGATTTTGCATGTATTTATGACAGTTGCATTGTTTCTAACAAACAAAGTCAATGGCTGAAACCAGATTCATTTAACAATTGTGTGATTCACTCAACACCAACAGTGATGCACTTAACAACTGAGGCAAAAAAGTTATGAGTGAGGCACAACTCGCTTAACAATGGTCTTGCTTCATAACGGAAATTCTGGGCTCAATTGTGGTCGTAAGTCAAAGTCTATCTGTATTGCTAAGAAAACAAGGGCCTAATGTGAGAGGAACTACTTTTTAAGATAGATACACTATCTATTTCCAAATATATGCAACTAAACAAAAAAAAAAAGATTCAAACCATAATTTAAAATAATCAAAACAAATCCCTGTTTTATAAAGTTTAGAACAGAATAGAATAGCACTGTTGGAAGGGACTTGGATGTCTTCTAGTCCAACCCACTACTTAGGCAGGAAACCCTAAACCATTTCAGATAAATGGTTGTCGAATCTCTTCTTAAAAACTTCCAGTGTTGGAGAATTCACAACTTCTGGAGTCAAGTTGTTCCACTGGTTAATTGTTCTGTCAGGAAATTTCTTCTTAGTTCTAGGTTGCTTCTTTCTTTAATTAGTTTCCATTCATTGCTTCTTGTCCTGCCCTCAGGTGCTTTGGAGAATGGACTCCTCTTCTTTGGGGCAACTCCTGAAGTATCGGAACACTGATATCATGTCATCCTTTGGTCCTTCTTTTCATTAAACTAGAGATACCCAATCCCAGCAACCATTCTTTATATGTTTTAGCCTCTGGTCCCCTAATCATCTTCGTTGCTCTTCTCTGCACTCTGGACTCTTCTCTGCACTCTTTCTAGTGCAGAGAAGAAACCAGCACAACTTCTTATATGTCAGAGACTTCCAACTAGTAGCCTCCTAGTAGCTTTCTGATGCCATTACCAGAAGTGGCAGAAGAAAAGCTTCTTTTGTTCTTTTCAGTGGATTTAAGATTTGATTACATGGGAAACATTTCATTTCCCAGAGTCCTTTGAATCCCATTCTCTCCCCCCCACCCTCCACACACCTTTTTTGGGAGAATTTTAATCCCCAAAAGATGATGCTAGAAGAAAACTACTTTGCTGCCAAAATTCACCAAGACAAACTTTGGGGTAGTACTATATGCAGTCTATGGGATTAAGGAAAGATATCCTCTACATTATTAAGTAAGTACATTGCATACTATGTCACTATGTAATCTTGAAAATACATTTATTTATTTGTTTGTATGTATCTGTATCCCACCTTTATTATTTTTACAAATAACTCAAGGTAGCCAACATATCCAACACACCTTTTTCCTCCTATTTTCTACACAATAACAACCTTGTGAGGTGGGTTGGAGACTGGCCCAAAGTCTCCAAGCTGCTTTCTTGACTCAGAATGGACTAGAACTCATACTCTCCCAATGCCTACCGTGGCACCTTAATCACTAGACCAAACTGTGTCTAGTTATTTATTATTCTACATCTTGGTTAATAAGGATTAAGAAAATAGATGTTATCCACTACCGTATTAATTGATGATTCATTCCAAAGAAGAGTGAAATAATAAGTCTGTTGTTTGGAATTGGTAAAGAGTTTGATTCCAATACCATCTGAAAGGGCAGCAGGTTTCCCATGCATAGTTGAAACCAGTGGTGAAATTCAATTTTTTTTACTACCGGTTTTGTGGGCATGGCTTAGTGGGCGTGGTATGGCATGGTGGGTGTGGCTTGGTGGGCGTGGCAGGGGAAGGATATTGCAAAATCTCCATTCCCACCCCACTCCAGGGGAAGGATACTGCAAAATCCCCATCCTTTCTCACTCCTGGGGGAAGGATATTGCAAAATCTCCATTTCCACCCCACTCTGGAGCCAGCCAGAGGTGGCATTTGCTGGTTCTCCGAACTACTCAAAATTTCCGCTATCGGTTCTCCGAACTACTCAAAATATCCGCTACCGGTTCTTCAGAACCTGTCAGAACCTGCTGGATTTTCCCCTGGTTGAAACACACTTTAAAACAAAGTAACACTGTGGCAAAGCACTTATTTGGCCAATTATGGGGAGTCACTGAGTTCCAAAGAAATCTGAGTAACAGGTTTTTCAGTATAAGTATAAAAATAAAAACTTGCTCTGAAAGTATCACAAGAGTGCTATGAAAAAAAAAATAGCCTTAATAGCTAACTTCAGATTTTAGATATCTTTAACACCAGAAATCTTCCTTTCTACTGCTCTATTGCAAAAAAAAAAAAAGTTATTTGTGGCGTAAGGCATGTCAAATGCAAGTAAGGTGCTGAAATAATAACCTTAGCAGTATGATTTCTGTTATGTACACTGTTTTTTTATTCTTTAAGCTAGAAAGAGCACAAATATAACACGGAGACAAATCAATAATTCAGTTTAATTTATGACAACTTCTGATGTGTTTCTTGTATTTGTTACTTTAATAAGAAAATCAAGATCATTTTTTTGTCTCTTTTGCTCTCTAGCGAGCAAATTCTAGAAATGAAATGTGAGAATACATAAAACTGATGTTTCAATTAAGAAGTCACGATAAATACTGTACCATTCCATACTGGAGCATTTAATTACCTCCTATTGCTATTATTATGATAATACACTAAAATTCTAACTCTTACCGGTATCATACATCTGTTCACCATTATATGTTATCTATAAACATACCTGATGAATTTTATTCAAATGTACAAAGGCTGGACCGACTGATGGATTTACAAGATGAGGCACATTCATGGGAACTCCTAGGACTATTTTAGGAAGAAAAAAAATAATAACCAGATTTATCATAAATTTACTTGTAATACCTATGCTAAGACAATGTATGAATAGCTAAACATTATTTTAAAGGGCTTATCTTTTGCAATAATTCTGTATAATCAGACATGTAAATAACTGAGCTTCAGCAGAGTTGCTTGAGTCTGTTTTTGTCTAAGATGGCCGACTGGCAGACATTATAATTTCCTCTTATGTGACATGGAAACCATCCTCACTGTGCTTATAGCAGTGTAATAATGCTGAAATAATGTACACAGTTTTATAGGGATCTTTGGTACAATTTAGGTTTGGCTTTTGCCAGGAAGATAAGGCATCACCTTTTCCTATATTCCCAAATCTTCAAGGATACACATATTAAAAGCTGGAAAGATGGATATAATTATGTACTATTTATTGTTTCTCTCCCTCCCCAAAGAAGCAGAAAGGCTTTTTTAAAAAACTGAAACAAAAAAGCGAATTCTGCAAGCTTTGCTCATATTTATAGCTTCAGCAACATATGTGATAATTTATCTTCTGTACCTATATAGCTAATTTCTAAGACCTGAGTGACAGTTTCATTTTTAATTTTCAAACTTTGTAAAATTGTATTATTTCCATATAGTTTCTTATTCCAATACAGGAATAACTCAGAGTTTCACACAGCTTTTGGAGGAAGCTTTAGCAGGGTGCCTATGAGACAAAGGATGTTCATTTCTTCTTTAGAGCAAAAAACCAAGGCTCAGGTCTGCCTATATTTCAACTGGTCCCCTGTAAATCTTTCAATATCATTTGAGATAAGTTCAGTTTTTCCACACTCAATCTGTGGGAACTTCAAGTTATTTGAGATCAATGCTAAATATATAGCATTGATCACTGTTGTTTTATGTACAATGGAAATTCTAAATTATTTCAGAGTACATATTATCAGACCTTACCAAGTTTATTAGCACATCCATGCATCTGATGCCGTAACAACATCTGCAACATTGCTGGAGTATTTAAGCTTTTCATGATTTGCACAGCATTTGGTTCTGGAAGTAACCCTTTTCGATTGTTTTTCATCTTGAGCAAAGGAGAAATTAAAAAGAAACTGAGTTTCACAATAAAAGGATATTAATATCTATTCATTTCCAGTTGTTTCACTGTGCATAAATACCACAAGATAGCAATGAAAAAATCCAAAATCAGCAGTGGCAAAACCCCCCAAAAAACCTAGGATAGATGAAACTATAGAATCAACAAAGCTTTCAAGTTTCAACATTTCATTACACAAACAGGTTTGTGGGGGGGAGGGAGGGAAGGGGAAGAAGTAAGACTGACATGGCTAAATGCAGAACCACTCTCTGTTTGCAAAGTCCTGGAGAAAGGGAAGATCCCAGAAGACTAGAGAAGGACTTATTTTCAGAAAGGGGAAGAAAGAGAACCTGGACCTGGGAGCTTAACATTGACATTTATTAAGAGGAGTCTTGCAACTAAGTTGATCTCCTTAGATTGGTTGATCAGGGAAATGCTCTGGATATAATATATCTTGACTTTAGCAAGGTTTTTCACAAAGTCTTTCATAGGATCCTTACCAACAAAATGGATCAATATGGGTCTGACAAATCAGTGATTAGATGGGTCCACAATTGGCTCAATGATTGTAGTCAAATGATAGTTATAAATAGCACATCTACCTGGAGAACATCTTGAATTGGGGTTTCAAAGGACTCTGACCTGGGCCCAGTATTGTTTGATGTTTTTCATAAATGATATGGATGAGAGAGTTGAAGGGATGCTTACCAAATATGCAGATGATGCAAAGCTAGGATTCGCTAATACTTGTCAGGAAAGAGAAAGAATTCAAAAATACAGGCTAGAACAGTAGAAAAAAACAAATAACAATGGCATTTAACAGAGAGAAATTTAAAGTCATGCCATTAGTAAGAAAAAGAAAACGAAAAGGAATATATATATAACTGCAAAGAAGGCCAACACATCTTGAAGGACATTAAGAAGAGCAAAGGGTCCAGATTGCAGGAAGTAATTTTCCTGCTCTACTCTGCCTTAATCACTACACCAAATTGGATCTCATTTTTTAAAAATTAAATTTATATGCCATCCGTCTCACTATCTAAAGTGATTCTGGGTAACACAAAAATTTAATAAAGAAATAAAGGCATATGGACAAAGTATAATGATAACTGCAGCTAAACCCAAACCAGAAAGGCAAACATTGTCAGGATATTTTGCCTTTCACTCAATTTGCAGGAGCAGTTCATAGATCTGACTCAGAAGAAACTGATAAAAGAAAATTGTTATGCATACACAGAGCAAATCTTACATTCATAGAGACCATCAAACAGAGAAAAGTCACAAGTCTACATGGAAACAAAACCTGAATCACAGATCCATTAACTCCACATAAATGTGGTAATAGTCATATACAAATAATATAATAAATGTTCTGTGTTTGCTTTTACAGTACAAACTTTTTTACCATTCGTTGTGCTGCTATAAGTGTAGCAAGAGTACTGCGGCCAGGAGCTCCAGGAGCACAATACGACACATGGACTCTTTTTTCGTTGATAGTCAAACCATCTGTGCTTTCCTGCACTTCCTCTGTTTGTTCTGCTGTCTCATACTCAATTACTGCAAAGCCACCAACAGAGCTGTCTTCATCCTGAGCAAGCTGGAAGGACATTTCACAACACCATGAAAAGAGGCCTGTTCTGTTTCGGCTGTTCCAAAAACCATTACATTATTCCAACTGTATAACCTATACGTCTTGGATTTGATAAATTAACATGCAGATCATTTCTCGATTCAAAGTTAATCTAATACACAAATATCTGATGATATTCATCCCCCAATAAATACTAAATATAATAAAATATAAATGAAAACAATAGATACTGAATAACCTGAGCTATAATAATTTTTTTGGTGGCAGTTATGGAGCAAGAAGAAACAGAATTAGGAACAACTATGTAATCATGAGCATATATTTCCTTGAGATTTTATTCTTACTATGAAATACATACTGGCTTTTAAACATAATTGTATTGACATACTTTCTTATTTAAAAGCATGAAATACAATTAAATTTTACTTGATTAGTTTTAATATCTACATACGTTTTTGTGCAAGGTATAGGTCAGTGATGGTTAACCTTTTTGCCATTGTGTGCCAAAAGCAGGGATCATGTGGGGGGGGGGTAACACACATGCGTGCCCACACCCATAATTCAATGCACCTCCCCACGAATGCACACATGCCTGTACTCCCCCACTTTTGGCACGTGATGGCACAGTGGGCCTGGTAGGCCCATTTTTTGCTTTCCCCAGGCTCCAGAGTCTTTCTTGTAGCCTGGGGAGGGTGAAAATGGCCTTCCCCACCTCTCCGGACACTCTCTAGAGGCTGGAAACAGCCCGTTTCTTGATTTACGGAGGGCCCAGAAGGCCCAAAAATCAGCTGGCTGGTGCGCACATGCACGCTGGAGCTGAGCTAGGACAATGCTCGCGTGCCCACAGATATGGCTCCACGTGCCACCTGTGGCACGCGTGCCATAGGTTCGCCATCACAGGTATAGGTTTTGTTTGGTTTTTTTGTAGCATTACAGTAGAAGTATCTCCCCAACAGTTACCAGAATCAAAATACTCTAATAATAGAATATGTTTGAATTCAGTAGGGAAGATAATTTATCTAGCCAGAGCACAATAAATCTATTTAGAGCAAATGTTTCACTGGAGGTGATGCCTGGATGCACCACTTGAGTGATCATGTCAAGCTGCGATCTTTTAAAGATCAGCCTCAATTGTATTTGTTTTATGAACTTTGAAATGAACACAGATGACCAAGTACGTTAATATTTATGTTCTCATTTTTTTTCTGGACTTACACACCATTCCAATCACAAATGACTTTGGGTTACATATATTCCAATTTATCTTAGGCCATCATTCTCAAGACGGCAATGTGGACAGGACCTCCTTATGGGCTCACCATCCATTTCTTCTCTTCCCCTTCTCCACACTAGTTTGGAGATAGCTGAAGAGGGAGTTTATCATTACAAGTTAGGGATTTTTAGGAATCTGCACCCTAAAATAATGAGACAAATGCTTTTACTATTTTAAGGAAAGTGCAGAAGGACGCCTGACTGAAAATGATGTAAGTCGAAAACAATACAATTAAAACAAAGCCAGCTAATAAATACATTGAGAACCTTAAACAAGTTAATAAATTCAGTCAGCCAAAAAGGAAGCCTTCTGCAGCCAGAAAGCTCACAATTTTCAAAACTCCAAGGTCTAAATGAATAACCACATTTTAACGGGCTCTAGGAAAACCAATAGAAAAAAAGCCATTCTGATATCTGGAAGGAGTCCTCTTCCACAGAAGGTCAGCAGCAATTGAGAAAGCTTGTTTCTGTGAGTCCCTGGAGGTGTCATTTCTTGAGTAAGGAGAATTGGAGGGACCCCACTCTACCTGATCTTATCAGTGGCAGATACTATTGGAGTAAGCAGTCCTATATATATTCTTATAGGGTTATATGTTTGTTAAGCAGCAGAATCATATGACTGCCTGAATAAAAGGCCGCCATCAATGAGCTATTACTTGGTCTGTTGTGTGGATGCTTGGGTGGTTTTAGGGCTGGGGAATTTTTGGTGGATTGAGGTGTGTCTGGGGATTGTCATGTGAGTTGGGTCTGGTCTCTGGGTGTTATGTGAATTTCATTGTATGAGTATACTGTGTACACACGTACAATGACAATAAACTTTATTATATATAATAAAACATGATGATGATATGATGAAGTATCCTGCCTATTGGTTACAGAAGTTGCATAGAAGTGTAAAGCAGTGTAACAGAAAATAAATAGCAGGTTCAGCTTTTTGGAAGAAAAAAGACAGTAAAAGCACGTTAAATTATATGGCCAGCTTCTGGGTAATCTATAACTGCAGTCTTTCCCTTTTCTGCCTCTCCCCCCCCCCCCAAGTAAAGTCAGCATGTGCTGATAAGGCCCATAATATTAAGAAAACTAGTATCTTTCTGAGGGAAAGATACTCAGAATGCAAGAGCTACTCATACTTCTTGCTCTCTCTTAGATATGGGAATAAGGATATTTTTTTTCCTGGTCAGACTGATTTGCAATAAGGCTGCAACTGCGCTTTCTGTTCTCCTGAGGTAAATCTCTTTCATCTTTTCTCTATGTCTAAGGCATTCATACACAATTAATGAAAATATGTTTTATATATTTCTCAAAGTGAAAAAAGAATAACATCTAGGAACGTGGTTGGCAGTAATACCCACATCATTTTCCCCCCATTCTGTAGCTTTCCCTGTTTCATATTCACTTCTCTACTCCTTGCTGATGCTTTCATTTTTTCACCGGGCATCACCACACTTGAAAACAGTTAGAAATTCAGTCTGTCTCCCACCCCAATGTACAGGAAAGAGTGGAAATACCAAAGAAGCAATGCATGCATATTTATTTTCCCAATTTCCTCTCCCTCCCTAGTCTTTGATGCTAAATATGCTCACTTTGAAGGTGCAATTCTTGGACAGCCCCATAATCTACCACTTGGAAGAAAGTCTGATCGATCTAAGAAAGAACAACAGAAGACTAACCAAAAACTCTTTGAGATTCATTTATAATTTCTTAAAAAAGCACAACAACAAAAAATGTGGTCTTTGAGAAATTGCTTATTATTGTCAGACAGCATGTGGACAGCAGACTGTACTTTATCCTGTTATAATGGTTGTTTTGTAAAGAAAAGGTAAAGGTTTTTCCTATCCAGTCAGTCTGACTCTAGGGAGTGGTGCTCTCCTGTTTCTTAGCTGAGGGAGCCAGCGTTTCCTTAAGAAATTTCCGTGGTCATGTGGCCAGCATGACTATACACCGAGGCACTGTTAGTTACCTTCTCTTCAAAATTGTACCTTTTTTTCTATTCACATTTGCATGCTTTCAAACTGCTAGGTGGGCAGGAGCTGGAGCAAGTAACAGGAGCTCACCTCATTGCATGGCGCTTGGGTCTTGAACCCTGGACTGTCAGCTTTCCAGCTGAAAAGGAGCCTGAGTGGCGTAGGAGGCTAATGCCTCCTATTAAGGCAGTAGTTAACATCCAGCTGCCTGCAATTACTGCGAGTTCAATCCTAGCCAGGCTCAAGGTCGACTCAGCCTTCCATCCTTTCTAAGGTGGGTAAATTGAGGACCCAGTTTGTGGAGCCAATAAGCTGACTTTGTATAAATATACAAAAGTATGAAAGCTATTGCTTAATGCATTGTAAGCTGCCCTGAGTCTCCAGAGAAGGGCGGCATATATAAATCAAATTAAAAAAAAAAAAGCTCAGCATCTTTAACCACAGAGCCATCATTTGTGTGAAAATGTAAAAATATGTTTGCAACATGCCTATTTATTTAATTATACTTAATTTTTCCTCATGGGAGGTGCAAATTCTGTTCCATTCTGTTTCTAAATAAAGTATGAATGGCATTGTTTTTATGTAATTACCCTGTTTCCTCGAAAATAAAACCCAACTGGAAAATAAGCACTAGCATAATTTTTTCAGGATGCTCATAATTTAAGTCCTACCCCAAAAATAAGCCCCAGTTGTCAGCAGACAGAGGCGTTTAGTACTGTATTTCCCCCAAAATAAGACCTAACCAGAAAATAAAACATAATGCATCTTTTGGAGCAAAAATTAATATAAGACCCGGTCTTATTTTGGAGGAAACACGGTAACTAATAAAGGCAGACACTGTTCAAAAGTGTGCTTCCCCTTCCTGTTTCAGTATTTAGCAAGAGAATTAAAACATTCTTAATAAAAACAGCTGGGGGAAAAGGGAAAAGTATCAATGTTTGTACTGATATTGCCAGTCCATGATTGATAATGTCACAGCAATTTATTTATCCATCACTTTCAAAAGGTCTTAAAGAATCTTCATTCACTCAACCCCCACAGGAAATATAAAGCTCGGCAATACTCATTTCATGCCAACTGAGAACTTTTCCCCTTTGATAAACAAGTAGCAGCTGTTCATTCTGTCCTATAAACTCTCTCTAGAACAATATAAAAACATAAATAGGTATAATCCACCTGTGCAAACCTTGTCAAAGTGGATGAAAGTTCCTAGAAAACAATGCCAGCCACTAGGATTGTTCCAAAATAGATTCACAAATAAAACATTACTGGGAAAAAATGCAAAATATATCCTCAGATAATAATATTCTGCCACAGAACAAAACACTATCTATAAACAAAATCAGAATAACGTTTAGAAAAACAACAACTGTGAAATAACACAGCCTGCAACTGAAAGGACAGCTACGATAAATATCTTTGCAACGTGCCAGAAGAAGAGCAAAGACAGCTGGATCACATGTAAGTCTATCTAGCCCAATATTTTGTTCCCACGGTTGCCAAGTAGATGTCTCTGGAAAGAACACAAGCAGAACATGAGTGCAGGGACATCTTTCTACACTTTTTCCCAACTATTGGCACCAAGATGTACATTGCCTCCATTTATGGAAGGCAACGTATAGACATTAAAACTAGCAACTATCAGTATCTTATCTTCCATGAATATTTCTATCACTATGGTTTCTAATTGTAAATAGATACGAAAACCTTTATTGTCATTTTTTTCTGTGGGTCTCTGGCCCACATTAAAAATGAAATTCTGTTGCCTGCTCTCAAAAATGTACACATACTTAACACACATACAGATATGCTATATACCTACATATGTGTATACCTACACCCTAACATATAAATACATATAAATACTAATCACTCTCCATCTTGAAAACATAGCGGAAAGAGGAAGTTTGAGAGTTCACAAGGTTGATTCTGTATGGAACAAAATTGTGGCTGAAGCTGGATGTTCTGCATCAGATACCACAAAGTTTTCTCCCAGAAGGTAGCAAAGAATGTCACTATTTCTAACTTATCTTAGTCAAGATGCACTTCTCCATATTTATCCTGAATTTCCTAGGTTTCAGTGAAGCATTCAGTTTCTTTGGACAGCACTCGTTTATTTTATGGTATGATTAAGCTCCCTATTCTTTTTTTCTCCAAAGAGCACTTAATTTCACGTTTTCTGTCATAGTCTATTTTGATTCCTTATGCTTAACATTTAGCCCCCTTCTGCATTAGATTGTTTTTGAAGAAAAGTTTCTGAGTCATGGTAATGGAATACTATGTGGTATTGCAAATGGTTATACAGTAAATAGCATTGCTTTTTCTGGTAAATCAAAACCAGGTCACATCCAACCTGTTTATAAATGGGGGTTTGGTTTGTTATTTCACTTGTTAACCCTTAATATTGAACTGCAATTAAAAAAACAACATTTATCTCTTCCAATTCCAATTGTTTGTCCCTAACCATATAATTCATGAACAAAATAAATAGCACTAACTGCAATAAAAAATTATTCTGTTGGAATAACTAAGAAAAGATCACGTGTTCTAAATTGGGGGAAAAAAACCTAGCTATGTGTAGGAACTGCCTTAAATGGACATAAACCATTGATTTTTCTAATCTAGCATTTCCCATCACTCATTTTGGATGGAAAAACTTCCAGCTTTGATTCCCAGTATATTTTAATGGAAATTCATACTGTGTTACTGTATCTTAAGAAAGGGATCAATAACATTTTAGGAAGAAGGCATCATTGTACAATTTTTTGCAGTGTTGTGAGTGCCAAAAATACATTTTAAAAAATAAATAGTAAAATTTAAAAAATCAAAATAAAATACAAGTTTTACAAATGTAATATTTTGATATAATGAAGAAGCTTTTTTCCTACTCCATTCCTCAGAACTTCAGATTTTCCTAGATTTATTTTTTCCCAATTCCTAACGTTTATCTTAAATAGCAATTTTAATATGTTTAAATAAGTTACTATTGTGTCAATGACATATTAGTTGAGATATTCATTTAGGTAATTTCCAGGTGAGTTATAGATGGCAATCATTGTCAAATCTAATTAATACTACCTAAAGCTACAAATATATAACTACTCATTAATGTGACCATATTAATATGCAAATCAAGGAAAAGTCCATGCTACGTCATTAAATCACAACATCTGTGAAGACAGCTTTCACTTTGAAGAAAAAGCATTTTACTTACTTGGTAGAACACAGGTTTATAATTAGTTGAGAAATTTTGTAAGAGGTCATCACCAGTATAGTCTATAGGAAGGTTTTCCACACAAAGGCACTTTGAATGTATGAGTTCTGAAGTTATTTGATTAGCATCCATCCACTGTGCAAAAAGGACATTTTCACCTAATGGTTTCCCAAGAAGGTCCAACCTAGCCTTTGCTGCAGAATCCTTTTTCATGTATTCCACAAAACCATAGCCCTTGGAATAGCCCGTGACTTCACTGTATACCAAGAAGTGTCTCTCAACATTCCCATAAGGTCGCACTAGCTCTTCAAACTCTTGTAACGTATAGAAAGGGGGCAAATTGGTAATGCAGAGCAGGGCATCGGTTGGCTGAAGCTGCAGTGATATTTCTTTTCCTCGGAGGGAATGTTGGTGAAATAGCCGTATTGCACTCTGAGCTTGCTCCCCATTCAACAGAGTAACAAAAGCTGAAAAACAGCAAATCAGACAAAACTTTTATGTAAACTCCGTGACTGGGTTGGGCAGGTTTTAAGCTCTTGGGAACTATCAAGTCTTGTGATTTCTAAGCTCAAGATGTCTTGAAACACCTTGATATTATATCACAATCCTTTCACACAAAAACCCCATCTCTCTGCATTCTCCACTTCAGCTATTGTGACTTAGGAAAGGTAGTGTTATTTTCTTCTGGTTTTTTTTTTACCCTCAACTATCACAACTCTTTTGTTTCCTCCTGGACTAAGAAAAGCCCAGTAATTTCTTAAAGATTAGTTGACTAACTTTTGTGAAACTCCAATATATGCAGAAGCCTGTGGCACAGTGGACTAAGTGCTGTTAAAGTAGCACTTAGTTGCCAGCTGCCTGCAATTATTGCAAGTTCAAATCTCACCAGGCTCAAGGTTGACTCAAATAAATAAATAAATAAATAAAATAATAAATAAATAAATAAACCTTCCATCCTTTCGAGGTAGGTGAAATGAGGACCCGGATTGTGGGGGCAATCAGCTGACTTTGTATAAAAAAGAACACCACTTAGGGCGGCCCAAAAGCCCTACTAAGCAGGTATATACAAAAGTATGAAGGCTATTGCTTAATGCATAGAAGCCACGCTGAGTCTCCGAAGAAGGGTGGCATATAAATCTAACTAATATATAAATAAATAAATGCAACACTGTGATAGTATTTTTTCTTAATTTAAAATCAATATTACAAATTCACGATATTAGCCATTTTCTTTCACTAAAGAGTGGAAACTTGGCTCAGATGGATCCCCTCCATTGGACTTTTTCAGGATTTTCTACTCTTCCCATCATTTCCTGGTGATCCACCAGAAGTTCAAGAGGTGGAACCATCTCAAGATCTAATTCATGGGATGTATACATGGGATGGGGTGGTAGTGGAGCACAGTATGGAAGAAGGAAAGAAAATATTGTTATATGACCATTGCATTGGCCAAAAACATACAATTTGCAGTTTTATGATATGACATTTTACAATCAAAGTATAAAGCAATGCTGATTTTTAAAGTAAAATTATATTCATATGTTTTAATACTGTCAGGCAAATTCTGGGAATAAACCAAATTCTAACTAACATTAATGTCTGTTCATTCTCCTCAGGTATACATTCCTCCTCATTACATTTGGTTAAAAACTAGCATGATGTCATTGGAAGGTAAAAGTGTTGCCTGGCACATATGACCTTTTAAAGTTATTGCCTACATATCATATTTCGATAGACTTTTCCTGAAATTCAATTCCAGAAAGCTCTGGTTGCAGGATTATTGTTTAAAACCAAAAACATCTTTTATTCCTGCATGCCTATTAATCATCTGTTTCTACTGAACACTAAAACTCAAGTGGAAGCAAAATAGAATGGTAAGACAATACTACTGAGAATCAGGAATGTTAACATCTTCTTTCAAGCCTGAATAATCAAAGGTTATACTATCCTCTAGTCTACTCAGGAAGTTTACTAAATAAAATATAAATGGAAGTCTCATAGAGGAACTGGTGACAATGAAAGGCAAGTTTCTTATATCAGAGCTGTGCAACCAAACTCTCAAAGTCCTTTCAAAGTTATACCTAAAATGACTTCTGAATATAGTATAAGAACATTTAAAAAATGTAGGAAGTAATTTTTTTAATAAAGGCTCATAACAGCTATGTGGGCACATCCATATTTTTTTAACAGCAATACACAATTAATTCAACTTCCTAGTCTAGATTACTACCTTTGAATTCCAGAGATCTTCTAAGTTCTAATCAAGTCTTAAAGTTTTAAGAACAGCCAACAAGCAATCATATTACTATTACTTAATTTAATTTAATTTTTTTTATCCTATTCACATTCTTGTTGGAATTCATCCCCAATATATCAATCAAAGACCAAACACAGTCCTCATCCTGGAAAATGTGTTTTTTTTTCTTCCATTTAATCATGTCTAATTTTCGGAGGCTGTCTGGATAAGTCTCTACAGTTTTCTTGGTAAAGTTTTTCAGAAGTGGCTTTGCCTCCTTTGAAGGGCTGAAAGAAAGTGACTGACCCAAAGTCAATCTTTGTGCCTAAAGCGGAACTCAAACTCACAGTCTCTTGACCTTTAGCATGATGTCTTAACCACTATACCATTTATATACAATCCAGATCTATTTGATATAAAACTCTACTGGAAACTCTACCTTATGGAAATACAATGGGAAGGAAGAATCACTCCAGATCAGGCAGCATATTTTGGATTGTAGGCAAGGTTTTCAGTGCCAAACAATTCTTCATTTCCATTACATCCCTATAAAATACCACCCTGATATCTATTATGTTCCCTGGAGAGGAGTTTTAAAAAGTCTGGCCAGGGGAAAAGGAGGAGGAGGAGGAGGAGGAGGATTATTCTTGTAGAAGTTGGCCTTGACACTGAATATCATCCTAAACAAATAGATTCAAATTGTTTTTTTGCATAGTATTATTCAAAAAGCTAACAAGAGCAGTTTACAAAAATAGTGTCAGTTAATTTTGATAATTAAGTTACCCACCCTAACTATCCAATTATAACAATGGTAGGCAGTAACTTGCACTTCAGAAATTCTGGACTACAACTCCCCTGTTTCAACTAGTTGTTGAATTCTATTCTCATATATCAATAATGCAAAAGCACTTTAAAATGGATTGTCACTCATTAATTTTTTAAACAAAGATTAAAATTCCTAGTAACCTAGTCATTACAAAATTCAATGTGACATTAATTTAGAGGCAAGATTTGCCATTGGTGAGATAGGCAGCTATATAAATTTGATCAATAATAATTTGCTAATAAAATCTCCTCTTCAGCACACTGAAATTATTGACAATGAGCAATTAAATTATGAATATGCATTTCTAAAGTGATCCCTTGTAAAATAAATATTATAGGCTGAAAATTTGTCCCCCCCTTTTTAAAAAAGTTTCCTAACCCCTTTCAAATCCAAAATAGAAAGTATTATAAATTTCTTTATTGTAATATTTATGTAACAGTATAACTTTAGATTTAATCATGTTAGACTCAAATATATTTTTTGTTTGCCATTGTTTGTTATTCAAACAAACTTGTACAATATGATTTGTGCATATTAAGAAAAGAATCAAAGTGCAAGAAATGTGCAAGAAAGAAATATGAAGTAAATGTCAGTTTCTGACACACACATATAAGCACATTAAAGCAACAATTTAATTAAATGTTATTAAATTGTTATTAAATTGTGAAATCTAAAATTAATCAAAATAGCCAAATCTATTAGCATAAATAGTATATTACAAGTTTTTACCTGTTCTTTTATGTTTGTCCACATAGCAATACTTTAGCTCAAAGTCTTTTAATAACTCATGGATTTCCTAAAAGAAAAACAATACATGATTAAATACAAACTCAATGGAATGATTCTTTTTATTTCAGCTTAGAGACTTGAAAACATTCCAGGTAAAAATTATTCTTGAGACATGCTGCCAGAAAATATTAGTTAAGTATCAATATGAGCATGACGCAATTCAGCAGTAAGCAGGACCCTCTGAACAGCTGAATTCAAAACATCTTATTTAAAAAATGCCAACATTTGCCAAAGATTAGCTTTCAAACAAAATTTTGAAGTTGAAAGGCATTTCCTCACAGTGATATTTTCTGTCAGCTACATTGTATGTTCTTTATAGAAAGAGAATACCAGAAATACCAATCCTCAAAATCTAAACTTAACCACTCACGTTTCATGAAATGTATGAAATTAAAGCTCAAGCCAATTAACTGCCACAACATCTGCTACCAGAATTTAACATCGTTTGACACATGAGTATTGAATTTTGAAAATCTGCTTTTTATTATTGTGAAATAAAGCTGCATAGAAGTAGAAAAATTCCCCCCCCCCCATTTCTATTAACTTTCTCTTCCGCTGTAAAGCATTTTTCCTCCTCTATAATTAGTTGTATTGTGCAAATCCTCATGGAATACAATAACTAGCATCTGCATCCTGTTCCTCTAGTGTATTGATAAGAAAAGGATCAGCAGAGAAAAACATTTGAATGCTGCAGTTTCCAGGGCCAGGCTTCCAGCTAAATATTGATTTTATACTGAGTCCATAATTCATAAAAGTCACACTTATACCATTATGAATTACCACTGTTATTGTTATATAGACTAGTGTACTTGTTGTAATTCATGTGATTAACATAGTCATGTTGATAATAGTAAGATAATTCTAGAAGGAATATTATTATTTTTTAATTTATTTTTTTATTGGCATTACGTTCTATCTTTTCTCCAGACAACTAGGAAATGTTCTTTCATTTTATCTCCATTAGAAGTTTTGGAAGACTGGGTTGAAAAAGAATGATGCAAACCCACCAGATGAGTTTCCATGGTTTAATGTGTTTGGGTTCTCTCTAGTCTTTGCCCATCATCTTAACTATTAAAACATCTGTCTTTTTTATGTGGGTTGGGCCTGAGCTTTAAAGTCTTTGATTGATAAATTATGTGCCATCAGGTCAGTGTCACCTTTTAACAACCATACAGATTTTCTCTCATGAGCCTGGTTCTTCATGGTAAGCCTGGTTATTCAGGTTTTCCAATGGTGTACCCATCAGCCCTTTCACTGAGTTTATCCAGTTAATCTCAAAGACAAACGATAGGGTACAGTCAAATCTGACTTTGATACTCAGTTTCCACTGAAGTAGAACAAACAGCACTCTGTTCTACCAAGAATACAAAATTTCAAATGTTACAGTAATTTCAAAATTTGTATCTTTCTTATATTTGTTAGTTTGAATTGGATGAGAGTCAACATATATCTGAAGTCCAGAAGGGAAAAGATAGTAAACGGTAGAGCAGCCTTACTTGATAGTTTGATTATACCATCTTGTAAGTAATCTGGACCCCATCCTTTAGTTAAAATAAGAAATAAATATGTACTTGGATTTTATCACGTCATCAGTGTTGTAGAGGATTGGAAGTTTTGTCTCTTATTCTCTTTCTGCTATTAAATTACAGTGCTGAAAAGTTCTGCACAGACTGCACAGTGCAATCTGTGGTTGCTCTGGATGTTGCAAAATGGAGGAATTGTCTATTGGCTACCGCTTCTTTATATACCTTATAGGTATATCTTTACTAAATTAAGCTTTTATATTATATATTCTGTTTCAATAGAGGTCAATACACAAATGGCCTGGTTAATAAATGGTGACTTATTTTTGTAAAGTGATATGGCTCATTAAGCTGTTTAGTGCTCTTTGATGAAATTCCATTGGAATAAATGATCATTATTGTTCACCAGATACTTTTTGTGCCAACAGACAATGTAAGTTGTTTGATACTCTGTGTTTCTTGATTTGTTTTGGCAACTAGAAATCCTAAAGTCAGTTGCTACACAGTTATGATTTCTTGATATTATATGTCATTTTGATCATGTTTGTGTTGGTAGATTGGATAGATTGCAATTTGACTGAAATGACACAGAAGCATCTATTATAAATGAATTAGTAATCTTGAGGTTTAGAGAAACGAAGTCTGTACATCTTACACTTAAGATAGGCCATTTGGAAAAGTTGGGGAACAATTTCCAGAAGCGAAAATGACAGGAACTATCTATTAAAAAGTCTGTAAAGATTCTCAGTCATCCAGGTCATGCTTGTCCCAAAGATGCTTTTTCAGGAGGCAACTGGACTTTCTTGTTTTTTCTTTGAAGACATTTTGCTTCTCATCCAAGAAGCTTCTTCAGCTCTGACAGGATAGTGGGGAAATGTATATAAATCCTTGCAGTCCCCACTATCCTGTCAGTGCTGAATTTATACAATGGTATAAAACAACACCAAATAAAAGATATTGTCTGAGTGTGTTGTGTGACTTAGCTTGTATTGTTACAGATTAAGTGCAGAGTGAAAAGCTGAAACTTTAAACAAAAACATTAAAATATATAAATAAATGTATGTAAACTAATTAGGTAGGTAGATAGATAGATAGATAGATAGACAGACAGATAGATAGATAGTTTATGTTCATTCCAGCATAACCAGAATACACGTTTTACTGCATATCACAGACACAATACAGAAATCACATCAAGGAAAAATGGAAAGAAGGAGACAAGCTGTATATTACCTATTAGAGAGCAATTCCAAAATTAGTATTCATACCTCAATACATAATTTTGGAGAGAAGTACATGTAATCCTAGCTTTACCGTCATTCATTTAGTGACGATTCAAAGTTACAAAGGCACTGGAAAAAGTGACCAATGACAGTTTTTCACGCTTACACTGTTGTAGCATCTGCATGGGCACATGATCACCATTCAGACACTTGGCAACTGGCATGTACTTATGAGGGTTGCAGTGTCCCTGGGTCATGTGATCACTTTTTCTGACTTTCTGACAAGCAAACTCTTCGCAGAAGTCAGATTTACTTAACAAATATATTACTAATTTAACAACTGAAGTGATTCACTTAACAACTGTGGCAAGAAAGGTCATAAAATGGGGCAAAACTCACTTAATAACTGTCTCAGTAATTAAAATTTTGAAATTAATTGTGATCGTAAGTTGAAGACTACCTGTAACAATGACATTATTTTTGAAAGGAGAACTGGTGCAACCAAAAGAGTAATGTACGTTACATTTTTTTCATGTATCACATCCTAGTAGAGATACATGACCAGTTTTATGTATACTAACTAAAAGTACCTTTGATGCCAACAATGGTATATTGTCCACACATATGCACATCTTCAAGTCATATGCATATGCCTCGATACAGTTCTAATAAATGAATGACCTGAGTCCAAGATCATAATGCACTCTTGTTTTGCCAATCTACTAATTCAATATATGTAGTTTAATGGCAGGATCAAGTATCTTCTTTTTAGTCAAATTGAATACTGGTCTCTTATTTCATCGGTTAACAGCTGTCAAATGCCATATTAATAAAACATGATGCTGCTTTTTGGAGGATCTACGCAGTGATACTATGTTACTGCTCTTATTCAGTAATCGACCAGACCTGCCAATTTCCTATGAGACGGCAGAATTTTAAAAGAGAAAGGGAAATCTTATTTGTAAGGATAGGAGTTAAAAATGCTTTCCATGAAAGGCAATTACAGAACAGCTTCTTGATGCTATGATGAACTATTTACTATTTAAAGACATGCCTGAAACTTGCATAATGGACAACTGCTTTTGTTACCATGCATCATTCTTCTGAAGATAGTCCATCAAATAAAACAATATCCAGCTGACATCTATAAAATCAAATGTTAAAAAGGGATTAACAAAGTACATTACACTTAACTGCTAAGTTTATTTTTAGATCATGGAAAATACACTATGCTATTCAGCAACTCTCGATGTAGTTAAATAATGTTGTACAACTTGGTAGTAATTGTGTTTTTACAAATATAGCTGTCAGAATCTCCAACTCTTGAACTGCAGATTGCCTGTGTTATTTCAACAGTTCCAAATAAGGGACCATAAGAAATCAGGAATTATATCTCAGTGTGATATGCTTGTAGAAAAATACCATATAAAGTTCTCATATTCTTTGAAACAAACCGGGATATAAACTAATGGATGAAGGAGAAACACAACAAATGTCAAATTATTTATTAATATTTTTAGAGTTTATACTTGCACAGAATTACCTACTGGTACTTTTTATACTTCCTTTTTTATTCTGCTTTTTATACTTACTTTTTTATTCTCATGAACTATTATGAAGAAGAAGAAGAAAATTTCCAAAGTCACTTGGGAATGAGGATGTTAACTCAATTCCCTTCAGTACAAGTCCAGCTCTACCCATTTTAGAGTCTCAACTGTGATTTATGTATGTATTTTTTTGTTTAAATTATTAACATATTGCTTTTCATTTATACATAGATCAAGGTTATTGTTGTGGTATAAAAGAAAAGTAATCCACAAAATGTGGCCTTAAGGAGCAATTAATCAGCTACTCAACCAGGCATTTGGGATAAAACACATATTAAGTTAAATAGGTTAAATGCTAATAGACACACTCAGGAAAAAACTTACAGGAAAAAGACTGGAACACTTTTTTCCATTTTAAAGCTAAACCATTTTAATCTTACAAAGGGAGAAATCTCACGTATACAATAATTATTATTATCCTACATGAAGAGCCTTGGAGTGCTACTTATTGCTATGCTATGTGAGGTTCCTCAGTGCCCTAGGGAAATAATAGGATAAGCAATATCAAAATTATATAATTCTACTTTTTGTGAACCAAAACCACAAATCATTTAAAGAAATGCAACTGGGCAATAGTGACCATCAATTTCATTTTTGAGCCAAATATTTTAATTATTTAAAAAATCCCAATATTGAAAATGAGCAAAAATATAAAATAATATATACTGTATTTCAGCAACTCATAATGTATTACTTTATATATATATCAATAATGTAATACAATATTCTTTTCTGATTTTTTTGTTTATATTTGTTTCTATCATAATTAAGATTTTTGCAACCAAAATAAAACCCTATATTAAAACAGAACATTTTCCAAACATTTCTTAAATGCATATTTAGCAATATATAGATATTTATGGTATCTCAAATTCTATTACCCTAAAAATACAGCTACCTATCTGTAAAGCAAATACTATTTATAAATTATCTGCCATTGATGCTTCAATAGTAAGACTGTATACAAGGGAAGGGAAGACACTAGCTATGTCAATATTGTATTTTCTGTATTGCAGAAAAGGAAGTTGAGAAACAGTAACGTTCTTGAGACCATTAGCAACCTTTTCAGATTACAGGTGACCTTTCATAATCTTGCAAGGTAGCAAGAACAACCATCTTTCTATGAGAGATTCAGATAATATATTTGGAATCTTTTTAAATTTATCCATACAGCAATATAATGGAGAGAAAATAAGTAATTCAAAGTCATCCAGCAAGCTTCAAGTTCAGAGGGTACTTAGACTTGGATTGGAAAATTCAGGTTCAGCACTGTTAGCTATGACACTAACTGTACATTGTCTTGCATTTTTTAAATCAGCTATCATCAGAGAATTCATACAAGAATCTGGTAAAATATTTGACATTGTTTTGCATTCTGAGAACCCAAGTAGTCATTTAGACATGTCTCTCTCTCCCTCCCTTTCTCTCTCTCTCTCCCTACTTATCTATCTATCTATCTACCATATCTACGGTACACACACTCTCTCTCTCTCCATATATTATCTATCTATGAATTCATATCTATTTACCTACCTACCTATCTATCATCTATCATCTAATTTATTTGCCACCCTCTCATGATTCAGTACTTTTTTTTAATTTATTCATCAGCGTGTATTCTGCCTCAATCACCAAGAAACCATGAATTTTTAACAAAGATTATATTAGACTGGAACTTCCTGATTTTTGCTACATATTTTCAGAAAGATTCCTTTCCTTGAATTATACAATTTCAGCATAAAATGTAAGAATATTTTTAATTTCTGACTTTTCAGAACTAGAAAAAGAAATACTTCACAGAAGATGTAACATCAAATTGTTGCAATCATTATTATTTAAGATAATAGGTCAGACAATGGAGTTGATGGGAGGTATTTACCCCCTTTATGTCTCTTTTTGCCCATTTCTGCTGCTTCAGTCTGTTCCCTGCCCTTATATATTTGTTAGAGTTATGTGACATTTTCCATCAAGGAGTTTAACTTGGAATAAACATTGTTTCTTCTTCCATTTATGCACATAACAAACTTATGAGACTGGTTGTCAAACTTATCAAGACTGGGCCAAAGTCATCTAGATCAGGGGTAGGCAACTGTGGCCCTTTTGCAACCTGTGGACTTCAACTCCCAGAATTCCAAGCTGTCTCAGGAATTCTGGGAGTTGAAGTCCACAGGTTGTAAAAGGGCCACAGTTGCCTACCCCTGATCTAGAGTGTTTGAGAGAGAAAAACAGATTTGAGACTCCTCTCTCTATTCCAACACAACATCTTAACCATTAAACAGACCAATTCTCCCACGTAAGTGTCAAATTCTTGTGTCTTTCTGGGCCAATGTGTCCTTAAGGAGCCTCTGGACAGATTTACCCGTAGGGATTCTTTTCTATATATATATATGCATCTGGTGGTCTGTCTGCTAGTGCTTCCCCTACCCCCATGCATTTCATTAAAGCAGAGGAATTCTCAAATGAACAACATACACAAACCATCCACAACGTGTACCTTTGGGACACTCTTAAAACAAGATTGCATCAGAATTCAAACTAATCCCATGAGTACCTATTTGAATTGTCATGATTTCAATAGGAATAGACTTGCCTTATTTGTTTATGTACAATGAGATTATAGTTATAGATTTTGTAAAAAAAAACAAAAAACCTGTACATTTCCTTGTTAGATCAAAAGCTGCTAAAGGAAAATGAATCAATCATGCAATATGCACAGGAGGGAAATACATGTGCTTTTTTGTCTTATATGCACATTCTTCACACATACAACTCCAGCACTTCTTTTGGGGCAGCAATTTTCTCACAATATCTAATTGTGATTGTCTTCCTCTGGCTTTAATCACACATGCGCATGTGCACAAAATATATTAATTTTATATGATGGACTAAAATATGTTTTTGAAATAACAGGAAACAACAGTCTGTCGTAACTATGTATACAATGAAATTTCATTTCAATCTATGCTGGTTAGTGTACATTTAAAGTGACAATAAAATTATTTTAACTATCATCTGAAGTGGTGTAGTAATAGTGCAATATTTAGTTTGCCATGAATTATTTGTTCTTATTTCTGGTCAATATTTAAATCCATATTCAGGAAAACAATTTTGATAAAGAATACACTACAGTACCATATGAGTGTTTTCAGATCTCACAGGTAATAAAAATGCAAACATCTGGCAAATAACTCTTCTCTTTTTACAATTTGCAATCTAAATCCCATTTCACAGGAAAATTGTTGTGTCAAATTATATTTTAAAACAGCTACTCAGTAGCTCCAATTAATGATGAAATTCTACTTCAACCAGTGGCTACAACAGGTGTTTGCCATGGGCCGCAGAGATTCAGCCACATCCTTTCCCTTTCCATCAGCTGTGCTCCAGATTATTGCCTTCTCCCTACCATTAGCAGCAGGAAGATAAGGATTTTAAAGAGGATTATTGAAAGAAATGTGGGTTCACTTCCTTCCCTTCACAAACTGGAAAGCAGCTATCCTAAAGAGATACTTTGGATGTAGAATCTTTGTCCACTTCTTTCCAAGGGATCATTCTAAAAATGGGCTGATTCTTCACTGCTATTATCATCAAGTGTCTGATTATTTGGGCTTTGAGAGCTAGAGTACTCTGGGTCATATCAATAATGGCTAGGAGTTTTTTATACAGACAAAGCATCATAGCTTGTTGCTGCTGCTGTTAATTTTAAGTCTACTCTAAAAAAAAAAGACATCAGTTCAAGGAAGGGAACATACTTAATACCCCTGCCTCTATTTCCCCATGACAACCATCCTATGAGATGGTTCAGGAGCGGGGTAGGTTTCACTTACCTTTGCTACCAGTTTTCTTGTGCGCGCACACAAGCGAACTTGAAGACGTCCGGGTGGGTGGGTGGGTGGAGCCTCCTGCCACCGCCACTGGTTCGCCTGAAGCAGGGAGAACTGGTAGCAACCCACCATCGGTTAAGAGAGACAGTGACAGGCCCAAAGTTTCCCAGCCAGTTTTTATTGGAGGCTTAAGATTCAGGGTTTTTTTAAAAAAAATAATTATCATTATTTCTATGCAGTATGTTTAACATCTTGCCAGGCTAACTTTTTACTGGTTCTCATTTCTGAGGTAGTATTTTGAAATTGTTTTCCTGTAAGTGTCAGCAGTCATAAAGCAGAAAGCATAAACCTTTAACGGGATATTTAGATAGTTTTAATGTTCCAGTTTATTTCATGAGCCAAAGCACCCGAGATCAGCAGGGAACTGTATGCTTCCTCTTCAGAATGTGCAATCTTGTCATTCTATGTAGGGCTAAAAATGAAGTTTATTCAAATTCTTCTAAGTAATCTAAACCTAATTGACCAATTTTAGTATCACTGGCATTTATATTTTACTAAATAATATTTAAACTATACTGAGGGAATACAGAACAGTTTATTGCGATATAAAATTTTAATGGAAGTTTTAAAATTCGAAGTGAGATACTTTTATAATTATTTTACCAATATTAAAAAGTCAGGCAAAAAAGCTAATTGAAATAGCGGTCACAAGAATTGAAAGCAATTGGAAATATTTCTTAGGTTGAGCATATCTCTACAGAGATACTCAATTGGTACTTAATGTAAAAAGATATTATAAGACCTTATGCCTACACTTTCCATCAAGGGTGCTTGCTATGCCACAATAAAACATTGTACTGTGT